>OX465283.1:16545246-17770719 GCA_949987705.1 Thereva unica | reverse complement strand
AGACGAGGATTCTTCTTCTTTTTTGATCCGTTAGCTGGCGGTCCGAGCGGCACGTCCCCGCAACGGATACGCTGCTGTCGGTGCCGCTGGGTCTCGAACTCTATTCACGATTCGTTTCCATTCTTGCTGGTTTTTGGCAACGTCTCGAGCCTCGGTAACTGATAACCGTTGATTCTTTAGGTCACCTCGATACTCTTTAGACAGGTTTTCTTCGGTGCCGATCGCTGGATTCTTCAGCCTGCGGGACGGTCTCGCCAGAGAAGTTTACGTTGCAAGCGGTCATCATCCATTCGGCAAACATGTCCAAAACACTGTAGTCTACGTTTTTGCATTTCTTCTTCGATCAGTGTCTGCTGATCGCATCTTTGTCTGACTGTCTCGTTTTGAAGGCGATCACGGAGTGAGACACCGAGGATCTGCCTCAAGCATTGGATTTGGAAGACCTCCAGCTTCTTAACGTCCAGTTTGAGCGGTGTCCACGTTTTAGATCCATAAAGAAGAATCGGAAGGATCAACGTTCGGTAAAGGCGTACTTTTGTTTTGATTGAAATATTTGTTCCCGCCATATGCACCACTTGAGCGAGGCGAATGTTGCTGTTGCCTGGCTGTGAACTTCGGACGTCCATGTCACTTTTTTTTCCTCAACCAATGATCCCAAATATTTGAACATCGAAACCTGTTCGATTTGGGTTCCATCGAGGTGAGCACTGGCCCTCGATCCGTCCGTTATGAGCACTTTGGTCTTTTCTGCATTGATTTTTAACCCGTATGACTGGGCGATGCGGGAAATGTCGTATAAGATGACCGTAACAACATTGAAGAGAAGTGGCGAAGCGACGTCTCCCTTTCGGACACCCGATTGAATCGGGAACTCCTCGGATAAGTCGCTTCGAATACGAACGCTGCTGGTTGAGCCATCGTACGATGCTTGGAGAAGTTTGATGATTTTCAATGGCACGTGTTCGGTTTCCAAGACTCTTCACAAGCTGTTCCAATCGACACAATCGAAAGCGGATTTGAAATCGACGAAAACGACGACAGTTCGTTTGCGGCAACGAATTCTTTCTTCCATTAGTTGACGGAGAGCGTATATTTGATAAATGCGTCCTCGATGTGGTCTAAATCCCGCTTGTTCTTTCCGGCTAGTTTGCTCTCTATTTTTCTGGAGCTTCGATTGTATAATTTTCGTAAATACTTTACCGACGATCGAAAGAAGGCTAATACCGCGATAGTTCTTGCATTCCCGACTGTCGCCTTTCTTCAAAATTGGCACAACGATCGCTTTCTTCCACGCCGAAGGGACACAATCCGAATGCCGAGGTATGTACAGTCTGCCTCAGATATATTTCCATTAGCCTTTCTAGAGTTTTCAATAGAAAGGATGATAGTGTTTCAAGCTCGCGAGATCCCATGAAGGTTTGGAAGCTTTTTTGTGCCAAGGACGTAGCCAGGGGAGGGGTTTTGGGGGTTCAAACCCCCCCCGAATGAAAAAAGACATCGCAGATAGCATGAAAAATTAAATAATAATAAATAGTTTTTCTTCAATTGTATACTAAATTTGAGATAGGCAGAACACCATTCAAATCGCATTTTTTCTTCTTAGAAATACGTTTGGCGACAGCTATGTATGGCGCGAACCAAACGAGATGAGGTTTCTCAAAAGGCTATTTTCCATGCGCATTCTTGGTACATTTCGAAGCGGAAATTTGAAAATACATAAGCGAATGTCTTATTCATATGTGCGCAATGTTTATTGGTGTGTAATTTGCATTTCCGAAGAAAGGAAAAAATATCTAGATGACTATGTATAAAAAAAGTAAAAAAGTATAGGGGGGAAGGGGAGGTCTCATTTACACAGATCATTATTATGATTTTTACAAAAACCAATTCTGCCGTCACAACATCCACGACTGTTCTGAACTGCCGCGGGTCTCTGTGTGAGATTGCCATTCAGTTTCATATAAAACTTTGTTGGATTCCTAGACATAATAGGATTAGGGGAACCGTAGGGCAGATGAGCTTGCTAGACAGGGAACCGAAGTGGAAAGGACACCCCACTTAACCCGGATAGGAATGACCTACAAACTTGCTTGGAGGAAAATCAGCTTAGCTCGAGATGGGTTGAGATGGACCACAGCAACGGTGTTCCGCACTCTTCATGCAATCTGGCCAACTTTGGACGCAAAGCGTTCAAAATTTCTAGTTTTGTTAAACATAAAGGAGGAGATGCTCTGATCGGTCACTGCCCCTTTGGCCGGCACGCCGACAGATTAAGACTTCTCCACAACGACTTATGCTAATGTTGTGGTAATGAAGAAGAGGAAGAAACTGCCTCCCATCTTCTCTGTACATGTCCCGCCCTCGCAAGGAAAGAGGGACCTTCCTTGGCTCACCCTTTCTTGATGCATTGAGCGAGCTGCAAAATACTGGGGTCCCTGAACTCTGTCGCTTTATAAAAAGCTCCAAATGGCTTGAAATGGCCTGCACTTTGTTCCAACACTAGAATGGCTAATGGCATCACAATGGGCCCAATAGCGTGCCATTTCAACCTAACCTACAAAAACCCCTCCCGAAACAAAATCCTGGCTACGTCCTTGTTTTGTGCAGTCTGTTTGGACGGAAGACAGGGTAGCAAGTTCTTTGCGATAAGCCTACTATAGTAACCCCAGTTTGTCCTTCTTAAGTTCTTTAATTTCGAAAAGGGGATGAGCTAAAGTCCGCTATAAACCTGCCGTCTGAGAAAGAGTGGTCCTTCTAGAACTTCCAAGCGAGTATATGGTCAGAGTGACAGTCCGAGACAAGGGTGATGTCCAACACTTTCTCTCCGTTTTTAGTAACAAAGGTGGGGCTATTCCCCTTGTTACAGATTGGTGTCCGTGCTGCCCCATTGTGCATGGTGTGCATTTGCATCGCCTCCCATAGCCAGGACCGTGTTAGCATCGGTGTACCTTGCCAGGTTCTGGAAGGTCATCGGAGGTAAAGGGACCTCACCTTCGTGGGCTAGATAAAAAGAGGCCATTCTGAGTTTTTTCTGTTTTAACTCCAGGTCGACTACCTCAACGCCCAAACTGGAAGCCGAACTACGTTTGCTTCATTGACGGGAAAAACTTACCCTCTTGTTTCTGGTAGTCTCTTAGACGGTTCGCTTCCAGGAACGTTCCTCACGAACTTTGTCGATGTAGGGGGAATTGGCGATGATGAGATGTACCACCACACTCCCTTCAGCGTCTAAGCACTATCTTATATAAACAAAACCTCTTCAAGTAGATCTTAGGACATATTAACAGTTGGCGATTCTCAGGACTTATCTCTTTGATGTACCGGAACAACTAAAGATCCTTGTGGCTGTTACCTTACTACCAATTCGAATGCTTATGGTCTATTGGTTTTATGTAGTATATATCTATCGGAGATTGGCATTGATGTTTCTGAATGTCCTTTAATGGGATATATGCTGAGCTGACGATAATAATTTTGCTTATCATAAAGGGAATACCTCCCACACATGCTGTCCATTGTTGTTTGATGTTCCATGGAGGCTTTCCTTTTTCAATTGTCGATATGTGCCAGCTATCACTTCTAATTTTGGCATTCAGATCCCTTATAATCATGTTGGCGTCATTTAAAGGCCTCTTATCGACTGCATGCTCAAGGTTATGATATTAAAAAAAAGTATTTGTGTTCTAAAAATATTAATTCTCTGACCAGCGACTAAAGCTAACAAAAATCTCTGCTCACCTCTCCCTCTCTAAGGCCTGTAGGAAAATATCAATCTGTTTGCATACTCTACAAAAATAAAATCCGTGTTTGTTTTTAACATTTTTATCTGCCCTAAAAAATACAGAAAGTTATTCCTATTCATAAAATTGATGTGTATAAAAATTGAAAAGGACACAAGAAGGGACCACAGAAAAACAAAATGAAATAAAATCTCCTTAATTCAAATAGAAATTTAAAATATATTATCGAAAAGAATTTGTTTGCGTACTCTCTCTTCCTTTTTTGTCTGGAAATTTTATTTACACCAATTTTGTTCCTAGCAATTGACTGAATTTACTTGCCGGCCACACACACTCCCGTACTGGGGTCGGCATTGCTTATTAAATATGTAAATGTGTATTTTTTCTTTTTGGTATATGCCAATACAATAAAAACAACAATAACGGCCTTCAACTTAATAAACAATCGACCTTTTTACACATCCTTTCCAGCTGACCCCGAGTATCCTTCGCCTGAGCATATCCATCATGATTGAATGTTTTTTTTTTAACACAGCCATCAGCCCACCCCGCAACTCGGCATCAACCCTTAAACATGTTGAGATGATTCTGTTTTTTACAAATTTTCCGGCAAGTCAATCTCCAGAAGGCCGCACGAAAGTCGGGACTGTAAAAGGCGTATATGAAAGGATTTATCGCACAATTAACCCATCCTACCCACGTCAGAAAGGACATCAGTGGCTCACTGATAGCTTCCTTCGGCAGGAATGGGATAAGGATGTAGTAGATGAAGAAGGGCAGCCAACAGGCAATAAAGCCACCCATAACCATTGTCAGGGTTTTTGCAGTTTTTGTGTCCCTTTTCAGGGTGGATATCCGCATCGGCACCCTGTGGCACTTGGCCTGATGATGGTGAACCTTGTACTTGCTCGCCGATAAGCTCGACTCGGAGAAGGCGGTGTGACTCTGGCAGAAGTGTATCGCCTGCACTGGCAGGGGTCCGTGCTGGGCAGCGAACTTGCAGCTAATTGTAGAACATTGAACGGTTGATGAGGACCTTGAAATCTCTACCAGCTCATAGAGGGTGGCTTGGTCAAACGGTTTCGCCTTGAAATTCCTAAAGGATGTTCGCTTTGGACTGCACTGGACGTGCTCGGTTTCTGTGACGAAGTTCTCAACGTCAGCATCGGCGTCTGGGGATTTCTCGGATGCCTGAAATTGTACAATATCAAAGTTAGAAGCGAGTTGAATAAACCAAAAGAAATTTCAAAAATATCAAAAACAACAAAAAAAGGACGAAGCTATAAAGAAAATGGCTTCACCTCTGTTAAAGTCATCCTTTGGCGTCGGGATGTTAAAACATATCCGATTTTGAGGTAAACATACAGCATCACGGCCAGGGGAATGAAAAAGGATCCCATCGCCGAGAAGACAACGTATCCTTTGTTCTGGTTGTAACGACAGTCTACAAATTCCGTTTTACGCCTGCCAGGCTCGTACCTGGGGAATGATAAGAAGAAAAAAATTAATCATAAACAATTTCTCCCCGGCAAACACACACACACACAAACAAACAAAAGGCACGAAAGAGCAAAAAGGAAACATTATTGATTAGTTTTTAAATATTTTATCACGACTCCAACACACGTGCGGGGGGCGGGGGTGAATCTGGGTAGTGCTGATTCGTCAATAACGGGTTTAACAACCCCCTGCTCTGCTCCTTTTGGGATCGCTGCGTCTATATGAGTGTGTTATCATTAAAAACCACCCGAGTATATCCGCATAAGATTAAGGGTGGAGGGGGGGGGGTTGACTTAAAATATTTGCGGTTGCTTCAGTCTTCGGTTTGTTTTGCTCGATGAAGTGTACTTTGAGTAATGGTTAAAACTGAGATTGTAATTAATGGTTTGGCAGTTCCTCCCCCCTCTCCCCTCTAGTTAACCAACCCCCTCTGTGGCAGGGGTTAAAATAGGGGTCGTTAATTAATACAAAATGGAATTTAGATCATTTCTTGAGAATAAGGGTGTGCCTTTTTGTAATCGGAAGGCTTTTGGGATATTAAGTTTTGGGATATAGATTAATATTTAAGGATGGTATCGAAATATGTTGATTTTATGTTTTTTTTAGATAAAGCAGATGTGCCCATCTCTGGGTTCGCGCTTAATGGATCGATTAAGAAACCACACAGGCGTAGAGCAACGAAATTAATTAGCAAATAGTTGTTAATTATTCACTTCGAAAGTCAGTTAGGGGTTTGGCAATTCTGCTCCCCGAACCCCGACATAGGTTTCAATTGAGAGGGTATGACAAGTAGAATACAATTAGCTGTGTGGCGTCATTCCAAATTCAAAATGGCGGCCAACGAAAAATGGCGGATTTCTTTTTGGTTTACAACGCCCTCAGCATGGAGACTATACAAGGTGTATAAACTCTTTGGGGAAAATATCCGGAAATGGGTGGGTAGAAGAAAATAAACTTCTAGTTCATTTCTGGCCACAGATGTCGCCTAAAGCTGACGTGTCTCACATGAAGTTAGCTGAACTTTACCCATTTCGACGATTGCTTCAAAATTAAGTTAGTCGAAATGGAGCAATGTAAAAAAAATCATTGGAAATTAATAAAAATTCATTGGAAAATCCATAAATTGGTTAAATACTAAAAATCGCATCGATATAAATCCAATTTAAAAGCTGATTTTTCAAGTTAGGCGTAAACATAAAATATCTTAGTAGTTAACGAACTTGGCCCTGAACCGGATGAATATAATCGGCCATGTTTTTTGGGGTACATGTGACTGTGGCGCCCTCATTAATCAAACGAAAAAGACAACACGGAGTTTGGGAAACTATACAACTCCCTGGAAATATTAAACAACGACGAATATTTTCTTCGAACAGCGGCCAACTTCGAAAACTTGTATTTTATACAACCGCACTAGCAATTTTTTCGATGTTGGCCAGAAATTTGACGATTTGTTTGATCGTGGATGGGGGCCTATTAAGGTTGCAGAATTTTATAATTATCCAAAACATTCTTCATTCCATCAAACCTATTTTCGAGTTTCGGTGATATTCAGACGTGTTCCACAATTAGAGTGGAATGAAATCGAATCGGAATTCAATTTCACTCGAATTAAATATATGTCACTTAAATGGAATTGGTCCAAATATGGAATATCTAATTTCGATTTCGCCATGTGTCTTTCGCTCGACGTTTTTGTGTAGGCAAACAGGGAGTTCCACAGTTCGATTTTTGTCGAATATATACTCGAAATCGAAATTAGAATTTCGACCAATTCCATTTATGTATGTGAGATATATTAGATTCGAGTGAAACGGAAGTAAATTGCTGTCGCCGACGAGAGTACAAGTATGTTAGGACGGTTGAAAGCTCCCAGAATGACCATTTCGTTATTTTCCTTGTGCCAGTATATTAAGTATATTTGTAAAATACTTCGATTCGTCAGAATGTAATCAGCGCCTATCAGAACTTATGTTTTTATTGCTAGATTTGACACGAATGAAAAGCCGTTGTCTCTGTCGAATGTAGAGCCGTTGTCTCTGTCGCATCGATAGATTGTCCAGTTATGGTCCAAGATCTCAAATGTGTTATGTATGCATTTAAATGCGGGGCCGATTTTAGTACGCTTTATTCGCAGTGATACAGCAGAGTTAGCGTAGATTTCTATGCAAACTACAAGAGCCACGTTTGGCAAAACGAACGTGGTAGTGGTATTGTTCACTGCCAAGTCGGCGCGTGTTCCCATCCGACGACTTCTCGTTAGATGGGTGATTATTAAATTTTTCCTTCCCGTTTATTAACAAATAAAACCACAACTTGTACAAAGTTAATGACTATTTTATTTTAAACACTTAGGTCCTTATCGCTATAAGACTTATTCAAGACTGCCCTGCACAAAACTAAACAAAACATATAAAAATCAAGCCCTTTCGGCGTTGTTAACAAGAAAAACTGCGCGCCTATATTGCGTACGCATACATGAATTTGCCTTCCATGGTGTTATAATTCTAAGAAGAATAAGTAGGTCATCAACAAATCTACGTTAAAGAAATACAATTTTGAGCCTAGAAAAAGAACGAATTTCCAGGAACAGAACAAAATTATTCTGGACGTTAGTTCTAAGAAGGCATGTAAAAAAGGGAGAAAATAAGAAAGACGAAAATTAATAGAATAGAGGAAGGCGAATTCATGAGGAATTTAGTGTTACCACCTATGGTACACAACATACTCCCCCGGTTGAGAGTCTTGCGATCAAGTAAAAAATGATACCTAACTACTATTACAAGTTTTGTAACAAAGTAAAATTATTAAGATTAAAAAAAATACATTACATAGAATAGTTAATAAAAAAAGCTACTATATTAATTTGTGATTGTTTTAATCACTATCGAGAGGCAGAGGGGCGAGCTTCTTGACACTCCGTGTAACTTCACCAGTCGATGTCCTCAAACGCACGGTCCGAATGATGCCATCGCGACCTGGATATACTTCAATAACCCTGCCGATACGCCATTGAAGGGATGGTAGATTATCTTCTCGAATAATAACTAGAGAATTTTCCTTGATAGGGTGATTCCCTCGAGTCCATTTGCGCCTGATATTTAATTCATTAACATATTCTTTATGCCAACGACTCCAAAAATCCTGCTTGACCTTTTGAATATGCTGCCATGTGGATAAACGGTTCGCCGGTATACCTGAAAGGTTTCGCTCCGGCAAGCTCGACATTGGATCACCAATCAAAAAATGAGATGGTGTTAAAGGGGAAAAATCATTTGGATCAGAGGATAAGGGAGTTAGGGGTCTGGAGTTTAGAATAGCTTCGATCTCAATGACTAAAGTATTGAACTGCTCAAACGTAAATAATTCTGGTCCAATTACGCGTCTAAGATGATGTTTGAAAGATTTAACGGCAGCCTCCCAGAGACCGCCGAAGTGAGGAGCTTGAGGTGGGCTGAAATGCCAAGCAATGTTCTTTGCAGCCAGATAATCATGAACCTTCTTGTTATGTTCTTCGGAAATCAGTAGATCCTCGAGCTCTTTAAGCTTATTATTAGCGCCAACAAAATTTGTTCCGTTGTCAGAATAAATTGACACACATATCCCACGACGAGAAATAAACCGTTTTAAAGCAGCTAAGAATCCTTCAGTAGTGAGATCACTCACAGTCTCCAAGTGAACAGCCTTCGTGACGAAACAAATGAATACGGCAACATAAATTTTTAACTTATTACGATTTCGAAAACGTTTCTCCTTGATTAAAAAAGGACCGCAATAGTCTACCCCAGAGTTTGCAAATGGTCTAGTCTGCGTAGTCCTTACTGTAGGTAAATTTCCCATAATATAATTTACAGGAGGTGGATCGGCTCGTGCACATCGTACACATTTTCTTAAGACCTTTCGTACCTGGTTTCGTCCATCAATAGGCCAATATTTTTGCCTTAATGAGCATAATGTGAGTTGAACTCCTCCATGTAGAGTTTTAAGATGCTCTTCATTAATTAATAGGTGAGTAATATGATGCGACTTTGGCAAAAGGACTTGGTGTTTTTTTTGATAAGAGTAGGGTGAAGAGTCTAGCCTACCACCCACTCTTATAAGTCCATCATCCCCTATAAAGGGATTCAGAGAGAGAAGTTTACTCTTTGGATGCAGAGGCCGTTTATTGTTCAAGGCTTTGTATTCTGCAGGAAATTCTTTACGTTGAGCTAATTGTAGAATACGATCCGAGGCGTAACGGAGTTCTTCAATTAACAAAGGACCTTTCTTTCTACGTGATTTTATCCAGCGTAAACAACGAGCTACGATACGTTGCAGCCTAGTATATGACGAATATTGTGTAAAAATATCTATATCCACGGTAGCAGCGACTAGACAGGTAGTTTTCTTTAAATCAGGAACATCGTTGGATTTCAATATTTGTTGCTCAGGCCAATATTCCTCTCCCCCGGATAGCCATCTAGGACCTTTGAACCAGAGAGACTTATTCCTGAACTCATTCGGCATCACTCCTCTAGATAACAGGTCAGCGGGATTATCGTAGGTACGGACATGTCGCCAAGATGAGCCATTGGTTTTTGATACAATAGCAGAGACTCGGTTCGCTACAAAAGTCTTTAGCAAATGTGGTGAGGTATTTAACCAATGTAAGGTTATCATTGAATCCGTCCAAAAAACTGTGCGATGAAAACTAATATTTATGGCCGATTTAACCGTAACGTATAATTCCGCAAGAAGAGCGGCGGCACACAATTCAAGACGAGGAATTGTCTGCAAAGTTTTAATAGGCGCGACTCTCGATTTAGCGCAATATAACTGTACTTGAGCTTGTCCTGAATTATCTATAGAATATATATAAAAGCAGGCACCATACGCCTTCTCGCTGGCATCACAGAATCCGTGTAATTCTATGTGACTATGGTGATTTATTAACACTTTTCTGGGAAATGAAATATCGTTTAAATGGATCAATTGGGCCGCAAATTCTTCCCATCTAGTATGTAGTTCTGTGGGCAATGATTCGTCCCAATCAACTTTTAATTTCCATAACTCTTGCATGATTATTTTAGATTTTACTACAACCGGATTAAGAAGTCCCAATGGATCAAAAATCTTTGCGATTTCTGAAAAAATCGTTCTCTTCGTCACTCGATTAGGCTCCATTTTTTTGACAGTATATATTATTGCATCCTGTTTTGAATTCCAATGAACTCCTAAGGTTTTAAGAGTAGTATTGCTATTATTTTGCAATTGCAAATTGACATTGCATTCAGGAATAGAATGTAGAATCTGAACCGTATTGGAGGCACATTGTCTTAAATTAAATCCTCCTGACTTGAGAAGTTCGGTGATTTCCTTTTGAAGGTGGACAACTTCATCGATACTGTCTGCACCCGTAAGTAAGTCATCAACATATAGATCACGTTTTAAAATGGTGGCAGCTCGGGGGAAGCGTGATTGTTCATCGTCTGCCAGCTGATGAATAGTGCGTATGGCCAAAAATGACGCTGGTTTTAATCCAAATATGAGTCTATTGAACTGGTAGATGGAGATAGAATCGTCATTATCACGCCATAAAATTCTTAAATAAGGTTGATCGTCCTCGCGAACCTTTAGTTGTAAGTACATTTTCTCGATATCGCCTGTTAATACATGATTGTACAATCTGAATCGTAGCAATAAACAGAAAATATCACTCTGAATGGTAGGCCCTGCTAATAAAGCATCATTGAGAGAAACTCCTGTAGAAGATGTGGCTGACGCATCGAAGACTACTCTGATTTTGGTTGTCAAACTTGATTCCTTAATTACCGCTTGATGGGGCAAATAAAAACTGTTGTCTACTTGTTTGGTCACCTTTGACATATACCCGAGATCTACATACTTATTCACTAAAAACATTTTTATATTGTACTTGAAGCTCAGGATTTTTCTTGAATCGTCTTTCTAATGCTTGCAGTCTTTTGAGTGACATTGTATAGGATTCACCTAGCTCCTCCTTTTTATCATTAAATGGCAAGGCAATCACATATCTGCCATCGTTATCACGTTTAGTATTTTCTTTAAAATGTTTTTCACATTGAGCCTCTTCTTGAGACAAATGTCGATCGGAGTTGCAATCTTCTAACTCCCAGAATCGGGAAATATCTTCCTGTAGTTTGATGAGATAACATCTTGCACGATTTTGTGTTTTCTGGTACAAAGGCAAATTTCCACCGATGATCCAACCCAACTGCGTCTTTTGGGCAACCAGATCAGGAGATGAAGAAAGCATAATTTGTCCTACACAAAGTGAAGATAGAGTCGTACCAGCTCCCAATAATAACTGCACAGGGGCAGGGACATGGAAGTCTGGGTCCGCCAGTTTTAGATTATTTGGTAAATTCATCGTTTTTCTGTTTATTTGTTGGATTGGTGTAAAAGACGTTATTGCTGGAACAGTCAGAAAATCAAGCGTTCTTTTGTAATCATTATGCCTTGACTTAATTGATGTTGTCACAGAGAACTTCGACACTGTGGATGATTGATTTAATCCTCCGATATGATTCTGCTCCTGTGTGCGTGGTAGTTGGAGGAGAGCGGCCAATTCGTTGGTTATAAAGTTTCTTGATGAGCCTGTATCGACTATGGCACGACATAATATTGGAGTTTGGTCTCGGTGATGAATGTAAACTGTCGCAGTTGGAACGAGATCATCAAGAGGTGTATATAAATTAATTGCACTAATGGTTTCCGATTCTAATCCAGATGGCGTTTGTTCTTTGGAATAGTTGGAATGATTTGATGCTGTTGATTCGTCCATAGTTGGTTCGATTGGGTGTAAGAATGTATGGTGTTTGTTGTTGCAAACTCGACAGTTTCCAGCCTTACATTCGTTACTTACATGATTCGGTCCTAAACAGTTATGACATAAAGATGCACGTGTAATTATATGCTTCCTTTGATTTATAGGCATACCCCGAAACACCTTACATTTGTAAATGGAATGCGATGAGCGGCATACTGGACATGATGAACGTAATCCTCCGTGTTTGTAATTAGGCGTTGCGACGAACGCGTGCCCGTAGTTATGAGTTTTTGTTTTCTGGAAGGGTTGATTATTGTCCTTTTGTATCTTGGAATGGGTTTCTTTCATTTGAAAAGACTGATCCGTACAATTCCCACGCTTCTCCAGAAAATCTAATAAATGAGTGTATGAGGGCATTTTATTGTCGGCTAACGAAAGTTCCCAATGATATCTGGTGTTTTCACTGATTTTACTTAATAGTAAATATATAATACAACAATCCCATTGTTCTATTGGTTGCTCTAAGGATTTGAGAGAGCGTAGATGTTGTCGAAAAGTGGCCACAAGTTCGTCGAGCGCGACAGGAGCATCTCTTGTTAAACGGGGTAATTTTTCCAAAATGTCCCAGTGGCGTAAAATCGCTTTGCGAGAATTATTATATTTCGTCGTAAGAAGAGCCCATGCTTCGTGATAGTTCTCAGCTGTGCCTTCCATGGATTCAATGGCTCGTGCGGCCTTGCCCGATAGCGAAGATTGTAAATATTGGAATTTGTCGACGTCAGGAATTTTTGTATTATTTCCAATTCTAGCTTCAAATTTGTCCTTGAAAGCATGCCATTTCTCTAGACTGCCGTCAAATCTCGGTAACGTAATCTCAGGTAGTTTTATAGACGATGTTGAAATGTCCGTTGCTAGCGTTGGACCAAAGGAATTTTTTAACTTAAAACTGCCAGATAAATTAGACTCAGCTTGTTGAGATTTTCTAACAAGTTTCCTTGCTTTTCCTAGTATTAGATGGTATTCTTCTTCCATGTCGTCGTATTCCGAGCTATGAGCCACCTCAGATTCAGAATCTAATTCAATCAGTTCTTCGTGGATACTATTCATTTCTTTAAACCGATCAATTAACGCATCCACCTTCACTTGAATGATATCCTCGTCTGGATAATCTTCGTTTGTTGACAGATAATTTTTTAGTTTCGTTAAGCGTGTTTTAATATCTGCGCGTCGTCGTTTGAGAATTGAAATCGGATCTTTTGGTTTCGTAGCCATTGTGTTTTAATTAGATTATAATATTTGTCAGGGTAAGGAAAACACTGAAGGAACTAAGATAGGTAATAATGAATCGAGCTTACCTTTTGAAACCTTTGTGATGCGTAAACGTCCTTGAAGTGGAATCGCTACACTGGTGATGTGGATCCGCTGCCTTGTAGTGGAGGTAATCCTGTTTTGATGGTCTCTGTTGGTTTGTTGATTGATGTCAATTCACTGTGTTCACTTCACTTTTAATGTTTTTTATCGAATTTATTTACCGGAGATCCGGCTCGAAGGACCATATGTTCACTGCCAAGTCGGCGCGTGTTCCCATCCGACGACTTCTCGTTAGATGGGTGATTATTAAATTTTTCCTTCCCGTTTATTAACAAATAAAACCACAACTTGTACAAAGTTAATGACTATTTTATTTTAAACACTTAGGTCCTTATCGCTATAAGACTTATTCAAGACTGCCCTGCACAAAACTAAACAAAACATATAAAAATCAAGCCCTTTCGGTGTTGTTAACAAGAAAAACTGCGCGCCTATATTGCGTACGCATACATGAATTTGCCTTCCATGGTGTTATAATTCTAAGAAGAATAAGTAGGTCATCAACAAATCTACGTTAAAGAAATACAATTTTGAGCCTAGAAAAAGAACGAATTTCCAGGAACAGAACAAAATTATTCTGGACGTTAGTTCTAAGAAGGCATGTAAAAAAGGGAGAAAATAAGAAAGACGAAAATTAATAGAATAGAGGAAGGCGAATTCATGAGGAATTTAGTGTTACCACCTATGGTACACAACAGGTATATTGGCTGGCAAAATCAAAGATATCAATTATTATGTTTCCATGAGTCGACCTAGAGTTTTCGTTGAGTAAATAGAAAGCTTTTTACCTAAAGTTAAGTCGATGCTGTTTTCATGACGGTTCTGGGTTAAAGTGATATATACTTAATTTTACATTGCGTCGCCGTTCGTATATGTTCAGTAAAGAATACTGAAACACACATTATGTAAAACCCAGCTTAACCGGACTGGTTTCGTTCAGTTTTCTTGGATTTAACGAAACTTTACTCAACCTCCGTTTCCATGCGCGCTTAATCTGAGTAAACTCAACATGGAACCTCAGCAAATGATCTCAATGCAATTATTCAAAATTCAATTCCTGGCCAGTTGACTTCGTACAAATCGGTGGATACAGTGAAGAATCCAACCAAGTGGTCTGTTATTTCGCTGGCAGCAGGTGATAGAATTGACCCCTAGGGAACACCTTTGGTTGGCGTCCTGTTTCACGCATAATTTGTGTCTGAAGCCGTACAACAAATCCAAATGCATAAAGAAGCTTTTAACATAAGGAATCCCAAATCATGAATTTTAGTGCAGTTTCTCCCATGATGATAACAGAACAAACAGTCAGTCAACTTGTTGTTCGATTGATTAAAATTCGTAGCTTAGTTGAACTGCATAAGGAGTATCTACAAGTACACAAGCTACATTTATAGTAATTTCCTCATTATTTATTTAATCCTCGTAACATCTAACTGTAAATTTAGCGAAAAAATAATAATACTCCTCATTTTTCCTTATTATGAAAATTGGTTAAAAACGACAAAACCCTCATTTGCCACCAATACGATTGTGAAGGGAGCTTTGCAAAAACAAATGATAAATAATTTACAATTTGTAATATTAGAAAATAAACGAAAAAAAGAAAACAATAAAGGAAATTTTTGAACAAATGTTAAGCTAGCAATAAAGTTGTCGAGAATCCAATTGGGGATCACAAAAAAAAAAACAGCGCCAATAAAGGACAGCAAAGCGAATATTCGAGCAAAAGAATTACCCTTCACTCCACCGACCCGTGCTGTATTACGATGGGTGAGAAAAAAAACGAAATAGGCCAACCACCCCCAATTGTACGAGTTCTATGGCCTAAGCAGAACGAGAATAATCCCTTTGTATATGCTGAAGGGTTGCTGTCTGGTTGAGCCTGTATGGATTTTTGAGATGTACCCACAGTAACATGGCTGTAATCCTAAATGGCGGCATTGAAATCCAGTTGCCAAACATTCAAAATAACGTGACGATTTATGTAACAGTTACTTTTTTTGATAGTATTAAAAAATGGAATAAAAATATGTTTTTACTTACCACCCCAAAATCGGCGGGCAGGTTATGGCCAAAGCAACAATCCAGACTATGAAAATCATAAACAGCGCCAATCTTTTCGATCTCCGCTTCTTCGAATATGTCAATGGCTGGATTACGGCTAAATACCTGTCAAAGTACCGAAAATTATGAAAATAAATACATAAAAAAAATCAGGGAAAAAGTCATTTATTTTTCCTCCACTAAGACTTTTTCATCTCATTTTACCTGTCCAAGCTGATGGCACATAAGCTGAGGATAGAAGCTGTGCACAGAAGGACGTCCAGAGATATCCAAATATCGCACAGGACCCACCCGAACTGCCAGCTGCCTGTGAAAGGATAATGGTCATGTGAAAATTACAAAAACACAAAAAAAGTGATAAATTATCAAAACAACGCCTCTGTTGCAGCTGGGGTCAATTGCTTTCTTCATCTCCGTCACTGTGTGTTTCGGGAACTTTAAAAAAACGTCCGTTCAAGCCCGCGGTGGAGGGGGGCTGAGTTAGATTTTTTGTGCTCTTGGCAGCCATTATTATCCATTATTTCGGTTATTAAATTAGCCGCAGAGGAAAGTAATTAGCCCCAGCGTAAGCTGATAATAATTAAAACTCACCAACAATGTAGAGGACGACAGCGGGTGGCATCACGAAAGTCCCGACCAGCCAGTCCGTTATGGCGAGGTTCATGACAAAGCAATTAGTCACCGTCCTTAGCCGACGAGTTGTTAGTACCGAGAGGATGACCAAGGTGTTGCCGATAATCGTGATGAAGATTAGACTCAGGAACACCGCAATCGCACAGGCCTTGGACCAAGAGAGACTGAACGTCTCCTCTGGCACTGCTGCTGGCATCCTCGTAAACGTCAAGTTGCCATCTAATTTATCTAGAAGGTCGCTACCTGTTGCAGCTTCTGGTGTCACATTCAAGATATTGTATAGAACTGACACGTTCACGAAGGTCTCCTGCATAAGGATGGTGTCTGTCGAGTTCATGCTATCAACTGACGTCTACCCAAAAAGGAGTGACCTGAAATTATTATTTTTTTTTGTGGTAATCAATCATTTTTGACACTTGATGTCACTTTAAATTTGATACTTTGAAAGACTTGATTAACAGATTCCTCCTTTCAATTTCTGATCGAGAAGAGCGAAATTAGTTTTAAAGTTTCTTGTTTGGGGCAGGAATTTTCCTCTTTCAATCGTGACAGTTAAACTGACGCAGGGATTTGCTGCAAAGGCCAGAATCATCGTGACAAACTGGACTATCGTGACATTTTAAAATCATTTTCATTAATCTGTTTAGGGAAACGCTTTTTAGGAGGACATTAAATGAATTCTGCTAGATAACTTTTGACTAAACTAAAATATCGAAAGAGCTTCCGGGAAATGTGGAACAGGCGGGGGCGACGTCGCTTTTGATCACTTCTGTTTACAGCACCGCTTGTGGCATTCGGGTCAACACTGAATTCCGTTGTTGCATTTTATTTCCACCAAAATTGAGTAAGTATTTTTCAGTATTTATGACACCAGATGTCACTATAAATTGAATAACATTATTAACATAATAAGCTTCGATTTTCGACCATTGAAAATGCGAATTGTGCGAAAATTTACTCAGCGCCATTTTATGTCCAATGCTGAATTGAGATGAATTTTAATGCGACTTCAGCACGAATTTATTTCGATAAAATTAAGGATAATGGAAAAATATTTTAATATTCGATCAACAATCGGCGAATAATTCAATAATTCATGAAATTAAAACGATTTAAATGTTGCAGGAATTATGCACTTTGTTATTTGATGGAGAAAGAGAAATATTATTTTTAAAATTTTATTATTTTTTAATACTCCTTTTTTAAATAAATTACACCATTTATAAATGTACATTTTTCATGTGAAAGTTACCCTTTGTATTATATTAACAGTTCGATATGTCCTTGCAAGCATTACGAATCGAGATCGAATCGAAAACGATTTTGACGAGTGATTCTCGCTCGACTGGTAAACGACACGTTAAAGCGACGAGTCGAGAATCAAGTTTTTGGCGAGTGATTCCAGACTCGTAAACGAGTCGTTAAAGCGACGAGTCGATAAAATGTTTGCAGGGGTCACTTATGTTATGGCGAGTGGCTAGTAGTAAGCTTAGCTCAAAGTGTAGGTAAAGGATATAGGTAGTATAGATGTTTATAAACCAGTTCAAAGACTGTAGTGTGCGTCGATAGAGAGAATAGCGAAAGAACTGATAACGCCAACACGCAGTTTTGTTCCCTATCGAAAACTACCGCGGCAGATTGTTAACTTTGGGTATCGAACAGGTGTAGGCTTCCTTGCTTATCATGCTTGGAGGCGATGGCAGGAAATTTGTAGCACTGATGGAAGATAAGAAAGAAGGAAAGTTATCTATGCCAGAGAAATAGAAAGGCGAAGGACCATGCCAAATTTGGAATAGAATCGAATCATGGACATATGGGATGGTAGTCGGTCCAGTTAACCCCTAGGCTACCAAGGCTATTACTACGTTTCCATGACAGCTTAAACTCTCGAATACTTGAAAATCTCAAGAACCTAAGCGCGTATATGCTCTGCCTGTTTGAACCTGCATATTAGCTTGAGTTCTTGAGCTGACATTTGAAGTTATATTATTATATTTCTTTTTTTATTGCCCTTTTATTTCTTTATTAATAATTGCTTTTAGACATATTTACGAGCTCAACTTTCACAGTCTCGAGCACTCAATCTTTCAAGCTCGGTTTACATCACAAGCACACAAGCCGATCAGAAAAATCTTTTCGATCGATTTCAGTCGAGTTGCTTGCGTTTACATTTGTACTTGAAGTACGCGTCAAGTAAGCTTCAAGTTGGCATGGAAATGCTATATATGCGAGTAGTGCAATAGTTTGTGACCTTTTTTAATGCTACCATACCATCTCAACTTAATTACTTGCTGTCAGGTGGTATTGCGAAAGTGGTTTTTCGCAACCAACTCACTCCTCCTAGTTATTTCGATCATGATTTTCTCTTTCTCTCCTATAAGATGCAGCTCCTTCCCATCATCAGTTTAGAGGCTTTAAGAGCATTTACAGCTGCTTGGAAATGAATGCATTGCGACTTCGTGGGACAACGTATTGACTTTCAATACTGTGGACGAAAAACTTCAACATTTTTATGATAGACAAATTTCTTAAAAAGACCAGCTATTACGTTTTTTTGAACAATTTGCCCCATTACGTACAATATAAATCTATCCCAAGCGCTGTCCCTGGCTAACTCCTGAAATTTATTCTTCATTGGCTGAACGCGATTTTCTTTACCATCAATACAAAAACGACTCTTCGTTATTTGTTCTTGTTGTACATACGCATCTGCATCAATAGGGGTATTCATGATCTGTGTTATTTGTGTTATTCGTGTTATTTATACTAAATCGAAAATAAAACTCATAGTAAATGACATTTGTTTAACATGAATAACACAAATAACACAAATAACACAGATCATGAATACCCCTAATATTGTCTTCATTGGTTTGTGCTAGCTTTGCGTAATATGGCTCGAATAACATTGCAAATTCGAATAGGCTCAGCGCTGGTGCTGAAGTTGAAGTCCAGGTGTTCGGTTGGTCGTTTCATTTCATTTCAATTGATTATTTCCGACCATAAACACCTTCACCTTCATTTTGCATGAAGGTCCGTGGGTGTCTTCCATGAAACACTTCGAAGCTCGATTTTCGAAATTCAACATGGCCGCCGAAAAAGGCCACCTCAATATGAACTTGCAAATTATGTTCCGAATTTAATGAAAGTTCGTATCTAGGTTTATTTGAGGGAGCAAAAAACGAATTTATGATCAAAGCTTATAAATTCAAAATGGCCGCACCAATATGGCCGATGAGTTTGCCAATTGTGTACCGATTTAAATAAACACCACGATGCACCTAGAAGTGCGATTTTCGAAATTCGAAATGGCCGCCGAAATATGACCGAAATTCAAAATGGCCACCCAAATATGAATTTTCCAATTGTGTTCCGATTTCCATGAAAATCGGTATCTGGGGATTTTTAAGCAAATAACGAACTTATGATCAAAACTTATAAATTGGAATTCACCGAGAAGTTTCATGTTCAGAGGCATCTACTTGAATACATATGTATATATCGCAATGTCACATCTCAATTTAGTACGGTTGTTCTAACTGAACCACCGGGATGATTTGGAAGAGGGCAAAAAAAATGTGGAAGGAGGAGTACATGTGTGCAAAAAATTTTGTTTTGAGATTAAAGTTGTTATAAAGAAACAAATTGTTCTAATTAATCCGAGGACGCTCGAGAAGAAATATTACAATATTTTTATAGGTACATAACTCAAAATTTTTAAAATGTTTCCAAAATCATTTTTTCCAGAGTTGTTGAATTTTTCATTATACTCTTTTCCTACCGTGGACAGTGCACCCATAATTTTTTTTATTTAAAGGCGTTGCTACTCACGCGGGTTTTTTGCTAGTAACTAATATACGAAAGTTTATAAACAGATTTCTTGGTAACAGTTTCGTTTTTGTATAGGAACAATAGAATGAATTTAGTTACTGATCATTTTAATAAAGAAACGAAAATAGCAAAACAAATTTAATATATTCATAAGATATCGTGACTAGACGCGGGAAGCATAATATTGATTGAATCACGGTATCAATAAAGAATAGTTTTCACCTCTAATGATAAAAAAATTTAAATAAGCTGTACTAATGTAAAAGGCATGATTTTTTACAGATTTAATATGAATTTAAAATTTTTGACAATTATTAAAATTAAAGCTAAAGTCTGCTATACTTACTCGAGAGTTTTGGACCAATGTTTTTTATTAGTGAATTATGCAAGAAAAAATTCGCACAAAAACTGCTTTATTTAACAACCGGTTCTTCTATCACCGCAGGTATATATAACATAACAACCGATTCAGTCTAACTGGTGGGAATCCACTGAATAAGTTTACTTGCCGCTAGTTTTGAAGCAATTTGAAGGCAATTTTTAAATATTTTGTGTTTTTCTCATTTTAGACGACATATATACATTTATTATAATATTGATGATTAGCCTTGTAACATATATTAGATGGTAGCTTAAACAAATATTTTATGTGCTTAAAGAAACATGGCAAGATGACACAAAAATTGACGAGTTTTCTCGAAACGAGCAACCAATTTTCATTATCGAATATGACATATACAAAACACATGCCAAAAACGCTTGGAAACCTAAGTACTGATAAGCTCTTCATGGTTTGGTATAGGAAAAAAAAATATTTACAATAAGATAATTTTACACATTATGGTAGTCGAGACCCCCAAATTCGATTTTTCATCTATTAGATAATATAAAAGAGATTACAACTTTGTAATTATCTGCACAACTCATCCAAATCTATCTTCACTATATTTTCTATGTAATCGCCAAAGTGCTCTTAAAACACACACAAAAAAAAACTATCAATTAAGATTGTATATGTACTATCAAACTCCACTCGTCTTTTAATTAATTTGTTATTAAACTACTACTAAATAATGCCAGCACTTACTCTTGCTGTATCTTATCACCTTTATCTTCTTACACATGAAGTATTCTTGTGTTATTTTCGTCAAACTTGAAGCTAGTTCACTATTCACCGGTCGAGCCATCAGTGAAATGACCGATTTATGGGTCGTTACAGTCTCATTAACGCAAAAATAAATAATAACCAAATTGACCTATTTGTATCGACGACTTTTCCAACAATGGTTTCCCCAATCGTTAATTCTTAGGTTATTCAAAAAAATTTAAAATCATCGAAGAGATTAGTTTAATCTTAAACGAAACTTATCGCACCACCACAAAGCTTTTATATCGGCGTTGATACAAATCTTCTTGTCATAAAATGGCAAATTAATTCGAATTTAATTTAGTAACGGAAATCAATCTTTTTTGTTTATCGTCAGGTTGTAGCTGTGGTGCTTGTTTACTGAGCCGTTTACTTGGCTGGTGTCATAAGAGAATGCAGACGATAGTTTATTTTAACAAAAATGATTTTTGTGATATCCGAATTTTACTTTTAATCCATCAAAGTTTCGGAGATTTCGCTTTCGGTCGCCGTGGGTTTGACAACCAAACGAGGTCATCTCCCTGGAATCCGCTACTCTATGTTGGGAGGCCGTATCTGTCACTGGCCGTCTTAAGATTTTCCCTTGCGATTCTCTCAACTAGAAATCCCACGTTGTATCGTTCCGTTTCTTCTTTTGTTCTTACTCGAAGACTCTTACTGCCGGCACAAATTGTGCATTTACGGCACCAATTCGTAACATCCTCCTGCATGTGAAATCAGTAGAAGCTTTCCCTTATTTTTGCCAGAGTTTTATTGGCTCCTAAATGTCCTCCTAACGGGCTATTATGACGCTTCTCTAGAATATCTTTTATTCCAGCATAAGGAACTAGCATCTCAATGGGAGGTACCAACAGCAGGGGAATTATCTGGGTGGTCGCGTTGAACATTTCGGAGTCCCTGGTCCTCACAGCCTATATTTGGCCTAACAGTCGTCCTTTGACACTTTCTTCGCTACGCCAACGATATTTTAAACCTGGTGCGCATGTTCGCCGGGACAGTCCATTGGAATTTCCCTGTTGCGATATTTCATCATTCCTTCTCCAATGTCCAATAGGATGTAACGAGCCGTGATTCATTACTAATAACCCCTCTCCTAAGAAAGCTTTAGAAAAGTAAATCGCTTCACCAGGCCAAAGTCAGTCGTTCAACAGACGCGTTCTGTAAAGGTCATCTTCTTCGGTCCTATACAGTGTCGAGGTATATGATCCGGCACAGTAAGAACACATGCCGAATACCTGTGGGATGTTGTCCAGGCTTTGTCGAGGTGTATGATCTGACAAGTTTCCTGGCAGCGTTTCCTATACCGTATCGAGGTGTATTATCCGGCACGGTAAGAACACACACACCACGTACCGCATACGTGAATGGAGTTCTTCCAATTTCCTTTAACTAAATCCTAAAAAATCCCAAGTACTCCTCCTTAGTCGTTGTTCTTTGCCCCCTGACAGTGAGCCAACTATTTCTTCATCTTCATCTTTTAATGCCAAGACTTCCGCCTTGATCTCTGCTGATGTTCATTCTTGAGCTGCTGATGAGCGTTCTTGAGCTTCTTTCTTTACAATTCAATGTCTAAAAAAGTTCTGCTATGCTCAACGCTGCTTCTTCCGCCTCTGTTTCTACCTCGCCTTCAAACATGTAAGTTTAAGGATCCTTTCCCTCGTCCACCACAGCTTTTCGAAGCTGGACGGTTAGGAAATTTTTAGCTCCCACTGTTGACAACGAGCATTAGCTTAATTCTCCTTTTAAGTAAAAAGTGCGTAAATCACTTATTTTCGACCCATTTTCATCATCATAAATAGCTCCACAGCCTGTTATTGGCCTTGACTTCCTGCAACATCCTCCTCCAGAGCTGTCGATCCCTGGCTTGAAGTCTCCAATTTCTTATACCTAGGTTTCGTAGATCTTCTTCTACGCTGTCTATATATCTCTTTTTTGGACGTCCCGTACCTCTGTGTCCGTCTGGTCTCTTGTTCATAATAATTTTTGTTATGCTGTCGTCACTGTTACGTTCAACATGTCTTGCCCATCGGATTCTGTTAATTTTTATAGTTTTTATGATGTTTGGATCTTTATACAACTGATACAATTCGTGATTGTATCTTCTCCTCCAAACACCGTTTTCGTTGATTCCTCCATATATAGTGCGCAGGACTTTTCTTTCGAAGCACCCTAGGAGGTGTTCTTCGTTACTTCTTAATGTCCAGGTTTCGGATCCATACAGTAGTATTGGCCTTATAAGAGTTCTGTACAGTTTTACTTTAGTGCTTCTTGATATGTTCCTTGATAAGAAATGTTTACGTAGCCCAAAGTAGCATCTGTTTCCCAGCGCTAATCTTCTTTTAACTTCTAATGTCGTGTCGTTGTCTTTTGAAATTAGCGTCCCTAGATATATAAATTCTTTTACTGCTTCGATGTTGTATGTATCAATTGTCATATTCTGGCGATCATTACGTCTTTTGGAGATGCACATATATTTCGTTTTCTCTTCATTAATTGCTAGTCCGAATTTCTTTGCTGCTGCGTCTCTTATCACTTTTTCCATAGCTACGTTAAATAGTAAGCACGATTGGGCATCTCCTTGTCTTAGTCCTACTGTGGCGTTGAATGGTTCTGATAGCTCTCCTTCAATTCTTATTCTGCATAATACCTCTTTCATTGTCATTTTGGTCAAATTTACGAGGTGTTTGGGGAATCTTAGGTACTCCATAGCTTTGTATAATTCTTCACGTTTTATTTTATCATAGGCGTTTCTGAAGTCTATGAATAGCGAATGTATGTTTATGTTAAATTCATTCGCCTTTTCTAGGACCTGCCTAAGAGTGAAAATATGGTCTGTGGTAGATCTTCCGGGACGGAAACCGCTTTGATAGTTTCCCAGAGCTTCTTCTGCGTAAGGCCCATTTTATATGTCCTTATTCCACACGCACACTATTTTAAATTACAATCACAATTGTTTGTCAAGTTATTTCACTCAAAGGACCATCTGCTCCAATACAGAATGTAATATCTCTGATACTTTAATATTAGCTTTGAGCAAATCAGCTGGAACTTCATCTGAACTTTTTTTTTCTTATTTTTCTGTTTCACCTTTGTTTCTTTAACTTCTTTCAACGTTGGCGGATTTATATTAAACCGCCTTCACCGTACCCAGCATAAATTTGTTCACGAACTTGCTTTTTGTTCTTCCTTTTGTCGTAATAGTATTGCAAAATACCGAACCCTTTCTTTATTTTTCTCCATTTTCACAAATGCAAATCGATGTTTGTAGTCTCAAAGTAACACCCGAACTGTCATTTATCAAACAATATCAATTTTTTTAGAGCTAATATTTTCTCTTTATCTTCTTCTTCTTTTCTGTTTGTACTGTCATAATTAATAATTCATAAAATAAACCCAGGACATTAAAAGTTTCAGAAATATTATTTAAAGCACTTGTTGCACTCTTGTTCAAGTGTTCAATGTGCAGATAACAAAATCTTCGAAAGTTGTTTGTTAGTGGTTTGAAAGTAGCTTAAAACTTTTGAGCAACACTCCAGTAAACCAAAGGTTTAAACTTTTCCCAAGTAACCACACACACACGTTCAGAGCATGTTCAATAAAAAATGCAAATGTGAAAACACTTGGAAAACTTATGAAGAGCATCGACATACCTTGGGTAGCAACTTATTGGCTCAAGAAGCACACTTTGTCGGTAAAGTAACCCCGCATATTCGAAACGAGAGCGATAGCAAACACCAAGTTCTCAAAATTTTGCATAACGTACTTTGTCAACCGCAATTGGAACATTCAAATGTGAAGTTGGTTGCGGCTCTGTACCCCAAGCTCCTGGTGAGATAGCGGAAATATCTTAATCGAAGTCAAATCAAACAACTGCTGGAATCCTGCATGGTGTTTATTGTCAAGTCCTCCGCTCCTTCCACCTCCGTCGCAGTGCAATATAAGCCTCACAGCAACAGACAGGATGTATCGGAAACAAGTTCATCCAGCAAGAACACAATATGTGGTGCTCAATAAGGCAAATCACATGGAATTCAAATAAAAGCTTCGTGGAACTGTGGCACTACACCGATCCTGGCAAAAGGTCCTGCGAGAGGATGGGACTCTGCATAAATTGGCATGGAATCGTTGAATTTAGGCGAGCTTTAAGCGAGGATTCGGTAGTAGGGTCTAAGGTGGAGCAGAAACCTACAAGGAGTTTCCACCTTTATCGCATCTCGTAATTCGTGTTTTTATAGCATTATAAGTAATCTTATTTGAAATGAGAATGTTATCATTGGCTATGTTTTATTCCAGCTCCTTCTGTGTGCGGGTGGGTCGAACTCCAGTGGTACGGGAATTGGAGGAATGAAATTACAAGCAAAGAGCGGGAAAGTAAAATAATTTAACTGTTATAAAGCTACATAAAGAAATATTATATTAAAACCGAAGGGATTCGTGCCATAATGCGAGTTTATTTTATGGCCATGAGCAAATAAACATAAACAGCATGAGGTAGACTTACCGAAAGTGGCATCTACTAGACTCTTAGAAGATCCCACCGTCCTGGCTGTGGGTATACTCCAATTTCTGCACCCTCCCGAATGCCACTTTGACCGTAACCGTGTAAACGCATTCAATCGTCATTTGTCCTTTTCTATCTGGTAACCGTGGTCCGCAAGTGGAGAGCAAAAGGATAGGACTTTGCTGGATCCCGAGTTTTTACGATGCCTTTAGAAATTATTGCCTCTGCAGAAGAAAGTCTTAGAGTGACCAGTGTGGTAGGAGGGTGAAGCTACGAGCTAGATTGGATGTTCCGAAAACGTCAGTACTTATGATTATCTGCACGATACTGCCTTAACCCGAATACAACTTTTGCTCTCTTTTACTTGTGCAAGAGAGGGGATGTGGTAAATGGTATGTTTTTGGCACAAAGCTGATGGTGGCAATTGCACCGAGCAAAAACTAATGGTAATTGCAGTGTATCCAACTCTTATAAAATAAAGATTAAAAGTAAAATAACGCCCCAGCAACTTTCCCTTTTCGGTCAATAATTGATTGTGTTTTTTGTAGAGGCACTCAAGGACCAAGGACTTTTATAGCGTCTCCCATAATTGGATCCCTTAAACCAGCTGATTTACAATTCGATTGGAGATGGTCTGTTTAAAGCGGATTAAATATTTATGAGATGGCTTGAGGGCTTGAAGGCGGTCTATCTAACTCGAGGTGCAGCTTTATAAATATTTATTACAGAAAAAGGGTTGTTTATAACCAACACCAAAATGTACTAATTTTATTCTTAGATTTTACTCGAATTCGTAGGATAAATTTCTAGAATAATCCGACCGATTGTACTGTTCTAGACAGAATAGAAGGTTAGGGTTGTGCTGCTTCGTGAAATCAGTGATCGAACGGTAGGTAGTTTCATCGGCTTGTTCTAGTCGAAGACGGGGAGGACACAGGATATATTGAGATGAGAATCGAACCCTCGTCTTCTGGAAAGGAATTTTAAAACATTTTCCCAGAGTTTACCGACGAGAAACTATATTCCGACGAATGAGGTTTCAGATATTTGATTTTTAGGAACGAACATATTTCTTTCTCTATTGCAATAGGTACAGAAGATAAAACAAAATTGGCTCTGAAAGTGGAGAAGGAGAAAAATAAAAGATGGCAACATTGTCATGCAGTTTTTGCAATGGTCCGCCTTCTAAGTATAACTTCAGCAAATGCTGCTTGACTTCGGAGGATAATGCGAAGGCGCGACTTTGGAGCTGGTAACTAGAAACACACTTTATGACAAGAAAACTATTCTACTAGGTGTAATATTTTAGATATAGCTTGGACGTGATGAAGTGGACGTTGGAGAAGGTGATTCGAGATTCAAGAAAAGCTAAAATTTCTCAAAATACAATCAAACACTGAACACGTCTTGTTTCCACAGATTGTGTGCCCCGGCTTTTGACTCAACATCCAGTTGGACCCTGTGTTAAACTCAGAGAAGTGTCTGGAGGCCGGAAAAAGGGTAGTCAAGGCTCTTGGTATGGACGGCATATCGAACAAAGTAGTTAATCTAGCAGCCGCAGCGAGGGGGATTTCTCAGAGCTATAGAAACAGTAGCTCTTGCCAAAGTTAAACAAGCCGTTATGTCTCCTTAGTTGCATAGGCAAACTTTTCGAGCGGGTGTTTTAGTTTAGTGTTTAGTGTTTTAGAACACTCCCAAGCGTCAAAAGGAAAAACGTCGGAGGCCTGTCGGACAATCAATTCGACTTTAGAAAAGGAAGGTCTACGACTGGTAGTCCATCGCCAACATGGAAAAATCCAGCATAGAGAAAAATCACTGCTACACATTGATAGCAATGTAGGAATGTAGGAGAATGGATCATTCACTGACAGCCAGTCCTAAATTTTAAGGTACACTTGAAGGGCATGGCGGGCGAAACTTCTGATATTTTTGAACCAGCAAGAATGTTGCTCAATGTGGAAGCTTTAGTCCCAGTCGACGCCTCATGATGACTAGGGTGGTTAGCTCAGTCCTAGTATACGCAGCGCCAGTGAGGGCAGTAGCGTTGAGCAAGACGGATAAAATGAAAAAAATGGAGGGCCCTATACAGAGTTAGCGCTCTCCGCGTGCGCTGTGTATAATAACCACTTCTAACGATGTAGCGTGCGTGATAGCGGGGATTATTTCCATAGACATACCGGCGAAAGAAGTCTTTGGTCCACAATATGTTAGAGGAGCGCATATGAAACGGTGCGAGTTCGTAATGGAATGACAATGGAAATGAGACGAGTGTGTTAAGGGTTGGTGGATCCACACATTTGGATGGACATGGAGAGAGGTTATGAGGGAGTGTGGAGCACTCCGTTACTGCAGCAATATTTTCTGGCATACGTTTGCTACTTGGTCGCCTGGACTTTGCTCTATCTCATTATACAAATACAACCTCACCATTAGGTGTTTTTTTTACATTTTTTTGAGACTGGTGCTTAGAATACCAAAACTCCTGATAGTATCAAGAATAGTGTCTCAATAATAATATTACATATACATACAAGTATACATAAGAACATGATACTACTGCTGTTCCGGAGCTGGCAAGAATGATACAACTGATTTGTGGTAACTAAAGTACAAAACAAAATACTTTATCTTTAATAGTTAATACACAATCTTAATTTTTTAAATAACCACTCTTCATTTTTATTTTATCGATACCTGCGCCATCTATGTACAAATTTTAATAAATTGTTAATATTTTTCTGCTGGTCTGGTAGAATTTGTTTATATGGCAGCACTCAATTGCTATCATGGCTGTCGGTGTCAGTTACTTGGTTAAAGAGCAGTGTGGAAAGTTCCTCTTTGTTGTTAAAATCTAAAATGTTAAACGAAATTAAGTGGAAACTAAATTGTGAAATTTTATTGTCATTGAATTGTTAAATTTGTTTGTGTTTTGTTGTGTGCTGCTCTTTTGGCGGTGATCTTCACAAAATTCATTAGCTTAGGTTCTTAAAATCAAAATAAAGTGGAAACTAAATATTATGTATGCAGTATGTAAATTTGTTTCTGTTTTGTTGTGTTTAATTTGGTTCAGGATGCTTTTTTCTCGTTATTTTGTAAACGACTGAGAAGGCAACTTCCGTTTCATACAACTGTCGTTGTTTTCGTTTCTGTTTTCTGAATTCACTCGTACCTGCTCGAATCAATTTAAAATCCCCGGAACGAGAGCAAGGAAGTTTCACTTCAAAAAGACAAGAAATTTGAAGTAGAAATTGAAAAAAACAATAAGACAAATTCATCCACAACCCTTTGAACTGACTAAATGAAGTGCCACTTCTCTTCAACATTGTGATCGACGTGAATAAGCGTAAAGCATTCCATGGACTACGCGGAATTCGATACGACAACAACAATTTCGTAACCGACTTGATGTTCGCCGAGGATATTGCACTTGGTGTTACAGACAAATTATAAGAAACTGAGTTCTACGAGAAGTGTAGCGCCATTTTAGAAGAAAAAATTAACTTCGGTATAAACGCGCCCGTTGACGTTTGAATTGTAGCTTGGAACACGACCTTGGACTACTGCCATAATAAAAGGCTCATATCTAAGGAAGCTACTAACACCTCAGATCCTTATTAGAGCATTCTCCTTCCTTTTTATATTATCCTTGATCCCTCTTACGGGTGAAGAAAGTACTTTAATTTTTTTATTATCATTATGCGTACACTTATCATGTTATGAAAAAAACATGAAATCCTCTTCCTCCTCTTCCAGGAACGGAAATGACATTATTTAAGAATTACACAAGAAACCCTTCAGATGCTTGCCTCGAGGGTGGGTTTTAACAGAGAGTGAGACCCTTAGGCGTTAGAAAATGTACAAGTCATAAAAAATTCAAATATTTCCTACCAAAAAAAGGAGACAAGGAATTCCGAATAAAAACACAAAAAATCAGGGAAAGTCCGGGTATTAACTTCTCCCGGTGAGATTCCTTGAATTTCGCAATCCGCGGAACCTTTTAGTGATTTTTCCTCCCGAATCGAAACGATTGCTGTTATTCAAATTATTCACTCCTTTCGTGACTTTTAAAGCCAGTCCGCGGGAGTGGGGGCAGAGTGCAGAACATTTTTTTGGCTTGTCTACAATCCTTTTAAGCCCTCATCATCGTGTTTGACATAAATAATTTACAAAAGATCCCCCAGACTAAGGTTGTTACACGGTCTCTATCAAGGACCTGCGAGGGACGAAGTGTGCCGGAGTTGTGGGGAATGTCGGACGGAAGTAACAAATCTTCATTCAGTACCTTTCACTTTTGCGGTAAGAAAGTGATTTACTCGAGGAGGAAACGTCTTCTTTCGGTCTGTTTACTAGAATAATTCGAAAATGTGTTGCCTTTCATTTGGTCTGCCCGTTCCACGGACCTCGGGGGCCAGCCAGGACTGATAGAGGCTAAGGAAAGGGCCTTCATAACTTCCAACCGTTACTTACAAAATTAAATCCTGTTCAAGGAGTTTCCGGGGCGGAGGATGTGTATTGGGTGCTTAAGTGGGCCGCGGGGTGTACTTTGGAATGGCGGACGTCGGATTGAAATACACGCGTTTACTTAAATATCTCCTCCATAATAATTTGTGTGCCGAGCATCTACATAAGTACTGATTCCTGTTTGGAGGATCCTGTCTCGTAAAATTTAGCCGTTATTTCATATCTCAGGACAAAATTAACGACAAGAAGAAACGCAAGGAATTTTATTTTGCGGCTTAGTAACCAACTTCAGTGTAGTTGTGCGATCGCTCCAGTGTGTCGTTGTTGTTGGTGTACCTGTGTCTTGTGGAAAGGAAAATTCTATAAAGCGCCTGGCAATTTTCCGCTTCATTTAGAGACGAGAAAACGTTTACGTCCTTCTCGAAAAAAGAAAAGTTTTCTCAGTAAATTTCTGTTAAAAACCGCGAGAGTAATCGTGATGGGATTTCTCCCGTTTGAACAATATTTTTTGAAGGATATTTTTTCTGCTCCTTTCTGGAAAATGTTTTACTTACTTTTACCGAGAAAAATAATAAAAGGAAAATCCTTATTAGAAACTCGAGCTAAATAATTAATTTATTGGACCTCCTCCACCTCGTGGGACGCTCGCTTCGAATTACATTTTGGAAAATAAGTTTTTTTTTTGTTGGAAATTCACTCCTTAACGATTACTTTGTAAATAATATCCTTTATTAGTATTTATTACTAACATTTTAATATTTCAGACCCAAATGAAATATTTAAGTTATTCATCCAGTTCCAAGGATGGCTTTCGCTGCCTGTTGTGTCCCATCTGCTCAAGGCGAAATTATAACATTCCTTTTACATCCCTCAACGCTACTAGACGTTACTAAAGCTTTCAATCTAATAAAAGCGTATTAACATTCGCCTTTAAGATCCTGTTAAAGATTATTGATAAAGATTTAAGAGGTACCTATACATTTATTACCATCTACCCCATTTTAGGCACCAACACACTCATATACTAGTAATTCCACTTGAGTGAACATTTGCAAATTGATGTCGACACTGAAAGGATTTGATATTTGAGAAAAGACTCAAAAAAAATGGTCTCCAATGGACATTGAAAAGACATTTGCACATTTATTGTCGGTAATTGCAAGAATTCAGAAAATGTCTGACTGGAATTTTCATGCTGATAAATTCAATTCACGCTGACAAATCGCAATCGCTGTTCACCATTTATCCTTCTTTAACTGATTCGGCTTCGGATTTGTGCAAAGAAATTGTTACCATTAAGATGCTCTATTATGTCTCTCTTAGAGCTCTATTGGTATCAGTCTCAATGGAGACCAATTCCAGATTCATATATAAATAATGCTATAAATTTAATCTCAAACAGTGATGCATGATCAAGATTAGTTAATGGTTGGGGAAAGAAGATTTTTAAGTTACTTAAATTAGAAAAAAAATAACACTTCAATAGCCTGTTCGTCGTTCCAAATGCGAGTGTTGGTTTTACCATGCGGTCTCCCAACTAAGTACTACCCGCGTCCAATTCTGCCTGACTTTAGTAATCGAATGAGAAAACTAGTCTATTGAACATGCTGATATGACCAATATAATTGCCTGAAACATGAAGCAAGGCAACAACTAAAACGAAAGCATTGTATGAGTTAAACTAAAGCTTAAGGCTAAAAAGCTTCGTAAGGCAACAACAAAGAATGGCTCAATCAAGAATGCCGAAAAAGCCCCGAGTCGACAAGCAGATGGGAAAAGACCAATTGAGGACCGTTTTTTCAAAACTGCATAACTCCAATTTTGACGAAAATGAGTTTTACATGTCATCGCCTTATTTTAAATGATCTCTTTCATTTGGTGTAATCATATTTTCAATAAACTTATTATTTTAGATACTAAAAGTATTTAAAAATTGTCAGTTTTTGCAAAACTTCTTAAATCCATGTAATTACAAAGTTTTGCAAAAACCTATAAAAATATCATTTTGGTTCGAAGATCTGCAAGGGTATAAATTGCTTCCCATCCGCATAAAGCTCTTCCACCAGGATGTTGCATAGGTTTTCGATTATTGCTTAATAAAAATTATTTAAAATCTTACGATTTTTAAAAAAAATAGTAAGCGGAAACACTAGTTTTAGGCAAAATTCAACATGCGTTCATTTAAATTTTTTGACCACTCCTCATCAAACTGCCAAAAAGAGCTGAGAGGCAACAACAAGATGCCCATGCCCTAATATTATAACGGTAATAAGTTAAATTTTCACAAGAAATTTTGTTACCCTCATATTGTTACGAAATTCCCGGGAAAAATTTGTTTCGTCAAATTTTTGTTCTATGCGTTTATAAATATTTCGTGAGGTGTATTTGCCAAGAGTGAAAGTAGTCAAAGTGCATAATGGAAAATAGTGATTTGGAGTTTAATAAGAATGTAGTGGAAGTTGATGGGGGGCGTAAGCCACTACGTAATAAACGTATTTTTACGAGTAATAGTACGCGACGTGCTTTATCTTTAACATGCCCACATATCACAAGCCTTACAGATAAAATACAAAGAAAATCTTATTGCGAAGGACGTGATATTACTATGTATGATGCTGAAAGTAAATAAATACTATTATATATAAAAAACACTTTTATATTAATTTAATTTTACATTTATTTTTGCGTTTACTTTATTTATTATTAGCCTTTCGCCGTCGTTGTTATTCTCAACAAAAAAAAGTCGATCAAGATAAATTTATTTTAAAATACTTAAAACCTGAATATCCCAAAAGAAAAAGGCACAATGTCCCACTGTTAAAAGGAAGAAGTGTTTCCATTAAGTACTTTGCGCGCAAAAGGAATGGAGATTTCTTACCAGTGTGTGCAACACTGTTTAGAAATATAACAGGTATGGTTATTATGTGTGCTATATGGATTCGAAAAGAGTATACTTAACAAATTTTTTGATATGACAGGATTGTCTGCCTATCGCCTTGCATTGATCTCAAAATATTTTGTTCATACTGGAGAATTTCCAGAAGAACGTCGCGGTGGAGACAGATCAAAGGACAAAGATATTGAACTTACACACGCAGTGAAATCTAACATAAAAAGTTATAAGTGTCGAGAAAGTCATTATAGTCGTAATAAAACATCAAGGCATTATCTACCGCCAGAACTCAGTATTAGTAAAATGTGGACAAGTTTTTGTGAGGCCAGAAAAATGGAAGGCAAACCAACTTGTTCTCTGTCAAAATACAAGCATATATTTTATACATCTTTCAACATTGGCTTTGGGAGCCCTCATACTGATACCTGTTCCCAATGTAAAAGATTCCAACTTGACATAAAAAATCCTTTTAATGAAAAAGAAGAAGTTCAGGCGCTATTCAAATTGCATAAGCTTAGAGCTCAGAAATTTCATTCAATTATGAAGGAAGAAGATCCTGCAATAATTAAAGTTGTTTTTGATATGCAACAAAATCAACCCTTACCAAAATTATCTATTGGAGAAATTTTTTTCAGTAGACAAGTTTGGTTATATAATTTAACAATCATGCAACATTGTAAATCGCAAGAACGCAGGTATATAAGCCATTATACATGGCTTGAAACAGAATCGGGTAGAGGTGCAAATGAAGTAGCTTCTTGTATAATTCACTTCCTTCATAAACTGGATAAAGACTTACTTGAAAATCAAAATAAAAAATATTCATTACACCTGTTTTCAGATTCCTGTGCGAGTCAAAATAAAAACACTATTTTAATGACTTGTTTAATGAGGTTTATTGAAAAAAGCTCAAGCTTCAATGAAATAAAACATTTTTTCCCAATAAGAGGACATAGTTTTATGCCCGCTGACAGGGTGTTTGGAAGAGTAGAAAAAGAGTACCGCAAAAGAGAAGTTATAGTATCACCACAAGAATACAGAAATATCTTAAAATTAACAGGTGCAGTCTTAGTTTTCGGAAAAGATTTCTATTTTTATAACTATCACCAAATAAGTAAGCAAATACTTAAAACCAAGTTACCTTTTAAAATATCAGAGGCAAGGGTGATGGCGTATAACAAATTTGGACCAAAAATAAACATATCGACATCCACAACTTATTCTGGAGAATTGATTACTTATGATGTCATAAAAAGAGGACTTAAAAGACTTTTCTCATCTTATGAAGTGGAACGTCTTCCCATAACTAACAAGGTTTCACTGAAGAAAAGTGAAGATGTAAAAAAACTACTTCATTATTTTGAAATACCTAGGGATGCAAAAGATTTCTATAAAGATGTCCTTGAAGGACATGAGGAAGAAAATTTAGAAAACAATCCTGCTACATTAGATTTTAACGACGGAGATGACTTCTAATGTAGTTAATGAGTTTTGCTAAAGACTGAAAAGTGGTTGTTACAAAGTTTTGAAAAAACTGCTTATTTTTCCTATTAGCTTTCTGCCTCTTGAAGAGGTTTTTATTCTTTTTTTGTTGTGTATTTATATTTCTCGTTAGAGGAATAAATAAAAAATGTTTAAATAAAAACACTTTTAGTTTTCTTTCAATTTGTATAACAAAAAATGTTTCTCCTGAAAAATTAAGTTTTTTCAAATGATGAGTTTTGAAAAAACGGTCCTCAATTGGCAAACCACGATCACGGTTGAAAGACTGGTAGAGCAAGAGGGGTCTGGAGAAGAATCTGATGGAGGCCAAGGCTCGAATTGGGCTGTGCAGCCATCGAAGAAGAAGATATTGTGAAACACTGAGAAAACTCAGACGGGTAACTCACATAATTAGAAAAAGGTTTTCGACTCCATGTTTTACTATCCTAATTTCCTGAACTGCTATGTGGTATTGAGAACGGAGTATGTGTTAGGACGGTTAGGCGTGGGAACTAACGATCATGAATAACGGCTCATTTATTAATCAGGTGTGCTTATGTCCCCGATTAAAGCCATTATTAGGTGTTCGTGTGCCGTCATTGAGCCGTGATTAAAGCTTCGATACTCGGACGTAATTATAACGAAAATTCATCATTTATTACGTCATAAATGATGAATTTGGATGTTCTTTCAGGATGGACTCTTCTCTTCGTGCTAAACTCGTGGGACTTGGGCTGGAGAGGGTCAAGGTAATTGGGCTGGAGAGGATGCAGGCAAACAGGGTCGGAGTGAAACCTGCGCAGCGCATCTCGGAGTAGGCCGGGAAGCCAAAAAATACACCCAGACAGCTACTCTGCCTAAAGTTTCTAGACCAACTAGAATCTTGGCAGCACCAGCTCCGATATCATCTAGGAGGAACAGTTTCATTGCCGAACCTTCTGGTGTATTGTCTAAACGGCAACGGTCAGAGGACCCTCCAGGAGAGCAGGGACTACCGAAAAAGAATTATACTCCTACCAGCAGGATATGAAGCAGCGTAAGCGTCCACCAGAGGGCCAAGCCCAGCAGGGCCCTAGTGGAACTGGAAAGCCCCACGTAGCACAACGGGCCCCGCTATCCGGAAAGCCTCAGTTGGGCGGAATCACCATGATACGTTGTTCAACAAGACAGCGACAAGCCACTAAGCAGATTGCTAAACTAGTTCAAGCGGTCTGGTCTGCAAATATGAGATTTAGGAGTGTAGTACAATATACCAAGCAAGTGGCCGCAGTACTTTTGGACCCCATACCGAAGAACAAAAAGTTTGACGGATAGAAAAAAAATGAAATAGATTTTTTTTTTTTTATGTGACACACTAGAGACTTAGGGAAGGCCCCTTTGTACTGTCGACCATGTATTTTTTTTTATTTTTTTGAAATGTCGAACAGCAGCTCTAGTCGGAAGATAGAGAGAGAGAAGTGAAGGAAAGAACTGTCACAACCTAGCTGCGGTATTTTTATTTCACCTACTCCCAACCATTTCGCGACTCTGACATCGGGGCATCGAGAACAACTCGCTGGAGTGTTATGCCTCCTGAAATGAGTTGAATCTCATCAACCAACCGATGACATGCGCTTGGTGGAGCGGGGAAGAGAACTAGTGAAGGCTATGACAGGAGGAATCAGGAATGCAAAGAGGGAAGAAGAAAGAAGGAAAGTTATGTAGGTGGGAAATTAGGAAAGGCTAGGACCGTGGCACCGCCGGGAATCGAACCCGGGACCTCTGGGGATTGTAGTCAGGCGCCTTACCCCTAGACTACCGAGGCCCAGATTAGTGGAGTCCGAGGTATGTGGACATTATATTCAAAATCTAAGTTATGGATTTATTAACTTCGAACGCTTTCCAATACGCGAGTCCTGAAGAAAATCGCTTCTATTATGTGAACGACTCGCTTGTAACCGGGCTAGCATGGCATTCTCCTAGCCGAAGTACAAAAATTAACGTTCATAATGTAAATTGGATAAGTTATTTAAGTGGCATCAGTGTTTCTAGCAAAGGCGCAAAAGTAGGTAATGGAGAACTTGGGACTGGGAACCTTTGAGCAGTGCTGGGGGTGGCAACTCACGAACCTCTGAAAATAATATTCTACATTAATTTAAAGCCGAAGAGCTCATTTTCTTGATCTCTGTTTCTTGTTTCGCACTCAACAAGGTACAGGGTGTATTTTATGTTTCCGACCGATGTATACAATTGGCATCCCAGTATGATCGGTGAGCAAGGTGCCACCGTCCTGTTGGAACCACATGTGCTGTAGCCAATGTAATGATTCAAATCGGTCACTAGAAAGTTTTTCAACATGTGACACTACCAATCACTAGTAACTGTTATAGCATTTCTTCTAGCATTCTCAAAAATTTTCCGCTTTGATTTCGAAATTTTCCTCGTCACTCATGATGATTTTTCGTCTAAAATTATGATGGTCTATATCGAGCTGACTACTATCCCACAACTGTCAAATATGACAAATGACAATCAAACCAAAATGGCTGCCAAATAAAATCGACATGAAACACACTCTGTACTTCATCGAGGACTCTCCGTAACTTAGACCATCGATGGTAAACTCAAATATCAATCTTCGGCCACAACCAACACAGCTCCTAAAAGAAATCCAACTGGCTGGGGACAATTTGATTTTTCTAAGCCACCGATTGAGGATTTTTGTTTCTATAATCAAAACACCAACTCGGTCATTCACTGATATCAAAGTACTACCAGAGTGAACGCGTTTATTTGTTCATCATCCTACCCTAGTCTTATAAAGCCTGCTAAACAGAATAAAAGCTAAGTTAAAGCTAAGAAATTTCTTAAAGAGGATACGAATGCTATCCGTCAATGAGTCACTTTGTCTGGAGTACGTTAAGTTTAAAAATTCCTGTAAGGAAGGAAACTGATGGCAGATTATAGAGGTACAATCTTCAACGCTTTAACGAAAGAAATTGCTTTGGGAAAAACCTTGCATGCTAATACTCAACTGCTTCTAGTGTTGAAGCACAGTATTCGGAGGAAATTTTTACTTTTAAAAAGCACATCATAAACCCATTACGGGACCATTCACTCCAGGTTGTAGATCTGCATGCACCCGAAAATTTACATACATTACGATCTGGAAACTTGAAAAAAGAAGATCCTAAGGGTAAAATGAAAAGGACGAAGGGTGGTTTTGCGGCAAAGAACATGGCAATGAAGAAGGCCGAAAATGTGGTTAAAATACGGCTGTGGATATTGGCCGGAAGTTTCCGCCTTTTTTGCAGATTATCCCAGAGAAGTCTTGGCAGTTATCCTTCAACTGGAGGAATTCCATTCAATCTTTTGTCGTCGTCGAACGAATTCCCAATTAAACTTCCCCAAATAATCGGACGATAAATAAAGCCCCGGGACAAGCTCTTAATCGGGTGGGAATTCTTCCTCCAGAATTCATTTACCCATTAGGGTTAGGGTTAGGTACATTAGGGACTCATCTAAAATTCAAATATTCAATGGCCCCGGAAGCAAGGAAACTTTTCGAAACAAAATTGTAACAGATGACGAGTTTATAGTGTGCGGTTTTCGATTATAGATTTGAGATGGATTTCAAGTTTTTTTTAACTTTCGTCCCTTTTTTGTTAGTCACCATTAACAACTTTAACTGAAAATCTCATCAAGAATTAATCCAGCGCAACTTTAAAAATCACACTTTAACAGCCAACGGATGAGCAACGACGTTTCGTTTATTTATAGTTTAGTGATATCACATCCCTTATTCCTTTTCAAACCCGGATGTGTCATAATTAAAAAATTAAATAAAAAAAATCCCAACTGCGTCATCAGAGGTGAAACTCGAGTAGTGTTAGAAATTGTGCAGCTCATGAAAAATTCACCAAAAATAGTTTTTTTTGCGAAAAACATTTTCCAGTAAAAATATAAAAATCCGGGAAATCCTAGTATTAACTCCTTTTTCCCTCGCAGGAATGATGTGACCTTTTTCATCCCTTATGTGAACGATTGCTGTTATTCAAATTAAGCCCTCTTTCACTTTATGAAAAAAAAACGCAACCCAGGGTTGGTGGCACCATTCGCACGTGTGGTGAAAGGGTGCACGATACCCTCCCCTACACCCGCTCCTGTCATACTGAGGAGAAAGGAGAAAGTTTGCACGTTCCAGGACCAGCAATATGCGGCACTTGAGTTCTCCTCATTAAAAAAACATTGCATGTGTGTTAAGGAAGAATTTTATTCAAACTGGATACAAACCATATAAATGGCAACTGTCGATTGCATGGGCGAACACAGATGTGTGTTCAAGTGCTCCCCGAAGAAACTATGCCACGTCAAGAAGTCATACATCAATATCCGTCCGTCGTCTCCGTGTGATGCCAAGAATTTCCATTTTTTTACTCATGGATTTTTCGTTTCTAGCCGTAAAACTGGATTGGAAAATTGATATTTATTATAGTTTCGGAAAGAATGCGACTCTGAGAACAGCAGAATAATACGATGTCGCTACGTGAAAAATGGTGGATAAATTCTTAAAAATTGGAATTATGTGGTGATATGCTATCAGTCTGGGAATGTCTTTCAAGAATTTTACATCCATTGGTCCAATCTACACTAGTATTCCTTCAGCAACAATAGAACCCGTGTTTTAAGAGAGGGGTATTGAAACGATAAAAGAGTAGTGTAGTAGCATGTTCACCAGAAAATATCGAAATTTCGACTTAATGCATACAGAATAGGCTTCTGCTTACCACACCTACCGTGGGTAGCAAAAATATCAACACGCACACAGATTTCTCCGGGTAAAGACAAGAAAGTTATTCACGATGAAAGAATACTAGTGTAGACCTAGTGTAATTTGTAAAACTAAAAACGCCTCTCGCAACTTTTGGAGGCCTCGATAGCCTAGGGGGTAAGGCGTCACAATGCTAGAGGTCCAGGGTTCGAATCCCGGTCAGCCCCACGGTCCCCTTCTCCTTTTTCACTTTTCCACCTAAATAACTTCCCTTCTTTCTTCTTCCCTCTTTACATTCCTGATTCCCCCTGTCATAGCTTTCCTTAGCCCTTCCCCGCTCCACCCAAGCGCATGTGAGATAGATTGGTTGATGAGATTCAACTAGTTTCAGGGCATAACATTCCAGCGAGTTGTTTCTCGATGCCCCGATGTCAAAGTCGCGATAGTAATTGTTGGGAGTAGGTGCACTAAAAATATCGCGAGTAGGTTCTGGCAGTTCTTTCTTTTACTTCTCCCTCTCTTCACTATCTTCCGATTAAAGCTGCTGTTCGACATTCCACTCTATACGGAAAAAATAAATTGTCAACAGTATAAAGGGCCTTTCCTGAGACTCTAGTCTAGTCTAAAAAAAAACCTGTTCTCTCCACCGATCCCGATTCTGAGCCGATTTCATCCAGTTTGGCATCCCTGAGCTCTGAGCGTCCTGGTCTACGCCATCCTTCCAGCGAAGGTTGGGTCTCCCTCGCTGTCGCACCCCATAGGTCTTACCGCATAGAACTTCCGAGCAGGCTTATCTTCACTCATACGAGCTAGATTCTCTGCCCACCGGAGCCTACCGAGCTTTATTTTCTGCACAACATCTATGTCGCGATAGCGACATAAGGGACACATAAGGGGCCAACAATCCTCCGAAGTATTTTCCTCTCGAACACGGTTTGCGCGCTTTTAGCTGAGTTTTAGGTGCATATGTGAGTTGGCATGAGATGCATATGTGAGGCGTATGCCAAAATTTCTGCGGCAGTTTTCTTCCCTGCCAATCTGGTTGCTTGTTGCAGATCCCCATCTCTGGCTACTTCGTTGATGTAATCTTGACCGAAACTAGGATATGCCACATAGACTAGCCTCTCGATATGGACTGTTAAAAGAAAGTTAGTGGCTACAGTTTCCTAACTCTGATGACATCGTGAGATGCCGTCCTTGGCTGATATATCTTTACTTTACTCTTTCTAGGTCGGGTCTGACAGTTTCTAGTTGAATCTTTACATATTCTTCATTTTCCTTTATGCAATTTTTGAGTTTTTCCAGATCGTTTTTTACATATTCCTTCATGCTATTCAGCTTTTGCTGATTTTCTGCTCTATTGGTTCCTTTGTTCTTCCATAGGCTCTTTGAGCTCTACTAGTGACCGTTAATGTACTAGTTTTGACAATTTCTGTTCATCTTTTAACGCCAACACTTCGACCTTGAGTTCCTTCATTTCTACTGTGGCTTCCTTAATCTCTGCCGCTGCGCGTACTTACTGTTCTGCCTCTGCTTCCACTTTGTCTTAGAACATGTAAGTTTTTGGATCCTTTCCCTCGTTCACCATAGCTTCTCGAGCAGGGCAGTTAGGGAATTTTGAGCTCCCACCGATGAAAACGAGCGTTTATTTAATTTTTTTAAGTCCACAGTGCGTAATTCCACTAATTTGCGACCCATTTTATTATTATGTCCTTTTAACGCAGAAATACACTTTTTAATAATCCACACAAAAACTTATTAATTAAAAACCAAACACTATTTAATAACCAACACAATTATTAGAGTTCACTATTATCACTTGCAAATTTATATCTCACACTATTAAATTCTATTTATTGCTTTTCAATCACTACTTATCACTTTAGGTCACTTTAGAACACTTTCATCGCTTTTTCAAATCAAAACTGACTTCCAAATCCCGTTTCTACCACATTTATAAATATAAAAGCTCCCCTTTTATCTAACTTCTGGAACTTTCGCCCATTTTCTAGTCCGTGGCGGTATATTCTTTACTTCCAGCAAGTTTGAGAAGCTTTGTCTTCAATTATCGTCCGTTCCAATTCTAGCCCAATTTTAGTTTAGTACATAAATCTTTAATTCAAACTCCAACCAAATAACAGTTCATTCAACTTCCAACAGTTGGCGCGGGGGATAGATCATCACAATAGCTTTTAACTTCAATTTTTAATGCTATTAACCAAAACAACTTAAAAATATATTTTATGCCCTGCGATTATAGAAATGTCAGATTGACATAGCAGCTGAATGTTACTGTCATTCAACGCACCAACGTCGTTGCGATTATCTTACCTGAATATGGGAACACAAATATGCAGCAATGGATATCAAGGTTTATGCGAGAACGAATCAACATTCCCAAACTACAGCAAACGTACGCATGCACAGCTACGTTTTTTGACAGCTTTTACGGTTACGTCTACGTATTTTTTCCAATCTCCCTACTATGACATGCCTATATTGTTGAACTTAACATGAGTTTCATCCAGTGATCGGGCGTACTCGTGACTCGCCTTTGACATCAAAAGTACCAAAACTCCAAATTGTTTCCCTTTCTTTTTCGTAATAATATTGCAAAATACCGTAACTTTTTATTATTTTCCTCCATTTTCAAACGCTACAACCTTCCAAACACTGCCCCAATGCACTCAAACACTCCACTATTTATACTTACACTGTAACTGTCACCTTTCAAACGAGCGTTTTGCGGTGTCGCTGCGAACAAGAATTTCGTGACATATTTGCAATTGACGCCATCTATCGGGAAAGAACGTTGAACTCGATCAATTTAACCCACTTGTTGGAAATGAAACGCACCTTTAACAATGTTATTTTTATTTTGAATGTTGTCAAACCTTTAATCAAATGTTATTTTTGTTTTTGTATGTTGTCAGTTTTGAGAAGTCATCTTTTTGAGTTTGTTAAAATTCGAGCGCGTTTTCCAGGCATCTAAAAATTGTTATAGAAAAGATAAATAAAGTTATATTTACGTGTTTTAAAAACTGTTTTGGTAGATTAGTTGACGTTGGGCATTTACCTAAGTATTTTGAAGTGGAAATCTGAAGGATTTCACATTGTGGCGACCGTGACAGGACTTAGGTTAGGAACAAAAAAAAATGCCCAACGAAAAGAAAAAGGTGATTAAGGCACGTGGTGTCCTAAGATCCACATTTACGAATAAAATTGGATGTTTGGAGAGTGCCTTGGCGCAGGAAAACAAGGATTTTGATAAAATCAGAGGATTATTAGCGCTCTTAGAGAAGAAAAAGGATGACTTACGAGAAATGAACGCGCGTATTCAGGCGGTTCTGATGGAAGACCATGATGATGAAGATAATGCATCTATTGCACTTGAGGAAGAAATCAACATTTCTGATGAGTATGACTGGAAATGGTATATAATTAAGGCCAGGTGTGATACATTGATGAACGGAAATAAGGTTGCGAGTCAGGATGCGTGCAATAATGAGGGTGCTGCTGGGGAAAATCGTCGTCAGTTTAGATTGCCTACCTTAGAACTAAAAAAGTTCAATGGTGACGTAAGAGAGTGGCTTCCCTTCTGGTCACAGTTTAAAAAGATTAATGACGACACACTTATTGACGAAGCCGACAAATTTCAATATTTGATACAGGCTACGGTGGTTGGCTCCAGGGCTCGAGAATTGGTGGAAAGTTTCCCGCCCACCAGTGAAAATTACGGGAAAGCTATAGAATGTTTGCGGAATAGATTCGGTCGAGACGACCTACTAGTGGAAGTGTATGTAAGAGATCTCTTAGCGTTAGTTCTGAATAACACAGTGTCGTCCAAGAAAATGTCATTAGCTTCGTTGTACGATAAATTAGAGTGTAAATTAAGAGCGTTGGAAACCTTAGAGGTAACATCAGATAAATGTGCGTCAATGCTTATGCCGCTAGTGGAGTCGTGTCTGCCGGAAGACACTTTGAGAGCGTGGCAAAGAAGTCCACTCTTTTTGACACCTGAGTCTGTTCAAGGAGATATTAATCTTAAACAGGAGGAAGAGAACAGTACCTATAAAATAGACATACCAAAACACCGATTAACCCATTTGATGAAGTTCCTTAGTGCTGAAATAGAGAATGATCAGAAGATCAAATTAGCTTTAAACGGGTTTGGTATGAAAAGAGACGACGCTAAAAGAGATCGCAACACAAGGGAAACTAACTTTCCAGGAAAAAGAAATACATCTACAGCAGCAGGGTTATTAACTACTACGGCCGGTATTATTTGCGTCTTCTGCGATGACAAACACTACAGTTCCGAATGTGCAATGGTGAAGAAGATGGCTTTATCCGAAAGAAGGAAGATATTGAATACGAAAGGATGCTGTTATCGTTGTTTGTTAAAAGGCCATCGTGCAGCAAATTGTAGAAGTAATTATAAGTGTACAGTTTGTGGCCGAAGACATCATGTGCTGATATGCGAATACCAGAACACATTATCGTATAATACTCACGCGGGTGAATTGACAGGGAAGTCTGATGATGTTCCAGAACGTCAAGATAGTGTTTTGGCCAATATAGGGAATTCTGGTAATATTATGTTGCAAACGTTACGAGTGAGATTGAAGGGAAATAATTCGGACAGAATTGTTAGAGCCATAATTGATACGGGGTCACAGAGGTCGTATGTGCTGAAAGACGTAGTTAAGGATATGAAATATGAACCTGTAAGGAAAGAAAAAATACGGCACTCTTTATTTACTGGATTGAATACCAACACGGTTGTACATGACGTGTTTGCTATTCCTATATCAGATTTAAAGGAGACGTACTGTGGGCAATTTGAGATGTTAGATCAACCTGTCATATGTGGAAGAATAGAACCTCTGGTGCCAGGTCCATGGTTACGAGAATTTAGTCGGTTTAATATTGAATTGAGTGATTTTGAAGACACCCCAATAGAAGTTCTGCTTGGGGCGGATGCGGTAAGCAATTTATTGACTGGAAAACAACATAAAATATTTTCAGACTTATTGGCTGTTGAAACAAAGCTGGGTTGGACGTTGGTGGGTCGTTTTCCTGAAGATTATAAAGAAGAAAGCCTCGCTCTGATATCGATGACATCAATCGTGAAAGAAGCAAATATAACAGATTTGTGGTCCTTGGACGTATTGGGGATAATGGATCCTACGGAGAAAAGGAAGAAGGAAGAATTACAATTGGAGGCTCAAGAACATTTTCTGAAAACAGTTACTGTAGATGAAGAGGGGAGATATCGCGTTCATCTTCCTTGGATTACAGACCATCAACCGTTATCTGATAATTACAATTTGGCACTGAAGAGGTTGGATACAACAGTCAGGAAATTGAAAGCTGGTGGGTATTATGAGGAATATGGTGCTGTCTTTAAAGAATGGAAAGCCGAGGGCATTATTGAAGAAGTTTTCCCAGATGATGTGACGAAGGGAGTGCATTACTTGCCACACAGGCACGTCATAAAGTTGGATAGCACCACGAAGATTCGTCCTGTTTTCGACGCTTCAGCGAGGGACAAGAACGCTCCGAGTTTGAATAGCTGTGTAGAAAAGGGTGCTAATCTGATTGAGATGATACCAGCAGTTTTGATAAGATTCCGAATGGGCCAAATTGGGGTGATTTCTGATATAAAAAAGGCATTCCTGCAAATCAGTTTGTCACCACAAGATAGAGACTTTCTACGGTTCCTATGGTATGATGAGGAAGGGCAATTGAAAATCTATCGACATCGAAGAGTGGTATTCGGGGTTACATGTAGTCCCTTTTTATTGGGGGCAGTGATACAATATCACCTAAAATGTGTTACCGAGAGACGTGATGGAGATTCGAGAAGATATTCAACCGATGTACTAGATAAACTGAGCAATTGTTTTTATGTTGATAACTGCGTGACCAGCCTTAAAGGGAAAGACGAGTTAGAGAATTTTATTGCCGAAGCTACCGATATTATGAAAGAGGCTAGTTTTGAATTGAGAGGGTGGGAACACTCAGTTCTGGATTCTGAAACGAAAAATGAAGACTATGAGCCATCACATGTTCTAGGAATGTTATGGAATCGAGGATCAGATACACTGAAGGTAAACCTAGACAATTTTAACTCTTTTGAATTTTTAGAAATCACGAAACGAGTGGTGTTATCCGCCGCCCATAAAACTTTTGATCCGATTGGTGTTGTCTGCCCGGTGTTATTGTTACCTAAATTGATGCTACAAAAAATGTGGATGAAGAAAATAGGTTGGGATCAATCTATCGACGAGGAGGATAAGAAACTATTTCTCAAGTGGAACCAGGAGTTAGTTCTTTTAAGACGTCTAGAAATTCCGAGATGGCTAGTAGGTGTAGATGATCCGACTGAATATACTGTTCACATATTTAATGATGCTAGTCAACATGCCTACGCCACTGTGATATTCTTGAGGGTTCAAACACGCACGGAAACTAGAGTTCAATTAATTCAAGCCAAGTCAAGAATTTCGCCCATTTGTAAGACAAACAAACGCATGACTATTCCCAGGTTGGAGCTTTTGGCAGCGAACATGGGTGCAAGATTGTATCAATCCGTAGTTAAAGAGCTCAAAGTACCTATTGCTGAGACAGTCTTTTGGAGTGATTCAACCACAGTGTTAGCGTGGATAGCGAGAGAAGAGCAGTGGGATGTGTTCATTAGAAATCGGGTGACAGAGATCAAACACCTTACTTCACAGGATCAATGGCGTTTCATCCCTGGTATATATAATCCCGCCGATTTACCGTCAAGGGGATGCAGTGCAGAAAAGTTGATAGAATCGCAGTGGTGGAATGGCCCAGAATGGTTGAGAGGGCCTAGTTACGATTGGTCTAGTTACAATATCCTATATAACGAAGACGAAATCAATGAAGAAAGGAAGAAAACGATATCATCCTCCACGATGCTGACATATAACGAAGAAGATGGTGAGTGGTATTGTAGATATTTCTCAAAATATAAACAGATAGTTCGGTTGATTGGATGGTTTTTTTTTTTTTTTTTTTTTTTTTTTATGTGACAGACTAGAGGCTTAGGGAAAGTCCCTTTGTACTGCCGACAATCTATTTTTCGTATAGAGTGAATGTCGAACAGCAGCTCTAGCCGGAAGATAGAGAGAAGAGAAGGAAGTAACTGTCACAACCTAGCCGCGATATTTTATTCCACCTACTCACAACCATTTCGCGACTCTGACATCGGGGCGTCGAGAACAACTCGCTGGAGTGTTATGCCTCCTGAAACGAGTTGAATCTCATCAACCAACCGATGGCATGCGCTTGGTGGAGCGGGGGAGGACTAGGGAAGGCTATGACAGGGGAATGAGGAATGTAAAGAGGGAAGAAGAAAGAAGGAAAGTTAGGTGGGAAAGGCGAAGGACCGTGGCGCCGCCGGGATTCGAACCCGGGACCTCTGGGGATAGCAGTCAGGCGCCTTACCTCTAGACTACCGAGGCCCCTAAGGTTGTTGCGGTTTAAATTGAATTGTTCAGAAGAGAGAGAATTTAGGCTACGAGGAGAATTAACTGTGGAAGAAATTGAAGCGGCAGAGATAAGACTATTCAAATTAATTCAACAAAGATGTTTCAAGGGGGTCGATGATCCTAAATTGACTAGTTTACAACCATACATGGGAACCGATGGGCTAATAAGATTAAAAACCAAGAAATCTTTCGGTGATTATGAAAAGGACTTTTGCTACCCGATTGTACTACCTGATCATCATCAAACTGTGGTACAAAGATTGATAATGGAATTTCACTCGGATTCATCGCATGCTGGAAGTCAAATATTAATGTCAATTTTAAGGAAGAGGTTTTGGATAATGGGTGGCAGACGAACTGTTCGCGTTGTTTTGAATGGGTGCATGATATGTAAGCGCTATTCTGCGAAAAGAATGCAAGTACAACCTCCACCCTTACCAGTGGATCGTATTCGAGATGTGAAGATATTTGAGATAGTAGGAATTGATTTGGCGGGCCCACTATACATAAGGACGAGGCAGAAAGGGGAATATGAAAAGGTGTGGATTTGTCTTTATACTTGCGCGGTATATAGAGCGGTTCATCTTGAATTAATAACTTCATTGTCAACTGAACGGTTTATTATCTGTCTGCGAAAATTTATCAGTAGAAGAGGTCGACCGAGCGTCATTTATACGGACAATGGGACCAACTTTGTAGGTGCCGCGAATGCTTTATCTCGAATAGATTGGGACAAGATACAAATTCATTGCTCCATGAGGAAGATTAAATGGAAATTTAACCCTCCAACTGCTGCCTGGTGGGGAGGATGGTGGGAGCGATTAGTAGGTGTAGTGAAACAACTGTTGCGGAGAGTTCTCGGCAGAACATCTTTAGATTTTGATGAGTTGCAGGCGGTGTTGTGCGAATGTGAGGCGGTTGTCAACTCGAGACCACTCACTTATGTTTCTGAAGATCCAACAGATTTAGTCCCTCTAACCCCGGATACGTTTTTGAAAGAGTTGGATGAGATAGGCATGGCGGATTTGGATGTTGCCGAAAATATAACTGACTTAAATCGGAGAGCTAATTACCGACAACGATTGCGACAGATACTGAAAAGAAGGTTTCGTTATGAATATTTGGGCAAGTTGGTGCTGTATGCGAAGAAGAAGAATTTATCCCGGGACATTCGAGTTGGCGATTTAGTTCTCATTGAAAATGAAAATTTAAGACGAATCGACTGGCCTTTGGCCCGGGTGAGCGAAATCATTCCTGGACGTGAAGGTAAGGTGAGACTGGTAAGGCTGAAGACTTCGGCAGGATTTCTACTCAGGCCTGTACAAAGACTATTTCTATTGGAGATGGACATTACTGGACATGCCGATTCGTTTTGCCAAGAGGATGGGCAACTAGCTGGACAATTACAACGGGCTGAGCATGAAGTGAACACACCAGCTGTTCCAGCGGAGGAACCCAGAGTTACTCGCCGAGGAAGGTTGATTAAAACCCCACAGAAACTGGATATCTAGTCTTAGAACATTTTTCTTTGAGGTTAAGTCAATTTAGACATGGCTTACATTAACTTAAGGTGGGAGGATGTTGGAAATGAAACGCACCTTTAACAATGTTATTTTTATTTTGAATGTTGTCAAACCTTTAATCAAATGTTATTTTTGTTTTTGTATGTTGTCAGTTTTGAGAAGTCATCTTTTTGAGTTTGTTAAAATTCGAGCGCGTTTTCCAGGCATCTAAAAATTGTTATAGAAAAGATAAATAAAGTTATATTTACGTGTTTTAAAAACTGTTTTGGTAGATTAGTTGACGTTGGGCATTTACCTAAGTATTTTGAAGTGGAAATCTGAAGGATTTCACACCACTTTGTTTTCAACAAGCTAAGGTAAGTTATATTATTACTGGAAGAACATTATTTTAAAAAAACTTGAACTATATCTAAAGCAATTTACCGTTTATTCCGGGCATATCTCAGATTTATAAACCTCTCCCCACAAAACAAGCACGAGATTACAGTACATATGTACATATATCGCTGATTCTTAACACCTTTGTTTATGGCAAATTATGTCGCTCATGACATTATTCAATTTATCCTAAGTTATGGCTGGAGCATACATATATAGTGGCATAAAACAATTTCCACCTACTCACAACTGAAGCAGGTGATATGCATGAGGGCTTATTTCCAGCCACAACCGGCGGCGCCCCTTTGAACGACAAGACAGCGCCACCCCGGAGTATTTTAATCTAATACAATTAGTTCACATGCTCATATGTCAAAATACATCAGTGTCGTGCTCTGCTGTATGTCAAACGTTTTCGTAACCTTCAATCTCCCCCAGCTTTGTCCCTGGAGCACAACGAAGGGAATTATGCGAGCCTCCGACGATGACATTTTTCCTTCTTCTTCTTAGGGAAATCATAACAGGTGAGGGGGGGTATCAGCATGGCATATATTTTGTGTCTAACGGCTTGTTGAAGTTTACGTTTAAGGTTGATCCCATCTCATACACAAAGCGGATATCACGCGTACCTCATGATTTATTTTGTCTAAAACCCCCTAATGAAATTTGCCTCCGTTATCACTGGATGTAGATCTACCTGTTGTATGCTGAGGAGCTGTGGAACGAGTTCAATCTAAACTTTGGCTGGTCCAAGGATAAAGGGTATTCGGGAGGCTTAATGGTAGGAAATTCTTCAAAGTTATTTTAAAATGATTTTTCACGCCTGTTTGAGGGATTCTTGGGGCTTGGTATATTGCGATAGGAAGTAATTGGATCCTTATCAGTGACTTTTTGATCTTTGAGCAGAGCCACACATGCTCCCCCCGACCCCAATCCGTATAAGTCTTCCGTTTTCGTACCTTTTCCCAGCCGATTCTCAATTAAAAAGAAAAAAGAAAAACTTTTGACAGGCATTCCTGCTAGAACTGTCACAAAGCAGTGATGTCGAGTTGATTTGATTCAACGGGGGCAATATCGGTTTCCTGTCAATTCGGAACGCGCGTCTAGCTTCCTCTGGGGGCGGCGAGGATGATGATGATGATGATGGCGATGTTGATGGTAATTGCGACGTAGATGACGAAGCCCAGCCAAGACGACGGCACTTGTAGCTCTCAACTGAAATTAAATGTTGATTGAAAAGTTCATTAATATTCATGCAATATTTTCGATATGGCTGGCTGACTACCGTCGTCTTCCGTTGAAAGCCTTCAGTATCGCATTAATTTCGCGACTACTATATTCTGCCGCGGATCGTAACTGACGCGGCAAACAGACTCGCTGATTAATTTCTTAACGTCTTCGTGTTAATTGAATTTCTTAATTAATTTGAGGCCTTCATACTACTTGTGTTAATTAAAATACAGAATTTCTATCAAATTAAATTCCGTTGGTATTGAAAATGCGCGCAAAAAAAATGACAGAATTCTTCTACCCTTCTTCTCCTTAGTTTATTAAAAAATCTGAAAATAATTCACCTTCGTTGAATTGGTTATTGTGGGTGTTCCAGGAAGAAGAGACCTTTCTGCAATTAAATATGATAAAACGGATCAGGGTATTTGGATTTAATACGGTAATACGCAAGGTGCCCTCTTCAGACTTTCACGAGAATTCAGAATGTGTTATTCAAGGTTTCTAGGGACTTCAATTCGTTATGAATACTCCAGAAAAGACATTGTAATGAGATTTCTTGTGAATCAAAGTAATTATTGTTTTTATTACTCTTAATTCCTGCTCTCTTTTCCAAATTTACGGATTGTGATTCATTACAAATTAGTAGGACCTTCCCTTGAATGAATCATAATAATGTAAATCGAATTCCTTCCTTACGATGAAGCTTAGCGCCATAGAGCTTATTTCGAGCCTTATAGGAAACTATATACATTTTGTGTACCATCATTCATGGCTAGATAATTCTGAAGTCAGTCACTCAGACCAGACTAGGACCAGACCAGGATCATACCAAGCCAGACTACCAACAGACCAGGGCCAGGCAGGACCGGCGTTTGAATTTTTGCACCCGGTGCAGTGTGCCATATTGCGCCCCGATCAGATATTCATATTTTGATCGCGGTGAAGTACAATGGAAAAACACAAACATTCTGTGCAGTTCCTTTAATATATGAAAATGCAGACAAGGGAATATTTTTCATTTTTTTTTGCTAAAATTGGGCCCGCCCAACTGCGCCCGGTGCAAATGCAGCAATTGCACCTATGAAAGCGCCACCCCTGCCTTTGTGCAATCAGGATTTGCTTCGCGATCTTGCTTTTGTGCTGAGTTTGCTTGCTCTTTAACTTCACAAAACTCTCCCGCTAATGCTGTTTAATGTTTCAGGATGTTTTTCGGTCTTTGATGTGTGTGGGGTGATGATCCGTGTAGTTGGAGGGGCACATCAGTGCCATCTCGTAGACGGGTTCAATCACATTATACCCGTTCAGAGTGTTTCGCAGTGATAAAACGTCCGTTTAAAAACCCTGATCCGATCCTTTTCCCGGATCCGTCTATATGTGAACAGTTTCATATAAATTGTATCGCCACTGGCATATCTGTCTCTTTAAACGGACCGAGAAAACAGACGGTCCATCTTAGTGGGAATGAGACCTTAGCCGTTATGTTTAAAGCTGCCTCCCATACTGGCGCTACGAATAGCAGGACTAAGCCAAGCAACCCCCCCCCCCCCAGCACGAGGCGACAACTCTGTCTAGGGCTGCTCACGTCGAGCAACGCTGCACAAATAGCGGACGTTTTACCCGTTGTTCTGCAAAGTGTGCTTTAAAATTCAGCCTCCGGTTGATCACCACTCTAAGGTATCTGTGAGTGAATGATCTGGAATGATCAGGCCATCGCTTTCAGGCCTATTTTAATCTCCCGGATCGCTTCATTCGCGAACAATTCGATCTCATTAAAACCGATCACAACTACTCCTTTTGTGCTCAGGACGGAACCCTGCGGAGCTCCGCATGTTGCTCTATACACCGTCGGCCCATCTTTCGATTCACAATGTAGTGTTCTATCTTCTTTCGTTTGGTAAAATGCCAAATAACAGCTAGGGTTGAGAGGGCTTGGAGTTTGTTTGACTACTCACTCGGGACCAACACCATCCGCCGCTGGATTCGCAAGGTCGACGCCGGTAGGGCGGGAGTAGGTGTCAAAATTGGACCTGACTCGGACAAACTGCGAGGCTCAGAGCGAGATAGTACTTCTACAATCAGTGAGGGAGCGCCAATACGGAAAGAGGCAAAGAGGAAGACGCTATTCAGAAATTGGAAGCTCAAATAAAAGAGCTTCTGCAGGATCTTAGTGCCCTGAAGAATAACATCGTCCACGCCGTCCTACCCAAGTTGAGGAAGATGATATCAAATCTATCTCAAGGCGCAGGAAGAAACGGTAAAGGAAAAAAAGGCACGAAAAGTGGCGGTCGCAGCTACACACACAGTGCTCACAGAGGACAAGGTAAAAATTTCAGTTTAGACCGCACCCAAGACCCCTGTGCGAAAGCGCACCCAAAACACAAGATGCGTGGAAGCCAATCCAAATCAAACTTAAATGGAATATACACAATTATTATTATTGAAAACTTTTCGTGACTCCTCAATCGTTAACTTAATTATATTACATAAGCTTAACGGAGACCTTATCCAGCCGAAACTAATGCACTAGAACCTAGATCAGCAAAATCCTACCCAAGGCACAGCTATGTTAAATTTTACTGATTCTGCGAGAAAGCTCATCCGTGATTCAACTCCAAAATTCCCTAAGCTCAGCTTATTCTGCTCGAAATCTAATCCGAGGCACATGGAAGTTCAACTAATCTCACACAGGTGGCGTTCACTGATGCCCAAGATAACATCCAAGACAGCAACCGATGATCTCACTCTGCTTGGAACATCATAGCTATACTACCAGAGATTACGCCAAATGTCATTGTTGATTTTTTCCTACAATAATCCTGATTTATGTTTAATACAAAATTCTGGATAAGGATTATTCGTGTTGACATTTATGGTCTTAGTGTGATCGAGGAGGGCTAGCTAATTTGTCATTTACAGCAGGCAATTTATGCTAGGTTCCTAAGAAAATATTAAAAGATTATTTGGGATTTTTTGCATAACCGATAAGATATTGAAGAAGTAGTGAAGCACTAATGGTGGTATGCACAATATTTTTGTCTCATCTGCAATAATACCGTAGCTCCATCTCCAAGAAAAACTGCAATGTCTTCCGAATTATCCTCGAGGACAATGAACACCTCCACAACAAGTAAAACACAAAACTAATACCTGACGAAACTAAATCCTTTATATTAGCTTCAATTTCACATATATCCAGCACCACAGGCCACGAATTTATCCCGATAGCCAAGGAAATAGGCAAAAACATACTAAAAGGAGCCAAGCACTGTAATACATTTCATATGAAGGACACCCAGAATGCCCGAAACTGCTCCTAAATAAATACGCCCAGCTTACTCCGGGATTTCTGTCATGGACTGTACTTTGCGCAGAGCACAATAACGTCGCAAAAATTGCCACACTTCTATTCTGTCCTGCAGCGTCATTCCATTTATTTCAATTTCCTTCTCCCATTTCACTTGATGGCGACTTTTGTTTATATATCTTCCGCATCATAACCCTTAAAAAATGCCCCGAGGATGTGTCATCATCCCTTTTTAATCAGGATCTAATGATAGGGAACCATTCGCTGGCCACACGGCCAATCAAGCGAGAGTTTGTCTTTATTGTCTTGGTTCGATCTTGGGCCGAGATTCCGCCTCGCTCCTCTTTAGAAACCGCTCAAAAATTTATTTCCGCTTACTCTACTCACGCCGAGAATCCTGCAGAACTGTTTGCACAAAATAAAAGGACGAAGCAAATCTTTTGTAGTTTCCTTGGTCCTTTCTTATTCCGTCCCAATGGACATCGCCAGTGAAAGGCTGGGATTCTCGGATCGGCAGTAAAATTTCGTTTGTTTGAATTTTCATTGTCATTAGGAATTGTGTCGTGTGTGTGTGTGTGCGGATGATGTCCTTAAATTGAGGCAGTGATTGTGACAAGATGTAAACCTTGCCCGAAGTGCCGCAGGATGAATTGGATCGGTTCACTTCCTGCTGCAGACACTGCGGCAGTCGGGGGAGGAGGAAATTACATGGTTTGTGCTCGCTCCACTGCTGGGGATTCTTTGGGGGAGATCCATTACCACCAGGCCCCGAGCGACAAGGATTCGTTTCTGTGTGATAGAGATTAGGCTTTTGATGGAATACAAGCAGTCCTACGCATCTTAGGAAATTGTTAGAATGCCGTACAACTCTAAGGAGCAGTAGGCTTCCGACCAAATTGGTGGCTGTGTCCGGATGTTGCGGAGGAAGTGGAAAGCCAGCGAGGAAACAACCTGGAATCCTGATGTGTTGAGTGATAGATGGCAGGGTAGTGCGAATTTGTTATTCCTCGTTGAAAAGTTAATTAATTTCCAGGAGTACGTTGAGGCCATCCGATTTTGCTCGTTTTTTAAGTCAAAAGCAATTTCTTGTAAATTCATGGACATTTTTTCCCGTTTTTTTTGTTTCATTTTCCACATTTCCTGTCATAAGAAGTCCTTGGCCTCGCCTATGATCCTTGGTATGTCTGTTGCGTTGGTTTTTGTAAGATTAAAATCTGATTTGAATTCCGCGTCGATGACAATCTTTGGAAATTAATTTTTGTTTACTTTTATGTGATTTTGAGTTTCTTAGCGAATTTGGCAGCGATTTGAAAAGATACTGGCGGTGGGTAGTGGTTGTAAACAAATCAAGTTCACGACTTGTCATGCTATTTCTCGCAAAAAAGCTTTAAAAAAATAAATATTCAACCACCAGATCAAAGAGAGGTGATTCTCTCTTTGAAAAGCTCCGATGTTTTAAAGCTTTCTACCCTAACAAGCTTTCCAGCTATAAAAGAAGCCCGTCACCAGGCCAAACTGAGTCTTTCATGAGACTCGCAAAGGTCATCTTCTCCGGTCCTATACCGTGCCGAGGTGTACGATCCGACACGGACACAAACAGATGAAATACCAACGACCTGTGGAATGTTGCCCAAGCCTTGTCAAGTACGATCCAGCTGTGTTCCTGCCAACATTTTCTAATTGCTTAAGGTGCACATACACGAGCAATGTTTTTTAGCAATAATCGCCAGCAACAGTAATGGAGCAATTAGTGGAGGATTTTGGAGCAATTTTAGTTGCTCCATATTGCTCAAAATTGTTGTTGCAATTTTTTTTTAATTGATACTTGTTGCCGTTGCCGTAAATTGCTTGAATTGCTCCAGATTGCACAAAAGTTCCCTCGTCTCGGTTCCTGGTGACCCGGCACTGATAATTTTAATTGTCAAAAGCAGTTGCAGTGACAAGTGCCACTTTTATCAAACCAAAACGATTACGAGGTTTTGAAAATAATTTCTTCATTTGGTGCGTTAAGCTGGTGACATATCCAAGGGTACATGCGTTGCATTTTGGAGTTAGGTTTGATTGTAAGCTGGATTTCTCCACTCACAACAATTATATCTTTTCCAAGAGCAGTTCAGTCCTGGGATTTATAAAAAAGATGATCTAAGGAATTCAAAAAACTCCTCATCATTGAGCACATGTACATATCTTTAGTCAGGCCAGGCCTTTACTCGAGTACGCCTCCCAGGTGTGGGTCTCCTCACTACTCCCAAATTGGAAGAGTCGATTCGGTTCAATGGAAGTTTTTCCAATTCGCACTCACTCACCTCCCTTGGGATAACCCTCTTATTCTCTTGTCTTACAAAAACAGGCTTAAATTTAATTAACTTAAGTTAAGCTCTCTCCATAAGCGTTGCGGAGTTGCTGACGTTATATTCGTTCGGCAGCTACTGATTGGTAAGGTGAACTCAGGTTTATCAGGTGCGTCGGTTAAGGTGCCAGCCCATATTACGCGTTTTATGCGTCGCTTTCATGCGTTGACGAGTTGACAATTGAGTTGAAGTATTTGCTTTTAAAAGCCAATAGCCCAATTTTACTCTGACATGATAAATAAAGTTTGAAGCAATGTTAAATGTCAAAGCAAGTGCCGCGTTCATTGGGACGGCCACCCACTTCATACGCTTGTTATCAACGCAATGCATGACAGCGACGCTAGAAACGCCTTTTATGGGCTGGCACCTTAAGAGCGAATAATTACAACCTGACGGGTGAACTTCTCTTGCATACTAATTGTTTGTTGTGGCCCCAATACAAAGTCGAGGCATCAACAACTACAACCACTTAGAAGAGATTGTGGTCAAATCTATGATCACTTTTTAAATGAAAAACTAGAGCTCAGAATTGCATTAGTTCAGGCCCAAAAAAAATCAAATAGATAAATGGTTATTCTGGAAATTAAAAACAAAACTATTGACTTCGTTTTCTGAAAAGCTATTTATCAACAATACAAATTACGAGGTGCTTGTGAAATTTCTTTCAACATTTTAGAAAATGGAAATTTCCTAAATATAAAAACATATGTGAACAATTTATCTGCAAAAAATGATCCTTAAAATAATTTAATAAATTTTATCTTTTAACGACGTAGCATCTCTGTGGGCCTGTATCTTGTCCTCCATAACATGACTTTAGGGATTTTTTTAAACCTTTCGTACTTATATCAAATTTGCCTACTTTTAGGAGAATTTATACAAAGCTTAATACAAAAAGAAGCTTGACATATGAGTACTTCATGAGAGATTGATCAAAGAAGGTCATTCCTGTTTAAGAGGTGCTTGTACTCATTGAAGCTGTTCCTAATAGAGGGCGACGATGAACATTTGATCCATTTCCAAAAGCTCTTAAAGAACAATATCCTATAGAATTAGCTCCAAATCTTGAACCCCTCTTATTGGTTTGTTGCTGTCAAGTTTGTCCCCAATAAATTAAAAATTATTTTATCACATTATTTGATAAAACAACACAGCCTTACATTTCATTCCTGAAAAAAGTATGTCGTAACCTCTTGCTCTTCCAAATCATCTTTACTAAGTGTTGTCGACATGCTAATTGAATTTTTTTTGTTGCTACCAAGCCCATCGTTACACAAATTTGCTATAATTGAATCAAAATCTAAAATTACACCGAAAGCGAATTCCACACACAGGTGGCGCACCAAACCATCATCTCTAACAACAATTCATCATTCATCTGTTAATGTCATCTGAAATTACTGAAATTCATCAATTTATTTGATGACAGTCATACAAATACACGCACACAACCATTGTCAATTGATTACAACAAACAAAACAAAAATTCAATTGCGTGCGGGTAGGTAATACTCGAATTAATGTAAAGCCAAAGGTCGGATATCGATTTTGGGGCTAAATGCAAGTCAGCTTTTATACTTAAGAAGTCAAAAGCGAGCAACAAAATGTCGAGAAAAACACAAAAATTTCAGACGTGGCCGTCATTAAACTTTCTTTTGCACGCTTACAAAACTTTAGCCCGCCAGATGGGAGGTGAACTTCTGGTACCTGAACAGACAATCTTACTTAAGACTTAAGACATCTTGATAGCAAATCGATTAGAAATCATAAGCATATACTCTTATTAGGGGTGGGAATTAAGATGGGATAATAATGGCTGTCAGGAAACTCTGTATTAAGTCGTTCTGTGCGCCATAGATGAAGAAGCTAATGCTGTGTGACTTCCCTGGAATATGTTATGCTGAGTTGAGGAAGCCTTTCCTTGACCTTTCGCAGACCCTCGATGAAGAAAAAAAAACTAAAATTGTGCTTCATAATGCCAATATCAAAAACAAGTTTGAACAAAATATCAAGATTCAAGGACTTTATCGGAAAATAGAGAGGGTGAGACGAAATTTGATTAAAATTATTGGAGGAATTTTTACTTTATCAAAGACCACTTTCTCTTTTAATAGGAAATTTTATTTGTGAGAAAAACTTTTTCGACAACCATTCAAATTTCCTAAACTAATTATTCGCAACTGGTTGGTAGCCCAATATGGGGCTATATTACATCGAAACTCAACTTCAACTCTCCTCAGATCCCTGCCACAGAGGAATAGCAAAACTTTTGGCCTGACGTAGGTTGATGCACAAATGATTCCAAAACAGAGTCGGATGCAGGCGCTGGAGTTTTTTCCGCATCGCTGAAACTCTAAAATTACTACTACTTACCTAATTCTAGCATTGTTTTACAGCCCGAGTAAAAATAAAACAATTGGCTTGCAGCGGGCGAACACCGGCCACTTGGCTTTTTAAGGGGGATATGATGGCCGTAGAATTTTTAACCATTTTTAATGGGAGCACATACGGCCTCACAGGGGCCCAACTTGACCAAAAGATTTAAATAGCCAAGAACTAAGCTATACGCGCGGACCTTCCACGGCCACATATACAAACGTATACACGTCTGTGTGTTTGAGGGATATCACCATGCAATTCCTTTCAATGTGAGGCTCTAGACAGAAGAGCTTAACGTAATGCGCCAAAACAGAAAGACTATTTGACAACAGCAGGCACAGATCACGTGACATCCAGTTGATTCCGTGAAAGAATATCGTTAGGATCGTGTCGATCCTCACTGGAACCTTGTCGATCAGTGAACATGCGGCCTGATTGAGATTACCATAAGATACACACCTCACTACGACCCCGTGTGGAGAAACAGGCCAGAGTGACAACTGGACATTGCATTACAGTTTTTCGGCTTTGGCTAGGGTCATATAAGAACAGTAATCTCATCGTCAGTCTCAAATGTATTAATTGCTTATGACAACATTAGAATCTCCACCAATATCTTATAATGATTCTACGCTGCCGCCAATAAACTTAGAAAATGTTTGCAAAGAGTCCATATCTTAAGGCCCCCTTTCACACACAGGTCGACAGCAGGCAGTAACCTGGAAATTTTTCGCCTTGAAGCCAAGTATCACCACGGTCACAGACTGGATGGATAGGACCTGCTGTCCAAGGAAACTGACACAAATCTTTATGTGTGTGGGCATTTATCGTCAGTTTGTGCCTGAAGATCTGAACTTCTATTCAATCTCAAGCCGTGAATTTACGTCTCGAATCATCCACTATCCACAACTAGCTTTCGCGCTTGTTCACGAGTGTTCACGGCCTGAGTATGAAGCCGCCTTAAGGCACAAACAGATTGGCGCACAAACAGATTGGCGTAATTTCCCATACATTTAATTTCTCCGAGCAGCCTGCCCATTTTTACAATCACCAATCTTTTTGAGCCTTTAAAGCTTTCGTTGAGGCCATTAATATTTTTGCCTTTGAATTAGCAACCTGCTATACTAAACTGCCGTCTTCGCCTGTAGGGAATCATGACGTCATCTGCATGCCACGCCCTGGCAGGCGGAAACCTGAAGTCCTCATCCCTCAGTAAGTCTGAGTATTGTGTGGCCTTCATCGGATCGTGCCTGCCGACCTGGTCTGAGAGGCCACGGTGTGCCGGCGCCTTTAGTGAAGAAACATGTTTTACGTGATATTCTCCGAAACCCCCTTCCCCAAGTGAGATTGGGTGAGATTCGGCTTCACTCCCCCTCCCGCTAAACGCCTCCCGTAATTAATGGACCCCAAAGCCATAAACTGATTTGAAAACAAAGAAAGCTCGGTGCAGAAGACGTCCCTGTGAAGCTAGAGAAATATGGTGGATCTGTACTATATTAAACGATTGTACAAATATGGAAGCAAAAAGTGCTGCAGGAATAGTGTAAAAGAAGTATCCTGTGCACCATATATAAAAAAGCGAGTTTCACGTTGTACAATGTTGCGAATCTGAGTATCTTTTCCATAACATTCATAACAAAAAACATAGGCCAGTACCAAAGTTGCTTCATCCCATCCAAATCAATAGCTCATCAGAGTCTCTCTGAGGCAGGAAAAATATCTAGAGTTATAAAACAACACTTCTTACGGCAAAGTCAGAATAGAATTCTTGAAGGCCATGAGAAACTTCGGCATCAAATACTTTTATTGGATGATGACATTGATCCTTCAAGATACAGTACTAATTTGTCAACCATCTGTACCATAGATCAAGCTACTATCAAAAATATTATTTATCTAATCTCTCAACGAACTAGCGCCTCTGTGGGCCGGTTGTCTTGTTCATTGCCTAGTCATCTGTGTTCGGATATGTTTTCTGCTTACTTTTAGGGTCAATTTATTTTTGAAAATTTTATATTCAAATTTGCATACTTTTGCGCGTTTTTTATTCACAAATTTCGTAGAAGACTTTTTTTGACCTCGAATAGTTTATGTGTGGTATTCTTTTATAAGCGTATCCATGTAGGTTAATTTGTAAATTTGACAATGTGGTTTCAATGCTTCATTATAATTTCCTTACAATTATCACGATATTAGCTCCAAGAAGGATTCTTAAAGCGATATTACAGTCTTGACTAAACTCGTCCACTAATATTGCATATTCACATATTCAAATTACGAATTAAGAATAAAATAAATCTGAATAAGAAGCGACAACTCTTGTCGAACTTGGGATTTACTGCGCAACGTTTTAATGCATAATCTTCATTAATTTATTACACAGACTCCCCTACACCATTTCTATCGTGCAAGACAGATACTGAATAATAACGAAAGGAATTACTTCGGAAATTACAGCAACCAAAGAATCATTCCTCCTTCACAGCTTCTCGTCCTTTCACTCCTTCGCGGAAGATTTCAGGAGCTTTCAATTTTCATAATCTGTCAATCAAGATTCACGGGCTCTCGCTTGCCTGCAGATCCTCTCGGGGTAAGATTAAGGAGCTTTTAAAATTACTACACCTCCTTTTTGAGGACTTTGAGTTTTGGAGATGTGATACTGATTGAATTTGTAACTGCCCGTTTTGTGGGGTGAAAAGGCCGCGGAAATAAGTTGAAGATTTGAATAGAATAAAAACATTATTATTATCGGCGGAGTTAAAACGATTGCATTGTCCAGATTATTATATAGGCGCCTAAGTTTATGTGATTTTTTGAAATCAATTTAGAGCGGCCGTCGCAGCTTTTTTTTTTATGTGGCAGTGCTAAGCTTAGGAGTCACCCTTTGTACTACTAGTCCGTCATGTCATTTGTCACGTCATGGTGCAATGTCTAGCAGTAAGCTTAGTACGGGGAGTGATGAGGGGGGGGGGGGGGGGTTGAGATTTTATTGGTCCCTGACACGTTACATCGAAATATTCATCTCAGATTGCACCAAATAGGTATATCCTGCGCCGAACACTACTGACCGGCCCTGACGCAGCCGGACAGTGTGTGCGCTTATTTCCCACAACCAAGCACGGGAATCAGTACAACTTAAGAGGCTCAATAGGAATACAGGATGTAAAGGTTTCGTACAAGACGGAGTAAAATCTTGTTACATCGTCATCCAACACATTTGAGGAAAACAACCTATTGAAATCGATCGAAGGGTGCTTAGATGACAGTTCATCAAGATTGGCTTTTTTAAAATTAAAAGTAAATGTTAACTTTCCCAGGATTAGCTTATCGTTGAAGGTAGAGCAATGACTTAGGAGGAGGGAGCTACAAGACTATTGAACCAGGCGCAACAATAATGTTGTCTGAGTCAGAAAAGAATACAAGATCTAACCGCAAGATACCCACTGTACATTGGGTAAATTAAAACCTCTTAAAAGTAGGAGTTCGTCTTTAGAGCCCATCACATCATGGATATGATTAGTACAAGAGATTAAGATGTCATAGAGGTCAAGATCGTCAAGAGTGCTGAACATATCTGGTGGGATATAACAGCAAATCACAAAAAGTTCTAAAGAGTTGGAAAAACTAGGACGCATTATTAAGCAGCAATTGAGAAGGTTACTACAGGCAAGGGGTACACCACCTCCGCGAATTTCTGTAAAAGCGATGATATTGAAATCACTGACCGAAGTTGATAGAAACACATCTGCACGGTATACAGAAACAGAAGGTAATGTGAAAGAGACGACAGCTTCGAATACCGTATGAAGTGGGTGCCTGGTGACGTCAGCCCTAATGCAGAAATAACAACAACAGCTTCGATTTTATATGGGAAGTGTCCCCCACGTGACGTCAGCACTAAAATACCGTATACGATATACTGTCTTTTACATTACCTTGTTTCTGTATACCGTGCACATCATGAACGTCAAGCTAGCGGCGGTTGCACTGAAAAGCGGCGAAGTTAAAACTCAACTCTATTTAAAAATAAAAAGCTAATGTCCCTTATTTAAATTATTTGTTTTATGTATCTGTATGTGTGAGGAAGATTGTGTAAAAATTTCAGGATAGTAGTTCCATGGTTCATAAATAAAACATAAAACAAATAATTTAAATGAGGGGCATTAGCTTTTTATTTTTAAATAGAGTTGAGTTTTAACTTCGCCGCTTTTCAGTGCAACCGCCGCTAGCTTCGCCGCTAGCTTGACATTCATTGCACATCTGGGGTTTTGAATCTAATTCCCCTCTCGTTTTGGTAATAGATGGAAAGCGTCTTAAGTTTTTTGAAACCTGTCGAGTGTGGGGAGTACGATGCACAAGTGGGCGGGGAACAAAACAGGTAGAGAAGTCACTGGGAGGCCAGAGCGCGGGGTCCAAAAGCTTTTTAGCAGTATTGGGCGGTGCAGTCAGAACAAAAGACGCGACCGGTTTGGGGGCCTTACTGATCTTCCGTAACTGTGAGTGACAGTGACTCGACTTCAGCCTTGACACGCATCGTACACCTTTTGACTTCATTTAAGATTGAGGACTGGTGGAAAAAGCAGTACCAGGGTTTAAAAGCGCTGAGTGAAGATCGTTGACGGTATCCAAGACCGTAGAAACTCGAGATGAAAATTCGTAGAATTTACTCACTAGGAAGCTCGAGTTCGTTGAGAAGAGACAGTGTGGTTGCTGAAGCAGTCGCTACTTGTATATTCGTTTTTCGTTGTAGTAAGTTTTATTCAAGTATCGATTCAGTTTCTGTACTAATAATTTCGAGTACAGTGTTTTTGGTTACGTCATAATTTGGATTCTCACTACTACTATGAAATACACTTGGGGAATTTAGATTGTCATATCACGTATGTATACACTGTACACAGAAACAAATTTAAAAAAACAGCCACACAAATATTGTTATATTAAAATAATTTTGAATAATTGTAAGAGTATTAGTTATAGCAGTTCAATCAAACAGGAAGTCGCCTATTTGAGTTGTTTTAAATAACGGTTATATAATTTAACGTAAAATAAAAAGATATGTTTTAAAAATATAATTTTTCTTATTGGCTAGCTGGTTGCTCAGTTGCTAGCTGGTCGAGCCGAACATTCACGGATTGGATATGGTCGGCTAACGCTTGAAAATGTAAGACGTTGCCCGAAATGGAAATTAACTGATTAAGAACATATGCATGATCAGTCACAATCACCTCAGAGATTCTCTTCATCAACCTTAGAACATGGCGGCATTTGATGTCGGAACACTCTTTGCAAGTTGATCCTCTCGAAGCTGAGGACGTGGTTCTTAGACGGGACACCTAAACTGAAGTGCTGGATTTGCTTTAAGCTAATAAGAGCCCCTAAGTTCAGTTCTATGAAACCACTGTTTTGACAGGGCATCCGACATTCCATGACCTTCTAGGTTCCTGGACAAGGGTAGATGGGTTGAAAATATCCAATACACTAAGGCACTCCAAGCAAAGCCAGCAGAAGATACAACCAGCGCTAGTAGTCAGCTAATGGGCCGTCCGCACTATGCGGACTTGAATCCCACGCGCTTTTCGCTATACGGCCTCAGCCAAAAGCGCGCATGAGCTTTAAATCGTGAGCAAATTGAGAAAACAAATCAATTTTCATATGAAAGGCCGTACGCGTTTCTGAAAAGCCCGTATTGTGTGGACGTAAAATGTACCTTTTTAAGCACAGCCTTTTGTCCGTGCCGTTGGGCCGTGCTGCCTTTGCCATTAAAAATATCACAAAAAAGCCATTAAACTCTATATGAAAAAAAGAGGCAAAAGCGCGTATGACCTAAGACCGCGCAGTGTGGACGCACCATAAGTGGAAAATCCGCTTATGGTCCTTTTTAAGTGTTTCTAGATAAATATAGAGTACAACCCGGTTTGAAAGACAACGGTTTACCTAATTGCAATGATATTGCCAGTCCGAGACACCCATACTGCAATTGCATGCAATATTTTAGAATTTATTGTAACAAATATTGTTACAATCTGCTCTGCAATATTCGTTAAAATAAATGTCTCAAGTTCGAAATTTCGAAAGTTTTAAAATGGTGTCAAATGACATAAATACGAAAAACGACAGTCAAAAATAGCCGGAAAACAAAAATGGAGTAATCCAAAGCCGAGGATTCCTAGTATTTGCAAATTTCTCTTGCTCTAACCGTTCTTATGTTTTTAAAGGTTTTGTTATAATAATCCTTCTCACTCTAAACGCTTCTTCCGTCATTGAGGACATTTCGACAAAATGAGATTGCATGCAAAAATTTTCCCACTACTTAAAATTTCGAAAAAAGTTTGGTGTAGATTTCTATGATTTTCGAAGAAATATTTTATTTCCAGTGTAGACACAGTGTTAAAATTCTAAAAATAAAAACTTTATTTACATTCGAAGCTTATATTTTCTATTTACATGTATGAATATAAACATAAAGTACTATCAACCCAGAATTTAGTCGGTAACTGTCAACTTTAGCTTCCCGTGAAAAGACTAAATTGCACTGCAATACCGACATATCGAATAATTTACTTTAGCCGCAATTTAGGCTGTATTCGCACAGGAACTAAGTTGTTTGCGGTCGTCCTTTTGGTCATTACTTCTCTTTAAAATAAAACCCAAGGTGTCTAGACGGTGCGCTTTTCACGATTGCTTTGTGGAGTATTGTCGTCTCTGCCAAAAGTGCCTCGAGTGTCAATATCAATAATTCAAATTTAGAAACTGTTGTTGTCATAAAATAAAAATACATTTTGTTCAAAAACAGTTAAGTAATTAACAAACATGAACGTAAACTATATTTATTTCGCTCAAAAAAAAACCTTATCCAATAAGAATGTGTCATTGAGTAAAATGGCGTGAAGCCTTAATTATGGAGTTGAGGTCATGTACACCAAATTCCCTTAAACGTAAGCAAGGCAAACCTCTATTGGACTTTTTCCTTGAAACGTCTATGTCCAAAAAACAACAGTTCTTTATCACTCCCTTGTAGTATGTACAAATCTATCATTAGTCACACTGTTGCCAAAGCAATTTAGAGCACGTTCGTATATTATGTACGTACATTCCAAATTTTTGTTTAGCCTAAAAGCATGCAATTTTCTTACGAATTTCATTTAATATTCAAATTAGTTCTTTTCGTCCTTTTTTTGGTTCTCTTAATTTGGTTTTGTTTAATTTTTATGAAAATTTCAATTTAATTGTTTTTTTTTATGAAAATTTCTAAGAAATAGTGATAATTAGTTGTATATTTTTGTGATCAATTAAAACCTCATTATGATTACTCATTACTGGGGAAAAATTGTATATATTAGGCATAATAATTACGCATTGTTCTTTGTTCGTCCATAACCATTTTTTTTGATCAAAAAAACAAAAAAAAAACAAATTTACTACAAAGATTTGTGTAACCAAAATAAGTACATATAATTGACATTACAAATAGCCCAAACCTTTTGCTTGGACGAATCGCACTTAATCCTGAAAAGCCAGTAATTAAGTTAAATTCTTTCATTTCAATCTTCTATTGTTCGTTTAGTTGTGCATGTCCTTAGTCCTGTTTTTTGTGTTGTTCTTTTAAGACTTTATCACTTTACTTTTTTCTAAGACGAAGAAGAAAGAACAAATAAAGCAGCCTTGGTAAGGGATAGAGGTTTTAATTGAAAGGAGACATTCAGTATTCTATAGTTTCTACCCAATTTAATCTATTTCGCTTCAATAATAGAAAAGGACCTTCAGATGTGAAAATGGAATTTTGTAATCAGTTTAAAATTTCCGTCCATTTTCTTTTTTTTTCTGCCGCTGATTTTCTCTCATTTTCCCTTTTTCTGTCGGAACTCGGAGATTTCATGATTTAATTTTAATAAATTACTGAGGATAGTAACAAGCCAGAGTTTTTTTTCTTTTATTTTTTGTCAAATTAGATTTTTTTTTTTCAATATTCTGTGAATTATTAATTCAAGGTATGATTATGGATTTTTTCTTGGCTTTTTTTATCATTAAGCTTATGCATAGTAATAAGCCTGATGCTTCTGTTGGGGATTGTTGTATAAATGAAAAAAAAAAAGAAAGAAATTTGCTTGCCATAAAAAAGTCGTGTCCTAGATTTCTTGTATTTAATATTTATTTTTTCACTTCAACTTTTTCCGCTGTTTTTAAATATTTCTGCTAAATAAGGATAGATATTGGCCTCGATTCCCAGATCCGACGGGAGGAAAGTGAGTGAGGATTTGACACTTTGCGATTCTCAAATCCGCAGTCCCCGATTGGTTTAAATCGAAAATTCGGAGTGAAGACTCACGCGATAATGAAATATATGATGTCGGATTATCTCAGGCGCATTTGTCGTTCAAATCCGCAGAAAATTTTTTGCGGATCACACTTTTACAGCGCGGAAAATGTCAAAAAGAAATTCGGGGTTGCGGATCTGAGAATCGCAAAGTGTCAAATCCGCAACTCACTTCCCTCCCGTCGGATCTGGGAATCGAGGCCATTATATACATATAGGATATTATGGTTATGCATTTGTTGCAAGAGATTAAAGTTTTTTTGGTGTTGAATAATTTTAACCTCTATTTCGTTGGGCAGAAATCCTTGAAAACTCGCAATTTGTGTCCTTCCGATGGGTTATGCTTTTATCCATTACAAAGTAGAGCCAGAGATTCTAAATGTTATTAGTTTTACAATTAAAAAATGTTGATCCACTCTGATCTTGCTGAAGTCCATATAAACAGCATCATTTTGATGGCTGCTATCTATAGCATAAAGTAGTTTGGAGATTAGAACCATACGATTTGAGCTGGCCGTACAATAGCAACGCTTTGACCTGAGTTAAATTAAGTTGAATCAAGTTGAGATGAGGAACGAGTTGCGTTAAGAGTTAGGTGAATACTTAAATTGAGAGTTGAGCTGAGAGATATCAGTTAAGCGTTGAGTTTAGATAAGTGGAGTTAAGCTAAGTTGAATTAAGAGTTGGTTTTAGAGTTAATAGTAAAGTTAAAAATAGAATTTAGAGTTCAGTTAAAAGTTAAGTTGAGTTTAGATAAGTAGAGTTGGGTTCAAAGTTAAGTTAAGAGTTTAACAGTTAAGTTAAGAGTTGAGTTGAGTAAAGTTCAGTTAACAGTTGAGTTCAGTTGAATGTTCGGTTAAGAATTGCATTAAAATTTTGACCTATACTTTCATTCAAATTGAAAATGCAATCTGATCATTTTGTAAAAAAATCAACATGGCAGTTCAAAGATGGCGGCCGATTTTTACATTTGCGTTCCAAAACCCGCGGCATGGGTATCAAATGAGAGGGCCTGACAGGTAGAATACAATTAGTGGTGTAGCGTCTTTCCAAATACAAAATGCCAGCCAACACAAAATGGCGGAAGCTTTCTAATTTTAGAAAAAATTAATTAGTTTTTGGGATTAAAATGTTCTCAAAAAACGAACGAATGAAAAAAAATCGAAAGCTGCTAAATTTTCTACGAAGGTCACATAAAGTGTTTTTATTTGACCTATCGACAGGCGATTAATCGAAATATTGGGGGCGAAATTGTTTTTTTTTTTATTTTTTTTGCCATTTTTGCACATTTTTCTAGTGAAGTAGCAATGTTACGCAAGCATAAGGAATCAAGAGAAGGGAAAATGGAAAGGTCATGCCACGGAGGAGTAGGGTTTTCGCTAAGTTTGTACGAGAACTCTATTGAGCAGACCACAGTTTAGACAGTTGCCCGAAGGTTCTACGAAGGATATAACTGATGTGATCGCAGCAGATAACACCGTTATTCAAGATGACTCACAGTATCAACGTAGTCGAGAGGGACTCCATTTAATGCAATAGCAATATCAGGGAAAGCACGACGAACAAGGGGAGAATGGGAGAAAAGGATAATGGTATTTCAGAGGATTGAGTTGTAGAAGGTTCAAAGATGACAAATTTGAAATATCCTAGATGTCGGCGGCTAGCTTAACAACATCTATCAAATTGATCTTTTGGTGCCGAAATATAAAGTTGCACATCATCTGCGTACATGTGAATCTTCCAATCATTAACAACTGAAGGAAGATTATTAATGAAAATACTGAATAGCAGAGGCCCAAGGGTGGAGCCTTGAGGGACGCCAGCGTGAAGTAAGGCAATCGAGTCAAATGCTTCAGATTTTTTCCTATTTTATTCATATTTGATCTTGTGGGTGGCTCGCTCGGTTGTTAAAAAACGAGATTGTTTCGACAATTCCGAGAGATTTACTTATTTTTTGGAGAAAGAGGTAGGTGAAGGTGATATTTTTGTTAAAGAAAAAGCATTTTTACGACTCATAACTCCAAAAATTGGAAAGATAGAGCCATAAATTTTACCATCATAGATAGGAATTATGCGTTTATTGGTGCCTTACTTTGTGATGGGTTTGCCTTGAAAATAGGTTATATGTCTACAAAAATACAGGGTAATATGTAAAATTCTATCTTTGTACAGTTCTGACCGTGTTACTCAAAACGGATAAAAATTTCGAATTAGGCGCTATAGTAACGTATATTCAGCTTAAAAATACCTATCCAACGACATATTACACATAGCTATTGGAGGTGGGTACCAAAATTTGCATTCTCCTTTTGATCGTGTTACCGATCAATAAATGTTGAATAATTTCATAAAGAAAAAGATGATACAGCCTACGACTGGGTTGTTTTGACTTGCTGGATTACTGGACTGGAATAATGTGAACTAAGCCTTAAGCCGACAAGATGCGTTGTTAGAGCCGAGTATAGCCTCAGAGTGCCGGCTTCGGGTTTCCCAACCTCAGTTCAATGATGTTCAGTTCAATCCACATAGCTTCGCCGGCTAAAGTCCAGTTCGTGCTTTTTTGCCAGAAGTTAGAAATGCAAAAGGTCACTGAAATGTCATTCCATTATTCCATTTGATTTCTCTCTTTTGAACGAGGTTTCACGTTTAACTTCAGTTCGAGTCCAGTTGGGCGAACTGAGGTTTGTTTTATCCTCAGTTGAATATGTGAAAATTGTATGCGAACTGAGGTTATTTTTAAGTTCAGTTCAACAACCTACTCGAACATGCGCAGTTCGGCTGGTGAGGCCAGGATATGATGATAATTAGTTAATTAGTCAAAGCAATAATATTGATTCTATTATGAAAATATTGATATTTTACAGCATTTAGTGGAGTCATATTTTTTTTTGATTTAGTGTGATTATTTCCGCTTAAACAGCGCCTTTTAAATATTAAGTTTGAGGAACTAGAGTTAGTGGAATAACTAGTTACTTTTGACAACGAGGAATATATTTTAGTGGGTTTCTAGTAGTTTTAAAAGTCGAATCTAGTAGTCTCTCAAGGAAAGAGTTGACATCACTGTGCAAATCGGAGGGCTAAATCTATTTTGATTAATCCTTTGCAATATTGTTAGTATTTCTCTATTAAGCCTCGGTTCTTATAACAGGTGATTCTACTGGCCAGATACCGCTAATCCCGCGGTTTCCGCATTATGGATTCCGCATAAATTTTGAAGCATGTAGCATCTCTCAAAAATCTGCAGATAAGATGGATATTGTACATTTTGCCCACCCATTGAAGACAATCCATGGAAAATACGCTATAATCACGAATTGTATAATATAACTTATGCAAAGAATGTAAACTATCAACATCATACCAAGCTACTATGTTATGGATAACTAAAATATACCAAAAAAAAATAGTATATCTACTACCAGATGGCAAAAGACTAATTAACAAATCACGATCAAGGTGGGAATACAGTTTTAAGGCCCATGCAGCGAAACTGCCCAACCCAAGAAACTGGAGGCAATCTGCGAGGCGTCTGCGGTAGTGATGAGCAAGACTATTCTTGGAGTTTTGCCTTTGCTTGCACATTTAGCAAAATCCAAAGCTAGACCAAGACAAGACAGGATTACACAAGAGTGAAAGATCAAGATAGCAAGACTTTTTGCTCATCACTAAGTGCCAAAAGTCTTGCAGCGATGAGCAAAAGGTCCTGCAAAAAATCTAGCAAGAAGTCTTGCAAAAAGTCTTGCAAACTTGTCTTGGTCTTGCTAAATGTGTAAGATAAAACTTTTCGCTCATCACTGTAAGACTTTTGGCACTTAGTGATGAGCAAAAAGTCTTGCTATCTTGATTTTGCAGGCTTGTCTTGCCCTTTTCCTGTATTGTCTTGGTCTTGCTTTTCTTGCTAAATATGCAAGACCAGTCTTGCTCATCACTAGTCTGGGGGAAGAAGCTGATGGAGGCCAAGGCTCGAATTGTCGAATGTCTCTACAGCATCGAAGAAGAAAAAGAAAAAAAAAACAGAAATTTTCTTACCTTAAAAAAGTCCTGTCCTTAATTTTTTATTTAATTTAATTCAAGTATTATTCAAGTATTTTAAGTATATTCAATTCAACTTTTTTCGCTGTTTTTAAATACTTCTGCTAAATAAGAATAGACACGGATTATCCTTGAGCTAGAGCACATCTCCTTTTATGCATTTATGCAACTGAATAAAATTTTTTTGTTATTTAATAGTTTTTTTAATTATTAATCACACCAATTACACACTTTCATTTTTAATTAGTTTTTCTTTTTTTTTTGAAATATTTACATATATTAAATTATAAAAACACTTCACACAAAATTTAATTTGGTCATTATCCTGAAATTTTATTTGGTGAACGATGTGTTTTATTATGTGTGATGTACGTACATCAACAGTAATTTCTACAAATATTTACTCAGTATCAAAACTCACAACGACTGTGCGTGCACTGTATGTAATTTGTTGTTTCAGTTGTTAGTATTATTATTATTATTGCTGTAGCTGTCCCAGCTTCTAATTAAGAAACTTTTTCGAACTTAATTATAATTTTTGCAATATGCGAGATGAACACTTAATCCCACCACAAAATGAGAGATCATGCATATAATTTTATTATTTAATTAAAAATAAGAAAAAAGGATAAACAAATTAATAAACACACGATAACACTTGTATTATTAATATTATTATTATTAATTTTTTTTCGGTTTTAATAAATTACTCATAAAACACCAAAATATTGCTTACGTATATCTTCAGCACCGTTTTTTTTGCTTTTTTTGTTTGATACGTTTTACGTAAGTAGACGAAGTGTGATAGTCAAACCCAGAATGCAATAATAATGAATATATTGACGAATTGTTCGTTATCTAAATTAATTTGTTCTTAATCGAAATGTGATAAGCGATATATAAAGGGTTGTGCCATTCTTTGTTTTAACGACAATATCCCAAAAAATCACCAAAAATTTATCTCTGATTATCCATCTCCTTGCCCCACAGTTTGGACAGCGAAAAAAATCGTAATAATCACAAAATGAACAAAAAATAAAATAAAAATAATAATAATATCAAAACAGTAGTTAACGTATATGTACGTTATAGAAGACACGAACTATATAGATAACCGAAATTACAACGATATATGCCGATACCGATTTGCCAATAACCACCCAATACCACAGGTGATACTATCAAGAGGCTCCAATCACACCTGAAACAGCACTATCGAAACACTCCTGAAGGACCTTTTTATGATCCGTTCGTTATGGAATCCTTTACGATACTGAAGGCAGCAAGGAAACTGAAAGTAACTAACAACAATTTCGTTGAAAATGTTTTTGTGCTGCTATTCACGCCGACCAATACATGCACAGAATGTTAGCTTTACGCGCGTTCAAATACAACTACAATTCACTTAACGTAGAACCGACCTAAAGTCGTTCATTGTTAAAAGTTCGTACATAAAAGCTTTTCTGTGGGTGACTTTAAAGCTTAGGACTCTAGCCGTGATGAATGGATCCTGATAAAGGTTACCGGTGTGTATATCACCAGAACCCACCTACTTCCACCCTCTCCCCTTGAGTCAGCACCCACTATCCACCGGTTGGCCACCTGCTGCTTGCTATTCGGTTCAGCTGATGGATTTATGACTGTCGGATTCGACCCCAACCCCCCCTGAAGCAAGACAGTTTTTGCACTTTCAAAGTCAGCTTGAACTAGTAAAGACCAGCACCAGGGGCGAAGCGAATTGATACTTCGCTGTGACCTGCAGGACTGAATGGCGTGAAAGCCTAGCATAGCTTGTCACAATAATTCTCGATTGATATCTATCACATTTCCATAAAAAACATTATCCATTATCATCATCCATATCCATTCAGGTGTGTGACGCATTCTGGGATTTTTTTTTCTGTCGCTGTAGCTTCAAGGTGGGCTCGTTTCAACGCGTTATCTTCTGCGCCTAAAAGTTATGCACTTTTAATTAGTTCGGATCCTATCGGAATATAAGGCCTTGATTACGAGCTGTATTTTTTGTTTTTGTTGTTGCTCGTCGTTTTTTTTTTTTGGCAAAAGAGTGGGGGGCAGGGTTTATTGTTATTCTGATAATTAAGCGAAGCGTGTGCTGGTCATAAAATGAGAAATGACTTGAGGTATGTGTGGTGCTGGTTTCTAGTATTTAGCGCCTTTTTATGCCTTTCCTTTTGTGGACATCTTTTTGGGCTATGGTGTGATAATTGCTAGTAACATAGAAAACGAACAGACTAAGCTTAGGAGCATTCATTGGGGATTGTAATATTAATTAATTAAAAAAAAAGAATAAACCACACACTCACACACACATGGTTTATTTTACCGAGAAATATCTCCACGAATAAATATTACTGCTTATGGTTTTCTGTTTTTACGTAAAATAGCTTATTTATGCAGTTTAACAAGAATTCACGCCCTCTATGTGTGGTATTTAACACCTACGGAATAATTATGTGCAAATCAAACATGAATTTAATAAGTCTGGAAGAGAAAATTACTTACGACACCTTTACTGATATTCATATTCATAAAAGAACTAGTTACCTGAGAATTCTATATAAAAATACGGAAATACATACATATAGCGTATAATTTGTGGGCCGGAGGTGTTGAATATGAATCAAATTCATTATGAGGCGGAAGTAGGACAATGTATACAATTAATATGATCGCAAAGGTTATTGCTTTAATTCTTGAATTCTTGGATTCTCTGAATAGCCAAATTTGGACTACTTACTGACTTTTAAGAAGCGAGAGATATTAAATGGATATTAAAATGTTGTTTTTCGTTAATGTTTCCCATTTAATGAGATATGCTAATGTTTAGGTGTATTCAAGTTTCACAGCCAGCGCCTGAATTATTAAAGGTATACAGAACTTAAGTATGCCAGTCTAAGAATGAATGGTGCGGTAAGATATTTTAGTATGGCTGTTAAAGATGGGTGAGAGATGGCTTTGTGCTGTAATACTTGTTAATGTGTTGTCCTTATGCAAAACTTTTAATATATTTTAAGGTATAAATTTTCCTAATCTACTGAACTAATGGATATATCAAATTTATATAGTAGCAGTTTTAAAATTTCTTTCTTAAAGCGTATATGAATAATTATTTTGTTTGAGTTTTTGTGTCAGTTACTCAACAGTAGCTGCGTTTTTTTAATTTTAACTCAGGGGCCAGTTCACGCAATTCGACACTCGACGTCGACATCGACGCTTTATGAAAACGACATTAATTTCTACGACGTTGAATTTGGGTTCACGTAAGTCGACGTGTCGAATGTCGTTTTCCCAAAATAATTTCTCCTAAAGGTATGCAAAATCCAAAGAAACCGATGAACTTTTCACATTATCCACAAGGGGGACAAGTTGCAAATAATACTAAAACTTCAATAATGTGAGTAATTAAATTAATTAATTAAACAAATTCATAATAATATTGGAAAATCTCAACTCTGAATTTATTTTTGTACATCTAACTCTTCTTGGAGTAGTTATAATTGTTATTTTTCAACTAATAGTTTTTCATTTTCTATTGCATTTTGCTCGTTCAGAACTGTAAAAAGTTTTGTGTAAAATTATTTCTGCTGTGGTCTAATTGGCACCACAACTCGTTTTTAATATAACAATAAATGAATTCGACGCCAAATCTGGCGTCGAGAAGATTAACGACACTTTTAAAACGACAAATATAAAACGTCGACTTGCGTGAACCCAAAACGACATTTAACGCGTCGTTTTCAGTCGACGTCGAATTGCGTGAACTGGCCCCAGGTTTTATCGGTGTCTTTATCGAGGTTTTGGGAAATTTCAAAATTTCCTTTTCTTTTCGGAATGTTGCATACTTTTCGGCGGTCGGAAAAACGTAATTTAAAAATAAAGACAACAGGGAAGTGGGGAGAGCAAATTTGTAATAAATAAATGATTTTTTAGAATCTTAATTATTATTTTCTACATTGGATTTCGTGTAACAGTTGTCAACTAACACTTAACTTCCGTTTGATTTTTAAAATTTTTAAGCACCGAAGTAGGCGCTCCATAAAATTTCCCTTGTCGTTTTTTTTTTGATGAACTCGATGAAAAAACCCGCCTAGTATTGTCAAAACATACACTCAAGGATTAGAATGTGGTCTTCGCTGCTGGAGCTAACATGATTGTGGTCAGCACGAAATTCCAACACAGAAGAATACACCGAGTAATCTGTAAATCCCCTAATGAGAAGACGGTCAATGCTATAGACCATATATTGATTAACACAAGGTACAGCTCCAGCATAATAGATATTAGAACGTACCGTGAAGCAAACCTGGATTTAAACCAATTCCTGGTGGGTGGTAAGATGAGAGACAGGATTTCATGCGTCAGAACAGGAGGAAATAGAGAACAAAGCAAGCGAAAATATAATATCGCGCCCTCAAAGAACAAATTAGAGAAGAATATACCTATAGCAGAGCCAAATAGAAGGTTCGGTGCATCGGATAACGAAGCTGCAAGTATCAATAGCTGCGTTCCATTGGGAGATTTTTTCTACTCCCGAGTACATGGCCAATGGAACGCGATTTTTGATATAAGAAGTAAACAAGGTTATAATAAAACAATTTTTTTTATCTTACTGTATTATATCTATCAATATTACCCATTTTATAATTTGTTAAATTCCACTGTTATTTATTTTATTCACTTTAAACTGTTACTTGTTTTGTTTACTTTAAAAATACCTCATATAATAATTAATCTGACAGTTTATTTTACTGAAAAAACAAAAAGCCATCTACTTTTAAGTAGCTAAAGCTTGAAAACCTGGCGGAAATTTTATGCGTTTCTACTAGGAGTGAAATCCCCCAAAACAAGAGCAGGGGTAGTTGGAGGTCCTCGGGTGTACTCCGGAGTAGCAAATATCGCCCAATGGAACGCACGTAATATTGACGAGGAGTGGGCTAAACTAAGGACCATAATAAAACTAGCCGGCAAGCTAGTTTATGAAATACGAACAAGACGTCAGGACTGGTTCGATAGAGTGTGTGCTAGAGTAACGGAAAATAAGAATGAAGCATATACTAATATGCTGCAAAGATACAGAACTAGAAATTCCGTAAAACGGCGAATTGAAAAAACGTACGCACAAAAGAAAGAAGAAGACGTGACTGGAGGAACCAATTGCAGAGATAAACGAGCTCGGGAATAATAACGAAGTCAGAAAGTAAACAAGCAACGTAAAGAGTTTAAACCCAGAGTATCTATGTGAAAGGACAAATGCAGTAATAACCTGATAGTCTGCTGCCAATGCAAATGTAGGCACCAATGGACGACGTACAAGAATCTATGACAAACCTTAAAAACAATAAACCCTCAAGACAAGATAGCATAGCAATTAAGATGTGAAAACATGGGGCAATCGTCAAAACAGAATCAGGCACATGCATTATCGAAGGCGAATGAACTAAGCAGAGTACCGTTATCAGTGAAGCTTTGAAGTGGAGTGATTTAGAAAAAGAGCGGGTGATAAAAAATTGATCCTTGGGGGCACTAGCAAAGATGGTGTGGGGCCTTCAATACTACCTTGACTGCATCAATATCAATAGCTTGGAGTTTAGCTAAGGGTCAAATTCCATCAAAGGCCTTATTCCTGACTACACTCTGAAGACAGTCTTTTTAGCTCTTATTGCGTTCATGTATTCCCGATTAAACCGACTAGGGCTTTGTTGAGCTTTTTCCTTGCCTATTTGGACTATGGGCGAGTATATCGCAGATTATTTTGTAGTTAGCGTATATTGTTAAGGGTTCTCAGTGTTTGACACATCGATTGCTCTGTGATCGCTTTTGGATCGCCACATAAACAGTTAAAATCGCGCCATCTATTAGAGTTTTAACTAATTGGTAAAGAAGACGATAAGCTTGTCGAAGTTTCTAGAGAGTGCGAAAGGAACAGTCTCTATAATGTCTCAGTGAGCAGGGCTAACCAGTTGAGTTTTTTTTATGTGAAAGACTAGAGTCTCAGGAAAGGCCCTTTATAGTGTCGAAAATCTATTTCCTTCGTATAGAGTGCAATGTCGAACAGCAGCTCTAGTCGGGGAGGAAGGAACTGCCACAACCTACCCGCGATATTTTTAGTCCACCTACTCCCAACCATTACTATCGCGACTTTGACATCGGGGCATCGAGAAACAACTCGCTGGAGTGTTATGCCTCCTGAAACGAGTTGAATCTCATCAACCAACCGATGACATGCGCTTTAGTGTAGCGGCGAAGGGCTAAGGAAGGCTATGACAGTAGGAATCAGGAATGTAAAGAGGGAAGAAGTAAGAAGGAAAGTTATGTAGGTGGGAAAGTGGAAAAGGCGATGGACCGTGGGGCTGGGCGGGATTCGAACCCGCGACCTTTAAGATGGTAGTCAGCCGCCTTAACTACCGAGGCCATTCCTAATTCCTAAAAGATGCCTGCATGTTTATCAACTCAAAGATTCAAAATAACTTTTTGAATAATTTTATTTTTCGAGTTTGAATTTTTCTTAATCGACATCCAAGAAATTTCTTAAAGGTCATGCAAATTAAGAAGTAGAAACTTCTTCATAATAATCCTTTAGCCCACAATAAATAAATTTCTCGAGTTGATTATGTTTTTTGTTGGCAATTTAGTGAAATTTCGTATAATTACTAAAAAGGATACGTCATTATCCGTTAAAATGGCTGAAATAAGGCCCGAAATATTTTGCGGAGTGCCTGTATAAATACTTGTGCAAATACACCCCCATCCACATCCACTGTGGCAGCACCAGCATCGAGTTAAAGTCATTGCGCTCTGTATTCCTTGCTGTCATATCTGTAAGAAGTTCAACATACGAACTTTCTGCGTTAATATACAAGCAGATTGACTTGGTCTCGTTTCATTGCCTAAGGATACGAAATATTTTCGGAAGTCAACAAAGTGACATTTGACATATGACAAACATGAAGCAAAAATATCAAGGTTGATAGAACATCAACTCAATACACAAACACACACGCCAATGGACTTTCAGGGAATTTGTGTAATCATTATTGTTCGGAAATGTCAGAACTAAAAATAAATTTACAATGAAGGTCGTTAAAGCAGTTATTTGTTTGTTAATTGTACTTATGTATGTATGTGTGGAATTTTGCTTGTTATTTTAACTCGAGAATATATCAATAATTTTAAATCACCAAAAATATACATACATACATATATAAAAAAAACATTTTTCGAATTCTTCGTCGCTTTTTATTTAAAAAAAAATGGTCGCATCACCTAAAAATTCTTCGTGAAGTGAGCATTACAAATGACTTCGAGAATGCCACACCCTCAGTTTTGTGAAAATTGTCAGTGGCCCCTGTCGAGTCGTGATTTGTGACAAGTTTTTTGAGTTGAAGAAAGTGACGTTTTAATCGAATTACGATTTTCAGCATAGTGGCCTAGAGTGGAAGTGCTAAGTGCGAATTTAGCCCCCTATGCTGAAAGTCGCAATTCGTCTGAAACGCCACTTTCTTCAACTCAAAAAACTTGTCACAAATCACGACTCGACATTCAGCACAGGGCCCAGTGTCACTCAGGTAACTACGAGAATACAAATACTGGTTTGTCATATTTTCCGATAGATGGCGAGACTGTGGGAATAGGGGCCGGCACAAATCTCGGCGATCGATAGATACTGGTTGCACCCGCAAGGTTCAATTTATGATCTGTTGTCAGACATGCAGCAACCAGAACATTTTTCCTTTTGACTCCAATTGGGCGCATTTTCTACAGGAGTCGTAGACAAAAGGCCAGACTTTGGCTATAGTATTCCGTTTTAGTCCAGACTTTATGATGAAAAATGTTCCCTGAATGCAGTGGCTTCCAAACTATATGATACTGCAGCCAGGTTACAAAATAAAACCCTTGGGCCCCCCAATAAAATATGTAAATTTGCTACTAGATGGAGTGCGCCATCTAGACCTTCGGTATTTCAGCATGAATAACTCTGACATTTATTTCAAATCAGTTTTTGAATACAATGTTGATTAAATGACCACTATATAATTAGCGAGCACTTCGGGCGTTATAGTAGCTGCTTCGACTCGTAGGTTAGCCTTGAGTGCTTCCATTAATGGTCATCGGCTTTCTGGCATAAGCTTTACTTTTGCAAGAACTTCATCATAGTAGTTGTGGTGTGGCAAGGTGTGCCGTCTTGTTAAAAATAGGTTCGTCAGACCTTTTTAACGCGTTTTCGGACACATAAAGTACACCAAGATACAACGATAGCATGCGCCGTCGAGGGTTTCTTTAACTTTGAAGAAAAATGGTCCGATGATGGTTTTTGAGCGCACTTCGGCCCAAATAGTGACTTTCTAGTCGTGAGTGACATGTGGGTTCTCTATTCCCCCAAAATTCGACAGTTTGGTTTATTGGCTCCGCCAAAGAGTTTGATGGGCGTTCGTCATCAAAATATCGGTTCTGCATCGATCATTCTTGCGACGACATTTTCATATTGCAAGCGACGCAGCTTGTCTCTTGGCAACAATCATTGAGTAAGTTGCACTTTGTATTTTTTTTTTTTTTTTTTATGTGATAGTCTAAGCTCAGGTGTCACCCTTTGTACTACTAGTACGTCATGTCGTTTAGGTCATGGTGCAATGTCCAGTAGTAAGCTTAGCTCGAAAGATAGAGAGAAGGACATAATAGGTTAGGGGGAGTCAAGGGGGTGTTGCAGAAAGTGGCGATGAACCTTGCGTTTGAACTCTTGGATGTTGTATGAGTTCGGGAATACTGTCTTTGGAAGGTTGTTCCACAGACGAGTGGTTCTTGTTATAAACGAATTTCTAGATCGGAGTGTGCGCGAAGATAAGGGCTGTAAACTGTGGGGGTGAGCCGAGCGGGCAAGTCTTGTGTTGCGGGAAAAATGTTGCCGTGGAGGCATGAGGTTACTTATTTCAGTGGAGCAATCATTATGAAAAAAGCGATAAAATTTTGCAAGAGCTGCTACATTCCTACGGTGGCTTAATGAGTCAATTGAAGAGCAAATGGCGCTGTCACCAATAAGTTTGAGAGCGCGGTTTTGCACCTTGTCCAGCCAAGCTAAGATGGTTCTTGGGGCCCCGGCCCAGATATACGAGTTGTATTCAAGACGGGGACGAATGTAGGACTTGTAAATTATAGCCCTGGCAGACGGCTGAAGGAGAAATTTGCAACTTTTGAGGAATCCTAGACACTGGGATGCTTGTTTAGCACTTTGGAATATGTGGTTATTCCAGCGCAGATCTTCAGCTAATGTTACGCCTAGGATGTTTAGAGAGGGTTCTGCCGTTACGGTCTTGTTGTCCACTGAAATAGAAAGCGGTTCGGTGCAAATTTTATTGGAAATGAGACAGTACTTGGTTTTTGATGCATTAAATTCGACACGGTTCTTGCGGCCCCAATCAAGAATTCGTTCGATGTCCCTGTTGATTGAATTGGACAACAGTTGGCGATGATGTAGACAAGGTCTGGCACGCGCTTGTATTACATTATCAAAACCATAGGAGTAACGTAGAGTACCGTCATCAGCAAAGCTGTGGAGTGAGTTGGAGGGGACTGAGAGCAGGTCATTTATAAAAACTAGGAAGAGAGCTGGTGATAGAATTGAGCCCTGGGGAACACCTGCGGAGATGTGGTGGGGGTCGGATTCGACGCCATCCAATACTACCTTGATTGAACGGCCTGAAAGGAAGCTCTCAATCCAGTTCTTCAGAACAGAGTCAATACCAATAGCTTGGAGTTTAGCCAACAGAGCGGGATGCCATACTCTGTCAAAAGCCTTGGAGATATCCAGAGCAACCAGACCAGATTCACCAAATCGGTGTATACTTCGGCTGAGGTGCTCCGTTAGGCAAACGAGGAGGTCGCCAGTAGATCTTTTCGATCTAAAGCCGTATTGTTTGTCGTTCAATATTTGGTTGTATTCAAGATATTCCATAAGCTTCCTTTTTATTATTGTCTCCATAACTTTGGAGAGAATAGAAGTAATTGCTATTGGGCGGTAGTTAGTAGGGTCACTAGCTTCACCTTTTTTCGGTATGGGCTGAACATGAGCCAGTTTCCAGGAGTCAGGATAAACTCCGGAGAAGTATGAAAGTGCAAAAAGTTTGCGCAGAGGTTTAGCCAAAGGTGAGGCACATTTTTTAAGAACTATAGAGGGAATTTTGTCGGGGCCAGTGGCTTTGTTGGAGTCCAGCTCTTTGAGACACTTACATATATACTTCACGCGTCCTGAAGAAAACTCTATCCATTGAGTGAGCGGAACACTCGATGGTGGGGGGTTGCATGACAGCATCGGGTAAGGAAGAATTCTCGGCGAACAGAAGTGCAAGTAGATCGGCCTTGGGTTTGCTTTCTGTTATCACCTGTTTGTTATAAAAGAATGGAGGCGTTGAATGTGAAGTGAAATTCTTCCTGATGGAGGTTACCAAGGACCAGAAGTTTTTACTGCCAGCAGTGGAGTTTATGAGCTTACCTCTCAGTCTGTCATCGAATAATGCTTTGACTCTCTTGATGGTGGATTTACAAGAGTTTCTCAACCTGATGTACTCTCGTCGAGATGTTTCGGTCGGAGAATTTTTGTACTGTCTGTAGGCGGCTTCTTTGGTTTTGATTGCGTTCATACACTCACGATTGAACCATCCATATTGCCTAGGCTTAATGGATTTGGAAGAATGGGGAATGAATAAACGCATTCCGGCCAGTATAATTTTGGTAATACAGAGAGCCGCAAAATTAACATCGCGGTTCTGAAAACACAAATCCCAATCAGTAGCTCGGAAAAAGCGAATCAGCCCCCACCAGTTGGCTTTTCCATAATGCCAAACAGTTCTCCTAGGAGCTGGCGCTGTTGGGGTTGGAGATGGATAGGAGAAGTAAGCGCTGACTAGACAGTGATCAGAGTTGCCAATAGGCGAATCGACCTCAACGGAATAACGTGCTGGGTGGGAGGTAAGAAAAAGATCAAGGAGGTGTGCCCCTTGTCCCGCAGTGTCAGGAACACGCGTACGCTGTTTCACTATTTGGTGCAGGTTATTGGTCTCAGCAAAGAGCTCGGCATCCCTGCCAGAAACACTGGTGCCATTCGAGTAATTCAGCCAATTTACGTTGTGAACGTTGAAATCACCCGCAACAATGATTTCGCACTCCGGATGGGAGGATAAAAATTCGGAGATACGTTCGGAGATAGCGTCGAATGCTAATAAGGAGGCTTCATTACTAATATTAGGACTCCTGTATAGAAAACAGAAGAAAATGACGTGATTTCGAAGTGAAATTTTAATACCGAGATGGTTAAAATCAGATGATGTACTGCTGTACACCTTCTGGAAGGCAACGTCTTTCCTAATATAAATGGCAATTCCCCTGTGTGGGGAGAGATTGTGCACTAAAGTGTACCCGGAAACCTGATAACAATCTAAACAATCGTTAGGTAAAATCTGGGTTTCACTTAGTGCGAAGATTGGGGGAGAATATGTGTTTAGATGGCACAACACAGAATAGAAATTCGATTTTAACCCACGGATGTTGGTAAAATCGATACAAAAATTATTGTATCGCAACTTTGTATACACAAGGTTGCAAGCCCCAGTCGCAACCGGCAGTGCCATTGTCATCACCGTCGGGGTTAACGGGATGCGCCTTGCTGGAGTGTTATGCCTCCTAAAGCAAGGAGAATCCCGTCAGCTGACCGACACCGGCTCTGACGCCGGCAGTGCCTTGGACGGGTGTGGGAAAGGGGAAAGAAATTTACATTAACTGTCCGTCTGTCTGCGTTTAATCCACTGTCGCGTTGATGACACCTTCACAATACACTAATAACACAGCAGTTCAGTTGCTTCAATTTTACTGCACTTCGTCACAATCAATCAATCAATTAAATTTGTTTTAATGATTTTAAAAATTGGTCCCGGCACGATAAAAAACTTGGATTCATCCAAACTTTGGTGTTATTCTGTGTTTTCGTGTTCGTTTTTGTACGCAATACTTTAAGTGGGTGGCGGCAGCACACGCCCGCACGTCCACACACCGTGCCAGCCTAGCCCAGACTCATAGGACTGTATAGGAAGAGATGACGATCTTATTCTCCTTAAAGTCGTTCAGGTCAGGTTTAACTCCTGCGATCGGTGGCGATATGACGCATTAAGATTATCGCCAAAATTCCCAACAGCTTCATTCGAGCGTCACCGACCCAGTCGAATGGGAAACTGGCGACTTACTACAGACCCGTACTCAAAAAGATTGTCTAAAGACGCCGAATTTCTTTCATACTTTTTACGATAAGCCGGACAGTTTTCACAATAGAACGATTGTTTTTAATGTAAAGCGCTAGAATTTCAGCACATTCGATGTGAATAGACTCATAGCTACCAAGCCGGGGCCTGGGGTTTTTGCGCCCGGTGCACTATGCCATATTGCGCCCCACAAGTCACAAGCCACACTCGCTGAATGGGAGAAATAATTTTCATACCTTACGCAAAATTTGAGATAGTGTTGTTTGTTGGAGATAGTGTCATAAGTGAACCCAAAAAATTGTTTGATTACGTTAACATTAAACAGAAGATTTCAGGCTACCCAACAATAATGACGAATGGTAGAGCACACACCTTGTGCCTCCAAGTAATTTGTAGCATTTTCGCTGATAGGTTTGCTGAAATTTATAGTCCAGCGCAACACAAGATCTAACTGACTCACACACTGACACTTCCCTTATAAATGGTACATCCCTTTCTGTTGCCGAGATTTTGATGGGTCCGAATAATCTTCACATCAAAAAAGATAATGGTCCCGACAATCTTCCTGCTATTTTCTTGCAGTGCTGCTCAAAACATATCGCATTTCCTCTTTATCTTATTTTCAACAAATCTTTATCGTTAGGAAAGTTTCTTACGCTAAGGAAGAAAACCTACCTAACGCCAATCTATAAATCCGATGATAAGCACTCGGTGGACAACTATAGGGGCATTGCCATTTTATCATCAATTCCTAAGCTTTTCGAAAAACTTGTTTATGACAGGATTGCCCCTCTTATCCACCCATACCTAAACGAACACGGGTTATCAGACTCCAAGGGTTTCTATCTCATGAGATCGAAGTAACCTCTGGTGTTCCTCAGGGCAGTCATCTTGATCCTCTTCTTTGCAATATTTTCATCTTCGATCTATCGCAAAAACTAATAAATATTCCACATCTCTTCATTAAGACCCAAACTGATGTTTTCTTCAGGCAGACGAAACTAAATGTCTTACAAGGCTGGTGCACCACGAACAATTTGCAACTTAACACCAGCAAATGGCATGCAATTACCTTCTCCCTTGGAAGAAACACACAGAAGCATTACTATTATCTCAACGGCATAATGTTGAATCGATCATATCGTAGATCTAGGCGTCGTCGTAGACAAAAAAATGCACTACTATCTCCACCACGATAATATTACTGACAGAGCCAACAAACTTCCTGGCTTCATAAAGAGGAGAGACAAAAAGTTCGATAATGTATGGGTCACAAAAACACTCTTCTGGTCTCTAGTCTGCCCTATCCTGGAATATACGTTTTCTATATGGGATCCCATATTTCAAGGAAGCAGCAGGAGGATTGAATCCGTTCAAAAGAAATTTCTCCTTTTCGCCCTGAGACATCTACACAACGCTCATGACTACCAAACCCTACCGCACTACTTGGACAGGCTTAAAGTGCTTGATCTTATGCCGTAGATAAAGAGAAAACCGCTCATATCTTGCGTTGCTTCTGATGTCATATAGTCCATTCAAAACGCGCGTTATGGTGTTCCAAAATAACACCGTTAAGAAAATCGAACCCTAAACGTTTTTGGGGTCGCTGATCACGAAAATCGAGGTCCCGCGGTCCTAAAGTTAGGGCGTCACCCCTAAAAATGCAAAAAACACCCCTTTTTAGGGGCTTTTCGCGATTATTTCAGTAATAATGAAAACTAATGCGATGAAATGCACTTTTTTAATATTTATTTGCGAAGGTGGTTGATTTATACTAACTTAAGGCGAACTTAATGGTAAGGGGTACTCCTAAAGGGTTGAAACTACCCCTAATTCGGCGAAAAATGGTAAAAATTGTAAAAAAAAATATTTCCCCAAGTTTATGCTTCAAATTCGATTGTGGGCGTACTGTCAGGCAAAAATAAATTATTTTCAACCCTTAAGGGGTTAAAACTACCCCTACAATATAGTTCATTGAAAACTAGGGGGGGGGTGTTCCAAAATAACACCGTTAAGAAAATCGAACCCTACACGTTTTTGGGGTAGCTGATTACGAAAATCGAGGTCCTGCGGTCGTAAAATTAGGGCGTCAACCCTAAAAATGCAAAAAACACCCCTTTTTAGGGTGTTTTCGCGATTATTTCAATAATAATGAAAACTAATGCGATGAAATGCACTTTTTTTAATATTTATTTGCGAAGGTGGTTGATTTGTACTAAATTAAGGCGAACTTTATGATAAGGGGTAGTCCTAAAGGGTTGAAACTACCCCTAAATTAGCGAAAAATGGCAAAAATTGTAAAAATAATTTTTTTACTAAATTTACTAATTTAAATTTACTAAAAAACAAATTCGGGTGCAATATCTTAATTTTATTACTTTGCCTCCGTTTTTACCTGCCTAAATGTCATTGTAAAAAAACGGACCACCCCATTATTCAGAAGTACCTCAAATAAATTAGGGTACATATTTCGCAATTATTGTCTGATTGTCGTTTTTACAAAAATGCAGAGTTTATTTAAAGATTCCAAGAAATGAAATATTTCTCAATATATTTTTTATTTTTTTTTCTTTAGGGGTGGTTTAACCTCTGTACAAAGAGGTTTATAGTGAAATGTTCCAAATGTTGTAATGATTACAAATGGAAAATAAAATTTAAATGTAAAACAATAAATGTTAATTTGTTTCAATTACAATTTTAATGTGGGGGTAGTTGTACCCCCTTAAGAGTTGAAAAAATTAATTTTTTTGCTGATAATAGTTTTTGAACCAAATTCCAAACAAAAAGCAAAAAAAAATTTTTGCAATTTTTTTTATATAAAGTTGTTTTTATTATAGTAGGGGTAGTTTTAACCCCTTAAGGGTTGAAAATAATTTATTTTTGCCTGACAGTAGGTACGCCCACAATCGAGTTTGAAGCATAAACTTGAAAAAAAAAAATATTTACAATTTTTGCCATTTTTGGCCGAATTAGGGGTAGTTTCAACCCTTTAGGAGTACCCCTTACCATTAAGTTCGCCTTAAGTTAGTATAAATCAACCACCTTGGCAAATAAATATTAAAAAAGTGCATTTCATCGCATTAGTTTTCATTATTACTGAAATAATCGCGAAAACCCCCTAAAAAGGGGTGCTTTTTGCATTTTTAGGGGTGACGCCCTAATTTTAGGACCGCGGGACATCGATTTTCGTGATCAGCGACCCCAAAAACCTTTAGGGTTCGATTTTCTTAACGGTGTTATTTTGGAACACCCCCCCCCCGCGTTTTGAATGGACTAATAAGTGAAAAACTTCAAACGCTGTTTCTGTCGGACAAGGCAGATTACTTAGGGAATATCAACACCGTCAACAGATGCTGTATGGTTTTCAAAAAATAGTTATAGCTCCTTCACTGAACAATACATCCTTTAAGAAATTACTCAGATCCCTACTAACATAACTCCCCCTCTCTTGACAATAGCAGGTTTTAATCAATTATTATAAATACTTCTATGTTTTTTTTAAATTTAAGTGTCATTTTCGTTGTACTTAGTTTACGAGTGCCTTGTTTGGCGAATAATAAATAAATAAAATAAATGGTTAAAAAAAAATTTTAAAAAAAATTCTTTTAATTAACTAAAAAATGTACTGAAAAGTAAAAAATAAAAAATATTTTAAAGAAAGCGTGAAATTTCAATTTTAATGAAAAAGTTAATTAAAAGAATGGCGCATTTTTCATCAAAAAATTTTGTTAGAATTTGAAATTAACAAAGCAAAAAATTGAGGGTTATTGTAAATCTCACGCGATTTACAGTTATATTTTCAATTTTTGATGAAAAATGCGCCATTCTTTTAATTAACTTTTTCATTAAAATTGAAATTTCACGCTTTCTTTAAAATATTTTTTATTTTTTACTTTTCAGTACATTTTTTAGTTAATTAAAAGAATTCTTTTTAAAAAAATTTTTTAACCATTTATTTTAGTTTCTACTTTTTAGTTTATTATATGTATTCCGCCATTTTATGATGGCAATTCTATTAGATTTAAAATTACGTCACACAGTTTACTGTATTCATTTCATACCCATGTCGTGGGCTCGGTGGAACATAATTGCAAAAACGGCCGCCATCTCGGAACCGTCTTCTTGATTTTTTTACAAAAAGGTCAGATTGCATTTAGTATCTACTTATACATGATGAGTTGAACTCAAGTTGCACCCAAGTCTAACTACATGTAAACGGGAGTCGAGTTGGGTTAAGGTTGACTGAACTCGACTCAGCTCTGCTACCTGGGTTTAGATGAAATTATGCATACGGACATGAGTTCAGTATTTGAGTAGGTAGTTGAATTTAGTTGACAGCAGCATCTCTGTGTTTGTTTGTGATTTTTTGTAACGTGTATTGCTTCTTTATTATCAACTCACCCTTAACTCAACTATTCATCTCATCATTCATACACATTAACCACCCGAACTACGAGTGTGTGCAAAATTGGAAGTTGATCGGTTATATTTTCTACTTTTGAGTCTATTATAAGCTTTCCGCAATTTAGTGTTGGCCGCCATTTTGAATTTGGAATGACGCCACATAGCTTATTGTGTTCTACCTGTCATATCCTTTCATTTGATACCCATGTCAAAGGGCCGCGGAGCACAATAATTTCAAAAATCGGGCGCCATTTTGGAACCGCCATCTTGATATTTTTACAAAATGGCCAGATTGCATTGTCATCCAAACTAAACGTGTATGCAAAATTTCAGCTCTATCCGAAACCGGGAAGTGGGTCAAATTTAACTTCCAAGATTTGACGACAAACAGTGTAAGTTAAATAAAAGAATTTAATAAATAAAGAATACTTTTCAATTTGTTTTTTCAAAGTCTTAAAATTTTTTAAATCTTAATTTCTGAAATTGCACCCCTGACAAATTGCACCCGGTGCAAGGGCACAATTAGCCCCTATTAAAGCGCCGAATGAGGTTTCTGAATTGTGTACATTTGTCGAAATCGGCTTAAAAAAGTTGGAGTTATTTAATTTTGAAATACCGAAGGTCTAGATGGCGATGAGATGTATGTATGTACATATGTATGTATGTATAATAAAAAAGTTACAATAAAATTTAAGTAGAAATTAAAAAATAAGTCAAAAAAGTCGAAAAGATAAAATCATCCGCCACCCCCTAAGTGCCCCCAGTTTGGAAACTGCTGCCTTAAATCAAAAAAATCAAACAAAATCTTTAAAACAAACTTCATCAAATCAATAAAAGCCCGCCCACGTTATGATTTTATCCTGAAATGTCCTCGAAATCAAAAAACAAATCCTCCCTGTGACTTTGACAGCTTATTTCCATTCACCCAAAAAAAAATTTTTGTTTATCATTTTTCAATGAGTACCTTATTGTCAAGTACATCGAAGAACTCCTGCCTGGTGACATTGAGACGAGTTTTTTCTTTTTCAGCGATCCTTTTTCGGTATGTGTTCGCAGGATTTCTATTAATCTTATATTAGTAGCATCAGAAGAGCATAAAGTCGGGGCACAAAGGCACATTCCCCAAGTTGAAATTTTTTAATGTCAACATTAAGGAGAGCAAATATCTGCTCTGATTTGCAGGCCATTGTCCTTTTTGTTGTTGATTCAATCGAATGATGTTTACCTTGCGATTGTCACCGAACAATGTCCACCGCTCAGATATGAGAAGTCAAGCAGAAATTCACTTGGGTATTTTGGGACAGTTTAATTCCTTTTTTTTTTTTAAATATAATATTTTCCTTTCACTGCGGGAGTGAATAAACTCTCCCTTTTCAATTTCTTTTCAATAAAGTTCGCAAAGAGGATTTAACTCAATCTAATCGTCATAAGCGTCTGGAATCCATCAAAGAATTAATTCCACCGAAAAAAAAAATTGTTTTCATATTTTCATGATAAGTAAATTGATATCCTCAAAAGTGCTTAACATAATTTTCTTAAGATGTATAAGAATTTTTTTTTATTAATTTTGGCCCTTTTTTATCGCTTTTTTTCTGTGGCTTTTTTAAGGATCTAAGTGGAAGGAAGTTCGGTACTTTAGAACGTGTTTACTGGAACTTCTTTATCGTCCTTTTTTCGCATGAAGGGGGAATAATGTAAAAAGGTGATGAAACTTTAAGGATACATAATTTAACATATTCATTCCTGGCGGGGCTTCCTTTAATTAAATAAGCAGTGGTTTTTTAGTATTTATGGGCTTCTTGAGAAAGTGAGAAAAGAAAGTTATGTAAAATATTAGTGCATAATTTTTAGGTCCTTTTCTCCATATTTGTACAAAAAGTTTCCCTTGGAAGTAGGCATTAGAGAAGCAGTAGTGCACTAATATAGTTTTGGGATAAGTTAGTTTGAAATGGTGCTTGGAAAATTGAGTAATATGGTAATATACTATGGAGTAGTGATGAGCAAAAATGGTCTTGTTCTTGCTGATTGTGCAAGAACAAGACAAGACTGCAAGAACAAGACCCAGAGCAAGACTTTAGCATGATTCTTGCAAAATTTTCACCTAAACACATTCTTTTAAAAATAAAAAATATAAAATTGATTATGATGTTCAAGTAATTATGATATAAATACATGTGTGCATATTTACTTTTTAGTATGATAATTGTAAAAGTATTTGTACATAAGTACATAATGACTTTGCATGCATTGTACGCAAACTAGTGATGGGAAAAAATGGTCTTGTTCTTACAGTCTTGTCTTGTTCTTGCACATTTAGCAAGACCAAGAACAAGAACTAGTTGGGATGTGGGTTCGACCCTTTCGGTCCACACGATCAACTTCCCAGTATGATGGATGTTGAATATTATGATTGGATATTTTAATAATAAATGAACAATAGGCAATATAGAATATATGTATAATACCGAGAATTTGTCACAATTGTTTATCAATATTTTCGCTAAAATGTCAAACTAAATGTGCGAAACTTGTAATTGGTTTTCCTATTACAAAAATAAAAATTTATTTTAATTAAAAGAAAAGGTTTAACAGAATTAGAACTTTATTTTACGACGATCAAACTGAAACTGAAAATTATTTAGTACATTACAAATTAAAAGATCTACAGTTTGGTTTCGAGTTACAAAAATGTGTCTTCTCGAGAAATCAGCATAACGTCGCAGTAATGTGGGAAGAAATCTTGGGGGTCATAAGATAAAGTAATTCTTATTAATTAGAAGTAACATGATCAATTCTTGGGATGCAATGTGGGAAGAAATCTGGGGAGTTATAAGATAAAAAATAATTCTTATTAACTAAACGTAACATGATCAATAAGATTACTTGGGAACGGATGTAGGAGTTATGATTTCTTCAAGGATTTGGTTACTAGGATATATGACTCCCCCTTCCTCAAGTGTTTTGCTCTCCTGGGCAAAATTATTTTTATTAGCAACTACTTTATTTTTTGTTTCTTTTTTGCAAAATCTAAAAATTATTAATGCGATTAAAATCGTAATTATGATTGTAACTAATGATAGATTAGTATAAGTAATAACGATGTTTTGCTGTTTCTCATAATGCATTTCTTTAATTTGCTTATAATTCTGTATTTGTTTAATGTTTAATTCTTTTAAATCTATTGTTGAATTAACATCTTTAATTTTATTATAAGTAGGTATTACTATATTATGCTTAAATGTTCTTTCTTTATTTAAAAATTCTATATTATTGACCATAACGGAGCAATTATTAAATGTTATTAGGTAATTTTTATTTAATGAATATTCTATATTATTACAACTGTTTGTAAGAGTTAAATTTTTCCCATTTTTAATTATAATTAATCCTACGTCTATTTCTATTATTTCTAAACCTGATTTTGTAATTTTCAAACAATTATCATACGATTTATTTAAAAGACTTGATATACAATCATTAACAGGTCTTAAACTTTTTCTATATCTTTCTTGATCTAGATAGTATGGTTTATTTTCAAACATTATAATATCCAAAATTTTAATATCGATTTCTTGATTATTTGAATCTGGAATTGGAACGACTTTGAAGTGAGTAGCTTCTAATTTACTAATTTCCGGGATAAGTAGGATAAAAAGTAATTTGGGATATGCTAATGCTAAAGAACTTTTAAGCTCTTGTAGTTTGAAGATGTCTATATCATAAGCGTCAATTTCTTCGGGTGTAAGTATTGATCTACCCATTATTTGATGTTTAGAGAAAGCAACATTTTCCTGTATTTTTTCAATTTCTTCGTTTAAAAGGTTTATATGAGTCAAGGTTTGTAAATACTGTAATTGTCGTACTACGTCCCTATTACTGGTATTAACTAGATTTAAGAGTTCGTGTATTTCTATGTTGTTTCTTTGTATATTATACCGAAGAGTATTAATATTTTCTTGGAGCAAATTATTTATTTTTATCTGATTGTTAGAATTTTCTATGGCACTATGAACATTTTTGTCTGTTATTTTTAAATGTTCCTCAATCTCTAGCTTGTCATCTTCATTCATAGTACCAAAAATCCATTTTAAGATGGTCCCTCCAACATTAATAAGTGCTCTTTTTTGTCTTAAAGGTATTAATGTTTTAAAAGTATGTTTTACCTTGTTGAGCTTTCCTGTCAGGGTGCTGATAATATTTTCATCTTCTGGTAGGTGAAATAGATCCTTCACTTGACACTCCACCAAGTCAATTGTATTTTTAATATCTTTTAAGTCAACTATGTGGATAATTTTATTGTATTTCTCAATAATGGGTATTTTTTCTTGTTGGATTGTAGTATATCCAGCTTCGGTTTCCAATTTTTCCATGCTAATTAGAGCTTGGTTTGGTTTCGCTAGCGTCATTACTGTTAGCAGCAATAGAAGTATTTTCTGAAAAATATTTAAAGTTTCTTTTAATGCGAGAAGGGTGGATTTTTTTCTTTTTGTTATCAATTAGGTTCCCGTTATTTTGTGAACAATTGATCTTTTTATACCTAGGTAATTCCTTGTATCTTAACGCTGTTGGATTTTTTATAAGTATTTCATTTGCATTTGGAGCAATAAAGTCTTTCCTATTTTTGTTTAAATTGTCGATAGTTTTATTTTTCTTTTCTAGAATCTTCCTCTTTATGCTTTCAAGATCAGAAACTTTGCTATTAAGAAAATCTATTGGTCTTACTTCTGTTGTAGAGTGAATTGTATTATTATATTTTTCTACAGCTTTTAAAATTTTGCTTTCGATATCTAAGTCTGGATGTGTCAGATGAAGTATCCTAATGTGTTCGTTTATTGTCCCATGAACCCTTTCAATGTCAGCATTACCCGTGTGACTTCGAGGGGAAGTGAAATGTACTTCTATGTTTTCTTCTCGACAGAAATTTTTTATATTTAAACTATCAAATTCGTTATCAAAAATATACTTTTTGGGTTTACCAAATAAAGAGTTTCTAAGTTTCAATGTCTGAACTATGGTTACACTATTTCTATCGCTTAACTTGGCTACAGACAGGTGTTTAGTGAAACGATCTATTGTTGTCAAAAATATTTGCTTTTTTAGATAAAGTACGTCGACATGAACAATTTCATTGGGTTCAGAAGGGGTTTCTGACAAATTATATTTGTAATGAATAGGATTTCTGTCATATTTACTTAAATTGCAAACCTCGCAATTGTTTATGTATTTACAGATGAAATCCTTTAGTTTGGGAGAATAATATAGGTTTTTAATTTCAGAAAAATTTTCTAAAATACCTCTGTGGTTTGTGGCTTCATGAATTTGTTTTATTATTTTTATTAACTCATTTTCATCATCTAAATTTATTGCTAGCTTACTACATTTAACGAATCTAATTCTAGGTTCATTGCTAAATAGGTTCACTAATATACTTTGCAAAATTGAAAATTCATTGTAATCCAATTCAGAATATATCCCAGTTGTTCCCTTTTTTATTAATTTTCTTAAAAGATTGTTTAGATAGTTTATATCTTTAAGATTTTCCCGAGATATATAAATTATCCTATATTTCTTGAATTTCACTACCAAATCTTCTTGTTTATTTTCAACTAGATGTATTTGAGTAAGATATTTATTAACGATATTATCTACAATTGGGATATGATCTCCCAAATTTTCGGCACCACTATGAATCGTAGCTGCGTTACTTTCAATATCCAAATTATTATGTTCATTAATAGAGTTACTGCCTACATTTTCAAGAGTGTTAATTTCATTTTTATCTACGTTGATCCTGCTCAAAAAGTCTGCTACTTTGTTGTCCTTACCCTTAACAAATTCTATATCGAAATCAAACTCATTTAGTCTGATCCTCCACCGTTGTAGCTTTGAGTTAGGTTCTTTTAAAGAATGTAACCAAACTAAAGGTTGGTGATCAGTTTTAATTGTAAATTTAACTCCATATAAATAAGGGCGAAAGTATTTAGTGGCCCATATAATAGAAAGGAGTTCCTTTTCTATAGTGCTGTATTTAATTTCGTGTTCGTTAAGAGTTCGACTTGCGAATGATACTGGATGTCCATTTTGCGACAAAACGGCACCAATAGCAAATTGACTCGCATCGGTTGTCAGGGTAAATTTTTGTTTAAAATCGGGATATTTTAAAACAGGATCTTTCGTTAATATTTCTTTAAGTTTTTCAAAAGCTTCAATAAACTTTCTATCATTTAGGTAAATTTTCCTGTTCTTCTTTAGGCATTGAGTAAGTGGTTGGGCAATTTTCGCGTAGTCCTTAATGAACTTGCGATAATAGCCCGTGATACCTAAGAAACTCTTTATTGCCTTCCGATTTTTAGGAAGTTGTAATGTTTTAATTACTTTTATCTTACTAGGATTAGGTTTAATACCTTCACTAGTTAAAAGATGTCCTAAATATTCTGATTCTTTCGAAAAAAATGAACATTTATCAATCTGTAGTTTCAGATTAAATTCACGAAGTGTTTTGAGGATTTTTTGAATTGCATTTACATGTTCCTGCAGGGAAGTGCTAAAAATAAGTATATCGTCAAGATATACAACACAATTGACATTGATGTACTCGCGTAGGACATAATTTATCATTCTTTGAAATGTAGCAGGAGCATTTTTTAAGCCAAATGGCATCCTGACATATTCGTAGTGACCTTGTGGGGTCGAAAACGCGGTCTTTGCCTGATCTTTCTCGTCTACAAGGATTTGGTGAAATCCTTTAGCGAGATCTAATGTCGAAAAATATTGAGCTCTTCCCAACTTGTCAAAAAGTGACTCTATGTTGGGAATAGGGAATTTGTCGTCTATAGTTATCTCGTTCAATTTTCTATAATCGACGACAATCCTCCATTTGTTTTCTCCCGATTGATCTAATTTTTTGGGGACAATCCAAATGGGGGAATTATAAGGTGAATTGCTATGCTTAATTATACCTTGTTTTAACATGTCTGTTATTTGTTTGTCCACTTCTTGCTCGTGGATTTTAGGGAATCTGTAAATCTTTGAGTATACTGGCAAATTATGCTTCGTAATAATTTGATGTTTAATGCAAGTAATATTAGTTAATTTTTGTCCTTCTTGATAGAATAAATCTTTGTTTTCTACAATAATTTTCTTTAAAGCATGAAACTCTTCTTTACTAAGATTATCCGTTTTTGGTAGATCGAGAACATTTACATTATTTAAATCTAAAGAATATAAACCGTCGATATTATCAAAAGAGCAAAAACTTTTAAACTTAATTATTTTATTCCTAATTTTTACATGATCCTTTTCTAGATCTATTTTTGCACCTACTGGTTTCAGTACATTTCGACCTAATATAGCTTGATATTTTTTATTATCTAAATCCATTATTTTCCAACTCATCGTAGCGTTGAGGTTAAATTCTTTAGGAACTTCCGTTATTATTTCATGGGTTATTTCTCCTTTGCCTAACACTGTTATAATTTCGATTGGTTTCGGTAATTCAAGACGTTTTATATTGGGGAACATTCTACTATCTATTACAGAAGTAGAAGATCCGCTATCAAGCAAGCAGGTTAATTTTTTATTAAAAATTGTAAATTCAACTATCGATAGTGAGTTATCTGAGGCCGTGATTGAAAATTTTCTACTGTGTTTATATCTACGTCCATTGGTTCTATATTTCTATTATTATTATTGGAAAATACTCTAGAGTTTTGATACCTAATGTGACTGCGGTTGCCATTTCGATTTCTAGGGGTATTATGTGGGTTTTCATTAAGTCTATTATTTCTTGAAAATGGCATTGTTTGAGTGAAATTATTATATTCCGTTCCTTGTCTGTTACGATTAAAATGTCTGTAATTATCATTACGATAATTGTTACGATTATAATTATGTTCATAGTAGTTCCGATTAAAATTATTCCTATTTCTGTTGTTGTTATTTTGTCTTTGATTATGTGGGGGATCATTGGAAATTCCAGTTTCAAGTAGTTCAAAAAAAGCTTCTTCTAAAGAAGTAACGTTCTTTATGCGTAAAAACATACTATCGGATCTAGGAATTTTGTTTAAAAACTTTTCTAATATGCTTTTTTCATTATTTATAGTATTGAACTCTTCAGGGGAATTATCATCTAACTTATACTTAAGATTTAATTTATCCAAAATTATTATTAAAGAATTATAATACTGACTTACGTTAAAATATTTTATAGAATCTGCTTCTTCTTTTAGTTTTAGGTAAGACTGTTGAATTCCAAAAGATTTCTTTAGTTGCTGCTTCATTTGGTCCCACGTTGCATTCTGGAGTCTTCTTATTGATGCAGCTGCAGGTCCTTGAATTTTTGTTATGAATATATTAGATAAATACGCCTTCATTCGTGGATCCGTTGTTAAGCCAACAATTGTCTCGACCTCTCTAATAAAATGCAAAAGCTCAAAGGCACCATCACCCCGAAAAACTGGTACAGCTCTCGCTTCCATTATTAGATCTTTTCCAGTAATTATTGCTGATTCGACTGCCATTATATTGTTATTAAAAAAAAAACAAAAATTGGTTTGAACTTTTCTCCTTTATTTTTTGTTTATTTTAATTAAGTTGAGCTCAGTTTGAGTGATACGTGAAGTCCTCAAATCAGGTTAAATTTTAATTTTCTTTTATTGATTCGATGCCAATAAATTCTTAAAAGAATTCTAGACGTCGTACAAGATGAAAAGTATATAGAACTTTCACTGTCACTGGTAATCCGTTTGTTGAATCACATTGATCAAATTACCACTTTTTTTTTTTTAAGCTAATTTAAATAATTAGTCTTAACACTGTTAAGTGAAAAAATATATATAAAAAAAATTTCACTTTTAACTTTTGCACGACACTAGTTTGGCATCCTACCGACTGCGCCAAACTTGTAATTGGTTTTCCTATTACAAAAATAAAAATTTATTTTAATTAAAAGAAAAGGTTTAACAGAATTAGAACTTTATTTTACGACGATCAAACTGAAACTGAAAATTATTTAGTACATTACAAATTAAAAGATCTACAGTTTGGTTTCGAGTTACAAAAATGTGTCTTCTCGAGAAATCAGCATAACGTCGCAGTAATGTGGGAAGAAATCTTGGGGGTCATAAGATAAAGTAATTCTTATTAATTAGAAGTAACATGATCAATTCTTGGGATGCAATGTGGGAAGAAATCTGGGGAGTTATAAGATAAAAAATAATTCTTATTAACTAAACGTAACATGATCAATAAGATTACTTGGGAACGGATGTAGGAGTTATGATTTCTTCAAGGATTTGGTTACTAGGATATATGACTTGCGCACTTACAAGATTAGGATGACGAAAATGTATATAAAATTGATGTATTAATGTTTTTCGGCACCTCGATGAAGTCGATATAGTTTTTAGTTCGCGCGGTATCGTGCAGGTACAAAAATCACTTAAGTCATTTAAACCAAAAACCGCTGGACCGAATATTATAAAAATCTTTTCAGATTATATTGTCGCTAATACGCTTCGAACGGCACCTCAAGTAAGTCAATATCTTTCGTGATTCGGGCGATATCGTGCAGGTACAAAAATCACTTACGTCGCTTAAACAAAAAAACGGCTGGACCGAATTTCATGAAAATCTTTTCAGATCGTATTTCGGTTAATACGCTTCGAACGACACCCCAACGATGTCGATATCAGTTTTGGTTCGCGCGATATCGTGCAGGAAAAAATGACCACATCCGTACGCACACACACACACACATACTTCCTCCCAATTTTTTGCTTAAAATGCTCCTGGGACCTTGAAAGATGAAAATACGTTGAAATTTTCGATTTCGATTTTCGGGCCGATTACAATTACTTCCTATACTGGGAAGTTAACAAGACTTAGTTATGCTTGCAAGAATAAGAACAAGGCAGACTGAACAAAACAAAACAAGAACAAGACTAGACTAGTCTTGTCTTGTTCTTGCGTTTGCTCATCACTACTATGGAAGAGGTGTCCGACAGGGAGACGACGCTTCGCCGCTTCTTTTCAATGTTGTGATCAAATCGATTATGTGTGAAGCATTCGATGGACCACTCGGAGTTCGATACGACTACAACAACTTCGTAACCGTCTTAATGTTCGCCGACGATAGCGCCGTCTTCACCGACACGGATGCCGAAACGACAGACATCTCATACGACATTTCCCGCATCGCCCAGTCATACGGGTTAAAAATCAATGCGCAAAAGACCAAAGTGCTCACAACGGACGGATCGAGGGCCAGTGTTCACCTCGATGGAACCGAAATCGAACAGGTTCCGATGTTCCCAGCCGCATCGGCCAGACAACAGCAACATTCGCCTCGCCTATGGAAAAGAACAAATATATCCATCAAAACGAAAGTACGCCTTTACCAAAAGTTGATCCTTCCGATTCTTGTTTATGGATCGGAAACGCGGACACTGTTCAAAACGGACGTCAACAAGCTCGCTTGAGGCAGATTCTCGGTGTTTGCCTCCGTGATCGCCTTCGAACAAGACAGTCGGACAAAGATGCGATCAGTAGACACTGATCGAGGAAGAAATACAAAAACACCGACGGTGGTTTGGGCATGTTTGCCGAATGGATGATAACCGCTTGCCACGTAAGCTTCTCTCGCGAGACCGCCCCGAAGACTGGAGAATTCAGCGATCGGCACTGAAGAAGACCTTGCTAAAGGACATCGAGGACGACATAAAGAATCAACGGTTATCAGTTACTGAGGATCGAGACGTCGCCAAAAACCGGCAAGCATGGAAACGAATCGTGAATAGAGTTCGAGACCCAACGGCACCAACAGCAGCGTATCCGTTGCGAGGACGTCCCGCTCGGACCGCCAGCTAACGAATAAAAGAAGAAGAAGACCTTGTCTCTTTTTACCGTGAACAGATCGTGAAAAACGTTCAAAGGTGCGTTCGTATTTGAAACAAAATTGTTATGACCCTATTGTAAAACCCGATATACCTGTTTCAAATATTTTGGAGCATTCCCCAAAAATTACCCCTAAAAATCCCATTCAGCAGTATTCCCCTCCAAAATTGATGGGAAAACCCCAAGCTGCCGGCATCATTGGCTCGTTGATTGAGCCCTCTCGATGGAAAACCCTTTAATGTCTATAACTAAAATTAATTGCTGTTGACATTGAAACATCACTGGAATAGTCCAGTCCAGTTTATGCTTTTAGGAAAACATTGTTTAAATTGTAATTTCCATTAATGAACTTCTTTGAGATCTGCCTGTTCTACGAACTCCATTTTATTTATAAACTCATTCACCGGGAATGTTTAACCAATTAATTTCAATGTTATCTTAAGGAAGTAAATAGCTTGGATTTCTTCAATTTAGATCAATGGTGTTAAATTTTATTTGAGTGTAGCTGCTTTGGACTTTGAATCAATATCTCCTTCCTCGCTAGATTAAAATAAGTTCTACGCAGTTTGAATTGAGAAAATTCCTAGATTTTTTGCAATCACTAAAAAGCGACACCTACACGCCAATTTTGTGCTCATTCAGCGCAACTATTCATACTTTCTAATTAAGCGCTCACGCTTGAATGTCCTTCGATCCAAGGGTTCACTAATCAACATTCCCACGGCTAAAAATAAATTCCAGTAAACATTTCTGAATTCGTGTCTTTACGGATCATGGGAACGTTTAACAGCGTATTTTTTAATATTTAAGTACTACAGGATAAAATATCTAGCCCCAGTCTACCCTGCTGATGACTAAACATAACTACACCACTCGAACGCCTTCCGAAATCCTCCAGTTAAGCAATTAAGCAGGATTAGATAAGGATGAGCTAAGCGAACGAATTACTTCCAGCAGCCCTTTATAAATTCTCGCATTCACAACTCCGAACAATGGCGCTGTGAAGTTCCGTTTTATGTTCATGATGCAAATAAAGATCAAAATTCTTTACCCCCACGACTGAGACGCTGAGTATCTAACTACAGCAAGATTCCGACAGGGGCCGTAGTCTTGATCCTGCTCAAGGACCTTCCCACGGTATTCACGCTAATATTGAGTATTTTTGTCTGGCAGCACGTATATATGTAGTTCGCAAAAGGAAAATGTCAAACATCTTCGAAATCACCGCAAATACTCAATTAGAAAACATCAAATTAACGTCCTTTTGCACGGCCCACGTAAACTGGGATTATTTAAAGCCAGGTGAGTGCACATTGACAGGTGTATTTGTGTACAGGACTCTCGAAGGAATCATGTCATGAAATATTATTTAAGGCTTTCACGGCAAATTATATAAATTTGTAAAGGTGGCGTATTTTCTACATTTTCCTGATAAATTATGGTAATTAATTGGCGTGGCAGATGTTAAGGAGTCCCCCAGACTCCACGTGCCCCCCTCCTTTCAGTTACGCATCTAGTGGCAATACGGCTACCACTGAAACGCCACTCAGAAGAAGCATTTTGGCTTTGAATTGCCGATAATTTTGCGGAGCAGAAGAGCCCAGCTTCCAGTTGATACTTAGGACAAAAACTCCCCCCCGGAGGCGGTGCTGCTGCTGCTGGGAAAGGATAGTTAGTCTTGTAAGTTGCTTATCTCGAATGATGGTGCTACATGCGAAGGGTCCATTATCTGGAGAATATGTCGTACTGATTTTACGGGGATCTTATCTTCGGCTGTAGATAAAGGATCTCATGAGATTCATAAAGTTCAAGTGGGAAATCTATTCGGCCTTGGCTCGAAACTCGCTACACCTAAAAGCCAGGGGATAATGGCCTTGTACACGGAAGCTATTAAAGCTGATTTTTCCGTATTTTGTTTACCTCAGTTATTGGATAGGAAATTGAATTAAGGACGAACAAAAAATGAACCAAATTAAAAAATTTGACAAGGACGATAAATTTTGATTGTGGAGATCACCGCAGCAGCGTAGCAATTATTTTTTATGCGATACTGTACAGCCTCAGGCGTCACACACCTTTTGAATTAAAAGATGGTTGAGATATGCTAAATCGACTCATATACGAGTCGCGTAAGTGTGTTTTTCCATAAGCATGTTTTCTGAGTAGAAAGAGAACTTATTTAATTCCTGCCGTAGGTATTGCGTAAAATCATCCTGAGAGATATGAAAGGCAAAAATTGCTGAGAGCCTGTATAAAGCCAGGGCAACAGCATGAGAACACTATTAAAAAAATATAGTTTAAAAAAAAAAAACGAAAAAATACAATTTTACTTCAAAATGAACTAAAAAGTAAAAAATAATTTTGATTGTAAATTTTGTATTGCCCCAGCCAGTATATGGGAGCAACCTACCTTTCGAAATGCAAAAAAGCGTGGGACTATTCTTATTTTATTAACACCGGAACTTTTCGCTAGCGCCCCACGCTTTTTTACATATCGAAAGATAGGTTGCTCCCATATACTGGCTGGAGCAATAACAATTTTACAATCAAAATTATTTTTTCCTTTTTAGTTCATTTTAAAATAAAAGCATATTTTTTAGTTTTTTTTAAACTATATTGTTTATTTTCAAAATTTTAGTCTATTATATATCTTCCGCCATTTTTTGGTGACCGTCACATTAGATTTAAAAAGACGTCAAACAGGTTACTATTCTATACTCGCAATACACTTTCATTTGATACCCATGTCGATGGCATTATAAAGAAAAAGGTAAGCAGCCATTTTGTTGTTGGCCGTCATATTGAATTTGGAATGACTCCTCAGTATTCTATTTGTCATATCTTTTCATGGGTATGGATATCAATACCGAGTGGGTTGTAAAGAAAAAGTAACCGCCATTTTGTATTGGCTGCCATTTTAAATTATAAATGACGCCAGATGAAGCTTACTACTATACATTGCACCATGACTTGAAAGGCATGACGGACTAGTAGTACAAAGGGTGACTCCTAAGCTTCATCTTATCATAAAAAAAACATATCTATTTGTATTCTATTTTTCATACTCTTTCATTTGATACCCATGTCGGGGGTTGGTAAGCACAATTCAAAATTCGGCCACCAATGGTCAGATTTCATTGTCACGCCAACTATGCGAAAGAAGAAGAAGAGATTAAAAGCATGGCCTGAAAGGTGGTCTGACGCTTGTATCCGAAAGAATCAAGGTATGGGAGAAGATCATTCACTCACACCCACCCTACCTAAGGTGTCATGCAACTTTGACAGGCGATGCCTACGAAATAGAAATTAGATTGATTTGGTCGCAGTGCCCGGCGACGTCTTCGTTATCGCAGCCGTCTGCAGAATGTGCACCTTCATATAAAGCCGTGCATTCTATTCGTTTTTGACAGTCGTTGTGTAAAGCGATTCGTCCGTCGTCTTTTACAGCATAAAGTGTCTACTATTTGTGCAGTACTCCCAAGAATGCTACCCAACTTGGAGCCCTAGATCAAGTCATCGCCTCCTGATGACGAGGCTAACTAGCTCGGTCGTGCTGTACAAAGCACTACTGTAGGCAGCAGCGTTGAACAGGACGGCTAGGGGGCAAAAAATAAAGCGCCGAATACAGTGTTCTACGAGTTCTGCCCATACAGAGCTACATGCAACGATATAGCGAATGTGATAGTCCGCATGATCATCTTACTAGGGAGAATGCATGCATCTCTATGATCCAGAATATGTTAGAGGAGAGCAAAATACAGTGCGACGGCAGAACGTAATAGGATAGCAACGTAAATGAGACAAATCTGTTTTTTTATGTGAAAGACTAGAAGCTCAGGAAAACCCCACCGTTCATCGATCGGACAACGCTGTTCGACGAACGCGGAGTAAAACGATGATAGTGTATAGCGGAAATATTTGATTTGAATTATATTACTGAGATGCATGTGGAAAATAGTGTTGATTTATAATCTGTACTAAAATTTATCATTCTATGTATATTAATAAGAGAAAGTCTCTGTATGTTGATATGCTTGTATGCGTGTATGTGTGCGCTATAGCGGGCGCACCAGTCATAGCAGAGCATCGAAATTTTGCATGAAGGTGATGCATCTCAAAACCCGATTTTCGAAATTCAAAATGGCAACCGAAATATGACCGAAATTCAAAATGGCCACTCAATTCAAAATGGCCGTGACAAAATGGCGGATGAAGTTTTCTAATTGTATTCCGATTACAATGAAACTGGATATCTAGGGGTTTTTAAGGTTGCAAATAATGAATTTAAGATCGAAACTGACGAATTTAGAATCGAAAGAAATATAAAAAACATGCCTATTTTATTCACAATTAGTTAATTAAAAAGTTATGCGGTCAACCAAATTGTGGGCAAACTTAGGATGTTAAATTGCGCACTAAAACGGAGCGATTCCAATAATAATCTCGTCTATGGACCAAAAATGCATTTTTTTCACATTTTTTCCTTCTCGCCGACTAGCCTATAAAATAATTAACTTCACTCAGAGCACTAAGAAAATTTCGAAGACTTAATTAATAAGCAGCCAAGCCACTATTAGCTGGTGTCTTTATCCTAAAATAAGTTCAAGTGAAAAGCAATAAGAAAAATGAACAATCGAATTAAGTAAGAAATATTTAACATTTCTAATTCATTAACAAAAAAAACAATTCAATCTAAAATTACATAGCCTCAAATGAAACTTGAGTCCAATCTACAGTAGAGTAGTATCTTTAAAAATATTTAAAAAAAACAATCTTACAACGAATATTGCACAAAACTTTGAATGGAAATTAAATTAAAAACAATGAAATCCATTTTTAATAGCCCGACAAGTCATAACCGCCACGCTCCTGCGGTGGCTCCCCGTAGTTGTGATTCCCAGCATGTTCGACCTCTGCATGTGAGCTGCCGGAATTACTGATCGCACTTTCGTGGAGACCTATTGAGGCATGAATGGCCGCTTCATTGGCGTTGTTTTGCGCCTCTTGAGCAGAATTGGAAGCCTTTTCAGCAGCGTCCCTAGTAGCCTCAAAGTCTAGCCTAGCCGAATGCAGCTGCTCCTCAAGCTGCTCTAGCTTTGACTTCGCTTGTCCAACCATCGCGGTCTGAGATGCCAGCTCAGCTGCGGCTTCTGTGGCAGCCTTCTGAGCATGGTCCGACGATGACTGGGCATTATTCAAGGCGGCAGTTAGTACCGAAACGTGATTGATCGCCTGCTGTGCGGACTGTTGAGCGGCCTTCGCTGATCGCTTTGCTTGCTGAAGCTGGGTCAACTCATTTTCAAGATGCTGGTGGGCCTCGATACTTTGTTGTTCCAGTCTCTTCAGTAGGACTTCTTTCCCTTTCAGGGCTGTTAAAGCTGTATTAGCGGCTTGAGATGCGGTCTGTGCTAGAGAGTTTTTAGCTACATAAGCAGCTTGTTTCGCGGCTGCATTCTGATTGGCAACAGCTGATGTCGCTTGATCGGCAGATCCTTGGGCGATAAATCGTAGCCCACTGCCAGTACTGTATCCGGATTTGGCAGATCCTTTGTGTGATACGGTTTGGTAGACATACTGGTTCCCTTCTTGCGGCGCCGTGGCAAACTGCTCAGTGTGATGGACTTGGTCGTAAGTGTACTGTGGCTGCTGGTATGGGTCCTTTCTCTTAACTTTTCTGGACAGGGTAATGTCTGAAATTATTAAGACTAAAATTATTTTATCAAATTAGGAAAACCTGTCGATCAGTTTACCTAGAATCAGCAAAAGCATCAAGGCCAGAAGCAATTTCATCTTTTGGTTTAGAAATGAAGTTCCTGAGAAAGAAAGAAATTAAATCAATTTAGGATGCAATTTTATGGACGAATTATTTTGTGGTTTGCGTCGTTAAGCTTATTGTGTGGTTGTGTGTTATGGAATTAAGCGGTTGAGCGAAATGAGGTAAGAAGAAAAGCGCGGTATGCTAGACCCAAGAAATTTCTTTGCAAAGAAAATGGTCAAGAAATCGCACAGAAATTCTTCTGTATCAATTTCGGTTACCGGAGAAAAGAAATTACACCAGAAACTTCGTTTTTTTTAATGACGTGCAGATGTCGCTTTCGATAAAATTATAGTTTTTCTATCTACATAAGTGTCGATACATTTATTTCTTGAAGAAATTTTAATGGTTCATGAAACCAAATTATTGGAAAGGTCGGTTTTGCAGTGCGATTTAGTCTTCTCACGAGGAAGCTCATGTTGACAGTTGACTTGTGTTGACTTCATAAATTTTGTTTTGATGTTATTTTATGTTCTTTTTTCAGAATTCAAACACTTACATAAATTATATGTAAATAAAAAATATCAATACTGGAAAGTTAAATTGTCACAAACGCCATTTCACAATTTTATAGGAGAAGGATAAAACGTTTATCGATTTAGGGCCTGTGCCATAATACATTTCAAATGTCAATTTGTATGGAAAACGCATTTCGATTTAACATTTCAATTTTCGGAGGTTTGTGTCTTTGGAAATGTAAAGAAATATTTTGAATTGTAGGGAAATATTATCCAAACATTCGTTTTGTAGCAGTTTGTCATAATTAAATAAATGTTATTTTCATAAATGGTGACAAACATCTTGCCTTTGACTTCAACTTACAATTTCTTGTTGATTTATTAACCATGAAAAGGATATTCGTGCAATCTACGGCCCTAATGCGTTGTGGAATAATGAACTCGTGTGAAAATTGATTGAATCCATTTCCGATTATTGGAGTACAATATCCCGAGTTTTTGCAATCATCAATCGCCAATCAAAATAAAATTAACAAATCTATTTCCGTACAAAAATTGAATAATTTTTTTTAAACTTGAGTAAATGCTTCTTGATTTCACCCTTACTAGATGGATGATGCTCATGAACCCCTTCCACTTCCATCATTCCAAAAACATTAATGTAGCCCTGAACTGCTTTAAAAGAATTTATTAAAAATTTTATGAGTAGAAAAATATTCTGTCATTCATGTTTTAAAAAATAATATCAATTGTCAATGAAATGCGGGAAATGTATTTTGGCACACTTTGTAATTTCGAAGTGTCCAGTGTGAAAGTAACAAATTCGGAATTGTATTTTGGCACCCACCCTTAATGACTACTAGTGCAAAAAGTCGCTTTATTTTTCAAAAAGTTCATTCAGTTTACTGTTCTATGATATTCCGATAAAAACTCCTCAGGGATGCCCAAAGTTGCGCATTAGTCTACATTAATAAAAGAAAGTTTCTGTGTGTCATCTTATGTACGTACCGTCGCGCCAAACTAGAAGAGATGGAAATCTGTTTTTTTTTTGTAGGTGCAAGAAATATTATTTAGGTTTTTTGAATTAATTAATTAGTACAATTTTTCACCATTTTTACGTTGGCTAATCATAGAACATTGTTAATGCCACCATTTGAAACCGATCAACTTAAAAATTTGTGCATATGTGTAGTTTGCTTTTGGCAATGCAATGTGACCATTTTGTAAAAAAAATAAACATGGCGGTTCCAAGATGGCGTCCTGATTTTGCATTTGAGTTCCCCGACCCCTGACATGGTGTAACGTCATTCCATTAGCGGTGTAGCGTCATTCCAAATTCAAAATGGTGGCCAACACAAAATGGCGGAAGACTTAGACTTTTTTAAATTATAAAAGTAAAAATTACTGCCTTCCAATGTTCGAATCCCTGACAGAATGACGTTGAAAATCATGTCAATTGAATTTAGTCATGAAAAGAACTCACACAGCAATTCTCTACATTAACGACAAAAACGGCAAAATTTAGTTTAGTCACAGTTCCCACAGGCTCTTAGGCAAAGAGGTCTGTTAACGTAGCTGTGGGCAGTCGAACCAGCGAGAAGTACTTGTTCAGTTCCATATAAATGGCCGGCTTTAGCTAAAGCCAGGCAGCGCGCACTAGGTGTTTATGTTCTGAAAGACTAACTTAAAAGAGATCTTCAGACTGGAGGTCATAAAGTCGCTGATGAGCTTCCTAAACTCAAGACAGTCGACCAAACTACAGCCTTAGATAGAAGAAGTTGTGGCATAAAAACGTGCGTTAATTAAGACTCCTATCGTACTAGAGGCAGCCCTACATGTATCCTAACCTAGAATGAACCAAGAGCTATGATGAAATAAATATAGTTACAAACATAAAATTGGGCAGACTACGATGTCTCGGATATGTTGTACGAACCTCTGAAGAAAGATGCTAGAAGCAATGATAGGCCGAAAGGTAAAAACAGTATAAGACGATCAAAATATAAGTGTATAGATGATGTACTAAGAGGTATACGAAAACTATTTACAGCCAGCTGGAAAGAAACAGTTAAATTAAAAGACAACCTCAAAAGTCGCGAGTCCCCCAGTAAAAATAAGACTCGCCCATTCTTATAGTGAAACAAGCTCGCACCACGTCAAAACACAGGTATGGCATCCAAAACAGACACGATACGCCTGAATAAAATTCTACTTTTGCAAATGTATCAATAAAAGACGAAGAAACAATCCAAACGAAGCACGGTAGGCTCGCCGTTCTGGACTAAAGGAAACAATTATCTTGTTGACCATAAAAGGGGTCCTTTAGCATACTCAATAGACCGATTCTCCCTCAATTGCGATGGTCAAGAAGCATTGGATGTGGTTAGTACTTAGTTGGGGGACCGCTTAGTAAAACGACACTCGAGTTTGGAATGGTCGATTACGAATATATTCATAGTGCAAATCACTAGTGGTCACCTTTTTAGATTTCCATGCTTGTAGCGAGATCGTGGCTACCAGTGTGGCAGACGCATGTGTTCGCTAATCTTTCAAAAAAATAATCAACTAATTTATTTTTACTCAAGTCGTTCAATGGCTGTAACGATATTGAAGAAGACGAATTCAGGCTCCTCTAGAAAAGAAATCCCTTTTTTGTCGTAGATGAAGAAGAACAAAAACTTCACTTCACAGTCAAGTTATCCAACTCATTAAACAAACAAGAGTTCAAATAGAAAATCCAACACTATATCATTCAGTAGCACTCTCACCATTTAATCTATCCTATCTCCTCCTCTTTCAACTAAACTTCCTATTAGGCATTGCACTATGGCGTGACTAGGTCGAGTATTAGATGCAAGACTAACTTCCTAGACTAATAAATAAAAAGCTGTGTCCAAGTTGAAATTATAAATCAAGTTTATTAATAAAGCAGCGAAACTATGGAATTAACTTCTTTGAACTGCAATCCCGGCTCTAGGAATGTCCAACCATGAAAGAGATTGTGCTGATGCACGAGTCTCATACGAACCGCAAATTAATTACAAGGAATTAAATCGCAAGAAGTATCGATTAGCGATAGAAAACATCTTTTGTGGCTTGTAATTCGCAATCCCCAATGAAGCTATTAGTAAAAAAAAAGTGGCGGTTTAGTGGGACTTTTCAAACTAATCGCTTTGATAATAACGTATAAAGACATCGAATTGCAGGCTTTGATCGTGAATAATCCTCGCAAACTAAGAAACCATCAATGACTTAAACGAAAACGAATCTTTATACTAAGATCCTCTGCAATTACACACTAATAACATATTTATAAAACGCATACAATTAACTTTAATGGCGAATCAGCACACTCAACAATTCGCAAATTGCGCGAAAATTTCACTTTTTAACAACAATTTCACTGCACGAAGTAGAAACAGTGTCCATCCACCTGGAGGCTCATACCTTTCCAACGAAAACTCGTTCTAGTAAAGATCTTGTAAGATCGATCGCGTACAAAATAGAAATATCTCAAAAACGGGCGCAAAATCTTCGACAATGGTTATCCAGCTTTTGTCCAATCCTGAGGGTTTCGTTGTGGAAGATCACAACCGATACGAACTGATACGCGGTCAAGATCACAAGTGACTAACTATCAAGGTGAAAACAAGTTCTTTTATATGCCACAGGTGGATATGCCATGATCGGTTGCCATTTCTACTTGCACTGATGGCCGAAAGTGCTTAACGGTGGGCACATTTCTGCGGTATTATTACGATCGCAACTAAAACAGCTTAAAGTGGCTGCAGTTGTGCTCCCCAGTTTGCGTAGATTTCGTAAAGAGCACACACGGCGCCTCGATCGGCACTTTTGCACCGAGATATATCCGCTGTAGCGCCCGATTATTCAATTTACAATACACCTGACAGGTAATGTTCTACTGTTTGACCAGCGCCCGATAATGGATAAGCAATGGCCATTGTCCAAATATCTAGAGTCATCGTTCACATCGTTCGCGCTCCTCGGCGTGGCGCGTTCAGAGAATTTTCTCGATTATTAGTTTCCGATTTTTTTTCCTTTCCGACTTTTTCAACACTTCACTTAATTTAAAAATTTCTCATCACTTTTACTATCTTTTGAAAAGGTGGAGGCTGGGACTTTATGGTGTTATACGAATCCATCAATCGAAGAAAGTCCATTAGACAGATCTTAGTGGTGAGGAGTTTCAATGGTTTCAATGAAGATGTTTGGTGAGGATTACTTTTCAGGAATAGACCAGAGAGAGAAACAATCGAACGCAAATATTTTTTCCTTAATTACCGGCGCAGTGTGCAGTCGTGATCGTTTCAACTTTTTGGCATTTATCATTTTGACGCAAACACGCTTTTATAATTTTCTTGGCATACACGTGTTTGTACCACTTTAAACTACTTCCTGGACATAGAAGGTGATTTTAACAATGTGAGTACTGATCCGGCTGATCTTGGCAGAATTCGGGACCGCCAATGGTTTAAGTCAGCAGATCCTTTGCAAGCTGAAAACAAGAATCATTCATAGCGGCTGAGAGTAGGAAAATCTTCACCCCATGAAGAAGTTCTCGCATGGGAATTAAACCGGAATCGGAACAGGCAAAATTTGTTCGCCATTTTGAATTCATAAGTTTTGATCTTAAATTCGTTATTACCGATTTTGAAAACCCCTGGATACCGATTTTCATTAGAATCGGAACACAATTGGCGAACTCGTCCACCATATTGGCGCGGCCATTTTGAATTTTTAAATTTTGATCATAAATTCATTATTTGCTACCTTAAAAACTACCTAACTACATGACATCATGAATCTCAGTAGTACAATTATGCCACTTCCGGCCGGTGACGGCATCGATTGTTGACTTGAATATGGGTGTGATCTTTGGTGTTAGTGAGCGCCGCCTGTATGAAATTAGTTGAACTGCCCTGTAACTTGGGTGAGTTTGGGAAATTCGACAAACTTCGCTATGCCTCGGCTGAGTATTCGCGCTGGATAAGCTTTCACGTTGGGTGGATGATCAAATCTGTAGTTTTGAACTTCGCTGTGTCTTGGTTGGAATTGCTCGATTTACACGACCGGACACCGAACAGACAAAATCTTTATCGTTATCGTTCATTCTCTTTTGAAGTCCGATGTAAAGTAGCATGAGCGCCTTGAAAGCGATCGAATTAGTAAACGCCCAAAGCTTTTTGTTGTTGCTTTTTCAAATTTTCTGTTTTCTCCTCATCGTAGCAAGAGCAATAACGCAGGAACTGTCAAAATGTTCGCCTCTCTGTCCGCCGAAAATGTCCATTAAAATTGTCCGCCCCTCCATCCTTCTCTCTCACTCTCATCCCCATAAACCCAGTTCGTCCGTTCCTTTTGTCTGTTCGGTGTCCGGTCGTGTAAAACCGAACGATCTTTCTGAGAATCCATTTTCAAAATGGGGTATTGGGCCGAATAATGCGGGGAAAGAAATGGCAATGGATACGACACCACCTCGGCGATACAGGAATAGAGCAAGATGGTAATCGCTAAGCTCTTCACAGAAAATCCGAGCTTCGTCCATGAAATCTCAGCAATATTCACAGATCGCTCTATCCCAATACTTCAATACTACAGATACGACCCCCCAATCAGCTCGAAAGGTCATCCAGCACGAATTTTTAGTCGAGACCCAGTGCCTCGGCATACTGAAGTTCAACCAAATTCTACGATTGTACCAGGTCAGCGAAGTTCAAAAGTTGCGACTTTGTACGTAGCTGCATGACTTTGCGGTTGAAACAATTTTTCTTCAAATCCTCACAAAAAGCGTTAATATCGGATTTGTGTGAGCGCACACCAAAGTTAAAAGTCGACATAAAAGCCTCGTCATGGTCGTACAAAACTTTTTGTACATTAGCACGCCTTGCTGGTCTGTTACTTCGTCGAAGTATCTTTTCCTCACTCTTTTCCTCATTTTTCTACTACTCTTTTACTACTACTGTACTATCTACTACTACTACTGAATACCACCGTAAGCCAAGATCCTTTGTCCTGCTATTAAAACCACCAGAAATGATTTGAATGACGCTAAATCTCGTTCATCCTAAAATTCTTTATTAAATAAACTAAAATCAATGAAAAATAAAAATTCATTTATTAATAATTTTCCTCCTCCTTCTAGCCATTATCATGCGCCTGTTTCTGCCAGCATTGACCTTCGCCTCGTGCGCAGCCGCCGAAGCCTTATAAGCCGCCTGCTTAGTGTTGGCATAATCTGCTCTAGCAGCACTCAGTTGCCTCAGCAGCTGCTCTACTCTATTCTTCGCCGCTTCCATAAGCTGCGTCTTCTCGGCCAGCTCTTGTTGGGCCCCAGCGGCTGCCTGTTCGGAATTGCCAACATTGGCTTGAGCGGTCTGCACTGCTCCAGTCAACGTCTTCAGCTGCGTCGTAGCCTGCTGAGCCGCCTGCATAGCTGCATTGACATTGGCCTGCGCCTGCTGCAAGGACGAACTTTCTTCCTGGACCACAGCCTCAGCCTCTCGTACCTCCTGCTCCAGCTGCTCCACAATTGCTTGCTTTCCGGCTAGAGCGGCTTCGGCAGCCTTAGCTGCTTGCAGTGCCTTTTCCGCCAACTGTGCCTTTACTTGATGCGCAGCTTGTTGGCCGGCCACTGCTTGGGCATCAGATGCAGCCTTGGCCTCCTGGGCAGCCTTTTGTGCGATGCTTGAGGCCTTCTGCTTACTGGAGCCAGAGCTAATCTTGTTCCCACACTCACCGTGTTGACCACCACCACCACCAACCTCAGAGGCACCTCCGTCCAGCCTCGACATGCCTTGGAACTGTCTAGGAACCATACGTTTTTGGTATCTGTGGTACTTGGTGCCCTAGGTTGAGAAAAAATCTAGAATATAAATCCCAAAATTTGTGTACGGCTCACCTGGGCCTTGTCTGGGTAGTATTCACCATGTATCACCAACAGATCAGAAATTACTAAAATGAAAAAATTAATATCAAGGAGAAGAATTGTTTTTGCAATCTTTTACCTAGAACAAAATAAAGAAAAGTTTTCACACTCATTTTTATTATTTTGGATTTGTTTTACTGAATTTAGCGAATTTGCGTTTTCCTCAAACCAGATTCTTGACAACGAGCAAAATAATATAATCAGAGCTTGCTTAGATTTGTGATTGAAAGGTTGGAAAAGGTCTCTTCATTCTTAGGTAATGGTCTAGTCTGATGTCTAGTAGAAAGCTTAGTTCGAAGGGTTGATCACTGTTGGGTTATGAGGAGCAGGAAAAACATTGAACTGAGAAAGATTGTTCCAAAGTGAAGTTCTTCCATTTAAGAGCTTTTCCTGAGCCTCTAGTTTTCCACATTAAACAAAACTCCTACCGACAGAAGTTGGGAAAGGCCCCCAGTTCGTCCTCCGTCGTTTATGGCGAAGGAGCGCCTGAAACTTGGATATCTTCTTCGGATAAGAAAGGAGGATCTTTTGGACCCAGGGTTGGTAGGTGAGTATCCTCAGACGTTAGGATCAGCTACTTCCGTTTCTGTGTCTCCCGCAATACCAGACGAATTGGGTTCAGTTACTTGCAAAATTGTGCCATCCGTGGTTCTAGGTACGTTGGGTTCAGAAACTTTCGTAACTGTGTTACCCTCATTGCCTGAGGGCTCACCATCGGCAGCCGAATGTGGAGCAGTTGAAGCCACTCCACCTTGCTTGAAGGACCTCAGAGTTATGGAGGAGAAACCCTAACTTAGCCTAACGCCAGGGTGACTCAGTTCCTCAAAGGACCTCTGACGCTTTGAACTTATTGAACCTCGATGCTTCTCGGTGATCTCACCCTCCGCAACTCCCTCGAATCGAGCAAGAATTATTAAGGCGCTTCGTTGCCGCTGGTACTTCAATTTTGGAGGTGGAGCGTCTTTAGAGCTGGAAGTCATGGTAATTCTATTAGCCTCCTTAGAAGCATGCGTGTAGATAGCATGCAATTGAGGAGCCTGCTTCTGACGAAGCAACTATCTTAGAGGGATTGGGGGCATCGGATACTGCCTTTAAACATAGCATGTTTGGTTTTCTGAGCCAGCATACTAGAGCTTAACTAGTAAAAGATTTTAGTCCAAATACATGGTTTCCTGTGGCAAATTTACGATTTGAAATATCTGTAAAGCCGTAACCCGGAGGAGCACGAGAGGGATATCGTTCGTCGTAGAATGCGAGCGAATGTTTTAGCGACGACATCACCGTGGTTCAGGAAGGATCGCGTGTTCGTAGAAGCATCTTTTAAACGCAATTTGCCCACATATTAAATACTTTTCTTATAATAATATTTACTGAGTAAAACTTACATTAAAAAATAATAAAAAAACCTACAAAATTTATGAATTTCTTCGTATCACAACGGCTTTTAACGTCGTTATAAGATTTACTCAAATATTGGCGGGAAACTGACGGCAGCGCCATCTACTTCTCATAGCAAAACTTAAATGATAACAAAGCTATCTTATAATAAAAATCGAAAGTTCTACACGCACCATTATTTTTTTTATAAAAAGTATTAAATTTCGTGCAACTTAAATAACTAATTTTAAAATATTAAAAACCCTCATCAAAATGACTCCAATCTCTCATAATCCTAATTATTCTCCAACATTTTCATTTTCGGACTTGAAAATGTCAACGAACTGTCACTTTGGGTGTCATCATTCACGAGCGAGGAGCGTTTGTTCATTATCCGGGGTAGAATTTTTTTTTAAAAAGCAGCACACGCGTTACGAAAAAGTTAAATTACTGCAAAATGACTAGTATAATGGAATCAGTGGAAATGCCGAAATTACCAGAAAACCAAAAATCATTTGCTGGAATCCCAGAAGCGGTGTTCGTGGTAAGCAAATGCAAAAATTCTAACCTTTAATCGAGTGTGTTCGAAACTATTTGCGGCATTCAATTAAATATTATCAATTTAACAGGAAGATATCGATTCGTTTATGGCTTTAGATGAGAATGTCAACGATACAGAGAAGGTTCTGCAGAAATTAGATGAACAACATGGGAAATACAAATTTATGGAATTCAATCTTGATGCCCGTAGAAGGAAACTGAAGCAGCAGATCCCGGATCTTGTTAAGTCTTTAGAAATGATTCAAGTCCTTAGAGAGCAGACCGAGGATAAGGAGACACAATTCTTGCTTAGTGAACAGGTTTTCGTGAAAACTGTAGTTCCACCAACGAAGACAGTATGCCTGTGGCTGGGAGCCAATGTTATGCTAGAATATCCTTTGGATGAGGCTGAGACTCTCCTTAAGCAAAATATGGAATCAGCAATAGCTAATCTTAAAAGTGTAGAATATGATCAAGATTTCTTAAGGTAAATGTCGATCCTGTTGAGCTATTTCTAGTTAATAAGAAAAATTAGCCTATGCATAGTTAAACCTGGCGCAAAGCAATAGACTAACCGAAATAACTTCCTTTCAGGGATCAACTGACAACAACCGAAGTTAATATGGCCCGCGTTTATAACTGGGGAGTCAAGAGGCGACAGGGACAATCCAAAGCGGCCGCATCGTCATAAAAAGTTCATTTAACTTGCGGTCCCCAAACACTCATTTTTATTTTAAGCGTTAAATTGTTTCTTCCTTAATGCTATTATCTAAACAAGAAATTTATTTTCAAATTTAATTTAAACAAAGACTTTCTCGGAGTATATTAAACACCACCAAAAATTAACATAAATTTGTTGCTTCTCTGCACATTAAACAAAAATCTTTTCTTTTTTCATAATATTTTTTGCATTAAAAATCATGCAACGTAACAAGAAGGAAAACAGTGTTTTAAATTAATCGAGTTCAATTGTTGAGATGTAATTCAGTTCTTGTCTGTAGAATAATAAAGAAAATAGGTGCAAGAGGTACAACAGTAAGAAATATATTTACAGAAATAGGCAAACCAGAAAATAACCTGTTAGGAGGGTTATAAAATGGGTCTCTTTCTGCAAAACTGGGAAAAGACTGGAAATTTTTCATTTAAATCAGGAATTTTTCCAATTTGTTTTTGAAAGGGCAACTCAAATCATAGGTTGCTCCTGTAAGCGGGAGGAAATGTTATGGTGTTTGCACGTAACCCTTTCCTTTAACTTTTCCAGATTTAAAAATACATAACATCTAAAATGAGACTTCGGAGGACTAAAATCGCCTACACTTTTAATTTTGGTCATATGGCCATAGTTGATTGAATTAATTTTTCTTTTTGTAGGCTACAGAAAAGAGAGCTTGCGCAAATATGAGGTATCGCAGATAACAAGTAATAAATGGACGCAAAGCATAAGACGTAAAGAAAGCCGAAACGTAAACTTAACCCAAGAGAAGAGTTTTATACAAAAGGCAGGAAAAGCCTCCCATGCAACACCCAAAGACTTCAGATCAATCAGCCTATCATCCTTTCTATTGAAGACTCTAGAAATGATAATTGAAATATATCTGAGGCAGACCATACGAGCCTCTGGCGTACAACACGCTTATACAAAAGGCAGATCTACTGATACTGCTCTTCACCATTGAAAAATCAGACGAGGTCAAGGAGTACACAAGCGACATTCCTTGACATAGAGGGAGTTGAAGAAAAAAAGAGGTAATTTCCGATAACCTATTCGGATTCGGGCAGAGCATAACACTATTCACGCGGTGTCGAACAACGGTATCAGACAAACACTGAAACTTCACCGAAGCATGCCTGATCGATTTTAAGAAGGCATTCGGTACAGTATGGATCGAAGGTGTTATCTGCAATCTGGTCAGACTCGTCATGACCGGACCTTAGCTATACACGATTTATAATATGTTTTTCAATAAGAAGTTCGTCGTCAAAAGTGGCAACTTCACATCAAGTAGGATCTTTGACATTAAAAGTAGTCTGCAACAGGGTGCGGTGAGCTCACCGTTCTTATTTAATATCTTTACGCGTGACCTAACAAGTTCACACCGCTCTGCATTAGCATACGCGGATGACCTGATTTGTACAAGACGGCGCCGAAGATTGGAGTGATCCAGACGCTCCTGCAACGTAATTTCCAGACAATCGAAAGCTATAGTGATGATAGGAAGTTGAAAATTGAAAATCAATTTTAGCAAATGCGAAACGATCTTTTTTCGGACTACTTTAAACAGAGCTCGCGATGTGCGAAGGAAATGGAAACTCCTCAAAATTTCGAATAATGCTGGACAAACATTAGAAAAGAAACTGGAGGTGAAGTATATTGAGCTTTGGCTGGATCAATAGAATAGAAACATAAGTGCTGCTCTTGCCAAGGCAAACAAGGCGTTTTGAATTGTGCCCTAGCAGCTCACCATATCTAACCTAACCCAAGACTAAATGACACGAAAATGATTGAATCAAAAAGAGAATAACGATTAGCTCGAATGCTACCCTGTTTGAGGGATGGTTTGAAAGCAAAAATGTAATGACTGTTTTTATTTAAATCAATATTTTCCCAGTTATTCGCGATTGAAATTGTTGATTTTTTATCTAAAAAATGCATGTTTTAGAGCGGGAGTTATTTCACGAATTAAGTTATTCGTTTTAAGTTAAACGTTACGGTTTTCCAAAAAAGCTAATCAAAAATTAAGCTTTTAGAGTAGGGGTCTCGAAGAGCTTGACTCCAACAAATCCACTGGCCCCGACACTATTCCCCCTGTGGTTCATAAAAAATTTGCCTCGCCTTTGGCTAAACCTTTTTGGCATTTCCATACTTCTCCGGAGTCTATCCTGACTCTTGGAAACTGGCCCATGTTCAGTCTCTACCGAAAAAAGGGACGCTAGTGACCCAAGTAACTACGGCCCAATAGCAATTACTTCTATTGTCTCCATTATTTTGGATAAAAAGAAAGCCAAATATTGGACAACAAGCAATACGGCTTGCTTGCTTGACGGAGCATCTAAATCAAAGTTTTCACCGATTTGGTGAATCTGACCTAGTTGCTCTCGATATTTCCAAGGCTTTCGATATAGTATGTCATCCGGCTCTATTAACCAAACTTCAACCTATTGGTATTGACTCTGTTCTGACTAGATTGAGAGCTTCCTTTCTGACCGTTAAAGCAAGGTAGTACTGGATGGCGTTGAATCTAACTCCACACCATCTCTGCAGGTGTTCCCCAGGGCTCAATTCTATCACCAACTCTCTTTATAGTTTTTATAAATGACCTGCTCGCAATCCCCTCCAACACAATTCACAGCTTTGCTAACGACGGTAGTCTACGTTACTCCTATGGCTTCGATAATGTAAGACAAACACGCACCAGACCTTGTCTGCATCATCGTGAACGCATGTCCAATTCAATCAATTGGAACATCGAATGAATTTTTGATTTCGGCTGCAAGAACCATGTCGAATTTAATATATTAAAAAGGAAGTACTGTGTCATCTCCACTAACCAAATCACCTTCTGTTTCAGTGGGCAATAAGAACCTAACGGCAGAAACGTAGTTAAACATCCTGGGCATAACATTAGCAAATTGCTAAACAAGCATCACAGTGCCTGGGATTCCTTAAAAGGGGTTAATTCCTCCTTCAGCTGTTGGCCAGGGTTACAACCTACAAGTCCTGCACTCCCTGCCTCAAATAAAACTCATATACCTGGGCAAGGCTCCGAGAATCACCCCAGCTTGACTGGACAAGGTACAAAACCGCGCTCTCGAACTTATTGGTGGTGCCCTTCAATTGACTCATTAAGCCACCGTAGGAATATAGCAGCTATCGCAAAATTTTACAGTTTTTTCCACAACGACTGCTCCACTGAAAAAGTAATCTTATGCCTCCACGGCAATACAAAGATTCGGCCGCTCGGTTCACTCTCAGTCCTCATCTTCGCGCACAGTCCGGTTTAGAAATTCGTTTCTAACAAAAACAACTCGACTGCGGAACAACCTTCCACAGTCAGCATTCCCGAACTCATAAACACTCAAAAGTTAAAACGCAAGGTTCCCCGCCATCTCCTCCAATCCGATTCGCCCTAATTTATCTTATCTTTCTCTCTATTCTTCGAGCTAAGCTTACTACTAGACATTGCACCATGACGTGTACGACATGACGGACTGGTAGTATAAAAGGTGGCACCTAAGCTAAGAAAGGATAGACGACGAAAGCAGACGAAGGAAATGGAGTTGGATTGGCCACATCTTACGACGCGAAAACGAAAATCTAGCCAAACCTTGACTGGAACCCGTCCAGCTGGAAAACCGAGAACAACATGGAGCAGAACTCGATTACCAAAGACCGCAACAGCTGGAACATCCTGGAGCCGACAGTTGTCGCACAAAACAGAGCCCACTGGAGAGATTAAAGGGGAGTTTATGTAGTTCAAACCGTCTGGCTAATAAGTCAAATAGAGTTCGTGATACGTTTGGAGTCGATATCTCATCAAAGAACAATATTGTTATGCTTCAGTGCCTCGATACTAGGCGCTCCTCTTTTCTAATTGGATTTATGTATTTTAACATTTATAAGATTTTAGCCTAACTCTTTTGTACAGACTAAGCTTAATACTTGTTGTCAGCGCCGGCCCCAGCCCTTGTTGAGGGTGGAGCGAGATTGTCTTTCGGCGCCCTTTGTTCGACGCTTTCACTTCACATAAATTGTATTTCCAGTTGGCCTAAATAAATTTTTTTTCCAGTACTGCCTGACTGCCATTTCCTTACGGAATTATATCTCCCTTTTTGCAAGCCATTATAGACTGGGGGCCCCATAAGGATTTCAATGGTGGCAATAGCGGAAGTATGTTTTCTCAGAGTTACTTCCCCGACGTTTCGCCAACAGCACCACCTTCTTTGGAGGCTATTTGGTTGTTTGTATTGCATGGTTGGGCATTAGGGCTTGCCCAGCTAGTAAGGTTGGGATGGTGGAGAGAGTCACCTTCTCGTTAAAAGAGGCTTCTCCTGCCATCAGTCCAAAATTGCAGTGTTCACCATCCTGACAACGTCATATCTGTGAATTTTATGCGGTGCACTTTGTTAAGTATTCTCCACTCCTACACCCTTAGGGTCTTCTTTTGGACCCCTATCCTTTCAATATAATTGGGTCTTCTGTTGCTGCCGGAAAGTATCCGATTACAAAAAGGCTGCGCGGCAGCTTGTTCCCTTCGACAGCAACAAGGCTTGCTCCTTCCAAGACTTAAGGCGGCCCATCACAGAGGGCGCACCGACCCCTACTGACCTGGGCTGTTCTGAGCCCTGAGACTTCCTTGCCCGATAACTAGTTGTTTCGTGAAGAGTCTCCGGATTGTTAGTCGCAAGCACGCCAATTCTGACACTCCGCTATTTGACAGAAGGTCGGCTTTGGAGTCGTTCATTATGGGTGCGTTCGACTTTATGAAAGGCTTTTCAAACCGTATGGCCAAAGCCTTCGCCCTTTTCACTGGGTTACTATGCCCTAGAGAACATCCAGATGATCTATTAAGAAAATCGGTATCCCTTTCTTCCTCGGGGCCACGCAAACCCTACCAGCCTCTACACGGGAGAAGCCAGCTTCCAGATATCGCATAAAACGTTTTCACATAGTACATAGACTTGGCTAGCTACAAACAACGCTCTCAAAAAGTGCCATCAAAATTTTATTTTTTCCTCGAAATTGTTTTTCGCGTTCATTTTGGCGCCCCATACCACCTGGCGCCTAGAGCGACCGCTCCACTCGCTCTACCCTAGGGCCGGCGCTGCGTGTTGTGATCCTAGTGCGTCCAGTCAACTAAGTTTGGCCTTTATTTACAGCAAGAATTGTTTCAGTTTTGGTTCAGTTTCAACTGTGAAAATATTTAATTATATATATGTAAATTGGTTTTGTTTAATAGCAATATATTTTACTTATATCATAGTTTTCTCTCAAAGTTTTCATTTGTAAAAGTCTGAAGGTGCCTGTTGATGTGTAATTTTCAACACACCCACAATTTGGCATTCAGCACTATGTGGAAAAACTGCAAATAATAATTGCTCACATTACAATCTTTTTATACTCTTAATTTATATTATTAAAAATAGATTGCATCAAAAGAACAAGAGCGCTGCAAGTGACAGGCATGTTTAATAAATACTACTAGAGAATCGCATGGGAACAGTCCCGGGTGCTTTTTAAGCTTTCGAAGACATATTTATAATTAATTAGTAAATTTGTTTATAAATCCAAAATTAAAACTCTAAAAGTAATAAATACAAATTAAAAAATGAAGGCAATATTCAAGGATTCATTTTCAGATAATTGAACGAAAAAAATCACCTTCTATCGCTTTCGTGACAATTGTAATCTTCGAGTACCTAACAAGCGAGCAGTCATAGAACTTGTCCAATTATCAGCAATTAACGATCTGATTAAGCTTTCATTATTCCAGGCCTATCCAAGTGGTGGCTCCAAATAATGATAATTCACATCGACTATAATTGGGCCCCGGTCGCACAAAAAAGCGAAAGTACAAGGAGATCAGCCCCAGTTTCTTGGGTGATAACGATTTCCTTGATGTTTCCACGTTGCGCGCGTATGCATGATAGCTTGTCGCGCATGCACTCTAGCGGCTAGTCATAGATCAATTAAAGCATCTTCCTACATCTATGGGTGCGCCGATTATTCAATTGTAGCAATCGATTCGTAATTGAATCCTTAATTAAATGCTAATTTTCACTAATTTCTAATAGAAAGGAAATTTAACGACAGCCGCAAAGTGATGTGTGTGTGGAGGCATAAATGGAAATTAGAATTTTCTTTGCGGAGTTAGTGAACGTTGCCGAGGAGTTTAATGCCCTCGCATGAATGTAGAACTGAAGCTATGATTTCTACTCTATTGTAGTTTTGTATGATATAATTTATTGGTGTACGTAAATAAAACAGGAAGGAACTCTACATAGAAAAGAAACTAAATCAATACTCATTAAACTCTCGTCTTGAGCAGAATGAAAAAGAATTCGAAGCTCTTGACCCATTTTTAGGAACTGACAACGACTTAACTCTGAACTAGACACGAATTCTAAATATATTTTCTCAAATCTAATTTTACTCGAAAAACTCACATATCGCGGCGCGTAGTCGACTGCAAAGCAATCTGAAAAATCCGCAGAGTGATGCTTGGTGCGTCGGCGACGTCCAAATTTTTTCTTTTACTATACATAAACGTAAGATTTACGATGAACGAACGATACAAAGGCACTTTGTGTGCTGGTTGCTCACCCATTGGGACAATGAGCTTGGGAAGATTTTCAAAAAGTGAAGACTAAAAAGTAAATTTAAAATTTATTTTCTTAAATTAAAACAGACAAAAGGAACAAAGGAAATTAATCTGACAAAGTACGAATTAATTCTTTTGATATCTTTGACCGAGCTACATGTAATATAACAAGATCGTTCAGATTTTAGACTATAGGATGGTTAAATCAATGTCTAAAATGAGCTTAGCATTTTTTACCTGATGAAATGACAGTATTATCGAAAGTACAGCTTTAACTTTTAATGGGATGAAGTACTCTTCGGTGCGATCACTAACAGTGCCTATGACTTTGTGTTAGAAGTTGGAGCACATTAAGACCTATGCCAAAGTTTTCTCTGTAAGAGCTTACTTCGGCACTAGGTTTACATATTTTCCGTTTTCCAAACTCGGGACTAAAGGATGCCTAAAAATCGCCGAATTCTACTACCATATGGAAAAAGATCAGTCGACAAATCACGGTTTAGGCGGGAAGACAGGGGTTATGGTTGATACAGAAAAACTTCTCAACACAAGAAAGTGGGGGAAAGCTGCGGAGTAGAGAGACGTCTTCAGAAAGAAGCGGATAGAGGCTAAGGCTTGAATTGAACTGTAGAGCCATCGAAGAAGAGAAGGGTGAGTTCAAAAATTCAACACTGCCGCAACACTGCAAAATTCAGCAATTAGAAGCCTGTAGCTGAATACTGCAGTGTTGCGGCAGTGTTGAATTTTTGAACTCACCCGAAATAGCATTCCACAAAAGAAAAATTTCAATGAAATCCACGAATGTTACAAAAATCAATACAAAAGTTCAATCACCACACTTTTCCCAAGGAATTTTCTTGGGAGAACCTTCACCGCGACCTTCAGGGTCAATAAAATTTGTCCTCGTCAGTGTGTTATGTCTCACAAATTCCACAGTACAAATTTCAACGACCATAGCGGTGCTCCACGCTGAAAATTGGTTGGTCATGGTTCCAAATCATTTTTGAACATTGAGACCGTTCAATGCGTGCAACAAACCCATTTTCTCAATTCAAAGCTGCTCCAATGGGACAAAGATAATATAGGTCGTATTTCTCGCTCCTGGATGTTGTAGGAGCTCACACCAAAAAGGAGAAATTTTGCACGAGGCTCACGGTAACAAAAATCAAAACAAAAAATTTTGTATCGGGGTTTTGATTTCTCAAAGTCAATATTCTCAATAGCAGAGGGCTGAGCTAGAGACGCAACGGTCGGGGTGAGCGGGCAACAGCCTGGTCCGAGAGATGACTCATTAGGTCTACTCGCTCTGGTGAAACGTGAGGCTACTTTCGTGGAGGGCTAAATATCTGGATCTATACCTGGACTTACGGCTAACCTAAAAACATCAATGAAATCGGAAAACATCAAACGAAAATGGCCCTTCAACAGTGTAGAAGAGCATCTCACCGAAATTAGCAAAATAAACATACACTACTGTAGTGAGAGGTGGTCGGTCATCAGCGGAATAGGGAGAGTAACATGTAGCATGAATTCGGACTGATCGATCATAACCTCCTGTGACTGATGATAACCTAGCTGTGGCCACTGGTAACTATCCTATGAGAGAGGATAGGCTAAAATGATCGGACTATAGTCCCTTCCAAGTAATGTTGCCGTGAGGCAAGTAACCTCACCCGGAAAAAATAATTATTACGGAACAAGCAACATTTGTGTTGTTCAATGTAGGAGTGGTGTGGCTCCGAATTTTTGAGTATTGGAGGTTGATTTCCTTGGAGTCGCATTTTATCATATCTTTCACTGTCGGGGTGGGTGGCTCCAAAAGTGCACTATAAGTGCAATTATGCTGCGTTTCTGGAGGTTCTTTGGTTTTGTAGCGGTAGATGTACCGGAATGTGAGTCCAAAGCGGGTCAACATCTAGTGTTTCGAAGTGTGGAGTTGCACCGCTTCGGCAGTGAGCGAAACATTTGTTGCGAGAGCTCAGAACCGGTTCCCGGTTGTAGAGCCCTTAAAGAAGAAGACTGTAATGAGAGCCATCTCGATAAACTGGTAGACTAATGACACACAGAAAACCATTATGAGGCATTTGGTCGGGCTACAAAGAATGCCAAATCTGGGTATGTTCAAAAAATGAAGACTGTGATTGACGAGCTCTTTCGGATAGATCAAGCCGCTGCATGGCAACTTCAAGGTGATTTGGGAGCTCATGATGTCCATGGAACGAATTCCGAAAATGAATCTAGCAAAGCAAGTAGCTATCAAAAAATCCTCAAAAATAGTGACATTCACATATGTATAAGTCCAATAAAACGCCCCTTGTTCCACCACCGACTTAACCTCTTCTAACATGTCCCTGTACCGTACTCCTATCTGGATTCCCTCGATGAATTTGAGCTTCACTAGCCCTTTCGCCCTATCCTTTTCGTCAAAGATGTCTAGTCAAATATCTCTCTTCTTTCCTTAAATCATGGAAATAATATGCCTATCCATTCGATCCATCAAGGCAGAACCGTTTTTCGTCTGAATAGATAACTTGGTTCTACTTTTCTTTCCAGGCCACATGAGCCCGCGCGAGTTTCAGGTGTTTTTCCCCGTGTCTAAGTAATGATGGCGGTTTTTCTTGAGTCGGCGACGTTGTAGAACTAGCGAGCGCTTTAAAATCCTCTGAACATTGCGTAAACTTGCATTAAATCCAACTTCAGTTCCAATTTCCCTGGGCGCCAAGGATGAATTTAACGCTGTTCGCAGGATCCTACTCTTTTCTCTCTCTATTGTGGGCCTTGGTCTGACTTTTATTGATGACTCGGGGACCTAAGGGCGATTGGCCTGTTACAGTACCCTTTCTTTCAACGTTTTGATTCGCTTGATTTCTTCATGTGATAATCTCCACTGCTCATTTGTACCGAATTATTTAAAAAAAATTTCTAAAAATGTTAAACTTACAACTTCACTAACAACCACTCGTGCTTAGTCTTAAGAGAAGTGTTTTAAAACTGAGGTGAGGTCAAACTTTTGTCGATGAGGTTTTCTCCCATTTTTTACATATTGTACCTTATTTCTCAGAACAATTAGGAAAAGTTGGTAACCAAATCATCAATATCTTATAAAATTAAGAGGTAAATCTACAGAATTAATTATAATGGGGTCAGTAAACCTCACCTCAGTTGCTTCCCATTTTCCTACCTGAGGTCAAACTTTTGTCGGGGATATTTTGTCGAGTGGTATTTAGTCCATTCAAAACGCGCGTTATGGTGTTCCAAAATAACACCGTTAAGAAAATCAAACCAAACGTTTTTGGGGTCGCTGATCACGAAAATCGAGGTCCCGCGGTCCTAAAATTAGGGCGTCACCCCTAAAAATGCAAAAACACCCCTTTTTAGGGGGTTTTCGCGATTATTTCAGTAATAATGAAAACTAATGCGATGAAATGCACTTTTTTTAATATTTATTTGCGAAGGGGGTTGATTTATACTAAATTAAGGCGAACTTTATGGTAAGGGGTAGTCCTAAAGGGTTGAAACTACCCCTAAATCGGCCAAGAATGGCAAAAATTGTAAACATTTCTTTTTCAAGTTTATGCTTCAAATTCGATTGTGGGCGTACTGTCAGGCAAAAATAAATTATTTTCAACCCTTAAGGGGTTAAAACTACCCCTACAATATAGTTCATTGTAACCTAGGGGGGGGGGGGTGTTCCAAAATAACAAGCGAAAAAACAAAGCGAAAACCCCCTAAAAAGGGGTATTTTTTGCATTTTTAGGGGTGACGCCCTAGTTTTAGGACCGCGGGACCTCGATTTTCGTGATCAGCTACCCCAAAAACGTTTAGGGTTCGATTTTCTTAACGGTGTTATTTTGGAACACCCCCCCCCCCCCTCCGCGTTTTGAATAGATGTCGAAAATTTGAAACACTGTTCTATAATAAGCTTAATACGAAGGTGAGCTAAAAATACAATATGAGCATAAAAATTACAATATGCGGGATATTATAGAAACATGAAGTAATAGATCAATTTCATTCATACAAAATAATTATACAAGAAATCCCCAAAAAACTACTCTGATTCCGATAACATAACAATTTTTTCCCACTCGATATAACAATCTTAATTAAAAACAATGTTAATTATCATAAATCAAATTACCGCGACCATCTACACACCGCTGCATAGATTAATTAGCAGCAGACTAAACAAATCCTTAGATTACCAACCATCAACCCCGTAAACAACAACAACCCCATAAACAACAACAAGAGAGTATAGCAATGCAAACAAAGGTGAGTGACTTTTATCATCTAAACATTTATCTCGAACCGCCGGATTCACGTTTCCTTTCCTCCAAGAATCTAATCGACCTCATTGCAAATAAAGTAATTGCGATCATATTTTTTTCGTTTTGTTTTTGTTTTATATTAAACCATCGTTTGTTCCGATCAAATAGGCACGTTTTCAGGTGCGCCTACAATCGTCGAATGGATGGTGGCAGTTATCAAGTTCCATGTCGACCATATAGCGCTCCCAAGAATTGAATTATCTCTTAATTCGTTTGTCAACAAATCTCCTACATAAGAAATTGCCACCCCTGGAGGCGCGCACATGCAGTCGCAAGTTCAGATCAATTATTTATAATTAAATTTTTATATGACCGCCATCGTGCGTCGCTATCTGGAATATATAGCAAGGAAAAGGTGCACATAGGAGCTCTATAGTTGGTGTGGTGGTTGGTATCCAGTCGCTAGAATTCAAGACTGATCTAATGAAATTCGAGTCGAGTATATCGAGCTCATAACTCTTCTTACACCTGGGTGATAAGTGTAATTTCCGGTGTCAGTCCATCATTTCGTTTATATATAGCTTCATCTATCTAGCCTCATCCCATGGATAGGAGGAATGACGGCGGCATAGGTGAACACTTCTTTTTGCGCTGATCGATAGGTTGATGGATTTTTCGCGGTGGTAATTATTTTTTTTGTGTTATTCTGTAAACATAACTGAATGATATCGAATGACCAGTTCAGTAGGTGCCACCACCGATATGATGGGATTATTTCGTTTTGAGTGACTAGAAGAACATGTGTACAATAAAATATAACAAGGCGCCACAGCCAATATTTGTGTGACTTGGCTAGAAGCGCTAGATATCAGCCCCAAACTGCCCACCATCGGTGTGCGACAACCCTCTTGCCGTCGCACGGCAGCGGGAGCTCCTATAGCCGCAAAGTACATGTGCTGAGTGTATATCAGGTGGCCCATGTAGAAGCGGACGGCACAGTCGATTCTAAGATCTCGTCGAGTTCGTAGCCTTTTCGAAATTGTACTCTAGGGAAGTAGAAAAACACACAAAACGGCGGCAAGTAGTTTTCACACCTCGCACAAAGCTCGAACGAATTTTAGATTTTGCAAATATTTTTTTCTAAATAAAACAAGAAAATCCGAAGAATTTTTTCCTGTGCTAAATTTTTCTTGTTCCTAAATTTGTACGAAAAAAGAGTCAAAGACATTTTCCTCCCTCGCATGTGGGCGCTGGGTTTAAAAAATTTCGGTCAATGAATCGTCGCTGACTGAGTAGAGGAGAGTTTTCACATAAGTGCTTTTCAGAAAATCGCGAATTATTTTCTGTATTTTTTTTGTATTTGTTTTGTTGATAAACTCTTGAAGTGATTATATTGTCGCTCCCACTCAGACAACATTTTTTTTTGGAGGGCAATCAATTATCGAAGCTCTAGCCTCTTATTAATTTCCAGTGATAGGCCTGTCTCAGTGGGTGATAGTGTTCCGTGGCGATAGCAAGTTAGAGTCGTTTTGTCCCCGCGCGATACCCATGCGTGTTCGTTCGAAATTAATCAATCATATTAAATAATGCCTAAGTGAATTTTCTTAAGAGAAGATTAAAGTGTAAAAATAGATTTTAGTTAAACAAAAAAACATACATATATCTAAAGATGCCAGATACACTTTTAAACGGAAATGTTCCAAACGGCCACGTCGTTGTACTTCCAGCCGCCGGTCGAGAGAATGAAAATGGATTTTTAATGAATGGCGGCACAAATCATTGCCTAAAGCCACTACAAACCGATGCAAATAACTATAATCATATTAAAGTGCCAATAAAAAGTGTCTTAGATGAATTAAAGGAGCCTCCCGATGGTGGATTACGGGCATGGATGGTTATGCTTAGTGCATTCCTTTGCAATGGAGTTATTTTCGGTGTTATTAACACTTACAGCGTTATTCACTCATATTTGCAAGATAAATTGTCAGAACAGCATGACACAGAGGCGTCTAGCAAGGCGGGTAAGTGTATATAGAAATAGTATGACCTGTTTTTTTCCTTCTTATGATACTTATATGCTTTTTTTATATTTCAATTTTGTTCTTTCAAAAAAAAATGAGAAGACGCTGAGCGAGAACGAAGAAGAAGAATATCACGATCATTTAAAGATGCGCGCGCATATAATAATAAAATTTTGATCAAACATTGCTATATGAACATTTTTTGGTGTGATCTTCGCACTGAAACGTGTACCACGACGACGCTATCCTTTGTAATTCAATAAAAAATGATTCTGGCAAAATCTTTAACAAGAATACAAATACGAAAAGTTTGAGAAATTTTATGCCTCTTTTGTTAAAAAATAAATTTTATAAAAGGCGCGCGGATTTCCGATTTTTTTTTCTTGAAAGATGCTACTTATGCGTAGAATCATTACATACATGGAACCTTGGTCTGGTGAGATCGAGACGTGGTTGGATTATCACAGGTTCAAAGTACACGCAAAGAGAGATACAACTACTATATTTATTATGATTCAATGAACTTAGTTCAAACTATATTCAATGTGTTCTAGGACATGTGTGATAACACGAGAAAATGAGATTATTTTCAAAATTGCAGCTTTTAGTGAATAAAAACTTGTTTTTCAAGGCAAAAATTCAAATCGATTTCATTTTAATTTAATTCAAGGAGTGCGTAGTTTTTTGTTTTTAATTTTAGCATTATTTGTTTTGTTTTTTTTTTATTGACTGATTATTTGAATAAAATTTGATATTTATGAATTTTCAATACTTATCAGCTTATGACCTGGATTTCATTTATTAAATAGCCTTAGTTGAGAATTTTTGCAGTCATAGTAGACCTCTTATCATATACGAAAGTATGTTGATAACTAGTTCATGAGAAAACTGTCAAATTGATTAGAGGTGCTATCTTTTAAAAATTCGACTGGCTACCTCAATAGAATTGTTCCTAGAATAACATCAATAGGTTATTATTAGTCTCTTAGGTAATCCTTACCTGAAAAATAAAAGAAACAAATTTCCGATCCTTTTCTTTAGAAATTTCCGGCTGTTTATCTTTACTGGATTTATGACTGGTTTTACTTGGAAGTGTTTCATTTCAACTTATATAGGTGCCACTTTCTCACGATCCTAAAATAATTTGTCTTTACCTGAAATATACAAAATTACAAATAAGTTCCACACTTTCTATAGTATAGGATATTGTTCAAAACTCTATATTCACATATGCAAATTTAAAAATATTAAGTCTATATTTTTCACCTGTTTCTACCTACTTTTACCCCTTTGCGAATTGTACTTGAAAAAGTCGGTGCTCATTATATTCAGACACACTCATTAAATATTAACGAAATATTTTCTGGTTTATTGTTTTGTTTACTAAACTGCGACTGGTGTTTCTTTTCTTGATTGTAAAATGACGTATTTTTTGTTCTAATATTTACGATGATAAATGTGCATTTATCTTTTTTTATCAATGCTTTTATGATTATCCAAGAAACAATAGCTGTACTGATCTTTGACCAAGTAGCAATGTACATATGTATATTTTGCGTAGATATGATAAAATATTTTTGTGATATTTTGCTGAGATTTTGGTTGGTCTAATTTGATAGGGAGTTATCTTAGGGAAAGTTGTTGTTTGTTTATAGTTTAGAATGTGAAATTTCTATTTTTTGGCTATTTATATGTTGTTTTATAATGTCTTGCCTGAGCTTTAGTTTTTTACGGGTCTATACGGCAATAGCATTGGTATATCACATCATTGTAGATTCTCTAGAATCGTCCTCAATTACAAACGATAATTTGGAATTATTTTCCCTTCGATCAAGACTAACACGTCACACGGTTTGATGCTACGATTTGAAGAGCCTTTGACAGACAATAAAGGAGTTCGCTGGCGTTTAGCTCCACTTTGTTGTCGTTTCCTATCATTTTCACAAGTCAAAGAATAAAATGCATGTTGTCCAGATCATCTCCTTTTTGGAATGCATTATGCCTTGTCCGAACCCTTATTGATAATGTTTCAGATCTGCTATATTTACTTGATTTGTTTCTACGTAATGGTTTCAGTTTGTCGAATTCTCTTATGACTTTGTAAAGTTTTATTATGCCCTTACAGGTGGCCTCGAAGTCTACCCTGTTTTTGCAGTATAACGGACAATATGTTAGATGCAGTACTCATCAAGGTTATACTGCGATAACTGCTAAGCGCTTTTTTAATGAATGTACGAAAGGCTTTGCAGGCATTGCTCCCAACTCTGACACTTTCGCAATCATTTTATGGATACCATCATGCCGTATGGATCACCGATATTTCACCATATGCCGTCTGTACTCGAGGCCTTGTAATTTTTGAGTCAGTACTTTATTTTACTAACTTTTTATAAGCTTAGGTGCCCACAAACTTGGTAAAGAGGACTCTTGAAAATAATACTCGACTGAAACGTATCGAACTCTGGACGTCCGAGTCTTTTTTATCCAACTCCAAGCGTTTTCTTCCTGTGTCCTCTAGCAATATGGCCAAAGAATTGTTGGACAGTCAGTAAAAAGGATCATGGGACATTGCTTGGCTTATTTGGAGAACACAGCGTTCTTAATTATCATCTATAGTGAGAAGAAAGGACAGAAAGACGACCCTGATAACTTTGAAGTGAACATTCAAGTCTGAGCGCAATGAACCTATAGGCGAACTGCGGAGCCTATTCAAACAGCCTTTTTTCCTGCGTTGGGAAGTGGAATGCCCCTCATACTCCCGCTAGGTTTCCTCATACCGATTATGTGGGTCTTCCGCTCTTGTCGCGGGTCTGACTTTTTAGCATTGCGTCGCGAAGATGGATCAGATTTTATCTAGCTGCTCGTGGCGTTTCTTTACCTTTCTTTCCTTTTCTCGGCTTAGTTAACTTAACTTACTGTGAATGGCCTTCAATGTCGTTTCCACTTTCCCCACACATCCCCGGCGCTTATTTAGGATGTTCTCCGGTGTCAGACGGGCGTCGGCCAAGATTCCCAGCTCTGCCCTATGTTAGGCAAATCTCGCATTGATCTGGTCCCCTACCTTGATCCAACGGACAATGGTTTTCTACGTGTGCTGATAAGCACAGCTGCTGTTGTGTCCTCAGCAAGCGTTAGACCAGTGCTTTCTATCCACGCTTTAATCTCTGAGGTCGCTTCGTTCCCGCACATGACATATGTACGTACGTATGTCAAAGTTCAGCTAATTTTGTCTATGTTAAATATATATTACAAATGACGGTAAACTTAAATGCTAGACGTACCTACTCTTGCCGAACAGACCATAACGTAAAACCTTTCGAGAGCTTTCAAATGAAATTTTTAAGTGTTTTCGAGCTATGCGAACTGGGAACGAAAACAAATATTCGCTGTCGCATTACACGAATCGGGCCTTGCTCTTTGTAGAGTGCAATGTCGAACAGTAAGCTTTAGACGACAGAACCGTCGAAAGCTAATTCAATTGTAAATTGTGACTGGTTGTGCTAACGCAGTCGAATCGAAAACTTTCTGTCGTGTTGATGCATTTTTCGAAGGCAATTGAATGGCAATGTTGTTTTACAAAAGTTTTTTGTGTTTAAATACAATAAATACAACAGAAGCATCAACCATCTTCATTGACTACGATCGACTCGGTTCACTACAGTCGAGAATCAGACTATTACTGTTTAGATTTGACATTCGTTCGACTGTTTGACGAGAACCCGACTAAAGGCCATTATCTAGTTGAGAGAAGTGTAGTGGGCGCATAACTTAATCGATAAGTTCACGTGAACCACCGCGACCAAAACAATCAAATTGACCTATTGACCAAAACAATCAAATATGCCTAGATCGGTGATAGATACGTCTTGCGTAACAACTAAAGAATTGCAAGACGAAAGACCACAGGGTTGGATGGAATGGAATCATGGGTACTTGGCTCTTTAAAGGCTCAAACAGAACAAATCCGCTCCACTCGTCTTTGCTTTTCTTTGACATTTGACGCACTTGATTGTGGCTATTTCCAACTTTGAAAAACAAACGGAACGGATTGGTTCTGTTTGAGCCTTAAGGGAAATTAATACCACATTACATATATATTGCAAAAAAACTCCTAATTATAATCAGACGTGTTCCACAATTCGAGTGGAATGAAATCGAATCGGAATTCGATTTCACTCGAAGTAAATATACAAGGTGTGGAAAAGGTCTGGGAACGGTTCGATATTTCCTGAAGGGTAGGTTTTCGTGAAAAAAGTTTGTAGAAAAAGTTGCTCAGCTTGGAGGGTAGAATCATTTGCACATGAAAGTCACCCCCAACCACCCACCCCCCGCAGGTGGTGGGGGTAACTCTAAAATTTTAAATAGCAAGCCCCATTTTTTTTCACGGATTATGATTCTCCGAAGAAAAATATGAAACTTTTGTATTAAAACTTTTTTCACGAAAACCTACCCTTCAGGAAATATCGAACAATTGCCGGACTATTCCCCACCCCTAAAAATTCGTTTTGGGGGTGCAGGGAAGCTTCGGATAAAAAAAAATTTAAGACAAAAGTTTCATATTTTTCTTCGGTGAATCACAATCCGTGATAAAAAATAGGGGTTGCCATTTGAAATTTCAGACTTACCCCCACCCCCTGCGAGGGGGTGAGTGGGTGGGGGTGAGTTTCGTGTGTAAACGATTCTACCCTCCAACCTGAGCAACTTTTGCTACAAACTTTTTTCACGAAAACCTACCCTTCAGGAAATATCGAACCGTTCCCAGACCTTTTCCACACCCTATATATCACAAAAATGGAATTGGTCGAAATGTGGAACATCTAATTTCAATTTCGAGTATATGTATATTCGATAAAAATCAAATTGTAGAACACCCCCAATTATTGAAAACTCGACCATTATCTTGTAAAATAAAAGTTTTTTCATTAATTTTGCTAGAAAGATAACAGAACTTATCTCTGCAATTGCGTATCGCCAACAAGCATCATAAAATTGCTGCGTAAATTCTAATTTGTACGTTTAAAGTATAAGAAAATTTCCTCGATACATTTTACTTCAAACGAATAATTTTTTATGCCATGAATATAAGCATCGCCTAAGCGCTATGAAGTCGTTCTTCTTTACCACAAAACCATAAAAAAAGATACTCTATATGTACATAGTTACAATTACCTTTAAACAACCTTGAAATCATGTTCCATAGACCCAGCGGCGACCATACATAGCTCGGATACTAGACATCTGGCTAGATATATTCAGCACTATTAATTTCCCGCGGTTCTTATCTTTAACCACAAAAAATAAAATTGTATAATTTTATATATATCAAGACACTGCATTTTTCTTAATGAGATATGCCTTAAGATCATCCAGATTCTAGAAAGTAAAATTTATTAGTTCTTATTTCCAACCTAGTAACGTTTCCGACATACAAATCCAACATGAAATCACCCGCGTCGCATCCGCTTAGTTTATGAACGCCACCAAAATCATTGGCAACATTTTAGAACGAAATTGAAAGCGAAAAAATCTCGATTAAATAAATGTTGGTCTATTTTCGTTTCAATTCAAAATTTCCTCCTTTCTTTGAATTTTTTTTTTCTGATTTGTGAAGTCATTTCAAATCTCCAACAATTTCGCGCTAAACTACCGCCAATCTGCGGGGCGATGTGTCAGCACGTGCTTATCGCTGCATGAGCGCTATTGCATCATTCTGTTTGACTCTAAAGTGTGGGGTTGGTTCCGAGACCTTCGTGTTTACAGTGAACTTTTTCTTCGTTTCTATTTTTGGTGGATTTTTTTTGGCTACCTGCGGCAAAGCTGATGAAATTTTTAGATTCAAGGTAGTAAGTTGATACACCGACAACTATGCGGGTGTTGTATTGCAGTTTTCAGCTGGAGATAGTGCAGGAAAAAGTGACAAATAGAAGAAAGACTTGACTTGTGACACTAACCAGAGATGGGCATTATTCGAATAAATTGTTATCTAGATAATTATTCGAATAAAATTTTATTCGCGACTAATTCATTCACGAATAAATTGTTCGTAAATAATTTTTTTTATATGAAAAAACCAAGCTTAAGAGTAACCCTTTATACTACCAGTCAGTCATGTTGTTCAGGTCATGATGCAGTGTCTAGTAGTAAGCTTGGTTTGAAGAATAGAGGAGAATAGGAAAGATTAGAGCGGGTCTGGAGGGTGTAGAAGAAAATGACGATGAACTTTACGTTTGAACTCTAAGGTGTTGTACGAGCTCGGGAAAACTGACTGTGGGAGATTATTCCACAGACGAGGTGTTCTATTCATAAACGAACTTCTAGAAGGTAACAGGCAGAAGGTCCTGAATTTCAGTGGGAAAGTCGCTGTGGTAATAGTGATAAAGTATAGAGCACTGCTACATTCCTACGGTGGCTCAGAGAATCGATGGAGATGTAAAGGCTGTCAGCTCCGATGATTCGGATGGCGCGGCTTTGCACCTTGTCCAGCCACGATAAGGCGGTTTTCGAGGCGCCAGCCTAGACCCATGAGTTATATTCGAGGCGAGGACGAATGTAGGATTTGTAGATTGTAGCTCTAGCTGATGGTGGAAAAAGAAATTTGCATCTCTTAAGAAATCCTAGGCATTGGAGTGCTTATTTAGCGATTTGGAATATGTGATCATTCCATTAAGAGAAGGATCAGCTGTAAGCAGTACCGATTTTAGGGTGGGCGAACCCGGGCGACCGCACTAGGGCGCCTTGTCGCAAGGGGCGCCGACGCGAACCAGTAATGTGTTTATTCATTTAGTTATTAAATGATAACCCCTCATAACAAACAAAGCAAGGGCGCTTTATTATATGTTCTTTTTCAACTATTGTGTTCAGTTTCTACCAATAAACCAGTGCTGGCCAAAAGCAGCTCTTAAGAGCCACACGAGCTTCGCCGGAAGTTGTAGATTCCTCCAATCCTGCTTGTGAATTCAACTCAGAGCTTTAGGATCCTCTATTGTTCTCTCTTTTCTTCGTCTACTGTGGCAAACGGCAGAAAACAATATTCATGCTCCCATTCATGCCATGAAAATCTTTGCTGACAAATTCATTGCAGATTTTTGCCCGAAGTCTAATGTAATGCACACTGGCCCAACAAGTACGCACACCGACACTAAAAGCTTTTATAAATGGTGTATCTCTATTTGTTGACGATATAATGGCTGGTATAAACAATCCTATCTCACCCCAATCCACAAAACATCGAATAAGTACTCGCTGGAAAACAACAGGGGTATTGCCATCTTATCAACAATTACTCGAGAAACTTGTTTTCGATAAGATTGCTCCTCTTATTGACACACCAACTTAATGAACACCAACATATTTTCAGAAAGGGACAATCGACTATTACAAACCTTATGGCCTTAGACCGTGTCGATCAGGTTGTAGAACTAGGCTTTGTTCTGGACAATTAAATTTCCAGCCAAAAGCTTCTTGGCTTTAAAGAGAAAAGAACCCAAGAATACAATAACTTTCGGGCACCAATAACTCTTTTCTGTTGGCTCGTCTGCCCAAAACCTGGAATATGCTCGCCCGATCTGAGACCCTATATTTCAGGTAAGTAGCGGTAGGTTGGAATCAGTATAAAAAAAATTTCTCCTGTTCGCTCTGAGAAGCCTTCAGGATCCGCGCGATTTTTGCAGATTACCGATGTCCGATGTACTTTAACGTCCAAAGTAAATCCAGAGATAAGCACTTGCTTCCTATGGGACAGCGACATGAATTCCAATTTCTTGAGTCTGTCAGTGGATGGCAGTCAGACTCAAGAAATTGGAATTCATGACGCTGTCGCATAGGAAGCAAGTGCTTATCTCTGGATTTACTTTGGACATTAAGGGACATCGGACAGAATATGCAGAGACCGAGCCCGCCAACAAGTGTTTATGCTTCTCACCCCACAAAAAAATAATCCTTTAAACAAAACATTAGGTGTAGATTCCTTTTTTTTTCAAATTTGCCGTCGTATGCCCGTCTGAACAGCTCAGTTCTTGGCCATTTAAACTTTTGGTCAAGTTTGGCCATCGTGAGCCCGTACCTATGTATGTCAACGCACTTAAATGTTGCCCAAACGGCCAGTGTTCACCCGTTGTAAGGCTATCTTCTATTTTTACTCGGGTTACTGTATAATTTATGCATAGTAACATTCTATTTCATTCTAAAAGAAATGTCTAAAAAGTTAAGGTCGCATAAAAATATCTCGCCCAGGGCGCCATAATAGCTAAATTCGGCCCTGCTAGTGAGTTACCTTATTCTTAGAGAGTCGATATTGTTATTATAATTTTTAACTGCAAACCGAATACTCTTTCAAATAACATCATCTCCAGATTTTGAGTAAAATTCGAAATATTAATTAACAAAACAGTTTTTAATAAAACCTCTCTTTACATCCACGCAAAACCAAACAAATCCAAATAAACAATCATATCAGTTACACATAACCTCAAATTTTACTTACAATCAGCTGTTCCCACGGTCGTATAGACAGGTCTGCGAACTCGTTGCTCAAACCTGTGACTGATACGCGTATCGCTGCTGGAGCTTCTTGATTTAGACTGCAGATGGCGTATTTGTCGAAGTTCACGAAGAGCACGCGGTCGAAATTTGGCACTTCGACTACTGCGCCACCAGTGATCCATTCAAGAACTACTTCAAAGTCGAACGATATCAATCACACTTCACTCTATGGGATGGTATATGACGTTCGCAGACCTGTCTATACGACCGTGGCTGTTTCTATCGCCCTGTCACAGAAAAAGTTGAAGTTCGTTCAGCTCTCCGCCGTGACGGTAAGATGTCGCAGAGATTGATTTCCTATTGGTCGAAATTGTTATAAAGAGCGACGGCGACAGAAAAACGTCGGCTATATGTAAATCCACCTTGATATCTTGAAAGGTAAAATTTTAATCGACACCTCGCCTCCATCTTATAAAGTAATCAAATTAAATATGCAAAGAAGTGCCCTTATGACTAACTAATAAGTAGACGAACGCCATTCTCCTTCTTCCATCAATTGCGCCACTTGCGATTTTCTAATACTCATTGGGGTAATAGTATCATATTTCAGGTGTTCTAGTTGTTTAAGAAGCGTTGATGTAACTGAACTCGGGCACGTCACACATGCATTTCTGCTCGTCGTTTGTCATTCTTCCCAGTCTTCTGTGGCAATGCGAGCTTAGGAGTGTGGCGTTTTCGAAATCGATACAAATGATATCGAATTTGGTAAAAACAAAAACAAAACAAAAAATGCAATTTCTAATGCGGTTTTTGTGAAACCCTAACCACTGGGGATATAACACCTGTGCTGATCCTGATTAAACATAAAGGTGTTAATCACATTGTCTTATGTAAACAAATTGCTTTCTTGTCTTGAGCGCACATTATCTCGGTGAGGGCACGTCGTAAAACCACGCGCTTCGTACATACATATAGTAGTGAAACGCCCGGAGAGAATCGCAGGAAAAGAAAACGTTTTTTTAGTTGTGAAAAATTCCAAATTTAAATGGCGCCAAAACGTGAGACAATTTTAATAAATTTCGAATTTTCACAATATTTGAATGATTTGTTGAAAGGTTAATGAGCTATTGCTTCTATTTTTAGGAAAAGCAATTTTTAGATTTTTAGTAAAACCGTATTTTTTTTTTGTGACAAAATTCAGTTCAAATTTGCGGATCTATTCTTGCAATTTGCAATGCTAAAATATTCTGATACTGCTGAAGTATATCACGTGTCTGTCGCATTGACGACGGCGGCTAGGGTGTCAGTGCTTCGTGTGTTGGTAACAATACAAGTCTAATTGCAGACGGAAGGAACTATATAATAAAAAAAAATGATTCTTGTTTGACAAATGATAATCAGCAATGTCAATTCAAATTCTAGCAACCAAAAAAAGCCTTTTTAAGCTTAGCTATCTTTTTTATTCTGCGAATTTGATTAATTCGAAAATAATTTCGGGGTCAGTGTATTTTCATGATTAACCAGAAAAAAAGGCGGCGAAGTTTTGTTGAGTTCATGTCCGAGCTGATGAGGGTACTTTCCATGGTGATAACTCATGAATATTGTTGCACAAGGTTTTTATTATAGATATACTTTTGGTACAAAGGAAAAGTTATTGTAATAATATTATAAATAGTTCAAATCCTTTTTGATTTTTTAAATAACAAAGGAAGTAAATTTTCTGGTGGTAATACGATTAATGGTACTCTTCGCAACTACACTGCGCTTCGAAGTTTCACGATCTTTTAAATAGCTTTTGGTTCTGGTTCAATAAAGGCACGCAGTCGCGGTCAATTATTTCGTTGTTTTATGTTCGTCATGGCCCGGTATCCAGCTCAGAATGACGGAGTCATTTCCAGCGAGAATTTTGAGCACATGACCCCAGACAACTTTTGATTCAGCCTTTAGAGCGATCTCCTTGTCCGATTAGATAAAGGGTCGCCACTAATTACGTGAGGCGTTTTCGGGAGGGGAGGAGGGGGAGGGTTGGTGTTTGACCCGAATCTCATTCAATCTCACGTGGGGAGAGGGGTCTCGGCAAGTAGCCCGAGTGAGTCAGGGTAAAATTTTTTTTTTATGTAAAAAAACCAAGTTTAGGAGACACCCTTTGTACTACCATTTTGTCTTGTCGTTAAAGGCTTGGTGCAATATCCAGTATCAAGCTTGGTTTGAAGAATAGAGGATAATAGGAAAGGTTAGAGGGGTCTGGGGGTACTCAAGGAAATAACGATGAGCCTGACGGTTGAGCTCTAAGATGTTGTAAGAGTTCGGAAATACAGACTGTGGGAGATTATTCCACAGTCGAGTTGTTCGCACTGCTAAATCGTATTGTGCCTGAGGGGGTTGGGCTGTAGGGTATGGGGGTAGGCCGAGCGGGATAGGGTAGGACGAGCGGGCTAGTCTTATGTTGCGGAAAAAATATTGCCGTACAGGCAAGAAGTTCTGGGTCATTGCTACGGTGCGTGGAACAATCGAGAGTGCTTCTAGATTCCTATGGTCGCTTAAAGCGTCTATAGAGATAGAGACGTGAAAGGCACCATCAATGAGTTTGATGGCACGATTCTGCACCTTGTCGACGTAAGCGATGGTGGGTTTGTGGCGCCTGACTAGATATACGAATTGTATTAAAGGTAGGGCCAAATCTAGGATTTGAAGATTGTAGCCAGAGCGGCTGGCTGGAGGAGGGAAACATCTCTTAAGAAATCTAAGGCATTGGTAGCCTTGTTTGGGGATGGGGAGTTTCTGATCAGTCCATTGCAGATCCTCTGTAAAGGCCGTGTGTGTACATATCCACACCGCATTCACACAGCGTCCGGGTTAAAATAAACTCAACTAATTTGACGCGGTGCGGACACGGAAAAGTGGGGACTGGCCGGTAAAACTGTACTTTTCGGAAGACTCAAGCTGGTGGCATATCCAAGCGTACATGCGTTGCATTCGTTGACAGATAATATAGAAGTGTGTGTATTCAAATGCGATCTGACGGAATATTCCGTGAATGGAATGTATGCCACGCACAAGTCGGGCTACTTTCAACTTTTTCTGCATTGTCGCATTCGACATAGGACACACAAGCATACACAACAAACACATGCACCTTGCTCTCATTACTTAGATTTTCGGGCTATAAGTGAAAGCCGGGACGGAAAACAACCATGCAATTATGTGTCAGAGGAAATTCGCCGCATAACATGGAACCGCTGAATTCAATGCATGTACGCTTGGATATATCACCAGCTTCACGGCCGTCATGCGGTGCGGATATGTGTGTCCCAGGCTTTAGGGGTTCATTAGACGAAAGGGTTTTACTGTCGTAATTAATCTTGAGGTTGGCGTTTTTGAATGAACGTCTAAACTATGTTCAAGCCTCGGTTACAACCGTCAGCATGCCTTTGGGTGAATGACGACGTTCGACCACCTGCTTCTCTGATCAGGATGATAATTATTTGCACCAATTGGCTTGCGCCAGCTAGCTTGCCCAAGCAAATCGTTGCGTGTAAACCAACCCCTAGAAATGCGGTAACTGGGGCTATATACATATACCTAATCTAACTTCTTCGTTTATATACTACGATAAATTCTAGAAAGCGGGGATCTGTTAGATTTCCGTTCTTCGCGAGTTCGCGATATCTACTACAATGAAAATCTATCTTGTTCTCTAGTATGTCAGAGCTGATCTATTCCAAGTACATACGTTAATATCTTTAGATGGCCAAATATTTCGCCTGACTTAAGTGTCTTGCGCCTCTGTAGTTGCACTCTAAGGGGCAAAGGTGTAGGCCTAACCTAAATTTTATGGCTGCAGTACTTATTTTACCTGAAAAACTTATACATGCAATGTGTTGTGGTTCTTATCAGTAGTACAGGGTGCGTTTTGTGCTTCAGACAGATTTTGCATGTGAACCTTCGAGCACCTAAAAGACCGATTCGGTCCTGCACATAAACGCGCTGAATGCCGCTCACCTATGTTTGAGTTCTTTAGATGCCAGTCTCTTGATAAACGGATTTGAGTTAAAACCCCAAATTAAAATAGCAAGATGCGCTCATACATATATTTCCACCAGCTTGGATCCTAATTTAATATAACATAATAATTGTGTTTTACAAGAGTCTCAAGAATAATATACAAATGACAAGTAATTCGATTTATGTATGTATGTAGAAGTTTCTAGGTAATCCGCATATTTGCTGTCTTCATTACTTACTAGGAAGTGTAAAACTGAATGTAGGTTAATTATCCAATTAACAACGAGTGCAGAGGTGTTTTGTCATAAAACCGTGTAAAATACGACCAAGAAACAAATGGTAATCCAAACAAGTGAATTTGAGGATTGTACTGCCACTCGAAGGTGCGGTGTGTTAACAAGAAAACAGCAAATGTTGAATGAAACTGAAGTTAATAAAATTAGGCAAATGAAATGAAGGATTATTAATTTAAAGGATGTTACTGTCTGGAGTATGATGCCCTCTATGTTTAATTGGACTAGGAATTATTTTTTAAGGTGGAGTAACTTGACGTTTCTGATTATTTAATACAATCCTATTATAGTGATAAAAGTCTACACCTTGCTCGATTTATGGTTATCCAACGAGCATTTGAATTATTCCAGACAAAAAATATATTATTTCAACAACTTTTTATTACCTAAACAAATATTTTTTAAATTCCAAAATGGTGGGGCTAACAAGATGGACATAGGGAAATCCTGTCATCTGACGTAACGAAAGTTCTTGGATAGAAATTAGGTATGAGCAAATTCTACTAATGAAATATATCAACTGACGAACTTTCCTCCGTTATTTGGCCAGCTGACCGTGTTTTTATTTATTGAATCCTATAAAGTATCATCAATCCGGAAAATGTACCGAAGATCTGCATTTGAGGAAGACAGAATAAAATGGAGTTTTTAAAAAAAGAGTAACATCAAAGAAAAGTTTTAACATGCCACGAGCCAGATATGGAGGAATGGAATAATTGTGATTGCCTCACGACTGGAAATTCCAGGTTCAATTCTTGACCTCGGCATTTCTATTTTATTATTTATATTTCAAAGCTTTTATTGAAAATTATTTCCAAAATGGGCATAATAAAATCGAATTTTCGTGAAGAGTTGATAAGGAAACGAAATCGATTTGTAAAAGACGAAAACGGAATGCTATAGCAAAACGCTTTGGCGACCCGATAACGACTCGTAGTAGCGACTTTGAATCGAAGAGCTCCTTATTAATTTTCTTTGGTGGGCGGGGAGAAATTGTAAAAAATACTAGCTGGCGACCCGTACACCTCGCTGCACCCATAAGCCAATAGTAGCCAATAAAAACCATCCATTGACTTGGTATTTTTCGAGGTATGGATTTTACACAGATGAAGTGCCTCAAAGAACGGGAACATGGGTCTTGAAACGGCTAACGGTATATTGAGTATACTGCATTGCTTGTATTCTACTTATCACACCCTTTCATTTGATACCCATGTCGAGGGGGTTGTGATGAAAGTGGTAATCCGCCCTCTTGAGACGGCCGCCATGGAGCTAACGGTATATTAAGTATAGGTACTAAATTGCTTATTGTATTTCAGTTTAGTTTTAATAGCGTCATGGCCTACCTATTGTTTGACAGCTGCGTAAATTTGAAATTTTCATTAAATGGAATGATTAAATTTAATGACAATTTTACATTCTTATCAACTTCTCCAACCCTATGTTAAATAGGAGGCATGACAGCGCGTCATCTTGTCTTAGGTCTCTCTGTGATGTGTAACTTTCTGAGAGGTCTAGTTCAATTCTTACACCGTTACCCCTTACTTATGGAAATAGAACATAGGGTTACCAAAATACAGGGTGATATGCAAAACACTGAAATAAAACTTCCAAACTCCATAGCCCACCCATACGAGTTTTTGTTCGTCTATCCAAAACCTATCCACAGCCAGCCGGAACTTTATGCAGTACACCCTGTATTCCAGCGGCACCGACAGCAGCGTATCCGTTGCGGGGACGTCCCACTCGAACCGCCCGCTAACGGATCAAAAAAAAGGAGGCACCCTGTATTCACCAGACTCTTTTCTGAACTATCTTTTTTGAACGTCAGGGTATGTTCTATTCATGGATAGCTGTATATCACGTTGCGAGCTCTTTCGCCGAGGTATTTGCCCTTTATCGGATAACTGGGAACAGATTCTAGAGAACATAAACAATATTTTGAATAAAAGAAAATAAATTCGTGTGTAACGAAATACCATACATTACCAAACAGGCGACACGTGCAAAAGAAAACTTTATCATCACAAAAGTTTACAATTTCAAAATCCACAGACCAAAACTGTCCCCAAAAACTGCGCAAATGTGTGCTCAAGGCATTTTTGTTTACTCCGTTTTCTTTAATATTGAATGACATAAATTGCAATTATTTCCATAATTTTTTTTTTTGCTGCTGCTATAATAACATTTCGTTCCGCGATAAGCCGACGTCCATTTAAATCTGAAAAACGTGCTTAGCGTGTGCAATTTACACTGACGATAATTTATTTTTTGCTCGACTGTGTTTACTATAATATTATATGATGTCTGAGATAGCAATAAATTATAGTAAACTATGCGTAAAAATATATACAAACCTTTAAGGCTTCTGCACAGTGGTCTAGTTACGATAAGTAAAGTGCACATGCGCAGTTTCTTATCTAAAGACTCAAAGTCGGAAGCAGATATGCAGTTTGCTGGATTAGAGGATCTGTGTCAATTAGCAATATTGACTTAAACTAATAAAATACAATGCCTTGTAGTTGGGGTATTTTGCATAAACATGGCTGTGTCATAATAGATTCATTTTTGCCAATGCAAAATAGTGTTGCTAAGCATTTTCACTTGGCGCGCTGTTATCTATCGCAAAACGACGACGAGTGCTGTTATCATAGTTCAAAAGTCATCTTTTCGCGTAATAATTACACTTGAAGACAACTCAGCTAACTATGAAAATTGCTTTTGCTTTATTTTTTATAAAGCAGTAAAATTGTATTTTTTCAGTGTTGTCTGCTGACCTAAGCTAACCCCTGCAGCGTCAACCATGTTGCAACGGGAGCTTCATTAATTTTTAATAAAATTTTATATTTGTGTTGTGTGTTATACAACAATGTTTCGGAGTGCTTTGACCTCACGATAAAGTATTCCGGTGATGTTTTGGGGGTGGGTTAATGGCGAAATGACATGCAAGAATCCTTCCTCCTCTTTTCTTCCTGATTTTCTAAGCACGCAAATTCAATATTTTTTATTGATTTTTATCGATTTCCAAAGGAACATTTCTTGAACTCCTCCTTTAAAGGGTAAACTGACAAAAGTAAGAGTCAAGATTATTCCTATTTATCAGGCACGATGCATAATCAGTGCTTGTGAATTATTTAAATTTAAAAATCGGAATATATTTCGAATTTGAGTGAGCACAGATTTGCGCCGTAAAGTATTAGATAAGATAAATAAATATTTATGGTAATCGATCGCTGTACATTCATCTGCCGGCAATAATCGTTTAGAATGTTTTATTCTATCTTTTCAGTACAGGAATTTTAGATAGGAAGCTCTGAATGACACGCTCACGTGCCTGGATAGTGCAAACTAAGTGAAATACAAACTATTTTTAGTTATTGCGAAATTGCAATTTTACATTTTAGCTACTATTTATTTATTTTGATTTAATCAATTGATTTGTGACTACGACGTTAGTGTGCTTGACAAAAGAGCTGAAATAGTATAATATCGAGTTGAACTTGTCACTTATGACGCTTTAGTCGGGTGGCCTAATACCAAACAGGTCATGGCGAATTCAACGACTTGCTTGCCGCTCCATTACTGCAGCTATGCGGACCTGTGCCGCAATCATTGGACTGACTCCACTGCATATATCCATATGGAAATCCACCCACATATATATGCCTTGTGACTTAAGATATCATCGAATCAAATTGGCCCCAAAGAACACATGGATACCGCCCGAGCAGCCCGAAAATCGGGGGCTTCGGTAGTCCAGGGAGTAAGGCGCCTGGCTACCATCGCAGAGGTCCCGGGTTCGAATCCCTACAGCACCACGGTCCTTCGCCTTTCCCGCTCCACTCGTTTCAGAGTCGCGATAGTAATGGTTGGGAGTAGGTAGAATAAAATTTGCGGCTTGGTTGTGGCAGATAGTGATGAGCAAGACTTTTCTTGCAGTTCTTCCTTTAATTGTACATTTAGCAAGACCAAAGCAAGAACAAGACAAGATAAGACAAAATAAGACTACAAGATCAAGATAGCACGACTTTTTGCTCATCACTAAATGCCCATAGTTTTGCAGTGATGAGCAAAAAGCCTTCGAAAAAGTCTTGCTAAAAGTCTTGCAAAAATTCTTGCAAAAAGTCTTGCAGTCTAAATGTCCTAAATGTGAAAGACAAGACTTTTTGCTCATTACTGGAAAACTTTTGCCACTTAGTGATGAGCAAAAAGCCTTCTATCTTGATCTCGCAGTCTTGACTTATCCTTGTCCTGTCTTGTCTTGGTCTTGCTAAATGTGCAAGACTAAACTTGCTCATCACTACTTTCGATGTCCTGGATCGCGACGCCATGAACCTTAACATATTCTGAAGGCATTTCTTTCCTCAAAAGCCACCTGTTAATTCTTTCTGCAGTTTTGTTTTGATGACAGATCTTTGGGTATAAGTTACGGTTACCAGATTTCGAAAAGCGCGGAGAGTACTGCCAGTTTGCCCAAGGGACAAGGGAACCATTGGAGGAACATTAAGGGCTGTATCGGACGCTTCATCCCAAATTGAACGGCCGGCGTGGTACGAAAATTGGGACTGCAAATTAACAAAAACCAGAGCCAAGATCTAATATTTGCCCTATCATAATTGTAGAGGAACACGCATTCGTAAGTAGAACAATCCTTCACCTCCCTTAGGTTGATAACAGCAGCTGTTGCCATGAAAGCCTAAGCTGTCAGCTGTTACACGTTTGATTATTATTTGATTAGTTTGATTTGCCGGAACGAGTGCAGTAGTCTTTGCTTCGGAAGCATGCTTCCTCTCACAGACGTGTCTTCTTATCTGCTCAGTAACTTTCTTTTTGGGGGACACGCTGTCCATTTTGCCAGTAGGTCATGTATTTTCTCACTAGAATCGATTTATGCCCTTGGAACTTCGAAATTCGTTGCTACATTTTCTTATAGAGCTTAAATATAAGAAAATCATCATTTCCCATGTTATCTGTCTGTTTAAGCTAAAACCAGGGCCTGCCTTAATTACAAGAAGCGGATGCACATATTAACAATGGTCGCTATGGTAATATCGATAAAATTGTATTAGGTCTACTAGCACAATCCTGCCGTTATTTCATCACTTTACGGAGTAGCAAAAGCCGCAATCACCCATGAGTGCTAAGACAGTTGCCAAGGCACCAGCACATTAAACGAGTTGTATGTAGGGTTGGGCGAGATGCTCCGCACGCTTACCTTGCCAAAAAAAACTCGTGCTCCTAGAACCATGGTCTCTCTTATAGGAATGGTCTTAGGATGTTGGGAGATGAATCAACTTTAAGTTTTACACCTTGTTTTATACGCATTGTTATCGACCCGTCGACCTTTCCGTTCATAAATCAAAGATGTTGGAGTAAATTGAAAAAAACTGATAACGCCCGCACGCGGGTTTATTCCACTGACTTTTATCCAATACTATCGCGGCAGAACGTTGACTTCGGTTATCGAACAGGGGATGACTGTACTACCTACCACCAGCAAAGCTGTGGATTGGAATGGAACAGACTGAGATCAAAAAGATAGCATAAAACAGTTTAGCCGCTAGGGCGTTTTGAAATTATTTTGGTAGAAGTATGTACATATATTAGGGTGGTTCAAAAATGGCAAAAAATTGTCAAAAAAACGTGCACCCTCCTATCTTTAAGTTCATTTAAAATGATGATTTTTGGTGGCAACCGGAGAATTTTTGATTGACACTAACCATTGCCGCCGAGCACATTTCGTTTTAGAGATTTACGATTTTTAAACGATAATAAAAATTTGATAATTCTGTTCATTTACGTCCATTAAACTACCTAGATCGTGGCTTCTTATGGTTTTCGAGGTCGCTGATTACGAATTTGACGTCAAATCGAAGGTTTGACAAATGACAGCTGTCAAAAACGCTATCGACTATGAACAAAATATTGCATTTTTTTTAAATTTTTTTCAAAATGACGTGAAATTTCGTGCTATAGAGGGTTTTCGAGGTCGCTGATTACGAATATGACGTCAAATCAAAGTTTTGCAACATGACAGCTGTCAAAAACGCTGTCAACTATGAACAAAATACGTTTAAAAATCGTAAATCTCTAAAACGAAATGTGCTCGGCGGCAATGGTTAGTGTCAATCAAAAATTCTCCGGTTGCCACCAAAAATCATCATTTTAAATGAACTTAAAGATAGGGGGGTGCACGTTTTTTTGACAATTTTTTGCCATTTTTGAACCACCCTAATGTATATACATATTAGCCTGTATTTTTGCAACCCGATTAGATATTTTCATGAATAAGGCAGAAATCTACGCAGGGGTGGTAACACGTAAGGTGTTTCAAACGACCTCTTCATACAAAAATTTTTGTAACATTTGAATTTTTGTATGAAGAGGTCGATGGAAGATTTAACGGCTGGCCTTACCTGCTGAAGCTATGAAGCATACCTATAAGGGTCACGCCAGGCGAAAATAATGATTTTACAGCTCATCTCTGTCTGGACTCAAACGTCATGCAAAAGGGTTGATCAGTTTAGGAGTCGTCTATTAATTACGTGAGACGTTTAGAGGGGGTGAGGGGAGTCGAGCCGAATCTCAACCAATCTCACGTGGAGAAAGTGGGGCTCTCGGTAAATATCACTTAATTTTTTTTTTTAAGAAACAATGTAAAATTGCTTAAAACTGGGTTAAATTAAGTAAAACCCTGCCGGTAGGTAGAGGCCTTTTAGACCAGGTCTGCCGGCACGGCCCGACGCAGGCCACAGATTACTCAGTCTGACTGAGGGATGGTACTTCAGGTATCCGCCTGGCAGGCCGTCGCGTAGTATGCAGGTGAAGTCATGATTCCCTGCAGACACACAGGTGAAGACGACAGCTTAGAATTGCAGGTTGTTAATTCAAGTGCAAAAATTTTCTTGGCCTCAACAAAAACTTCAAGGGGCTCCAGACTTACGCCGTGAACACCCGCGAACAAGTGCGAACGTGAGTGGGGATGGTTTTCGCGCTTTTCTTACCGTTCCGAGTGGATACGACGTGAATTCCATAACTTCACGGGTGGAAAGTGAATAGAAGTAAAGATCTTCATGCACGAGCTGACGATAAATGCCCAAACGCAAAGATTTTTGTCAGTTTTCTTGTACTGCAGGCCCCATACAGTTGGCGGCCGATGCGTGTGTGTGTGTGCGTGATACTTGGCCTCAAGGCAAAAACTTTTAGGCCACGGCCTGCCGGCGACCTGTGTACAAATGGGGGTTTCAATATATGGCTAAATCCAAAAAAGTCCACAAAGTAGCATAGTACCCCTTGATTGTTTAGCCGCCACCGGCCAGCCAAATGCGTGACTCGGCGAATGCTGCAGCTTACCATCCAAGCAACATTGACCCGCGAAAAGGCCCTTAGAATAGGAAGCCACACGCCGAATTGTAGCGTAATTCTTGTTGAGTGAGTGGAAGTTGTAAGTCCACTACAAGCGGAAAAAGCGAGTGGAAAAGAGGAGGGGCAAGGAGTCCAAATCTTTACTTTTAGAGGTATAAATAGTTTACTTGCACCGGGCGCAATTGGGCGGGGCACAAATTCAGAAATTATTTTTTTTAAAGATTTAAATCTTTGATAAACAAAATTGAACAAGCATTTCCTTTTTTCTGTCTTGTTCCATTGTTCTTCACTGCGATCAAAAAATCTCAGCTGATGGGGCGCAATGGGCCATAGCGGCATACTGCACCGGGTGCAAAAAAGCAGCGCCGGTCCTAATACTATGGAAACCCAGATCGAAGTCAGTGGCTTAGAAAAACTGAATAAAACCTAGTCAGTTGATTTTCCCAAATACGATTCAGCTATTTTAGGAGATGGGTTGATTGGGGCAAACGATTGTCTTATGTCTTATTTTGATAAAAACATAATACATACATAATGTAAAACTAAAATTTCACACAAATCTAATCAATTCTTTTTCTTTCCACAGCGCTTGTCGGCTCACTAACAATTGGCACAACATTCCTTTTATCGCCAGTCGCTGGAGTCCTGACAGACAAGATCGGTCTGCGAACGACAACACTAATAGGAGGATGCCTCTGCGCCGGTGGAATGGTCCTGTCATCATTCTTTACCCACAGTATAGAAGCTTTGTATTTAACTTACGGTATTATGTTCGGATGCGGCGCCGCTCTAGCTTACACACCAACGCTAGCAATTCTCGGACACTACTTCAAGCGTTACCACGGGAAAGTAAGTGGTTTCGTAACGGCTGGCTCAAGTGTATTCACTGCAGCTATGCCTCTTGGCTTGGACTTCCTAATCAAGCAGCATGGATTGAGCGTAACACTGCAGGCAATGGCGGCGATATGCGGTATTATAGTAGCAAGTGCAATTGTATACAAGCCTCTGCATCCACCGCTGCCACCACCAAAAAGTAAGCCGGGACGATCGCAATGCAACATGTTCTTCAGGTCAATTATTAATGTTGAAGTGTGGAAGAGGAAGCGCTACATTATCTGGGCGTTGAGTGTGCCTTTGGCCCTGTTTGGGTATTTCGTTCCATATGTGCATATGGTGAAGTTTGTCGAGGACGCGTTTCCAGGAAGGAATCAAAATCTACCAGTGATGTGCATTGGTGTGTCATCAGGTATTGGACGTTTGGTATTTGGAGTTCTAGCGGATTTGCCTTATGTGAATAGAGTGCTCCTGCAGCAAGTTTCGCTGGCATGTATTGGAGTCTTAACAATGCTGCTGCCTGCAACAGATTCATACGGTTTACTTATCGTAATCACTTTGATAATGGGTCTGTTCGATGGATGCTTCATTTCGCTGCTGGGGCCGATTGCTGTTGAAATTTGCGGTCCACAAGGTGCAACACAAGCTATTGGTTTTCTGTTAGGTTTCAGCTCACTGCCGCTCACTGTTGGTCCGCCAATTGCTGGGAAAATCTTCGACACTACGAAATCGTATACCATTCCACTGTTACTAGCCGGTATACCACCTATAGTCGGAGCTGCTGTCATGACGCTTATTCGATGTGCACCAGATGATAGCGCCTGCAATGATATTCCTAAACATGATGAGGCGAATATTGCTTTGGCTAAGCCAGCTTGGGATGAAGGTAATTTATTGACTAATGAGTGTATAAGTGTTTGTAATAAAAACATTTTCTTATTAATACAGAGGAAAAACTGGACAGACCGCCAACATCAAATGGAACAGTGAATCCTTTACTGCCGCGGAAGGCATCTCTGGCGACCACAGGTATTTCATCTCAAAGTGCTTTGCTTAATCGAAAGAGCATGTCGGCTTTGGTAAAGGAATCTTGCCTTGCTAATTGTCCCTTACCGCTTAAGAATGGAAGGCGTTATACTTACTCTGTTTTCTAGTATTGCTCTATATTATTTATTTTGCTAGCTCTAACTATTTGTATTCTTGTTCATTTTTTTTTGTGGTTTAATGCAATTAACTGCCTGAAAGTATTTATTTCAATAAAATATTTCAATTTATTTTATTCGAGGTGCGCACATTTGTTTACGCTTTTTTTATTTGGTTGTAGACGGTTTTTTTTGTTCTTGTTAGTTTTAAAGCCTATATTTTTTAAGTGCGTATGTAAATATCTATGCTTTACACGAAAATAGTTGAGAAATTCTAATAGCTTTTCGCATTTTTTTTTTATTTTAAGCTTTTCTAGTTTTTCTTCGCTGTATATAAAACACGCTCGAAATGTAAAGTAGAAAAATAATAAACACTCAGATAATAAACACTTTTCATAATAAACACTTTTCATAATAAACACTTTTCAAAATAAACACTTTGAAAAAGTGTTTTATTTTTCTACTTTACTTTTATTTTTATTTAAAATTTTTATTTTCAATTACATAATTTAGTTTTTGATTGTATTTTTTGGTTTGTTCCCAAAAAAAGCATTGTACATATTGCATGATTAGTTTTTGTGTGTGAAACAAACCCAAAAAAATACAAAATTACACAAAAACAAAATTTAAAACAAATCTTACAAATTTCCATTTGCAGAATCTCTGAATGATGTCAGTACGTTAGGGAAATGATTCCACGAAACCACTCAGTTGAGAAAAGGCATTTATTGTTATATGTAAAAACAAAAAAAAACAAAAAATACTTTAAATAAAAAAGAAAAATTTATACAAAACAAAAAAAAACAAAATTCAAAGCCAAAACAGCTGCTCTTACTGAATGAAGGAAGTATGTACTTCAAAGAAAAGTTAAAAGAATTTATTTTAGGTTAATTTAATTTAAAATTTTATTTTTAATTGTATGCAAAAAAAAGAGCTTAGAAAATTGTTTTATTATATTAATTAATTATTTTTTTATAATAATCCAATATCATCAAGTACGCATAATTTTATAATACGTACGAAGAAGAAAGAGAATATGTGTGTGTTTGTTTTTTTAAACGATAACCGATTTTTTGGTTAATTTTTAAGTGTGTAAGTGTTTTAGTGCCTTTAAGTTTTAATTTTAAATTATATTTAACTATAAAAGAAAGGATAAAAAAACAAAAACAAACAAACAAAACAAATGTATACACCCATTTTTGTTGTAAGAATAAAAATAATTTTATTGTTAGTTTTTTTATTTTATTATTTTTGTTTTTATTTTATTGGTTTGGATTTCAGCAGGTATTTACAGGATTATGTGCAGCGTGTCCGATAAAACCTGGTCACTCGACTCGTTTCAAAGACTTGCAGTCGTTCCTTCTTTTCGTGCACACTACATTCAGGAGATTTGTTATTAAATAGAACAATTCGACTGTGAAATAATCAGTATTTCGGAACTCGTTAGAGCTCAAACAAAAAGGCTCATCGCCCCATGCATCAATACCTTTCACCCCTAAACCTATCCTATTTTATTTTATACTTCAAACTTAACTTAACAAACCGAATTTTTACCCTACAAGCAAGATGTGAAATCATAGTGTTGCAGGTGATTTTTATTTTTTAAATATAAATTAGCTTTATTATGCAAATGGCACCAGGTCTCCCGGCAAACACGCTGAGCACAATACTATTAATCTGCACCAAATTGTAAATCATCATACGAAAGTCCTTGAGGATACAACAAGCACACCCAGCAAAGAATTCCGTTGTGTAGACTCATCTGTCGGTAACATCTGCTGGATCAGTACTTATTTTCCATATCAATATCTAGTCCCTTGAATACAGTTGCTAAAGGAACACTTTGAGAAAGTTAAGTGCATGTGATTTATTTGCTTCTTTCAAGATACTGACTGGGATTTGTGTTTCCGTAGTAAGAACGTAAACTCTCTCGAAAAATAGATTGAAACCCGAAAAGTTGTATAGCTTAAAATGCCAAACACCCCCACCCCTCTACATAATATTATAGCTTTCTGCTACCTATGGCTAAACTTGCCCCGTATTGGCCTAGTAAACTTTTAGTAATCTGACAGACCAAGGATACATCACAAAACCACACATCAGATCTTCCCGTGTTCCCTTCTGGTCAATTCACGAACCACCTTACATTCTCCACATCTTTATAAAATATTTGGTCTTAATCCTATCTAAGCTTTGCTTTGTTAAGGTATTCAACGCGGCCGCGTATGTCCTCGACAATACAAAATGCCCTGTGGCAGATTTAGGATTTGAAATTATTTGTAAAACCGTTGTACGGAGGAGCGGCAGAGGAATATAGTTCAGCACATTGAAAAAATGATCCGATTATTCCATTCGTAAATAGAGCTGTTACATTTAGGCTGTGCAGGACTTGTTGGTACTTAAATCGCAGGTTTTCTCCTTTTGGTGCCTAATACCGCGAGCTACAATCTACAAGTTCTACATTCGGCCCAGTCTCCAGTGCAACTCATTTATTTGGACTGGCACTTCAAAAGCGACACGGTATACAGAAACAAGGTAATGTAATACCCTTGACACACTGCAAAAACGAATGAGCATTCTTCCAACTTCATTGGCTTTCAATGATCATTCATTTTAGAAGCGACACACTGCATTTCTCAATGTTCATTGGAACTGTCAAAATAGAAACTTTACACAAACTGCTAAATATATGAACTGAAAGTGATTACATAGTGATTTATAATTTTAAATTTAATAAAAATTATTAATTGAGGCCCAGCAACAGTTATTTACAATGGAACGTACTACTTTTTAAAAAATTCTGAAATCTGAATGACAGTTTGACAGTTAGGTATTTCAGTTGGAAATTTTACTGGAAATTTCATGGAAAGTTGTTCGATAATTTCCCAATTTAACTTCCATCTTCATTGAATGAAGTTATTTTGACTTCATTCGATTGAATGACGAATGAAGCTGTTGAATAGGCCCCCATCCACGGTCAAACAAATCGTCAAATTCCTGGCCAACATCGAAAAAATTGCAAGTGTGTGTGTATAAAATACAAGTTTTCGAAGTTGGCCGCTGTTTGAAGAAAATATTCGTCTGGTTTAATATTTCCTTCAAACAGCTTAAATGTGTGTGTGAGTTTTGCCTGTGTGCCATGTAAAGTTCGCTTTGTTTACAGTAGATTATATGAAATGTCGCTCGGGATGTTTGAAGAAAGTTTTCCTCGTTGATGGCCAAAAATGTCAAAGCATAAATGTGTGCGCTGTTTGTCGAAAATTGGTTTGACGATTTGTTTGACCGTGGATGGGGGCCTAATGAACATTGGACATGACATACTGGGCGCGAATGATCATTCATAGCCGAATGATACTGCAATGTTCATTCGATGCTGCAGTGTGTCAAGGGTATAACTGACGTCATCGGCAGCAGTCATCATTCATGACCTCAGCACTAAAATGCCGTTTACGTTATTCGGTCTTTTGGTGGTGATTCATTCCTATGCTTGGTTTTCCTACATTTAAAAAATTATGCTTCGTTACTAAATCAAATCGTGTTTAGAGTTCTCGAAATCGTCGTACTAACGTAACGTCAGCACTAAATATCATCTTACGTTCGTCTTACCATATACAACCTTTTACATTACCTTGTTTCTGTATACTGTGGGGTGACTGATCTCTTCAATATTATCAGAGAACTGTCATTTTAAATGATTGCTTGTTTCTTATAATTATAAATCTATTTCCAATAAAAAGATTGCCAATTTTTAAATAGAACCAAAATGCCGCCGATTCTGTTTCTAATTTAGTCAAGGCGCATACTAAAATAAAATTGTCTTCAACTATAAAATCGTTGCATAGCTTTAGGAGGATCAGTATGATCGTTTGGATTGCTGTTGCTTGAATTTGAATGGACAGTCAAAGCTAAAAGTTTTAATAACTGAAAAATTTACAAAGTTACCTAAAATGTTTTTTTTGTTTAAACTGATTAATTAAATTTTGAATTTTATAATTACTTTGGGAATTAATAAGATCATAACCAAACCAGACGAACCGCTCTCTAGCTTTAGCGTGTCGGAAGGAATAAATTTATTTGTGAGGTTTCATTTCAAATGACAAAGAAGGGTTTACGAAATCGTTTGATTTCTTTTTACAGACCTTCGAGGAGGTTCGAAAAGTTTTCATACGCGAGCGATGAGCATTCCAAATTTCTATTAAATTTAGGACGAGCAGTCGAGAGTAGATATGCTATGCCGGTTCTAGCACAATTTAACATGGGGTTTTACATATAACCCCTAGATTCACCTTTTTCGCCATCTTGGATTTTCTTAGCTGTGCCAATTGGTTTGTGACGTCACATGGTCATGTACGAATGTGTGTGTGTGTGTGTGTGTGTGAGTGTATGTGTGTGTGTGTGTATGTGTGTGTGTGTGTGTGAGTGTGTGTGAATGTGTGTGATGCTGGGCCAGGGTCGGTGGCTTGGTCTCAGCGGGGGCGGCGGACTCGGCGGGGTACTCGGCTGGGGCTGTGGCGGGCACCTCGGCTGGGGCCTCGGCGGTGTCACTTTGATTGGCTGGTGGTTTGGTTCGCAGGTGTTCACTCGCGGGTGGCTTTTTTCGTGTGCATTTCTTTATATAGATTCTCTTTGTCGCCTTCTTCGCTTCTTTCTTACAAAAGCTTTCGACAAGAGCACAGCCGGATCAAATAAGAATCGCTCAAGTGCAGGGCGCAGCCAACGCAAATTGTAGTTTATGCAAGTGGATCGCAGCCAGATCTTGATCCCATCTGGTATAAGAAAAAACAAATAACAAATACTCTCGGTGGAAGCAGCCAAGCAAATTGTTTTTGTATTTGGGGGGGTCTGAAAGCTCTTTATGTACGTGTACGAGGTGTTTTAGGTTTGTGTCTTGGATAAGGTGGCTTAGAGTTGGTGTGTGGAGATGGGTGAAAGCTCTTTATGTGCGTGTATGAGGTGTTTTAGGTTTGTGTCTTGGATAAGGTGGCTTGAAAGCTCTTGATGTGGGTGTATGGGGTATTTTTTGGTGTGAGTCCTGGATAAGGTGGCTTACAGTTGGTGGTTGGAGATGGGTGAAAGTTCTGGTCTTGGATGTGGTGTAGAACCGGCATGGGATTTGGGGTGTGACTGAAAGCTCTGGATGTAAGTTTGTGTCTTGGACGGGGTGGCCCAGAGCAGGCATGGGATTTGAAGGTGGTGCAGAAATGGCATGGGATATGACCCAGAGCAGGATTTGAAGGTGGCGCAGAACGGGCATGGGATTTGGCCCAGAGCAGGCATGAACCGGCGCAGAACCGGCATGGAATTTGGTCCAGAGTGGGGGAACTATGAACTGAGCTGTGGGGGATTTGAGCTTTGGTTTCGAGATGATGATTTTTCTAGTATTAATTCCGGTAGCAACTTGTGCTATGGAATGAGCTTGGATTCTGGAGCAAAATATACAAATAATTTGGTGAAGAACTGGACTTGCAAGTAACACTAAGAATTAAATTAAGCTTTAGCTGGAGCCAGCATTGGGTATACCACCTCAAGTCACAGATATTACAACAACCGCAACTTGAAATTACTAAGTGACTAAAAAAGCAATACCTGAAAAAGATATTGCATAGTTTTAGGAGCAAACAAATTCAGCATATTTTTCAAGTATTAATTCTGGTAGCAACTTAGGCTATGGAATGAGCTTGGATTCTAGAGCAAAATATACATATAATTCAGCGAAGAACTGGACTTTCAAGTAACACTAAGCTTTAGCTGAGATCCAGCATTGGGTCTGGACAACAACCCGGTGCGATCTGTAAGCTAAGATCTGGATTGCAACCATATGTCATTATTACCTTCCAAAGAATTCTTAATGAAAATACTCACCTCAAGTCGCAGATATTACAGCAATCGCAACTTACTAAGTGGGCAAGAAAATCATATCTGAAAAAGATATTTCCGATAACAACAACAACAACAATACAGCTAAGATTCCCATTCTCATCACACTTATGATGTAATTATTATTATCCTGAACATGCTGGATATATTTTTAAAGAATAAAATTGAATACTTTAAACTAAAATACCCTTCACAAACCGCAAATATTGCAAACACTAGAAAGTGGCATAAGCTGCCACAAAAATACTTAACATAAACTCAGTCACATACTAAAAACAATGAAGATTCCCTTATACCATAATTATTCGATCCTGAACGAATTGGATAAATACTATTATTTAAACTGATCACCTTAAGTGCTAATTAGACCCAAGCCAACTGCTGAAATATTTAACTAAGTTAAGGTATTAAAAAGAATTGTTGTAGTTCAAGTACAAATAAAAAAAAACTATTAATTAGAACACATATTATTTTACTTTTTATTCTGATAAATCGCACAATTATTTATTTATTTCAGACACAGCACAGTATTATTATTATTCACCTGGAAATTTCCTTTTCTTGTTGTTAGGATTATAAAAATTAGGGATTTCACTTGAATTATCAGCATAAAAACTATAATTAACTGGGGCGGCATCAATTTGTACAAATTTTAATATATATGTCCTCCCCTGCGGTCCAGAATTGATTACGTGGAAATTTCCTTTGTTGCTGATGTCTTGTAAGGCTGCATCAGAAAGTGAACTGTACCTGGCTGGTAGCAAAAGCTGATGCTCCTTTAACTCGAGATGAATCCGAACACCATACCCCGTTTCAAGCCTGCTTGCAGATTTTATTTTATATGGGGTTCCAAACTCCATGTCGGACATCCTTAAGTATGGTGAGTATTCCAAGCTTTTGAGTTCTGTTGCTGTATCCATGTTTCTGGGGCTGATGCTGTTGATCTCCAGGTGGTTGGGGTTGAACTGCTAGCGTTCTCCTTCACAGTTCTCATTATATACCCTAAATCTAGAAACATGATTGAACTTGTCCATGAGTCCGCAGCACATAGATGCACCTGTCTAAACAACTTTGGGGGGGAAGTTGAAGTCCAAGTACAGGGATGCACCTTAGTCCATTCAAAACGCGCGTTATGGTGTTCCAAAATAACACCGTTAAGAAAATCGAACCCTAAACGTTTTTGAGGTCGCTGATCACGAAAATCGAGGTCCCGCGGTCCTAAAATTAGGGCGTCACCCCTAAAAATGCAAAAAACACCCGTTTTTAGGGGGTTTTCGCGATTATTTCAGTAATTATGAAAACTAATGCGATGAAATGCACTTTTTTAATATTTATTTGCGAAGGGGGTTGATTTATACTAAATTAAGGCGAACTTAACGGTAAGGGGTACTCGTAAAGGGTTGAAAGTACCCCTAAATTGTCGAAAAATGGCAAAAATTGTAAAAAAAAAATTTTCCCAAGTTTATGCTTCAAATTGGATTGTGAGCGTACTGTCAGGCAAAAATAAATTATTTTCAACCCTTAAGGGGTTAAAACTACCCCTACTATAATAAAAACAACTTTATATAAAAAAAATTGCAAAAATTTATCAATTTATATTTCCTAATAAAAAGAATTTTTATTCAAACAATTCATTAAAAAATTTAAATTGCAATCTACGAAAAGAAAAAAATTTTTTTTTTCAATTTACCCCTAAGGTTTAACTCCTTTAAGAGGGTTAAAAATTTTCCAAATGTTTTAATAATATTTCATCAAACATAAAATTTTAATGCAAAACAATAAATTTTAATTTGTTCCAATTACAATTTTAATGTGGGGGTAGTTTTACCCCCTTAAGAGTTGAAAAAATTAATTTTTTGCTGAAAATACCTTTTGAACCAAATTTCAAAAAAAAGCAAATAGGGAGCGTTCAAGTAATACGTAACGCATTTTGGGGGGGGAGGGGGGGGTTGTAAAACGTTACGATGCGTTACAGGGGCGGGGGGGGGGGGGGTTCGAACAACGCGTTACGTAACATTGTTTTTTTATTTAAATAAAAAAATAGGGCATTCAAATCTCCCAACTTAGCAACCCTTTTCGTTTATGTTTTACGGGTAATCGCGATTAAAACAATAAATAAGCTATTTTAGCGGCTTTCTGGTACTTTGCGTCATATAATTGTCACTTTCAGGTAAAAGTGTTGGGTGTTACGTAACGTTTAGGGAGGGGGGGGGGGGGTACAGAAAAACGTTACGGCGCGTTACAGGGGGGGAGGGGGGGGTCAAAAATTTTCAAAAATTGCGTTACGTAATACTTGAACGCCCCATAAAAAAAATTTTGCAATTTTTTTTATATAAAGTTGTTTTTATTATAGTAGGGGTAGTTTTAACCCCTTAAGGGTTGAAAATAATTTATTTTTGCCTGACAGTACGCCCACAATCGAATTTGAAGCATAAACTTGAAAAAAAAAATGTTTACAATTTTCGCGATTTTTGGCCGATTTAGGGGTAGTTTCAACCCTTTAGGACTACCCCTTACCATAAAGTTCGCCTTAATTTAGTATAAATCAACCACCTTCGCAAATAAATATTAAAAAAAGTGCATTTCATCGCATTAGTTTTCATTATTACTGATATAAGCGCGAAGACCCCCTAAAAAGGGGTGTTTTTGCATTTTTAGGGGTGACGCCCTAGTTTTAGGACCGCGGGACCTCGATTTTCGTGATCGGCGACCCCAAAAACCTTTAGGATTCGATTTTATTAAAGGTGTTATTTTGGAACACCCCCCTTAGTTTTCAATGAACTATATTGTAGGGGTAGTTTTAACCCCTTAAGGGTAGAAAATAATTTATTTTTGCCTGACAGTACGCCCACAATCGAATTTGAAGCATAAACTTGGGAAATTTTTTTTACAATTTTTGCCATTTTTCGCCAATTTAGGGGTAGTGTCAACCCTTTAGGAGTACCCCTTATCATTAAGTTCGCCTTAATTTAGTATAAATCAACCCCCTTCGCAAATAAATATTAAAAAAGTGCATTTCATCGCATTAGTTTCCATTATTACTGAAATAATCGCGAAAACCAGCTAAAAAGGGGTGTTTTTAGCATTTTTAGGGGTGACGCCCTAATTTTAGGACCGCGGGACCTCGATTTTCGTGATCAGCGACCCCAAAAACCTTTAGGGTTCGATTTTCTTAACGGTGTTATTTTGGAACACCCCCCCCCGCGTTTTGAATGGACTACCTGTGTAAACAACTTTTGGGGGTTAAGGAATTTGCCACGTCAGCAGTTTTTGCACCTGCGTGAGAAATCTATAGACCGGAAGTTGGTAAATTGAATTCCATGCACCTGTGTAAACAACTTTTGGGGTTCTAGGAATTTGCCACATCATCATCATCATCATCAATTTTACATCTGATCATCTGATGCAATTCCATCTACGACAGCCGGATACCGGAAGTTGGTAAATTTTGTACTTGTCCATGAGTTCCATGCACCTGTGTAAACAACACTTAGGGTTAGGAATTTGCTACATAGGCAGATTTGCATGATCGAACTTGTTCATGTTGTGCAATTGAGGGTATTATAAAAGAAGCAGTAACAGTAGTATTTTCACAGTTTACAACGAGCATCCCGCGAGTTAACTAGTAAAGTGTTATTAATTACTACTCCTGCTAATACTGGTGATTTTAACAGTGAGCATCCAACCAATTTAACAAGTGCTAAGTGAAAAGTTTTGTTTTTGTTATTAATTATTATAACTTTTAAAATGGATACACGCAGCATTATGAGTGGACTAAATAAGCAAGCCGCAGATTGCTTAAGAGACAGAGACGCTGCGCAAAGTGTAATTATTACCAAAGTGTGTAGTTTATTCATTAAAAAAATAAAAGCAGCATGCAGGGCCGAAAAGCAGATTGGGACCAAACAACACTATCAAAATTGTATTGCGCAACTAAGAGGTTTACAAGTATTGTTGAAAGCTGGCAGCAGCCACCATGGAGCAGGTGTGCAGGAAGGAGGAAGAAGTGAAAAAAGAAGTGCTCGTGTACGCTGGGAAGAGCTGCATAATGCGTTTGCATTACGAATCAGGACAGGCGTCATCATTAATATAAAGCACATCGAAGTGAAGCAATTTCTAAAGGATGGTTATGCTTTGTTTGAGCGGCGCGTTAAGAACATTTTAAAGAAGCATAATTTCATCAAGACATCAACGACTTTAAGCTGCGAGTATGTTAAGCATGGTGTCAATGATGGTGATGTTATAAGCGACATAAAATACTTTCACACCAAAACTATGCCCATTGGGAGCTCCGATGATCTGGAACAGTGGTTTTTGAAAAACGTGCAGGATGATCTATTGACCCAGGTTGAGGAGTTCCAAGAGAAAGATAGCGGTTGGGCTTTACATACCATAGTGAACTTAATGGTGAATATAAACAAATACGAACCATTAAGAGGATCATCCTATATAAAATTGCCACAAAGCATCGCAGCAAAACAGGCATGCGTAAATGTGAGGAATAATGATAATGCATGCTTTGCGTGGGCAGTGGTCTCAGCTTTGTATCCAGTAGAGCACGGGGATCATGCTTATAGAACATCAAAGTACCCGCACTACAACAATGTGCTAAACTTGAGCGGTATCACTCTTCCAGTTACACTGAGTCAAATAAAAATATTTGAAGCAAACAATGGATTATCGATTAATGTTTTCATACTGGAAAAGGAAAAGACAAATGAATACACGACTGTTCCAGCTTACTTAACGAAGAAGAAATTGGATAAACACATCAACCTGCTAATGATAAAGTCAGATTATGACTGCAGTGAGGATGGTGATGATAGTGCTATTGTTTATCATTTCTGCTGGATTAAAGACTTATCACGTTTGGTGTGTAGCCAGGTTTCTAAAAATAAACATAAAAAATATATCTGCGATAGATGTTTATTTTATTTTTATACTGAAGAAATGCTCGCAGCGCATGTGTCTGAGTGTGAAAAGGTGAATGACTGTAAAGTTGCTTTTCACAAGGAGAAATTTATCACTTTTAAAAATTATAATTACAAGAATCCGGTACCATTTACAGTATATGCAGATTTGGAGTCGGTATTGATACCTGTTACCGATGGTGGTAGTAATGGTGATAAAACGAGAAAAATTCAAGAACATGAAGTTCATAGTATTGGATTATATTTTCACTGCTACTACGATGACTCTTTATCATTTTACCGATCAAATCGTGGAAAAACGTGTCTTCAGTGGTTTACATTGCAGCTGCAGGAGATCGCAAATATAGCCGAAGAGCAAATAAAGGATATAAAACCACTAGCACCGTTATCAGCGCAGGAAAAGTGCATTCAATTAAACCAACCATGCTGCCATATATGCGAGAAACCCTTTGCGCTTGGTGAAACCAGAGTGAGGGATCATTGCCACCTCACAGGCAAATATCGTGGACCAGCACATAACAGCTGCAACATCAATTATAATGATTGTCGCAACATCCCAGTCATTTTCCACAATTTATCAGGATATGATGCGCATTTCATAATCAAGGATGTAGCACTAACCATACCAGGAAAAGTGGATCTTTTACCGTTGAACAAAGAGCGGTACATTTCATTTACCAAACACATTGAAAATAGCTCCATCAAGCTGAGATTCATCGACTCTTATAGATTTATGGATGAATCTTTGGATAAACTAGCCGGACTGCTGCCTAAGGAAAAATTAAAAATAACAAAAGCTCAATGGCAAGACCTGGATGATGAAAGCTTCAACCTTCTCACGCGCAAAGGAGTTTTTCCATATGACTTCATCGATGGCTGGGATAAATTGGAGTGTAATAGTTTACCTAGCGTGGAGCATTTTTATAATAAAATGATTGATGAGCCGATAACTGAAAAAGATTATGAACATGCGCAAAAAGTGTGGGAAAAATTTAACATTAAAAGCCTGGGAGAGTATTCAGATTTGTATTTAAAAACAGATGTTCTTCTGCTGGCGGATATTTTTACAAATTTTAGAGCTATGGGACTGGAGACTTACAAACTTGACCCTGCACACGTCTTCACACTACCTGGATATACATGGGTAGCGATGCTGTATTACACGGGAGTTTGCCTAGAAAGGATTATGGATGTTGACATTCTTTTATTTATTGAAAAATCTTGCCGAGGTGGAATTAGCCAATGCTGCTGCAGATATAGTGAAGCCAACAATAAATATATGAAAAACTTTAAACCGGATGAAGAAACTAAATATCTGATGTACTATGACGTGAATAATTTATATGGATGGGCCATGTCGCAATCACTTCCAACCGGAAACTTTAAATGGATTGATAATGTTGATGTTATGAGTGTTGATGATAATTCACCGATCGGCTATATGTTGGAGGTAGATCTTGAATACCCGCAGGAGCTGCATAATTTGCATAAAGATTTTCCATTTTGCCCCACTCATTCAGCACCACCAGGATCAAAACAAGGCAAACTTTTAACCACTTTACACACCAAAGAAAAATATGTTATACATTACCGCAACCTAAAACAATGTTTATCACATGGACTAATACTCAAGAAAATTCACCGCATTCTGCAGTTCGATCAATCACCATGGCTTAAACCATATGTGGACTTAAATACAGATAAAAGGAAACAAGCCAAAAATGCCTACGAGAAGAACCAATATAAGAAAATAATTAATGCTGTTTTCGGAAAAACTATGGAAAATGTGCGAAAATATTCAAACATAAAACTATGTACAAAGTGGGAGGGGCGGTATGGCGCTAGAAACCTCATTGCAGCACCGAATTTCCATAGTCGCGCAATTTTCAATGAAAATTTAGTAGCAGTTGAATTACGAAAGCTGGTAGTTAAATTCGATAAACCATTATACATTGGTATGGCGATTCTCGATATTTCTAAAATAGCACTGTACGAATTCCATTATGACTTTATGCTAAAAGAGTTGGATGCTGATAAATGCAAAATAATGTACATGGATACGGATTCATTAGTATATGAAATAAAAAATGTTGACATATACAATATTATGAAGAAAAACATAGATAAATTTGATACTAGTGATTATCCTATGACCAACCAGTTTAATATGCCGCAAGCAAATAAAAAAGTTCCTGGATTGATGAAAGATGAATTAAATGGCCGAATAATGACATTGTTTGTAGGCTTAAGGTCTAAAATGTACTCCCTTGAAATAGATGGTGTTGATGAAGTGAAGAAAGCAAAAGGGGTAAAGAAGAACGTTGTGACGAAAACTTTGCAGATTAGCGACTATATTGAATGTTTGCAAAATTCAAAAAGCAAGATAGCTGAGCAAAAAAGCATTCGTTCATATAGTCATAAAGTGTACACTTTAAACCAAGCAAAGATCGCTTTAAACCCACAGGATGATAAACGCTGCATTATGGACAACGGGATCGACACTCTACCATGGGGACATTTTTCAGTGCAGCAGCAGCAGCAGCAGCAGCAGCAGCAAGAAGACATGGATGTAGAATAAAATTCACACAAGTGCAATATGTAAATAGTATGAATAAAGAATAATTATAACTTTTTATAAAAAATTTGTTTTATTTAAAAATTCCCTTATTACAAAAACATTTTTCAGAGCACATCGGCCTTCGTGTATTATGCAGGATAAGAAGCCATTTGTTGTTGTTGTTGTTGTTGTTGTTGATAGTTTGGGGCATCCCTCCTCTTCTACATCATATATGGTTAGCTCCTCTCCAAATAATTCCTGAATCCATTGTTTCTTTTTAGCTCCTTTAACATAGATTATTTTATCATGCAGCAGCCAGGTCCAGATGAAACATCTAGATTTATAATTCCGCTCTCATTTCTCCATGGTTTTTTAGGTAATTGATCGCGCATAAATACTCCTCTAAAGTGGGCTATATGCTGTGCATATTTACGCAGATCATTTTCATTGAGTGCTCTTTTGGGTAGCGACTTTATTAGTTTTTTGGTTGGGTGTTGAGAAAAAGTCCCAGTCCTTTCCTATATGGCTTTAGAAATAATCCTTGTCCAGGTTTTCCTAGCGCTATAGCTTCCATTGTCTCATTATGACGTTTCGCTTCCTGCAGCTCCCGACGTGCGACACTTGCGGCGTTTACAGCTTTAGCTATACCTGCTGCACCTCCAGATAGCGCTCCAACGGCTGAAAGACCTGCAAAAAGTGGAATGAGGAACGGTAAAACTCCTCCTACTTTAGGTACTGGTATCACTCTAGGCGTAGTGTAAGATTTTTTCTTCCCCTTGATAACATTCTTTGCCGCACTTAGGGCAATTGTAGTAGCTTCCAACAGGTCTTTCGGCTTTTTCAGCTTTAACACTTTTCTAGCATTACGTACAGCTTCGCGGAATGATGGACGTAACGTATTCTTCTTCTTCTTCGAGCAGGTAATTTTTGCTTTGACACCCATTCCAACTTTAATTTTAGCTTTCATGGCGTTTGTTACTAATAGCGCGTTAGCACGTTCTGCAAAGCTAGCGTCTTTAGATGTTACTCGTTGCCAGGCTTTTTCTTCTAAAATACGGTCAGCTATATGTCGGTCGCTTAAGTCCTTATGATCTCGATATGCAATATCATGCTGTTTGCAGGCTGCGTCTAGTGGGTTGATGCCAGGATCACCGCGGGCTAGTCTTTTAGCTAACTTTGTTCCTGGACCACAGTATTGATATCCCGGTAGATGAAGCTCAAGCGGTAACTTATTTATAACAGTGTTTAACAGTCCTCCCCCCCCTTGGCAGCTCTTCGATGAATGGTGCGTTTCTTACTATGATCAATCATTTTATAGGTTTACTGTAAGACTTATTAAAACCTATAAAAGTACGGGTATTTATAGGGATTGGGTTAGTGTGCAACATGAAGTTTATCAAGCAACAAGCGTGTCTACCAGTTAGAAATACTGATGTGGAAATTACAAGTACATCAAAGAAGCATGGGGTGCTGCTACCAAACAGTATAAGAGGTATTATTGTTGGACCATCGAATTGTGGCAAGACAAATGTTATGCTAAGTCTACTGGAGCATCCTAACGGTCTGAGATTCGAGAATATATACATTTACTCAAAGTCGCTAAGTCAGCCGAAATACGAGTATTTAGGAGAAGTTGTAGCTCACATATCAGGTTTGGGCTATTATACGTTTTCTAACAACCACGATGTTATACCACCGGAGGAAGCAAAGCCAAACTCAATTTTCATCTTTGATGATGTAGCCTGCGATAAACAAAATAATATTAGAGCCTACTTTTGATTGGGAGACATAACGACATTGACAGCTTTTACCTCTGTCAAACTTATACTCATATACCAAAGCATCTAATCCGAGATAATGCAAGCTTTCTGATCATATTCAAACAAGATGATTTGAACCTGAAGCATGTATACAATGATCATGTGAATAGTGATATGGAATTCGCAAAGTTCAGAAAAGCGTGTGCAAACTGTTGGAAAGACAAATATGGATTCTTAGTAATTGATAAGGACAGCCCCATGGGCAAAGGTCGATATCGAAAAGGCTTTGATGTATTCATGAGCCTATGAAGGAGCCCACCTAATCAGCTGACCAGGTCTTTCAGCTCTGCCTGGCTGGTCTGTCTGGCTGGTCTGTCTGGCTGGTTGGCTGGTCTGTCTGGCTGGTTGGCTGGTCTGTCTGGCTGGTTGGCTGGTCTGTCTGGCTGGTTGGCTGGTCTGTCTGGCTGGTCTGTCTGGCTGGTTGGCTGGTCTGTCTGGCTGGTTGGCTGGTCTGTCTGGCTGGTTGGCTGGTCTGTCTGGCTGGTTGGCTGGTCTGTCTGGCTGGTCTGTCTGGCTGGTTGGCTGGTCTGTCTGGCTGGTTGGCTGGTCTGTCTGGCTGGTTGGCTGGTCTGTCTGGCTGGTTGGCTGGTCTGTCTGGCTGGTCTGTCTGGCTGGTTGGCTGGTCTGTCTGGCTGGTTGGCTGGTCTGTCTGGCTGGTTGGCTGGTCTGTCTGGCTGGTCTGTCTGGCTGGTCTGTCTGGCTGGTTAGCTGGTCTGTCTGGCTGGTCTGTCTGGCTGGTTGGCTGGTCTGTCTGGCTGGTTGGCTGGTCTGTCTGGCTGGTTGGCTGGTCTGTCTGGCTGGTTGGCTGGTCTGTCTGGCTGGTTGGCTGGTCTGTCTGGCTGGTTGGCTGGTCTGTCTGGCTGGTCTGTCTGGCTGGTTGGTTGGTCTGTCTGGCTGGTCTGTCTGGCTGGTTGGCTGGTCTGTCTGGCTGGTTGGCTGGTCTGTCTGGCTGGTCTGTCTGGCTGGTTGGCTGGTCTGTCTGGCTGGTTGGCTGGTCTGTCTGGCTGGTTGGCTGGTCTGTCTGGCTGGTTGGCTGGTCTGTCTGGCTGGTTAGCTGGTCTGTCTGGCTGGTTGGCTGGTCTGTCTGGCTGGTCTGTCTGGCTGGTTGGCTGGTCTGTCTGGCTGGTTGGCTGGTCTGTCTGGCTGGTTGGCTGGTCTGTCTGGCTGGTTGGCTGGTCTGTCTGGCTGGTTGGCTGGTCTGTCTGGCTGGTCTGTCTGGCTGGTTGGTTGGTCTGTCTGGCTGGTTGGCTGGTCTGTCTGGCTGGTTGGCTGGTCTGTCTGGCTGGTTGGCTGGTCTGTCTGGCTGGTTGGCTGGTCTGTCTGGCTGGTTGGCTGGTCTGTCTGGCTGGTTAGCTGGTCTGTCTGGCTGGTTGGCTGGTCTGTCTGGCTGGTCTGTCTGGCTGGTTGGCTGGTCTGTCTGGCTGGTTGGCTGGTCTGTCTGGCTGGTTGGCTGGTCTGTCTGGCTGGTTGGCTGGTCTGTCTGGCTGGTTGGCTGGTCTGTCTGGCTGGTCTGTCTGGCTGGTTGGTTGGTCTGTCTGGCTGGTTGGCTGGTCTGTCTGGCTGGTTGGCTGGTCTGTCTGGCTGTCTGGCTGGTCGGTCTGTCTGTCTGTCTGTCTGGCTGGTTGGCTGGTCTGTATGGCTGGTTGGCTGGTCTGTCTGGCTGGTTGGCTGGTCTGCCTGGCTGGTTGGCTGGTCTGTCTGGCTGGTTGGCTGGTCTGCCTGGCTGGTTGGCTGGTCTGTCTGGCTGGTTGGCTGGTCTGTCTGGCTGGTCTGTCTGGCTGGTTGGCTGGTCTGTCTGGCTGGTTGGCTGGTCTGCCTGGCTGGTTGGCTGGTCTGTCTGGCTGGTTGGCTGGTCTGTCTGGCTGGTCTGTCTGGCTGGTCTGTCTGGCTGGTCTGTCTGGCTGGTCTGGTCTGCTGCTCCAGCCTCCGTAGGCGCTGCCGCTCGGCACTCAACGCAACTTCCAGAGATCCCAGTTGCTCCTTAGGAATTATGCGAAAAGTCAGCTGATTTCTGTTTACATGTCACAACAGAATTATGCACGTGAGGTGGGCACTAAGCGATGTGTTTTATGTTTTGAATCAATGCCGACAGAATTTGCGATTTCTCGAGATCAGAATTAGAAACGTGGATATTTGTTATTTGTGGTCTTCTCTGTTCGTGAAGTTTTTCTTATTAGAGGCGGCAACCGCCTGAATTTAATTTAAAACTATTTTTATTTATCACGCCATATGAACTATCGATTTTTCTCTCGACACTTTTTAACGATATACAGTTCAATGCTTAACTTTAATATAATTTGTTCGTTACTTACAAGTAAAATTTGGGGGATAAGTCTCACAGACATTAGAATTAGAATTAGTACAATATAGAAAACTAGACCGAACAATTTGGGGTATGACGCAGTTTCATTCATTCATTCATTTTTAGGGGTGCGTCTTAGCGCAGGATGGAGATTTAATAAATTTTCGAGGTGAAACGCTAACTATCAGACTACATTTAAAGCCACAGAATGATAGTCTACGGTAGCAACAACAGCAATAAGCATATAAACAGGATGAACTTCACGGAAAACATTAGTCAACCGACAACCTTGAAGTGAACAAGACGTCAACTGAGAGCTGATAATATACAATTTCTAAAATCAATAGGACTAAATTTGAAGCAATGAACCAACATCTTGGATATTACTGAAGGCACGAGCCATGACAATAGCATATCAAAAATTGACTACCACACTTACTCATCGTTCACCTCTTCATTTAAAAACAGTGATGAAACCCGCATTCCAGTGCAAAACCAAGACCTGTATATCCTCCCGGCTGAAAGTTTCATATACATTGAGGGAACAGTAACTAAACCTGATGGAACAATATCCAGCACTGCAGAGCTAGTAAATAATGCTGTAGCGTTTCTCTTTGAGGAAATTCGCTATGAAATCAATGGTGTGGGAAATTGATAGAACTCGAAATCTTGGAATAGCAGCAACACTAAAAATTACATATCATTAAACCCAAATGAGAGTCGCATGTTATACAACGCTAGTTGGTTGCCAGATAAATCAATTACATCCCCCCAGGCTTTTTCTCAACACCCAACCAAAAAACTAATAAAGTCACTATCCCATAGAGCACTCACTGAAAATGATCTGCGTAAATATGCACAGCATATAATCCACTTTAGAGGAGCGCGACCAATTACCTAGAAAACCGCGGAAAAATGAGAGCAGAATTATAAATATTTAACACAAATAAGTTTTATTCTAATAATTTTTATTTTAAATTCAATATACAAAATCTCTCTTAATATCCTAATTTAATTAGGTACTTCATAAGTTTATATTCTTTTTTTGCTTTCTTTTTTTGATCCTCAGCGTGCTGGAGATTCAGCTTACACTCCTGTGTAAGCTGCTCCAGCCTCCGTAGGCGCTGCTGCTCGGCGCTCAATGCAACTTCCAGAGATCCCAGCTGCTCCTTAGCATTGTCTCGGGCTCTCTTCGCCCTTCGACGCTTCTCTTTTAGCGCGGTCATTACATGCTCGCCATAAGCAAGCATGCGCACTAACCTACGCAATGAGTTTCTCTGAAATATAAAAATAAATTAAACTCCATTTCCTTTTCATTATAATAAAGTTCAATACTTACAACTTGCAGCCTTCTTTCCGAATCGTTATCCATCGTGGTTTTGAGGGTAGCATGAAGTGAAGTTTGCTTTTATACCGATAATGTTTACATTATTCGAATGATACACTAAAAAACACGTTAGGAATTGAGGTAAGGAACCGCTGAGTTAATCAGTACCTAAAGAATTGCACCTGATCCCTTTGTTTATCTTAATATTATTCGTGATACGGTTTAAAGCTGACTTTAGAATTTTCGCGCCTATGTATAATAAGGAATCCATCTATACCTATTCAAAATTGTCTTTGATTTTAGGAAACTGACCCTCACTAAATTCGCAGCATATCAATTTCAATTTCAATATATGGAGCAAAACTTCCTTTTGTTTATCTCAATAAACGTTCGCGTTATGGGAAGACTGAAATTTTCACATAGCTTTAGAATTTTCACACCTATGTTTAATAAGGAATCCATCTATACCTGTTCAAAATTGTTTGCGATTTTTTAGGAAACTGAGCCTCACTAAATTCGCAGCATATCAATTTCAATATATGGAGCAAAACTTCCTTTTGTTTATCTCAATAAACGTTCACAGCATGGGAAGACTGAAATTTTAACATCTATGCTTGATAAGGAATGCAGTGTTTACTTAGCTAACCGTTATTAAAATTTATACATTTGAGTCTAATTAGCACTTAAGGTGATCAGTTCAAAATTATGGTATAAGTTAGCTGATAATTATTACGTTTACATGCTGTCCTGAGTACTTGACTTGAAACTTACTTGAAATCTCAAGTAGCGTTTTTGGTTCTTTTACTTGACTTCAAACTGTCTTGAGTTTTACTTGAACTAACATTTAAGGTTTCAGTGTGTTGGTTAACAATGATTAAATTTCTCTTCTTATCTAATACGCATGCAATTTTCAAGTATTCAAACGAGTTTACATGTATATTTTCAAGTCAAGTAGAAAAATTTTTGTGATTTACTTGACTCAAGTTTACTTGAAGTCAGGATAGGTTTACATGCATGTTTTGTTACTTCAAACCTACTTCAAGTATACTTCAAGTAAGCATGTAAACGTAATAAATGAGAATCTTCATTGTTGTTATTATTCGATAGAGTTTATGTTAAGTATTTTCGCTGCAGCTTATGCCACTTTCTAGTGTTTGCAATATTTGCGGTTTGTGAAGGGTATTTTAGTTTAAAGTATTCAATTTTATTCTTTAAAAATATATCCAGCATGTTCAGGATAATAATAATTACATCATAAGTGTGATGAGAATGGGAATCTTAGCTGTATTGTTGTTGTTGTTGTTATCGGAAATATCTTTTTCAGATATGATTTTCTTGCCCACTTAGTAAGTTGCGATTGCTGTAATATCTGCGACTTGAGGTGAGTATTTTCATTAAGAATTCTTTGGAAGGTAATAATGACATATGGTTGCAATCCAGATCTTAGCTTACAGATCGCACCGGGTTGTTGTCCAGACCCAATGCTGGATCTCAGCTAAAGCTTAGTGTTACTTGAAAGTCCAGTTCTTCGCTGAATTATATGTATATTTTGCTCTAGAATCCAAGCTCATTCCATAGCCTAAGTTGCTACCAGAATTAATACTTGAAAAATATGCTGAATTTGTTTGCTCCTAAAACTATGCAATATCTTTTTCAGGTATGGCTTTTTTAGTCACTTAGTAATTTCAAGTTGCGGTTGTTGTAATATCTGTGACTTGAGGTGGTATACCCAATGCTGGCTCCAGCTAAAGCTTAATTTAATTCTTAGTGTTACTTGCAAGTCCAGTTCTTCACCAAATTATTTGTATATTTTGCTCCAGAATCCAAGCTCATTCCATAGCACAAGTTGCTACCGGAATTAATACTAGAAAAATCATCATCTCGAAACCAAAGCTCAAATCCCCCACAGCTCAGTTCATAGTTCCCCCACTCTGGACCAAATTCCATGCCGGTTCTGCGCCGGTTCATGCCTGCTCTGGGCCAAATCCCATGCCCGTTCTGCGCCACCTTCAAATCCTGCTCTGGGTCATATCCCATGCCATTTCTGCACCACCTTCAAATCCCATGCCTGCTCTGGGCCACCCCATCCAAGACACAAACTTACATCCAGAGCTTTCAGTCACACCCCAAATCCCATGCCGGTTCTACACCACATCCAAGACCAGAACTTTCACCCATCTCCAACCACCAACTGTAAGCCACCTTATCCAGGACTCACACCAAAAAATACCCCATACACCCACATCAAGAGCTTTCAAGCCACCTTATCCAAGACACAAACCTAAAACACCTCATACACGCACATAAAGAGCTTTCACCCATCTCCACACACCAACTCTAAGCCACCTTATCCAAGACACAAACCTAAAACACCTCGTACACGTACATAAAGAGCTTTCAGACCCCCCAAATCCTATGTCACTACGGGGCCACCTCCTAGGTGGCCCCGGAGTGACATAGCTCTACTACTACAAAAACAATTTGCTTGGCTGCTTCCACCGAGAGTATTTGTTATTTGTTTTTTCTTATACCAGATGGGATCAAGATCTGGCTGCGATCCACTTGCATAAACTACAATTTGCGTTGGCTGCGCCCTGCACTTGAGCGATTCTTATTTGATCCGGCTGTGCTCTTGTCGAAAGCTTTTGTAAGAAAGAAGCGAAGAAGGCGACAAAGAGAATCTATATAAAGAAATGCACACGAAAAAAGCCACCCGCGAGTGAACACCTGCGAACCAAACCACCAGCCAATCAAAGTGACACCGCCGAGGCCCCAGCCGAGGTGCCCGCCACAGCCCCAGCCGAGTACCCCGCCGAGTCCGCCGCCCCCGCTGAGACCAAGCCACCGACCCTGGCCCAGCATCACACACATTCACACACACTCACACACACACACACATACACACACACACATACACTCACACACACACACACACACACACACATTCGTACATGACCATGTGACGTCACAAACCAATTGGCACAGCTAAGAAAATCCAAGATGGCGAAAAAGGTGAATCTAGGGGTTATATGTAAAACCCCATGTTAAATTGTGCTAGAACCGGCATAGCATATCTACTGTCGAGTCTTCACTCCTACGAGTAGTGTTGTTCCTCACCAATATGGAAGCTTGGAACCTATAACCATCTTGTTTGCTTGCAGATTGTAGGCGGTTGCCTAATTCGCTGATTAGCGAGTAGTTTGGCAAATATATACGAGTATCGTCGACATGGTTGAAGAGGTCCCACTATATCGATATGGATATATTCGAATCTATTATTCACAGGCTTCCCGTGGAGATTTGTGTCGTCGTATGTTTCTCTACATTTTGGATTTTTGGCAACTGAGGCAGGAACGAGACCACTCATTGCAGGCTTTGTTAAGTGTCTGGCAGAATTATTATTTAACGATTACTCGTCGTGTGGCTCAAATACCATATGCTACAAGCTGTGTTCGTAATTTAATGAAAGGCTTGTGTAAACTGGGGTTTCCTGAATTTTAGTATGAAGACGTCGATTGTAACATACGTGCTACCACCACTAGGTGGTATATAAACCACCAAAAGCAACATAAGTCAGTTGCTTTGAAAAGTTTTATTTTTCGACATATGTATGCTGTTTTTGTAAAAGGCTTTTCAATTCTTTACCGTTCGTACTTAGTTGCTGACACCGAATCGCGTCCTTAATCAGCTCTTCCTGTTTTTTCAATTCTCGGAGATTAGCTTTTAAAGATCGTATAGCACTTTGTAATTCTATGTTTGTTTGTTTCAATCATCATTATTTTGCGGACGAGGCTCTGGTAAGTATGCGGTTAGTTTTCAAAAGCTTGCATAGTAGCTAGTTCAAGAATCGCGAAAATCCGAATTTTGCTTCCTTGAATGCATCTTGATGTTCTTTCCCGTTCCTTGTATCTGCATTATACTATGTATGTTCCTGGTTGTATGTTCGAACCTATTATTTCTTCCTAGGGGTACCTAATATCTCTCAACTATAGTCTGCTCTTCTTAAAAGCGAGCTCATGCACCCTTCAGACACCTAACCTATCCTTTCTATTCTATCCTTCAGATCAAGCTTACTATACAGTGCACCATGACTCGAACGTACATTGCACCATGACGGACTAGTAGTACAAAGCGTGACTCCTAAGCTTCCTCGTATCACAAAAAAAAAGCTTCTAGACTTGTGTTTGGTTTCACTTGAGTGGACATCCGGCATCTAAAAATGGCGTTGACCGGCTTTTCCGATTCACGGTTTTGTCCGTTTCAATTCCGAATTGCTATCACCCACTTGATGTTAAGCGTATCGTTGGCATGCTAAAGTTTACTGGAGCTCTTACTATTCGTCTTGGTATCCTAAAATTGCACAATCGGTCAGTACAAAATCTTTCACATAAAAAACCTCTTACCATCTTTCTGTTTTAAATGTTGTGTATAGTCTAGAGTTGGGCAATAATCAACTTTCCCAAAACACTAGCACCAAGCAACACCAAGTTTTTGTTAATACGTCTCCACTAGAACTCACAAGACGGCTCTGGAACTACTGGGAGACCGTATGGCTCCCAAGTGCTGTTAATGCCCATCGCTGGTCTAGATACACTACAAACTTGATAAAATAATGTTATTCAAATGACTATTACAGGTCTTCACAGATATGTAGGTGCACTTAAATCGAAAAATATATCTTACCAAGAACTTGGGAAATCGCGAACTTGCAGGCAACAAAACAATGAAAACAAAGCGGAATTTTCAGCAACCACCATTTTCCTATTTGGCTATGACCCAAAAACTAGCATAGTGCGGAATCGTTAAATGGCCGGCTAACCTTGGGAAATATGTAAATTGACCAGGTCAAGAGTAACACGAGAAATCAATTCTAGTAGTAGATATACCCCCATCACTGGAGCAGTTTTAAAGAGCAGAAAATCATTTTATGTTAATAGTTTTATTTTATAGTTTTTACTGAGCTTATTTCCACTTGCAATTATGCATATGATCACAAAATTCCTCTGTCTGTCTCAACTTGTTTATACGAGAATGATTGCGGTTAAAGGCGTACGTTCTGAAAACTACTGCGATAGCGTGACAATGCTAGAGAGGAGAAAGTAATCCTTAAATAGCAAAGTAATAGGCTCTTGACATGCAATGTATGCCATACCAAGCATTTTCCGCATTTCGTTAGTAGTTTTTAAAGGCGCCAAGAATCTCCGTCTGGAAAAGGTCGAGGGTAGTAATAAAGTACACATTTAGTCATTGTTTCTAATTAACCCAAGAGTTTAAAATCAGAACAGCAATAAAAGTTTAATCAGACAACCAATAAAATGTAATTTTTATTAAGTTGAAGTTGATATGAATTTATCTTATATATTAATAGGCAAACAAAAAGTTTGTACACGCTAAGGCTTTTTTGTTCGTGGACCGATTTCGTTTAAATTTTCAGAAAATGTTCTTTTAATGGCATAGTTTTGTAATAAGGAATTTCAACAAAATCGATTCACGAATAAAAAAGTTATAGCGATTTTAATTTTTCGGATTTTAAAAAGCCGTTGGAAAGTTTGAATTTTTTGTGAGCATCAACGTAGAGCTGAGTAGCCTACGATTGACACAAATGCCGTTTCAGTGAAGCGAATGAGAAACAGAGAAAAACAAGCGTTTGTGTGGATTTTTGGCGGCATAACTGACATAAAAAAACTCGGCCACTTTGTGCGTGCATTTTTTTATACTCTTTTGTGTATAGTATTATTGAGTTGTATTGTGTAAGGGGCTGCCGTTCGTTTTTTGGCGAATGCCTTTAGAAATTTTAATTGATTCATTGCACCTTAAGAAATTTTGACTGATTCTTTTAAATGTGCTTTGAATGTTATTCCGGTTAATTTTGATTCGTTTTCGTGTGGTTCTTTTAATATGAGTTGTCATTTTTGTCGTGCCAAACATTTTCTGACTGAAGTAACTTTACGTAATACTGAGGCATTTTCTTTGTGTTGTCATAAAGGCAAAGTTAATCTACCTCCCCAGTAGGAATTCTAGGAAGGCCTTACTGATGGAGCACTGAAATAAGTACTCATCTGGTAAGGGGTACCCCTTATTTTCTTGGTGCTAGATGGGCCCTTACAAACCCCATTACAAGAGAAGGCAGATGGTAAGGTGTAGTCCAGAATTATACCCAAACAAGTGAGAGTCTGCCCGATGACTCAAGGGAGCTTTCCTGGAGCTTTCATAAATTTTATAGAAAGAAAGAAAACGGGCAATTATATTCGTCGACATAAAATGCGACATTAGCATACTCAATAGCCCGGCTCTCATTCTATACGGAGGACAAGCAGCTTTGCAGAAATGGAGAATTTAGTTGGGGGACTGCTTAGGTAAAGCCACTCTCGGGCTTGGAAAAAAAAGGCATTTGTAAAAGATGAAGAAATAAAAGCATTTCGACACCGGATCACATATCCACAGGCGCCCATGAATAGCTCTTTTTGCAATGTTCCATTTGCTGCCTTACTATACCCCTTACAGATGAGCAGTTCTATAAGTACTCTAAGGTAAGTACTAAAGTAAGGCCTTACCCCCTATGACATCGTGTGTAAAAGTAAGCACTTCTGTAAAAGGGAGTGGTAAGGCCTACCCCTTACCAGTAAGTGCTGATTTCAGTACTTCTGTAAGCTTACCGGTCCTACTGGGTCCACTTTCTCAAAATTACTTTTTCAATAATTTTTTTGAAGGATTAACTTCGAATGAAAGTGGTATTAAAAGTCGTTCTAAAATTTTTTTTTGCAAATATTCGTTCGTATAATGCTGCCTTTGCAATGATTAGCTCTGAGTGTAATTTGTCAAATGACACTGTAAATGGCATTTATCATTTTACCACATAGCCAAGCAAGACGTCATGGATGCGATCAAAAAAATCCTGGGAAATTTTAGATGCTCTGGAGCGACAATGGAAATGTTTCATAGTAATTAAAAATTCGCCATTGCCATTGCCAATTGAATTTAAATTCGAACAAATCGAGAATTTTATATATTTATTGGTTTTGTGACCGAATTTCGGTAACGGGGATCCCAACTAGTAAATATAATTCCGAGTAAGAATTTATTACAATCCGACAATGGAGACTTAATTGCTGTTAGTTTCTTTTATGTTTATTTTTTATTTATTTATTTATTTTCTTTTGTTGGTGGTCCCGACAGTTTTCTGATGACCTTGCCGATCGGTACCTCGACCCAGTACCTAACCAAAAGAAATAAAGAAGGATCCTAGCCGTACACAGGAGAGTTTTAGGTTCATATTTAAATATATTGACAGATAAGCTACCGACATCTTCCTCAGTTGAAGGTCAGAGTAAAAAGAAAAGGCTAGTTAGAAAAAGGAATAATCTATCTAAGAGCCCTATCAATGCCTAGGGTTTCTTCAGACGGTGTTTAGACGGTTCGCTTCCAGGAACGATCCTCACTTTTACCCCGTTTATGATTAGGTTGAAGAGTTGAGTCGAGGTTGAGTTGAAATTTCGACCACCGTATATGATGTCGAGTTGAGTTCACTTTGGGTTGAAAGGTAGTTGAACTAACATCAAAACATAACCGTTACGTAAAATTTTTTTATAAACATGGAAGGTAATCAGAACGGAATAAATTTATATATTTATATATAACGCCGAAGTCACGATTTCACGGATGGTAAACAAACAAAACAAATGTCATTTCAACCCAATTGCCAAAACTCTGAAAGCGAGAAGGAGAACTCAGAGAAATCGGAACCGTCCGGATTTCAATGAACTCCTTAAGAGATTTAAGGAAGCGATGAAAAGGCTGAACAAGGCCATCATTAGACGTAAATCCGAGCATTTCAAAAGGTTGCGCAGAGAAGCAGACCAGAACCCAGAAATGGTTATGTCAGCTCTCTCCGCCGATCACCTGCCCCACACTGCTCCAGCTTATAGTGTACGTCCTGTTTCCACGTACGTATGCACCGCTGATCTACCCAGCCTCCAGGTGGACCCAGAAGAGGTACCTGCGCTAACCGCAGAGGAGATTCTGGAGGCCGCTAAAAAGATAACCATCAATAGGGCCCCTGGCATGGATGGCATACCAAATAAGTCTTTAAAGCGTGCCTAAGAGAAGGGATCTTCCGGAGCGATAGAAACAGCAAAAACTCGTGCTCCTATCGAATCCGAACAAGCCTTTAGGGTCCTACAGACCGATATGCCTCCTTAGTTGCATAGCAAACTTTCCAAGCGGGTGATCTGTAACAGGATACTTCGAAAGGGTAGGTAGCTTGTCGGACAAGCAATTCGTCTTCAGAAAGACAAGGTCGACTCAGTATAAAGGGCCTTTCCTAAGACTCTAGTTTTTCACATAACAAAAAAAAGGTCGACGACTGTTGCTCGACCCTCGACGTAAAAAATGCTTTCAACTGATCGAGGTGGAGCAAAATTGTTGAGACTTTGATCAAGCTAGGCACACCAAAGTACCTAGTGCGAGTAGAGGCTGACTACCTTCAGGGTAGGCCACTTCATTGTGATTCGGAAGATGGTCCGAAGGTGTTCGGGACATCATGCGGTATTGCGCAGGGTTCCGTCCTGGGCCCTCTTCTGTGGATTGCAATGTAAAATGATGCGATAGGGCGTCATCTTCCAAAGGAAACGGGGGCGATTGGGTTCGCGGATGACATCGGGATAATTGTCGTAGGAAAACTCCCAGATGATACCGAATTGTATGCGAGCGAAGCAATCTAGGAGCGTGGCTAGAGCACCGTGGGCTTAAGCTTGCTGAGCACATAGAGCCCGTAACGATAAAGGTAAGAGAACAGATCATGTGAGTAGATGAGGTACCTGGGAGTAATGGCCGACTGGAAGCTAAACTTCAAGGCGCAGTTAGAGGCCACGGAAGACAAAACGTCTACGATTTGTACAGTACTCGCAAGAATGGTGCCCAATGTTGGGAGCTCTAGACTGATTCGCGGCTTCCTCTTGGGGAGGGTGGTCAGCTCAGTCCTGTTATACGCAACGCCAGTGTGGGCAGCAACGTTAAACAGGACTGTAAACAGTAGAAAGTGGAGGGCCGCACATATGTTAAGAGAACTTCACGCTTGCTGTGTGTATAGGACCACGTCCGACGATGCAACGTGCGTGATAGCGAGGATGATCCCCATTTCTGGCGAAAGAGGGCATGCGTCTCTATGACCCAGAATATGGTAGAGGGGAGTCCGTAAGGAAATGGCAAGAATAGTGGGATTAGTCTGTCAATGGTCTTTGGACCCACAGACTTATCCCTAAGTGGAAATATGGGTTACGAGAGAGTTACGACCTCACGCAGTTTCTGAGTGGACATGGGTGGTATAGGAAATACCTCCATCTCTTTGGGCATGATGATTCGTCGTTGTGTCCGGTATGCCCAGAGATGGAAGAAGATACACTTGCTTTGCTTGCTTGAGATTTGCGGATAAAAGAGCGGAACTAGAAGAAATGGCCGAGGCGCCACTAACGTCCCAGACGATATGATGAGGTCCGAAGAAATAAGGAGGAAAGTGAAAGCCACGCTGCCGCTGCGGCCCTCAACAAAAAGTTAAGGCTGGAAGGAGCCGTAAGAAATAGAGAAAGGCCAAGAAATGCCACGAGCAGTAGTCAGTAGCTTTTTACCTCCTGGAAAAAAACCCCAACCCGTGTATATGAGGCAAAATATCAACTCGATCCAGGTATGTAAGCTGAGTTGAGTTGAGTGAACCCAGTTTCAACTCGACCCCTGTTTATGACTAGGCTGAACCTGGGTTGAACCTAGGATGAACCTAGTCATAAACGAGGTATATATTGTATTGTCAACGGTGCTAAAGCGGTGTACATACTCGGAAAACCGGAAGTGTGCTAAATAATGAAGAATGCGATATTTAAAAACAAATAATATTGCATTATGAATTAAATAAAAGCAAGTAAAAAATTTTTGTTATTCATTTATAAATACACACCTATTTTCAGGTAATCTTGAAGACATCGCAAAATCTTGGCTGTGTGAACTGACTGTAAGAAATTTTAGTTCTCCATAGACACATCCGCTTTCTAAATACCGAAGGATAGCAGTCAACCACTCGTGAGGGGTGATGGCTTGTCTCACATTGCTGTCCTTTCTTTAGATTAATGGGATTACCATTTTGTACAACGTACTGCATGTAGTCTCATCCACACAAAGGTAATTATGCCAACCTCCAGCTTTAATTTTTCGATCTGCTATGGCAGACAAACAAAAATGTTAAAACTTCTCCATAACAAAGTAAAATTCTCCGAGGACAGTAAAAACAAACAAGACTTTCTCCCACCGCGACTGGAATAGACTGACTGGTTCCGGCACCATCGTATGAGGGTCCCTAATTTTGGATCTGGGCCAATGGACTGGCGTCATAATGGAGCGCACTTGTGTATGAGGGCCTTGAAATTGGAGACTTCAACCTTGAGACTGAGACAGCTCTAAAGAAGGATGTTGCAGAAATTCAAGACCAAGGCCGTCAAGGTTATTCATGTGGATACATCACATCACACATCAACTAAGTTATTCGTTATTAATTACATTTCAATATTATTGTAATTTAAAATTTTCTAGTAGGAAGTAATTTCACTAAAAGTCACTATTTATCTTAAAAAATGTAATATGCAAATCAGAAGATAATAAATTTTCAAGCAAAGCTCTGTTTATGGTCGTTTTAAACTTTGTTTCTTATTTACGTTTACGCCGGTTTGTTAAAACAAATTGTTCAGACTGTCATAAATATTCCTAAAATAGTAAAAACAATCTTAATCACCGTTTATCATCACAGAAACAAGTAATCACTTAAAAAAAATCTCAAATCCATTTCACCTGACAACAAATTTTTCTGTAAACATTTCTTAGATGTTGCTCAACATTTTCTCAAGTCTCACAAGTGAATGCCGTCAGAAGCGCGATTGCGTTCAGGTAATTAGCAACAGCTGGCGCTTATTCTCCTTGATCCCCAAAGTCAAGACAGAGCAGCCCCCCAAAACCGTTGAATGCTTGGTGTTGAACAGGAGTCTTGGGGCTACCTCCAGCAATACCGCCGCGAAAAATTCGGGCACGAGCCCCAAGAACAAGATCAAAAACAAAAAAAGTACACACAAGACAAGACGTCAGTGCTGCTATCTCCTAGCGTCTTAAGACAAGTGCTTAGTTAGCACACTGCTAGCAAGCTCCAAGAGAGGCTCGTCCTATATGAGTAGTGCTTGTGCCGCGGAGCTGTTCCCATGGTGTAAAGGCAGCAATCAGCTTGTTGGCCGACTTCAGTTCGGCTTCACAACTCAACTTGAAACGTCTAGGGGTGATTAGCTTTCCTTGGAGGCATTTTCGGAGTAGTTTTCGGAGTAAAGAAAATCGAACTTTTTGATAGTCAATATTTAAATGTGCGGGAAAGTGACGGTTATTGTCCTTGTTATTTTTTTTTACCTGTGTCCTAGATGCACAATCCCAAGGACTCGTTCACCACCTGTTGAATAGTTAATGAACAAATTTTCTGTTAGATACAAGTTTAATTTCAGTGGATTGTTGTGTGTATATGGATTTTTCGTCGTTGAAGCCGATTAAATTATGCAAATTTCTTTTTAACGACGAATTCGCGAACTAATTATTTACCTAAGGTGGACGGACGGACATAAGATCACGGGTTAAAAAGTGGATGACAATTTTCGGCTTTAACCGGTCTTTGATGTTGTGAAAATAAATTCGGTGACCATCATGTGATTTTGATGCAACGTTCGCAGATTTATGATAGAATTTCACAAGAAGAGAACTTTTATTTCTATTTTAATTTAATTGTTCATTTTTACTTTTAATTACGACGACAAAAGGTGAAACTTTTAATTTTTTAATTAATTTTTAAAATGGCAGTTGATCCGCATCTAGAAGAGCTCATGGGGAAGTTGGGTAAGTGGCGTCGCACAGAGTTGAGCGATATTCTAGTATCGCAATTCTAGTAACTAACTTTGTTGTTGTTGTTATAAATAAGTAATTACACACTCCCACGCAGAACTATCATGTTTTTTTATTGTTGTTGGTGTAATCAACTGGTTTTTTTTTACAAATTCAAGCAAAAACGTGTTTTTTTGGTGTTTGTTTAACCTCGTAATTCATTTACTAGTTTTTTGTTTAGTTTAATTTAAATTGAAGACTACTACTGATTGTTATCACTGAAATGAAGGAACTCCACATAAACACAGCATGGGAAAATGACTGAAAGTTTTTCTGGTTTTGTAACTTCTAAGTATGTGCGGAATTACGCTTTGTAGCCACGTTAATAGATTATTTTTTTTTTTATGATTTTTCACTACTTAAATTATGGATTGATGTTTTCTATTATTTTTTTCACGCCTTCATGAATTTTGAACTTAACTCGAACTTTATGACATCATTTTTCATATTCTAGTCACGAATCCTTAACTCTTTAGGGGAAAAAAACTATTTACATATTGGAAAATTTATTTAAACAAGTTGTGTTCAAGTTGACGCTACTATTTCGTGTATTTACAAATTTAATGATTTTTTCGCTTCCAAAAATAAAAATTCTACTTAACAATTCAACAACTGTTAAAATACTAAAACAATCGATTGAAATCTAGTTTCTTTGGGTTAACGAGATCAATCCGGATGGAAATTGTTTGAACTTAGAAAACGGTATAAAATCTAAAATAGTCCAGTGGATATCGGTAAAAATAGTGTATTACCTCCGAATTCTTTCGGACAGCACCGATTTTTGTGAAATTTGGTAATTAGGCTTATCTTTTACCCCCTCTATAATAGTTATATGTCCTTTAAGGTAGGTTTACATTTGCAAGTGCTTTCGCGAAAGTCACTTTCACGAAAGTAAATAGAATAGGGCTCTATCTACTTGCGCAAGTGCTAGTTCACTGTCATGCAGAGTTTACCTCGCGTAAATGGAAGCGAAAGTTAGACTTTCATGTCAAAAACGACTTACTTTCGCGAAAGTACTTGCAAATGTAAACCTTACTTAAGGTGTGATTTTTGTTTTTAAGGGATTAAGACTACCCCTTTTAAGAAAAAATTTAAAAACAATATTCTTCTTCTTTGCGCTCCTTTAATCCCTCATGGGAGATAGGACGAAAACAGTTGCCATCCAGCCAGTGGCGTAGCAAGAAACCTTTTCAGGGGTGGGGGGGTATTAGTTATAAGTCGAGTCCTGAGCTTGAACATTACCTTTCATAATTGATATAACTTTTAGTTATGTTTAAATAGGAATAAGACCTGAAGAAGGGGGTTTTAGAGGAATTCAGTTTATTAACTACTGACATACATGATCAATGGTTCCAGAGCATTGCTTGTGGAAAAGTCGCAGTTCTATGTTTCTACACTTTTCAGCAAATTTGTTGATTGCTTCCTTAGTCTTTACGTCGATTTCCATGTGAACACTCAAAAGAGCAAGCCCGTTCAGCCGCTGTTCTCCAGTTGCACTACTTTGCCAATCCTTTAAACGCCTTAAAGTTGATAAACTTCTCTCTTTGCTAGCAATAATGGTCACTGCTAAGGTAGATCCAATCTTCAGACAGTTAGCGACTTTTGGAAAAGGTATGATATTCGGCGCCCTTGGGCTACTAAAAAAACTGCGCCCCTCTTCATAAGAAAATACACGCGATGTCTAGCGGAAGCAAAGACCATAAGAGGAGAGGACAAAAGTAGTAATTGAGTTTTTTCTTTAATATACCAAATGATATGAAAACTTTACAATGGTTACTGCGATTAAAGCCCTCTTTCGGAAGATTTATACCTAGCAGATTAGGCAGTTGAAGTAAAGCCGTCCAGCGAATTGGTAACAAGAAAGAAGGCCATATTTAAAATAGAAACCATAAAGCTCCTATTGACCGAGTCAAACGTTTTTTCATAGTCTACGAAAACAAGGTATAGGGGGGATCGGAATTCAGTAGACTGCACTATGATTCGCATGGTGGTAATATGATCTATACATGAGCGGCCCTTCCTGAATCCGGCCTGCTGCCTTCTAAGCGTTCGGTCTACTGCCTCTCTTATCATAGATAGTAATATATGGAACAAAATTTTGCCTACAGTAGGTAACAGACAGATGCCTCTCAATTGCCACATATTGTTAGGTCCCCCTTTTTTGGTATTTTGACTATGATACGTTCTCTCCAATCCTACCGAAAGGTACAGCTGTTCCATGCTTTTTCCAGGATTGGGTGTAGCACATCTACTATGAGTCGGCTTTCATCCATCTTTTCCAGCTGCCATTGCTTGAATTGCGGTTACTATTTCCGTCTTGGATGGGCCCGGGTGGTGATTCTTATTGGTCGTGCATTATTCCTGAGGCTCCTGTGTAAGTAAACCATTCAGGGCGGCGAATAAGTAATCTCTCCATCTTTGGAGTTGCTCCTCGTCGTTGCACAGCAACCTTCCATCCGCACTCTTAACGGCATGTTTTTAAGTAGTGCTTTCCAGAGAGCTGTTTAGTGATTTGGTGCAGCACCTTACTATTGTTAGTGTTTGCCGCGTTTTCTGCACTTTCGAAAACTTCACATGGTTATTAGCGATATTTCGCAGTTTTTTTTTTATATGGAAGAAATCGTCACATGCCGCTTTACTACATTTATCTCCATACAAAAAGTGGCGAAAAGCTGCACATGACGCTTATGCAGCTCTGCACTGCTTTCTTGTCTTGTACGCCGCAGCATTCGTCATCGCGCGTTTGGTTTCGGCTAAGGAATCGAGGGGTTAAGTACTATGATACGATTTTTGTGTAGAATTTACCCATATCCTAATGCCGCTTTGAAGCCAAGTATCACCACACACCTCCCCGGTCGCCAACTGGAAGGGATCTGCAGTCCAAGAAAACTGACAAAAATCTTTATGTATGTGGGTGTTTATTGTCACTTTGTGTCTGAAGATCTGAACTTCTCGTCTCAAGCCGTGAATTTATGTCACGAATTCACGCCGTCAGTCGGACCTGAAAGCAAGGCGCGAAGTAGGCGCGAAAACCATTCACACTCGCACTCGCGCTTCTTTGCGGGTGTTCACGGCGTGAGTCTGGAGCCTCCTTAAGGCACAAACATATTGGCGCGAAAGCAGTGCCAGCGACCGCCTGCGAGGGAATTTTCCATACATTTAATTTCCGTGTGGTTTGTCCGTCCGTGTCTGTATATTTTAAAGGTTTTTCCAGTCACCAATCTCTTTGTGCATTTAAAGTTTTCAACATTTTTGCATGCTAAACTGTCGAGTTCGCCAGTGTGTCTGTAGGGAATCGTGACGTCACCGGCATGCCACGGCCTGTCAGGCGAATAATCGAAGTGCTCATCCCTCAGTCAGACTCAGTATTATTCCTCCTTCATTGGGCCGCGCCTGGCGACCAGGCCTGCCGGCGGCCTGTAAGTGAATTATTTACTGTTCACTTTAGTGGAGAAACAAGTTTTAATTAATTGCACCCAGTTTTCTAGAAATTTTACATTTTACATACTGAATGGATTGGCCTTACTTAATGTGCACTACAATATTTGCATCGACCTGGGCAAAGTGGTTATTGAATTTAATAAAAAATCAAAAAATTCTCCTGTAACCAGTTTTTCAGATTTACAAAATTTTTTTAATAAAAATGCATTTTTGCTGTCTTAAAATTCAGGGCCCCCGACCCGACCCCCCAAAAAAAATCTGGGTACGCCTATGCTACAAGTTTAATGATTTTTCGTTTCCACAAATAAAAATTCTATTTAACAATTCAACAACTGTTAAAATACTAAAACAATCAATAGAAATCTAGTTTCTTCGGGTGAACCAGATCAATCCGGATCGAAATTGTTTGAACTTAGAAAACGGCATAAATTCTACATTTATCGGATTTTTAATTATTTATGAAATGCGGAAGAACGGAATTAAAAATCCAGTAAACTTTTGTTTTTGGTTATATTTAAACATTAATAAATTACTAACATTTTGTTATTTTGTAACTAAGTGAAAAAAAATTGATTTTACTGTTCACTGAAACTGATCAGACACTGTTACAAAATGCAGCTTTTATCTCCTACCTAGACAATGAAACAATAGATTCATTCCAACAACACTCGAAATGATACAATTTAATATCAACAAAAATTTTTTGGATATGATTTCTGCCTCGGGTGGGATTGTGTCACTTGCATAGAAATTAATCAGCGACGACTCTTCTGTGTTTCTAGGGCATAAAAATAATATGGAATAATTCAGTTCTCGGCGTATCTCCATCAATGCGGGGAAAACACATGCTCAATAAGATTCCGAAATCACACGTTGTTTAACAACAAAACATTGAAAATAATTTAACGGGATGATAAAAAAATTAATGCAGGTTTCGTACACACATACATATATTGTGTGCTGTTTATCATTGACAGTGTAATTTATTGTTTTGAGGTAGAAGAACTCCCCCTGAAATGCAAATATTATTTCGGTGGTTTTTGATTTTATACGGTCAATAACCACGGGTTTTTTTGTTTTAAGGGTAATAACCCATTTTTTTGGATGTGGCGATTCCAAGTTTAGGAGTTATCCTTTGTACTAACGGTTCGTTATGTCGTTATAGTGCAATGTCTATTAGTAAGCTTAGTTCAAAGAATATGAGGTTTTAGGCTACGAGGAATCAGGGGGTGTTGAAGCAAATCGCGTTGAGCCTGGCGGTTGTAGAAGTTCGAAAATATAAACTGTATTAAATTGTTCCAAAGTCGGTTTCCTTTATTTATATGCGAATTCTTTATTCTATAGGATGCGCGAAAAAGGAGACTGTAAGCAGTGGCGTAGCGTGGATTTGTGCCACCCGGGGCGAACCATAAATTTGCTGCCCCCTACTTTCGAATTGATTCTTTTAATCAATAAATCAAAACCTAACTTGAATTTCAAGTAATTTTCAATCCAAGAATTCAAGGCATCATGTAAACGCAATGAATCATATGTAACTAATGAATGTTCGGTATAGTGCGCGCCAAAATAAATGGGAGTTTTACGTGCAGACAACTCCCACATACATTAACATTCCGTGTATGGATAAAACTCAAGCGCATATGCATTTTAATTTCCCTTTGGAAACTCGTTTACCGGGAACAACACTCCACCATAGCATCTGACCAGGACAAGAGTCGTAGTGAGACGAATTGAATTTTTGATTGAAAATATAAATGAGCGGGTGATTTGGGGTTTTAAACGAACGGAATGACGAGGTGCACTGTTCTTTTCGAAGCTACTTTCGTGGAGAAGATTTGAGGCTTTCACTGCGCATCAAAAAAATTGATTTTGAGATTTCCAATTGTTTTGGCGCAGGCTATATCCGTGCTTCAAAGTTGGGCTGAATTATAAACTTTAACAAACCCAGAGAGCTTGAATCAGTAATTTCTCTCTGTAATTTATTTCAGTCTGTCTTTAGATAGAAAGCCTCGTAGACGACCGAGGTTAAGCTTAAACAATTCTCTGTCCAATATCTGGAGGTTTTATTTCCCATCATCGTAGAAAGGGGATTTTAAGGACAAATGTGGCAGCTGTTGGAGCCCTTCTTAAACTTCAGCATTTACAGCCCGCGTCATAAAAGAAGGGAATCTTAAAATAGCTGTTTCCATGCGCATTGAGAGTCTCATACAATATGCTCATTTATATTTTCAGTTAGCTGACTCGACCGTCATTGTCCTGTCCAAATTTCAATAGATTTATTTGTCTGCATTCTGTATTTCCAATTAATAAGACGTTTCATTCTCAACTCTAATGTGGACAACTAGAGAAATTATGCCCTGCAAATAATCGAAAGAATTACGCCAAATAATTTACTAATAGAAAAGGGGTTGTCTTCCATCACAGGCGTACGCTTTTTTGATAATCCGTCAAATAGGAGAGTTTGGTTGGATAATTTTGATGCATCAACTTTATAGTCCAGAAATAAGACCAAACTTAAATGAAAAGTAACGCAGAAGTAAAGGAGACGTAACTTCCACTGAAGTAGATGTAACATCCACTTACTACCATCCATATTGGTCACTCTCATAATAAGCCGGCGTTTGGCTTTTTTGCGCCCGGTGCATATACATATTGCGCCCCCTTCATTTTTGTTCATTTTTTGATGGCAGTAAAGGAAAATGAAAGAAGACACAAACACTCATTTTAAATGAAGGCACGGAATTATTCTTTCACTTTTTTGAAATTGCGCCCTGTCCAATTGCGCCCAGTACAAATACACCAGTTGCGCCTATGAAAGCGCGGCCTTGCCTTTGTCCAATCAGGATTTGCTTCGCGATCTTGCTTTTGTGCTGAGTTTACTTACGCTTTAAATTCACAAAACTCTCCCGCTAATGCTGATTAATGCTCTCCGATGATTTTCATTGTAAGCTGCACTTCCTTAACTATTTCCAGCACTAATAATGCTACAAACTGGAATCTCCATAACGAAGTCGTTCTCCAATCCTTTATATTTCGAAGGATAATAGATGGTCACTGCACTGCATATATTGGTTTCTACGGTAGAGTCTTGCATAACAAAGCAGTCCACTTAGCAGCCTTACTGGACATAGAAGCCGCTTTCAAAAACTTCAGAACAGAGGCGATCTAGGTGTTTCTCGCCGAAGTAGTGATCTGTAATAGTACGACTTATAATATTTGAATTACAAATCATGACCTATGGCACCGTGCCAGCCAGGAAAGGAAAGACGACAAAATCAGGCGAACTAAATGAAATTGCATTGGCCACACCTTGCAGAAGGCAATGGTAAAACGCACAGAAGGTGCATTTCGTGTAATATATGACAATTGGACCATTTTTTCAATTTTTTTTAAACCTTAATTTCTGAAATTGCGCCCGGTGCAAGTGCACCATTTTCACTTATGAAAGCGCCGTCCTTGCTCTCATACATTTATATGGAATGGTACCTAACTTCACATGACTTCACTTCCCTTCCCATTTAGGTTTGGCCTATAGACACCATCAGCCAGGACATCGTGCTGGATGTGGCAATGGTTAGGGCCTGATGTTACCAGCAGCATCTCTAGCTCGATCCAGTTTGGCCGCCGCCCCCAACATCTACGCCGCCCGGGGCAATGGCCCCCTCGGCACCCCCCACGCTACGCCACTGACTGTAAGCACAGTCTACCATAAATAATAGAGACCCTATGCAAAAGAGCCCCTGATACAAAATTTTTTGTTTTAATTTTTGGAATATTCGGGAGCTTTATGTGAATTTTCTATTCGTTATGTGCCATCTGTTACAACATTCACATTCACGTTAATTCTTCACCCGACCAAATCCATAAAGCTAAAGCCTAGATGGTTCAATAGGAAATGTATGTATATATGCAATAAAAGCTAAAGAAGACGTCCAAATAAGTTAAGTATATTAAGTTAAGAAATTCCTTTAATTCCATCATCAGGAAAGTCCAAGGGACTGAGATAAGAGTCACAATACTACTGTAGGTAGTAAAAACTTCTGTTTCCCCGAATATATCACTCACTTAATGGACGGAGTTGACCAAACTCCATGCTATTTGTATAGACTTATTTCCAGGTGTATGAAGTTGATGAATTTCCAGTGCATTTGGAAATCTTTACAGAGCTTGCGAAAGATTTCGAAGCTTAAACTGAAAGATATGATGCGATATTTGAATATGACAGACTGGATAAAAAGTCATTCCTACCACACTGAAATGCGCTTATGTAAAGGGTTTTTACGAGTACGGTTGCAAAACTTTGTTCTTTCATCGCTATAAACATTCTAAGGGCAACCGACGAATCGTTTTCCGCATCGTGTGGGTTTTTTAGTTTGTGTCGCCGTCGCTCTAAGTCGAATTTGGTCGGGCCAGAAGAATAAGGCCCCTGTGCTGAACATCAAGCCGCACGACACGACAAGTCATTTAACTTGAAGAAAGTGACGTTTTAGTCGAATTACGACATTCAGCAGAGGGGCCTGCAGTGGAAATGCTAAGTTGAGTTTTGGCCCCGGTACTGAAAGTCGTGATTCGACTGAAGCATCACTTTCTTCAACTCAAACTTGTCGCGACGCCTCGACTTTCAGCACAGGGGTCTAAGTGATGTCCGGGTTGTTGAGCCAGTCGTCAGCATTATTAGGTACTTTGAAACTACCACTGCTGGTGTACTCCGCCGTCCTCGATTCACGAAAAATCATGTCGTAGAAGTTATCGAATATCTTCTCGTGTTATAGATTTCGCAATGATGGCTCATGTGATATTTGTTTTCAATAACGTACTAACATTAATATGAATCTGCAATAAAAAAAACTTTACTAGACATCTATTATGGTAATACAGTAGCGCATGAAAGTTTACGCAAAAACAAACCCCAACACACGTCTATAATTAAAACCATAAATTGCTTACTAATAATAATCAGAAAACATACAAAAAAAACTTGTTTGTTTTTCTGCCACATGCATTTATTTTCTAAACACATGTGCAGTGCACCCACCAATCACCAATGACTCACTTTGGTCTAGCATTAAACGTTTCAATGGCGAATTTCTTCTTGAACCATATGTAAGGAGTCTAGCCTATGCAGGTCAAGGACACCGCGTCTAATAACAAATGCATGGATCTCGCTTTTAAATGCCGGTTGGCAGATTCGTGGTAATGACGCTTTTTTGAATAAATTAGTCGAAGCTGGAAACGTCATTGTTTTGGTGCAAAGTTTAATTCACGGAATTTGTGTTTTATTATAATAACTAGTTGTGGTTTGTGCTAAGTTTTTTCTCTGGAATCAAAGCTTTTTGGGAATTGATTTATGGCTCGCGGCTCTTTCAGGTAATAAATTATGCGACAGTAACTATTGTTTTTTAAGCAGAATTTTGATTGGTTAAAAAATGTGGATTATGTAATTTTGATAGATTCGTTACAGATCTTTATTACATCGATGAGAAGAGACTATAGTTGATGTTCCTTCACTATTCAGTTTGGTGTTTAGTTTATTTATTGAAACCTTATTAAATGAAATAAATAAAAAACAATCACAAAAACCACAATCTTCATGAAACTTTATATGAGTACATATAAAAATAATGCGATTGTTATAGAAAAAAATTAAAAATAATAAGAACCAATATGTAATGCTTAAAAATTTCATTACAATGCGAATATCACCTTGAAACTAAATATAGAAAACCGATATACATTTCACAGTTTCACTCGATTGCAATCTTAACAACAAGAAATTATTTCGCATATTTGTGGATATTAACAAATCCACCCCGCATAGAATCTTCGATAGTACTAATCGCTCCGGCAAATAGATAGATAGATCGAACATAAAGAAAATGACCGTAAATAGAAGCACGGGTTTTATCGGTCCTCTATGGATGCGAATGCATAATAATAATCAGTCACAAGTTTCGCAGGTGTTATATAATTAGTTTCGCATATAAATTATTTTAGAAGAGTGCTTTTTTTGTACGAACTTTATCGACACGTTTTCTTGAATTTTGTTCGCAATTTTTATTTGGATCGGACGTCAGTGATATCTAATGAAATGCTCAATGCGTAGATAATTTTTAGTGATAAATATCTCAACAATTTATAGATCGAAAATACAATGGAAATTATAATAGACCGAGTGTTTGCGATAAATGTTTTATTTTAGTTCAATTTCTTTGGTATCTCTTTGCTGACAAAAATTGAAAAAATAAATCTTTTTTCTAAAAAAAACATAGTATAATTTATGGGACCTTAAAAACATAAACAAGCCCTAATTATCAATAGTAGATAAACTATTTCAAGGCCTAGATACATGGGGACGCATGCTTCTGGAGCAAAATCTCTTTTGGGCATCCTAGTATCTATTGCCCCTGGATTACAATGAGCATAGCTATTTCATAGTTTTTCCACAGCCGGGAAGCTCTTCAACCTACCCATGTGCAATGCAAAGTACAGTGAGTGCGTTAAGTTTGCGTTGAAGTGTAAAATTTACAAATCGTATACTTGGAAAAATCTTAAACGATAATTGCTTTTTTATACACTTTATATTAGCTTCACCTGCATGTATATATGAATGTATGTTCTATGTTAACAAATCTTGCAACTTGATTAAGCCCAACACACATGCACACATGTATAGTTCGAGTGGCAATGCAATCTGACAATTTTCTGAAAAAGTCAAGATGGCGGCCGAATTTTGCAAATTGTTGTTCCCGAGCCCCGATATGGGTATCAAAAGAAAGGATATGACGAGTAAATCAATTCATGTATGATGAAGCGCTGACTCTAGACATGTTCGCTGTTCGGGTTCTATGACGACATCGGGTTAGAGGTAGTGCGACGTTGGCACGCCCCGTTTGTTGAGACAACTCGTTTGCCTTGTGTTTAATGGGTGTTTGGTAGGATATCACGAAAGTAAGGAAGCTTCTCGGTGATCTGATATCAAGTCTAGAGATCTCTGTTTCCAAAACGTAACTGCCTAGTGTGCGCTGCCTGGCTATTTATCCAGGTAGTGAACAAGTGTTTCTCTCTCGTTCGACTTCCGTTGAACGGGATACCAAACTTACCAGCGTGGTCTTTTATTGGCCAGTGTCCAGGTGATTTTCTACCTTAGCGTTCATTTCTCGCAGCACCATTTTAAAATCGTCTGAGGGTATTAATCTAATGGCGGTTGTTAGCTCTTGGTAGAATCCCTCTTTCTCCCCATCTTGTCTTCTATAGGCGCGTGGACGTTTATGAGACCAATGTTATGTTGTCTTGTTCTGATGCGAAGCGTACATATTCTATTACTTACTGGCTTGAAGTCCAGAATCAGTGGCTTCATTTTCTTTTCCACGATGAATGTAACTCCGAACTTTCTTCTTCCATTCGATGAACCATTGGAGAGTAAGGTGTGGGTTCCATATTCCGTTGCCTGGATCGTTGTCGTTTAATCCGTCCTCTCCCGGATGTGCCTTGAGGATTCGTGACGGGTGGGTTTTTAAGGTGGATGTTGTCAGCCTGTCCTCCAACCCCCAACCTGGAGGGGTTTTTGTTTCATTTTCAGACACAAAGCACTCGCTCTTGACCCTCTTCCATCTGTTACACTTGTATAAACAAGAATATCCAGGGGCCACCCGATATAAAGACAACATCCTCGTGGAGATGGAGGTAGGATTCGGTAGCATAGCAGGAAGATCCTAGATCGCTTAGATCTTAGATTTGGCGTTAGCTCGTTTCCGCTGATCGACGAAGTCCAGATAGCTGTCCGAGATCCATGGCTGCGTCCGTTTCCTTATAGGTGTACACAACTCCATTGCACACAACGGACTCATCGGAGTCTTAGGTAGCTGGTAACGCTAACTTTCTTAGGTAGTTGGTAGCGCTGTTTTCTTCGCTCTTTGTAATCGCATCTGTAATTTCGCTCAAACAAGATAATGATCCGATGCGCATTGCACGTACGTCTTTGGAGGTCTATCCGAATCTTGCGTTGATCAAAGCGTAGTCTAACATCGCCGAGTCGATGCCGGATAGATTCCGCCAGGTGAGTTGGTGTTTGAGTGGATGGCGGAAGATTCTGTTGCCAACGATCAAGTCGTTTGGCGCTGCGAATGAAAAAAGGCGTAAGCCGTATTCCGTGTTCGATTTACCCGTCGTTCCTTCCCAGACGGTGCGATCTGCATCTGAATGTACATTAAAGTCCCATGCTCGGATATCGGTTGGAATGCGATAATGCTGCTGGCAGCCCGTCGATCAACCATAAACCCGACGCTGGCCTCTTGTTTCTCACCCGCGTACGAGTAAAGCGTCGTCGTTTTGTCGATTGTTGGCGGGGCGATCGTCAATGTCCCGGATCCGGTAAGTCGTAGTTCCGATAGCGCAACAACTGATGTTTACGGGAGAAATTTCCCGTTGTGGCCGAGAGGACGTCCGAAAGAGTCCATCACGAGAACACGATGTACTCAATTTGGCATCAGCTGACGTTCGTTGCGTCGAATTTTGGTGAAAGTGATTGGCCGCGAGTATTGTTGGCTAGCACCCTGACAATGAGATGGCGCTATAGAAATTTCAGACGCTGATATTAATGAATGATGACGAATGGTTCGACCTTTGGATTCAAATGTAATGTTCTAGTACATCTCCAGACGAATACCTTTATCGACAGCTGATAATAGTAATACAATTGTTAATCTTTGTTAGAGATTTCGTGGTGGATTAAAACGTCCAATTAAATAAATAAGTAAGTGGTCAATTCAAGTCTAATTTCACAATCTAAAGTCTATTAATACATTCTGCCGACACCAATACGTCCTCATCACCTATCCAAACCCAGCCAAGATTTAGAAAGCAGAAGATAACGCATATTTTCACAAAAAACCCATTATCTCCACCCGCCAAGGTAATGAGCAAACAAAAACAGTCTAGTTTAACAATATTATGTAAAACATTAGTAAATGGAGTTTGCATAGCCTTATCAAAAAAAGAACGCGCGTACGCAACACCGGCAGTTCGGTATCTTATCGACGATCGACGACAGGCGATAACACGGAGCGCCTCGCTGATTGAGCCACTTCACTCGCCATTTACATGCTGTTATACAACGAATGCCGTTCTTAATTAACGACTGAAGTGGGATTATAAATTCATTGATGTCAGATTTATCTTGGCGCGGAATTATCCCTCATTGAGGCGGGGGCCGAGGCCGCGGTGAATTGATTACTTCGATGAAGATTGGCACCAATCAATCGCAGTTTCAACTTGTGCCAATTGAAAATTGCCATAATATGTGCAGACAATTATTGGTGCTGCTCTGTGCTGTGTAACAACGCAAGTGAAAGCATTGCCGGTGATTATTCATGCTGCGTAGCGATGCTATGTAATTTTTTAGGAATCCATTCGGTTCCACATTGATTCAGCCCAATTCGAAATGCCGTTTCCCATTGCCTTCACATAATCGCCGCGTTGTAGAGCAGCCGCCGATAATTACCCAAAATTATTTTCGCTTTCGCTTTCCAGGAAAGAATAAATTCGAGCAATTTTTTGGGGGCTATCTTGGGGGGCTTCGGGTGTCATTGCTACACCGGCTCGTGCTGGCGGTCGTTCACTCAATGACGAAGAAACAAACACCTCATTCAAACGATCACCATTGATTGCCGCTCAAAATGATTTTAAACCAGTTTATTGATTTGTCCAAAAGAAGAAGAAAATTGTCACCAGTAGCGCAGCGCTATCTACTGACGCCTTAAGTAAATTGAGTTCTTATGACGGATGATGCCACATACAAGCATCAGACTAGTTTCAATGCCTTTCGGCGGCATTTAATGGGCCGAACAATAATAATTCAGTTGACTCCAATTGACTCCGGTGGCTCGCACATTAACTTGCAACTCTCTGCTTTTCAATTTATCTGTTTTGTAATTGCACCCAAGCAGCAGCCATTTCCACATTTGCTGGATGGTCGGCCGTGCCAGTGAGTTACCGCTTTCAGCACGGTCAGCATTATGGGAAAACGTGTCAATTATGTGGAAACATAGATCAAGTGAAAATGTTGCTAAATGATAACGACTTGTTTTACGATTTTAGGATAAGGCTTAGGTCGAGGTTAGTCTTTTTTATATGAGACATTTCTTAGTAGTTGAAACTTGATCTATTTTGTTGAATGAAATTCCTGATAGTAACTTGACAAATTGTGGATGAATAATAGATTTTTCAAGTGTCTTCAATGATTTGATGATTTATTACATGTGGTACAGGCGAGCTGCTTTGTGGTTGGTATTGAGTTATTTATTATAGTTTTGAGATGCCATCAGAGTAATCTGTGAACTGATGACTGACATTGGGCTATAAATCACGAGTACAATAAAACTATTAACGCAATACTCGTGCTTTGAAATATGCACATAAAATAAAATATAAAACAAGCCTCTTTAAAGCCTTCAACATCAACGTTCGGCTCCCAAATACAAGTCTCGCCAACACTGGAATGGTAATGGTGGGTCCACATGATACAAACTTTTGTCTTTTTAAATAAAAGTTCTCGCATCTTATTGACAAAATGTTGTTCAAATTTTTCATACCTTTTAATTTTTGTTCACCTTTTCCAATTGCCTCTTCGTCCTTCAAACCGCGAAATACCGAGCGGTCCCCCAACTAAGTACTAACCCCGTCCAAAGCTGCTTGAATTCCGAAATCGAAGGGAAAATGGTCTGAGGGTATAAATAGCACCCTATATGGTCACCAAGATAATTGCCCGTTTTCTTCGTTCTATAGAATTTCGTAAAGCTCTAATTTTGCTTCCTTAAGAGCATATTGACAGCGCTAAAGATTCGCTCCCCCTAAGTAGTGCTCTGAATTTTTCCCGCAGAGTACACACAGTCATGCATAGATACTTCCAACTTTCATCCATATCTCCGGATTCTCTAAGAATCTAATTGCTTCTACTGCACAAACAACATTCTATAGAAATAGAACAAAAGTTTGTGTCATCTGGACCCATCATAGAGCTAGTTGTGCTCCAAATTCCAGCAATTTTGAATCCGACCGATGCTTAGCTATTAAAGTACGCGGATATGTAGTTAGGTAGAAGTGGTAGCCCATCAAAGCCAAAGCCTGGGACCAGTGCCGGCGTATCGTGTTGGTGGGTAGTTGAACAAACACATTATGGCGGAAGTAGTGTGGGATCCAAGTGATCTGGGATGTTAAATCGTGGCCTGAAAGCGGTCATCTGGCGCTTACTGAGCACAAAACTGAAGTTGTGCAAAGGGCTAAAACTAGTATCCGTAACGATCAAGGTCCCTTTAGTCACAGTTCGCCCTAAGGGTGCCTGGGAGTGATGATCGACCGTAGGCTAAACTTTAAAGTACCCTTAGAAGCCATGGCGGATAAGCGCTCACTATTTTAACAGCACTCCTATGACTACTACCCAGCGCAGGGGCTGTAGACCAAGTCGTCGTAGCGGGGAGCATCCTATCATAATAGGCATACTGGGGAGAGAAAGCATACGTATGAGAGGGCAGGCAAATACAGTGCGGTGGCAGATGACTCACAGCGAGTCTGTAATGATAAGTTGGACTAGTTTGTTAAGGGTCGGTGGACCCACAAAATTATTCCAAACGTGAAGATGTGGGTTTTGAGGGAGCGTTGCAGAATGAATTACGATCTCACACAGCTCTTGAGTGTAATGGAAGGATATATAGGAAATATATTAACGATGACTCACCGCTGTGCCCGGCATGATTAGGATAACGGAGAGGGCGTCTTCGTTTATTGTATTTCAGTGAATATAGGCTGGAACTAGAGGCAATGTGCGAAGTTAATTGCACGGGGGTTATCGTATTCTAAAGGCACTCACATGTCACAATGGAACCAAGTCTCATCTTGAAGGCCTATACTAAATGGAAAGTAACGTAGAAGTACAGTAGATGTAACTTCTATCAATACCTTTCTGTTCTGTGAGTAGACGTAACTTCTGTCAATTATATCACACAACAAGCAATTATTAGACATCCCGCACTTCCAACAATTATTTTCTTTGTTCAAAATTAAGGGTGGCTTCTAAAAGTTTAATATTTGGAGACATAACTTTTTTTGTTCCTCCTTCAAATTTCCAATAACTCCGACCATATCTACGTGAATATGTTAGAAGCACCATTCCACAATCTCGATGATACGCGTTCTTCCTAACAATTGTAGACCGATTCCCCAGATGACTCAAGCAAATTCCACGATTCGAAATACAGCTTAAGCTTACAATAGATCAAGGTACTCAAATCGAATTGAAATTGTTGCCAAATCTCTCAGTATTCATCGAATCTGGATTAGCATCGCCTACAATCAGCAAGCAAATGGGATGTTTGCACACCCGTGGAATTCTAATTAAAGTGCTTTGGACGCACATTCATTCAGAAACAGCGTGAGACCGCAACCTATTTCCTCCTTTTCCTCTCAGCCCATCTTTCTACGTCCGATATGGATTTGTGCGTTCATCTGCAACTATAAGAGTCGTTACATCTCTTCTACCATTCAGACTCCAAACTCTTCTACCAGGCAGCGCGCTAAACACCATCGCATGGTTTTTAACTCACCGGCCGCACGAAGGCGTCTGTTCCTGTGTAGAACACTCCTTCAAAACTTTTATCTCTTAAAAAGGAGGATTCACTTTCATTCACCGAAGTCAAGCAGCATTGAGGGCGATTAGTACATACGTGGCAGACCACCTACAACCATCTATGTGAGCCACTAGACTTGTATCACTAAACGACGTGACTGTTGGAATCATAGCGAAATCGCATTTGAACGCAGCCATCAGTACAAAAGGTGATGCTGTCCTCCGCTTCCTTCAGTTCCTAATTTGTTGTCGGACGGTCACGTAAAAATATATCTTTCATGTGAAAAAAACGAAGCTTAGGAATCACTATTTGTACCACTATTATCTATGTCACGTCGTTCAGGCTATTGTGCAATGTCTATCAGTCAGCCTAGTTTGAAGGTCAGAAGAGAATAGGATAGATTAGTGGCGGTCGGGGGTTGCTGAAGCAGGTGGCGATGAACCTCACGTTTGCACTCTAAGATGTTGTCGAAGTCGAATATGCGGACTGGGAACGATTGTTCCATAGTCGACCGAAAAAGAAACATTTTGGACTCACAGTTTACATTTGTCAAAAAACTAACCCCACTCCTGTTTTCCTAAAAAAAACACACAAAAACCTTATTAACATTACAAAAGATATCAAAAACTAATCAACAATTCTCTGTTTCATTCCAGGTGAATGGGGTCGATATCAATTCTTCCAATTCTTCCTGCATGTCCTCTCCGCTCTAACAGCCGGTCTTCACATGTTATCCCTAGTTACAGTAGCAGCAGTACCTGAACATCGATGCTTCATCGATGGCGTAGACACAAACACCTCATATGCTCCATGGAATTCATCTGACATCATCGCAGCAATTCCATCAAAGAACGGCATTCTTGACTCCTGCAGTATGTACGACATTGACAATACCACAGTTCCGTGCACGTCTTACGTTTACGACAACACATACTACAAGTCATCAAGGACAATAGACTGGAACTTCGTCTGTGATAGAAGATGGATGGGAGCGATTGTACAAACTGTGTATATGTTGGGTGTGTTCACAGGAGCGGTGACATTGGGTGGTCTGGCAGACAAAGTTGGACGCAAGACTGTATTCTGCTGGTCGGCCCTTCTGCAGCTGATTTTGGGTGTAGGAGTCGCTTTCATACCAGAGTATTATTCGTTTATGGTTGTTCGATTCTTCTACGGCATATTTGGTAGCGCTGGTAGCTACATAACAGGATTTGTGCTGACTATGGAGCTGGTTGGACCAAGCAAGAGAACGGTGTGCGGAGTTTCGTTTCAAGCAACATTCGCTATGGGAATTATGCTGGTCGCGGCATGGGGTGCTTTAATACCAAACAGAGTGGTTCTTCAAGTGGTATACGGTCTGCACGGACTACTACTCATTGCGCATTGGTGGATTATGGACGAATCTCCTAGATGGCTGTGGGCACAAGGACGAGCCGAGGAGGCTGTGGATGTAATACAAAGGGGCTTACGCATCAACGGATCAGGCATCAAAATCGACAAGGAATATTACATTTCCAAAGCAAAAGTACGACAAGTTGTAGAAGAAAAATCCAACGCTGGACTCTCTGATCTCTTCAAAACTCCAAACCTAAGAATGAAAACGCTCAACGTCTGCCTCGGCTGGTTCTCAAACTCGCTCACCTACTACGGCCTGTCTCTGAGCTCTGGCAAACTATACGGAAATCCACATTTGATTTTATTCATCATGGGCCTGGTCGAGTATCCAAGCTACATCGTCATTATAATGGTCTTAGACAAGTTGGGACGTCGATCAATAACCAGCACACTAATGTTGGCTGGTGGACTATGTTGCATCGTTGCCGCTTACATCACACAAGGCAGCACTGTTGCAACAGCTATTGTAATGTTAGGAAAACTGTTCATTGCCGGATCATTCGCAGTTATCTACAACTACTCTGCCGAACTGTTCCCTACCGTTGTCCGTAACTCAGCAATGGGTCTGGGATCGATGTGCGCCCGTTTAGCCGGAGCGCTTACACCATTGATCACCCTACTCGATTCATTTGATCCGACAATTCCAGCTGTGACGTTCGGTGTTATTTCATTCGTATCGGGGATTTGGATAATGTTCCTGCCAGAAACGATGAACCAACCAATGCCTGAGAGCTTGCAAGATGGCGAGAACTTTGGCAAGGGCGACACTTGGTTCTCGGCATGCTTCAATAGGAGGAAAACTTACACGCCACACGATGCCAAACCTGAACAGATGATTCCATTGAGGACAAACGATCGCTAGATATTATTGTTGATGGCCTTTTTAGAGGTGATATAGTTAGGAAATTAATGATAATAATAATTTAGTTTTAATTTAAAAATGTTGTTAAAATGTGGAAAATGTCTCGATTTTTTGCATTTTTACAAATTACATTCCGTAGTAGAAATGTTCGATTTTTTTTGGACTAAAAACTCGTAGATAAAAAAGAAATTGTTATTAATAAAATGTTTTTATTATTTATTGTTTTGTGTTTTTATTTTTTATAGACTTTTTTTCACTATGTATTTTCCAATTTTGATTGGACTAAAGAATGCCGTAGGTATGATCACAAATGCAATTGTGCTAGCCATCAATAGTTGACTGACTGGGCATATGACAACATCAAAACACGCAATTTTCTTCGTGTATGTATTCACAATTGAACGATTTTCATAATTTCAATACATTGTTTCGGGGCTAGATGATCCATAAAATTGTTACCGTCTTCTATCCACAACTGTCAAATATGAACTGACACAACACCCAAACCAAAATGGCGGCCAAACGAAAATTAACCTGACACCTAAAACGAGCCCTTTATAATATCGAACTATGTAAACTTTTTGTCGGAATCAAGCTAGGATATGACAGAATCGACAGGAAACTAAAGCCGCGTCTCCACCAACCGAACATGTTCGCCGAACAGTGTTCGACAGACATTTGTGATGTCCGCCGAACATTGTTCGGTGTTGTAGCGAACATTGATTTGTGAGCTATTGAAAATGTTCGCCGAACATGTTTGGGAACCAAATGTGGAATGTTTGTCCGTTTTTATGTGCGAACACTGTTCGGCAAACATGTTCGGTTGGTGGAGACGCGGCTTGATGTGTGCATGAATGTCAAGATCTATGTAAACATTTTACAAATAGTGGAATTAACGGAAATGATAATAGAATGTAGAACGGGTGCAATTAGAATTCGAAAACTGTCAAAGTCGAAGATCAAAGTTGATCAAAGCTTAAAACAAGGTGATGAATAAGCACCCATTGTTTGTAATCCCAGGCTAAAAGTAGAAGGTAATATCCATAAAGTTAACATCGACACGAATAAAGCCTTACTCAGGAAAGCGAAACAGTTGGCGAGCGGAAATAACTAATTCAACTACCTGGGGCACACTATAATCGAGGTAAATCGTGAAACAATAGCTGTGCAGAGAAGAAGAAACGTTACAAATAGAAGATACATACTTCTCACTGTTGGCAGTAATGAAATCCAGAGGCAACCCACAGACAAACTTTTATAAAAATCTATAAAACCTTCAGAGACCCACAATAAGGGAAGTCCAAAGTGCGCAACTTCCTTCCTAATAGAAGTATTGCCATCTATGTTATGGGTGACATTTTGCCTCTTAATCAGACCTGCTTGCCGCTTCTATCAGCTCAGTGTGTGAACTTTAGAATGCGGCCACGTAGCTTACTGATGTGCTGATCCCTTCCTACCATGACAGCAACAGTGCCTCTTCCTTTCAGCGATCGTGTCAAGTGCCGTGATGGGATGATAGATTACACTGGTCTGCACATTTTTTGTCCTTTCCAATTTAATAGTCGTATCCTAAGTATTTTTTCGCGCTGAATCCGAATCCGTTGGCCAAATTGCCCTATCACGTCAGGATTTTGAGCAATCCTAACCTAAAAGTGCCAAAAAGCGTGTTTTTTGCACTTTTGCGCGTTAAATATCTCAAAACTATGGAATGATAGGGCAAATCGGACAACGGGATCGTTTTCAGCATGCCAAAATCTACAGAAAACCATGTCGAAAGCGTTAAATTTGAAAAAACTTTTTTTGTAATACTGAAAAGAAAAACTTCGGTGCAACGATGATATCATGTGTTAATAAAAATCGTCGATTTCGCGCCAAGAAGTTTTTCTTTTCAGTATTACAAAAAAAGTTTTTTCAAATTTAACGCTTTCGACATGGTTTTCTGTAGATTTTGGCATGCTGAAAACGATCCCGTTGTCCGATTTGCCCTATCATTCCATAGTTTTGAGATATTTAACGCGCAAAAGTGCAAAAAACACGCTTTTTGGCACTTTTAGGTTAGGATTGCTCAAAATCCTGACGTGATAGGGCAATTTGGCCAACGGATTCGGATTCAGCGCGAAAAAATACTTAGGATACGACTATTAAATTGGAAAGGACAAAAAATGACCCGTTTTTTGCAGACCAGTGTTACCTGCAATGCGTAGAGATGTTAGGAGGTTGTTCAATAAGGCAAAACATACCGGGCATTGGGATGAATATACGACATATACATATATGAGTTCACCCTAACAGCCTACAACAAGGATTTGAGACGTTTCAAAACCATTGCCTGGAGGAAACACTGAGCATTCAGACTCCTCCAGAGGCGACTAGACTCTAAAATTTACTTTTCCAAAGACTCCGTTACCGGAGTGGGCCTCCTCAAAAGGGAAGATGGCTCGTACATCTCTAACCATGAAGAAACCTTGAGGTACCTAGTCAGCGAGCACTTTCCAGGGTCAATCCTCCAAACCGTTTATTCATTGGATGCTGGGTATAATTATAGGACCATCTCAAATCGTTATTCCCGGATTCTTTCTGGGAACATCTTCGACGGTGACAAAGTCAAATGGGCAGTGGCCTTTTTTCAATCCTATAAGTCCCCGAGAGGAGATGGAATTTTTCCGGCACTCCTTCGCCTTTCTCCAAACGCTACAAAGTGGACCTAGATCCTATTGGCATCCAGGTTACCACAGTTGGGTATTCAGACTCAGTCAAATATTTGGGAGTAAAGTTAGACAAGACAGTGAACTGGAACGCTCAACTGGATTACGCCATCAGTAAAGCCACAGCCATATGGGCCTGCAAAAGGCTTTCGGGTAAGACATGGGATCTTACACCACAAATGACGTACTGGATGTACAATACGATCGTTAAACCTGTGGTCACTTATGATGCTATAGTTTGGTAGCTAAAGACTAAACTGGTTACGTCGATCTTCAAGTGCAGCAAACAGCAACGGCTTGCTTGCCTCTCCATTACCGGATCTATGCGGACCTGTCCCACCGCTGCGATGAAGGTAACCATTGGATTGACCCCATTTCATATCCCCATATGGAAATCCGCCGCCATAAGTGCCTTGAGACTTCAGATATCATCCAACTGGCCCCTATATTGTCCAAGGTTACATGGATATCCTTAACAATATCCCAAACATTTCCATTTGCTGCGTATCTGACCATATAGTTGGTAAACTGCGGTTCTAAAGGAAATTCAGGGCGATTATCCCGGATCGTTCTGAGTGGGAGGAACTTATTCTTCCTGTGGATACAAAACATCTCCACTGGTTTACCGAGGGGTCAAAGATGGAACATGGTACATGGGCTGGTGCCGCAGTGTCCAACTCCAAGGTCGCGGTTGCAATAGGAAAGTGGCCCTCTGTTTCCAGACGGAAATACATGCCATTGTTGGTCCAGGTCCTTTCTGTGACATCTCTTGGCCCACCTCCAAGTCCCTAATAGAGGGGTGGATTAAGGGACTAAACCTAGCCTATTGGGAATCAGTCCCAGGTCTTAGACAGGCTAAAGATCTTATAAGACGCTTTGCCTTAAGGGGCACTATCACTTTAAACAGAGCGGACCTAAGGCTCTTGGTAGGTTATCTGACTCTCTCAAGAGACTCTGCTTGGAAGGCGACGAGACTTGCACACATATTCTTTGTGAATGCTCTGCTCTGATCTGGCTTAGAAGAAGAACGCTTATCAAAGAGCTTATGAGCTCTGCTCAAGTCCGGTCTTCTTCAATTAAAGACCTTCTTGTCTTCGTCAAGAAGGCTGATAGTCTGGAGTGGTAGCACGTTAGTTGTTTGAAACGACCTTTTCATACAAAAATCTTGAATTCTCTTTTCTGTCTGTTCCGCTAGTGGGGTACATCCACAATAGGCCTAACTTGGCCGCAGTGTTCATCATATGGATTACCCCCTCATTCCTTAAAAAAATCTTTGGGAATGGTTAGTTGGTAGATTGTATGATCAACAGCTTGAAATAAAAAATACGCTAAAGGGAATCAAGATTTTTGTGCTTAATCAAAAAAAATTAATGGTCTTGGATGTGAAGTATCACGTCCGTATTTTAACGTGACAACGTCTATTAATTTGAACGTGACAACGTCTGTTATTACGTTTTGTATTATTTTCTCAATTAATAAATTATATACATATTTCGAAGCAAATTTTTATTTTTTTTGTGTGCGGGACATTTTCACACGCGCGTCCTATCTTAAACCGATTTAATAGACGTTGTCACGTCAAAAATCCTATAATCTGAAAAATAAACAAGAGCTCCCGCTGGAATTATACTCGTAGTGGAATAATTCAATTTTTATCTATTTTCGTACCAACTTAAACCTTTCGTTTTTTCAGTGAGTGGTATCGTCACATCTCTTCTTATCAAGGCTGGTAGCAAAATGTTAACGATCCGTAATTAAATTTGTCACGCGCGGCAGTCTTAAATAAATTTACGAAGCCGCGCTTTAAGCCATTTTAGCATCACAAAAAAAATGAAATGAAAATTTCCATTTGCAAAAATCTTTTGCCGGCTTCAACAATACAAAAATGATTAACGAAAAACGCTGTTAAATTGGAGAGATAAAGAAAAGGAGAAATTTCTGACGAGTTTTAATGTCGCTAAAAATTTGATAAAACAAAATCCAGACCAGAGCGTGATCTCGGAATTAATGGCCGCAGATAGTAGGAGTCAATAGCAAACAAATTATCGAATTGCCATTATTTGTGGGAATAAAGGTCCTCGTTATTTGCAGCGCAGTAGACGCCTATCAGCATCAGCGCCGTGGATCTAAAAACGGGCGCTTGATTATTGTTGCGCAACGCTATTGGACAGACAGACCTTTGGTCGAATAATTGCACTTCCTCTTCTAATAAGTCGCCACAAATCGATCAATTGATCGAATTCAATTGGCATGCGTAGAAATGTTTCTTTTTTTTGTAATCTACAAATTTGATGGCCGTCACAAATTTTCTTCGAGGTACTCACAACTGTTGAGGCAAGAATTTACGCGTGATCTCCCCGTCGTCATCGCTGCTGGAGGCCCCAAAAGTCCGGAGTGAAGTCACTCGTAATTGAAAGATTACCATAAATCGGTTTGTAATGAAAATATTGATCGGATCTTTATTGGTCAACGGCTGAAGATAACTGAAGCCACTTAAGCAATCCTAAAGTGATGTGGCCTAGTTTTGAGTATTTATCAACAATATCTGCGAGCGGGACATACCTGCATGTCGGAGACTGGACACGAACGACAGTTGATAATAACTTTATGACCAACGTTTTTAGCACACGCTTTTTTAAGAGTTTTTGTTGCCATGGGTCAATAAATCGATTTGTTGCTGGTCGACGTTCAATTTTAAACTCAAGGCAGTAAATGTGCACACAAAATGAAGTATGAAGGTTTTGATTTGAATTTGTCAACCTTGATAGGCAGAAATGAGAACTTTTTGTGGCTGGCTAGCAAATATGCAAATGTGCGTATGACGAGTACTGATAAGATAAAAGGGGGATGTTTTCTGAGTTATTATAGCTCAAGTTATGACGATTTGCTACTAGATAAAATAATTTTTCTTATCGAAACTATCGCCACTAGATTTCTTAAATCAGTTTGTAAGCTTCCGATTAGTTTAAACATTCCAACTGAAAAACTGGCTGCAGCTGAATCAATTCGAACTTGAAATAGAATGACGTAAATAACGTGACGAATGTCTAGCTAGAGTAATGCTATTTGGGTTGTAGAAGAAAAAAAAGTGGGTATTTAAATTTTTCTTATTTATGAAACATGTTTTCCCCCCAAGATTAGTTTTTCTTCTTCCATGATTATCCCCCTTTCGTTTGAAATTTGTGTTATCAGGGCTAATAGTTTTATCAATAAGCTCAAGTCGAGCTCTTTGAGACATTTGTGTATACACCACGCGAGTCTTGAAAAAAACTCCGTTGATTGAATGAGCTTTGTACTCGAGAACATTGTTGACCTATCAGTTTCGGCTAAAAAAGGATTTGAGGCAAACGGAGGTGTTAATTAAACGGCATTGGATTTGCTTTCTGGTATCAACTCTCCATTATAAATAAAAGATGTTGTGGAATAGATAAAATTCTTCTTGGTGGAAGTTACCAAGGACCCAAGGCGTAACGAAGGGAGTTTTTGGATCAACCCTCCGGGTTTTGTGTTTATAACTCGGAAAGTAACCTAAGTAACCCAGCTATTTCTATACAAGATCCACTGCTTAGGGTTATTTATTCGGCGAACCGTTCGAGGTCAAGCTCTAGGGCTAATTGGCGTATTTCGGCTGTCTTCCCAATAACCCATTCCAAAACTCTATTTTATATTAAAGGGTGTCAATTCGTGAATTTATAGGAGTGAGAAACGGTGGTATTGTACCTGGAATGATATGGCGATTGAACATACTCTAGTGATCTTAATGAAGACAAGTGGTGATCGCACTCATGACCGTTAGAGAAACTGCAGTCGTGACAAGATGCACACAGAACTGCATAATGTATACCAAGAGATTGAGCACTTTTCGGGAGTGGTACTCGTAACGTCAAAATACCAGGTCAGAATACAAAATTTTAAGATATAAAACTCACATCGACTCACTCAAACGACTGTCAAATAACAACTGCACGTTCAAAATGGCTGAAACTTTGGTGAGTAAAGGCCCATTCAGAAACGGCAGCAGCAGCGGCAGTAAACTGCTCCTATTGGCTAATGGTGGTCATATGACAACAAAAGCAGCAGCGATTGCTAGTAAAACCAAATTTGCTGCCGCTGCTGCTGCCGTTTCTGAATGGGCCTTATCTGTCAAAAGATGTACATTCACTAGCTATTATTGACGAGTGCTGACATCTTCACGTTGAGATCGTAAACTTTTCAGACCACCCTCGTAAGCTAGTCTAATCTTCCTAAACTAAGAAGAAGAAGAAGAAGAAAAAACAGAACTGGAAGTGCTGGAGTAAGGACCAAGTAAAAAGAGGGGAGAAGTAGATACAGAAGTAAAAAGACAGCGCAAATGAAACTTCTAAAGAGAAGAAGAGGATAATAGAAAAAGGGATGCTTGCATTTTACAAATCTCGACTTATTCTTATTCTTTGAATTAAATTAGGAAGATTATTCCAAAGCCTAAACGAATGCACAAAGAAGGAACGTCTGCCCATTAGGGAACCGTGCGCAGAAATGAGAAATTAAATCGATTTCAAAGACTGCAAGGGACAAGGGAAGTCGGAGAGATAAGAAGAACTTTTGGTGTAGAGAAGTTTATGCAAGAAGACCAATGCCATGACATCTACAAAACAATCATTAAATGCAACTTGGACAAAGCTTGACAAGCTTTCGTCCGAATAGACAACGATAGCAGACTACTATAGAGCCAAAGTTTACATAGTGTGCCATAGATCTTGGAGAGCATAAGAGAGACATATGTGAATAGTTTGGAATTAATGGCAGTACCAAGATTATACACAGTCGACAACAGGAAGTGGAACATTATTAAGAGAAATAGTTGGCACACTATCGAGGGACAAAGGACAACGACTAAGAAGGAGTACTTGCGATTTATTAGGATTTAGTTTAAGGAAATTGGAAGAACTCCATTCATTTATACGAGATAAAACATTATTGAGCTCTGCAGCACAGGATTCAATCCGATTAGGAGGGCATGAAGTATATAGCTGGAGATCAACAGCACCCAGATGAAGGGATGGATAACAAAGGGAAGATCATTAACAAACAAAGAGAAAATGAAAGAACCAAGAATTAAACCTTGTGGCACTCTCAAGGCACAGGTAGGAATGATGATAGCACGCTGTTGTCGCGAACACATTGGAGCCTATTAGAAAGAAGAGAAGAGAAAAGTCCAGTAGCGGAAGACGAAAATTGGTAGAGTTGGCTAAGTTTGTATAGCAGAAGCGAGTGAACCACAGAATCGAATGCCTTAGAGAAATCTAGAACTAAAATCGAGCCAGTTCGAAATCGCACGTTGTCGAACGCAGCTCGCAGATCAGTCGTTATCTTTAGTACAGCAGTTTCACAACTATCGCAAAACTAAAATAAAAAAAGTTTTCTCAAAGGCTTTAGCAAGGAAATGAAGAATACTGATTGGACGAAAATCAGATACATAATATCAAAAGGAGAGGATTTTTTTGGTAAGAAAATCCCTATGGCTTTTTTCCAGAGCAAGGGAACTTGAGACGTTTTCAGGCAGTAATTGAAAATATGCGTGATAGTAACGCTATATTACGATAATTATTAGATGTTTTGATATCTCCTTTTCTATGTGTAGGAAAGAGGATGCCATTTTTTTTACATTACTTCATGCTTCCATGTTTACGAACTTTCACCACCACTATTTAATGAGAATATATGACTGTGTTATCGTCATCTGTTTAGTGAGGCTAATACCAAGTGCACAAAATTTTAGGTTGTATATTCATCCCCCCGGATTTTATTTTTTATTGATATTGTAAAATAGTGGAACATTTTTTCAAATCTAAAAGGAAATGATTATTAAAGACGAAGTAAAAAAATAATTAGAAGAAACTCACCTACAACTTCCGCTTATCGAGCTCTATTTTAGTCATTTTTCTTCCACTACTTCATTTTATTCCCCAAAAACCAAGTATTTGCGCATTGAAAATACAAATCCCTAAAATCTTAAAAAACAAATTATTGTACTAATAAAAACACAAATTACTTCATTAATAATTTGAAATTAAATATTTATTTTAACTATTTACATTATATTTTTTCTCTTTAATAACTCTTTATTTCATTTTTGTTTTATTTTTTTTCGTCATAATTATTCTCCTTTTTTTTTTCCTTAAAATTTCATGTATTTAATAATAATATTTAAAACTATCAACAATATATTTTACAAATATCGTAATATATAATTACATTTAGAATAAAAGAGTATATTTTTTTCATTCAAAGGATATCATTTTTTGTGTTTTTTTTTATTTTTTGTTGTCTTCAATATTATATAAAGTTTGTTTTAAAGTTTTTTTCTTGCATAGTTTTTTGACCTCTGGTTTAGTTTTTTATTATTTATTTTTTAAATATTGATTGTTTTCAGTAACATTTAATTTAATTTCTTTTAACTAATTTTTTGTTTTTAGAAAAAGAAAAAATAAACCATAATGGTTTTTTTTTATTTATAAATATCGCATCTCTACAGATTGAAAAATAGTCTTTAGTTGTTGCTGTTTATGTTTTTATTATGTTTGATTAAGTTTTTGTTTTTTGTTTAAAGTTTAAATTAAACATAAAACGTTTATTTTTTTTCTTTGTTTTTAACTCCATGCATTTTTAAATTTAGTTTAAATTTTTTTGATGTTTAATTCAATTTCCATCTTTTTTATTTTTTTATTTATTTTTTTTTGTTAAAAACGTTCAACATTTAGAAGCAATTCAAGAATGAAAATTATAATTAAAATAGAAAGTGTCAGACAGAGAGTCGACGACAGAGTTGACGAGAGTCGACCGAGTCGACGACTGGAAAATTTTCCACTAATTCAACTCGGTCGACTCTGTCGGGTGCTATCAGTAATGCATACTTGCATGCGCAAAATGCCCAAGTTTGACCCGCATGCACTTGGGGAAAAATCATTTGCGCATGCATACAAGTATGAATATGCCTCATTTTACACGATGAAACACGAAACAAAAAAATTCCTGCAAGCTTGCCTGGTTTGAAGGAGAGGGATGAGAGAGGGCTTGAAGAAACACGTCCTCCTTCAAACCCTCTCTCACTTCTGCCCTTCAAACTCGGCAAGCTTGAAGGAAACTTTTTGTTTCGTGTTTCATTGTGTAAAATGGGCCTAAGTGAACTTGTTTCGCCATAGTTAAATATGGCGCTGATTAATTGTCAGTTTTGACGTTCTTTTAATATATTTACTGCACGCTATAAATATTCTCCTCATCCATTTTATGTTGTCAACCAATACTTTGACATTTAACATCGACGCGGCTTCTCCTTTGCTTTGAAAACTGTCCGCAGGGCTATCGAAAAGCTTGCAAGACTTGCGCACATTTGCTTCGCATGTTTGCATTTATGAACTCTATGCAAACGCATGTTTGCTTTAATGAAATCAATGCAAAGGCAAATATGCGCAAATTGTATTACTGAAAGCCCCCGTCGTCAAATGGGCCGACTCTGTCGTCAACTCGGTCGACTCTGTCGTCAACTCGCTCGACTCTCGTCAACTCTGCGTCCGATAAGACACTTCCATTAAAATAATAAATAAAAAAAGAAAAGAAAGACATGAACGTGTATACATAATATGGATAAAGTTCACATATTTGTTTTTTTTTATTTTTTCATTACTACATCGCTTTAAAGAATAGTGAAATACAATTACATAAATACACATTTATGACATTGTGAAACACTCAGATTTGAAATTCGTGATTTTTTTTATTTATATTTAAGTTTTTTTTTTAAGTTTTTTGTTTATGAAAGTGCACATTCCCATCAAATGTACATCCATCCATTTTTTAAAAACATTTAGTAGACATATCTTTTGTTTTTTTTTTTCATATTTTATTTTATTTATTTTTTATTTTGTTTCCAAAACCATATTTTTTATTTTTTATTTAATTTTTTTTACATTTAAATGGGAGATAATTGATGCATTCTCACACATTGGGTTTTTTTTGGAGGAGATGGATTGAGAATATATACGTTCGTTCACAAAGTAGGTTTTTTTATGAGATGCGGATTTTAATGAGATTTTATAAATTTTATTTACAAATGAAACTACAAAAATAATAGTTTAAATTAAAAAATAGAATTACTTATTATTGAAAAAAGTTAACTAAACGAGATATATTTTTTTTTTTTTTTTTGGATATAATGTATGTAGTTTTTTTTTTAGTGCTTATAGAATCGAATATAATAATGAGGCAAGATTGAGTTAGTTTTTTATAGAAGAAAAAAGTGAATATTATAGAAACCATTCTTACATATTTTCGCCTAAACTTAAGTGTAAATTGTTTTTTGTAAATTGAATAATTTTTGTTAGTGTAAATAAAAGGGCACGAATCCGTAAAAGTTAGCATTTATAGATAACTACTTATTCATCTCCAGACTGGTAACTATACAACGATATCACGTTTTGTTTAAGGTTAAGAAACAGTCAGAATAGGTCGTAACACAGTGGGGACACTGTGACGTGAATTCTGAATATATGTATGTCTCTGCTTCGCAGCTAAAGATGGAAGCCGGTGGATTGTTTGGCAAATAAATAAATTAATAAAATAATTTTTACACAATGCCTTTTATTACAAACTAGCTGAAATACGGTGAGCCTCGCTGCACTCATAAGCCAATAGTATGGCGTACGCCAAAACAATTGGGAGTCTCAAATTCGCATTGTTCGTGGGCAGTGAGAGTTTCAAATCCCACAATCACAATTCAACGGTCTAACTGTCACTCTTGCCGTGGTTAGATGTTATGGAATATTAATTAATAAAACTCGCGGGGGACTTCAATGCACATTCAGGAGCAGATCCGAATCGCCTGAGAAGGAAAGATTGGCAAATTCGGGCACGGAGTAATTAACGACAACGGCTTAAGCCTGCTTTCAATCGTAGCGTCAAACAACTTGACCGTTCGCAACAGCATTTTCCGCCTTCCACTCAAACACCAACTCACCTGGCGAAATCCATCCGGCAAAGACTCGCCGATGTTAGACTACATACGTTTTGATCAACGAAAGATTCCGATCGACGCTGCAAGACGTACGTGCAATGCGTGGGCCCCATTGTGGATCGGACCATTATCTTGTTCGAGCGAAATTACAGATGCGATTACAAGGAGCGAAGAAAACGGCGCAACTGCCAGCCAAGAATATTGGTCGTGCCCGGCCATCGGGCGAGAGTTTCAAATGGCATTATCCAACAAATTCGCGGCGTTCGCAATACCGGACGATATCGATGTAGATGAAAGGCAATTATCGAAGTCTATTGTAGGGTGTGCAATAGAGTTGTGTCCAACTATCCGTACACGGACGCAGCTTTGGATCTCGGAAAGCTGTCTGTACCTCGTCGATAAGCGAAAGAGAATGAAACACGTCGACTTTGAGCAAAACCGACGATTGAGCAAAGAAGATCGACAAAGAATGAAATCAAAACGGGAAACGTACTGGAATAACGTTGCGGCCAACATGGAAGAAGCGGCGTCTAGGCACGACACGGACGGTTAGGCCGCAAAACATCACCAAACGACAACATCAAAAAATCGAATACAACTTTCGTATGGGCGCCTTTTTTAGCATGGGCGCCTGCAGCGATAGAGAAAATTCCGATTATCGAACAGCCGACGAATCAGGGGCCAGTTCGTGTATGTCGAAAACGAAAATTTTTTTTCGTCTCGGGTTCGCGTAAGTCGAAAAAATTGAAAATTTTCGCCTGAAGTCGACGAAAGGCACTCGAAAGGTCTTGGGCTATCGAGTTTTTGCATTAGGACACGAACAATTTTCTTTCGACTTACGCGAACGCTAACATTTTCGTCGCCATTTTTCGACTTCAATTTTTTTTCGTTCGACTATCGTCGTTCGCCATACACGAACCCGCCCCAGTTTCTCGATACCGAACCGACTATTATCGTGGTGACAGTCGAAAATGCAAGAATTATCGAGCTACAGAAACAAGCGGGATTTACTGCGAGCAATGCAGCAATCTTATTTATAGAACACGGGCACGCGAAGAGAAAAAAGAAATGCAGAAAAGAAGAAAAGATAATTCACAGGCAAAAAAGGAAGCCTGGAAGAAAAATCTCGTACCAGGCGCGGGAGTTTAGAAGAGCCTGGTGATGGCCCTCAAAATCCTCAGTTATTTTAAGGGCCATCACCAGGCTCAAAAATAGGGCAGAGCCATCACCAAGCTAAAAAACAACAAGGCTTCGGGAGCAGAAGATATCCCAGCAGAGCTGGTTAAAAATCCAGGGCTTACATTACTCCAGCGATTCATGAATTAATTGTGCAAGTAGCAGGAGGATTGAGCAGGAAGCGGTGCCAGAAGACTGGAGAAAAGGCATCCTCTACCCGGTACATAAAAAATGGGATATCACAACGTGCACTAATTATCACGGTATAACATTGTTGATATATGATATTCTCCGCTACCCTGCAAAACAGGATGGCCCAATACGCCAGAAACATCATAGGCCATTACCAGTGTGGCTTCAGCCCAGGCAAATCAACAACTGATTAGATTTTCACCTTGAGGCAGCTTATGGAAAAATGTCTAAACTTTAAGCCGCTTATGATAGCATAGCCAGAGTTGAACTCTACAAAACCATGAGAGAATTCGGCATCCACAACAAGCTGATAAGACTATGTATGTTGCCCATGGCCAATGTGACGAGCCAAGTAAAGGTATCCAGAACCCTTTGTAGACCAATCAACACCTCGAATGAACTCCGACAAGGGAACGGCCTGGGCTGCCGCCTTTTTTTCATCTGGCGTTGATCCGAGTGATCCGAGATTCAAGCCTATCATCAAGGGACACAACTTTCCACAAGTCCACCAAATTACTGGCGCTGTGAGCGCCCAGAGCTTTTGAATGTCAAACTGGATGTCATCGGCTCGGAGAGAACAGTTGCGAGAGGCCAGAACCAGATCCCGGTTGTGGAGCCGTTAAATAAGAAGAAGATATTCGATAAAACCCGTAACCCCCCAGGGGTACTCGATTTCGATGCTGAGGGGATGAGTCATAATGCGTGAATGTACTACAAACGATAGACTCCGGATACTTAATGTAACCTTTAACTTAATGTAACCTTTTGATTGTAGCTGTCGGATCTGCAGAACGGCTCCGAAAGAGTATGAGTCTCCTCCATTCCGGCTTCACTGTTCCCAGGGAGATTTGGGATATGAATCCTAAATAAGTTTTAGGCTATACTAAAAGCCTTAACCCGAAGGTTTTTAATGACGGGGTTGGCGCAACAGACACCCCCTCAAAGAAAGAAGAAAACAACTATCGGGTTAGGAAGATTCAGAGGAGGAGTTCGACTCCCAATACTACAGGATAAGCTACAGGAAAAAATCATCTAAGTCGATAATATTAAGGCAAAAAGTTCCTGTCTTTGAAGAGACTAGATGTTGAAAAATATAGGTGACAGTAAAGGTGTTCAACACGTTACCAAAACTAAGTTCCTTAAGTTGATTAATACTTATCAAGAAATGGATTACCATATCTAACCCCGTCTTTTACAAACTAATTCTCTGAGGCACTACCAGCCCCAAACAAATGCCATTCAAATTATGCCCTATAACAAAATATATTTAAATGTAGTTTTCATATCCCTTATGCAAACAAACGAAAAGTCCGGTTTAATTTGTTTATAAAATCACAATAACCTATCGAAAAATCATAGAAATCATTATGATAAATTATAGGTATAGTTTGATTTTCAGTAATGATATGTAATAAATAAAGCTAAAGGTTGTCATAGAAAAAAGCATCAAAAGAGCTCCTAGTGAGAATTGATGTGTTATCCTGCAAGTTAAGAGCTAATTTATAATATCGTTTCTGTATAAATGCATTCGAAATCATTCCTAATTTACATAATATATTAAAATATACAAACGTAAACATGCAAAACATGAAATTATATGGTAGTTCATTTCTGAAGGTCATTCCCACAAATCTATTTCCCAGATAACTAACATCTAATGCTGCATTTGCATTATTGAAAAAGATAACATAGCTTCATCAGTTTTTATTTCTTTTCTCGAAATTGATTTATAAATTAAATACCAATAAAAATATTTGGAGATGTAAACAGCGAAAATATATCGCGTATACACATCTACATAGATTCTAGTCTCGAGGTATAAACAAAACCAATCGAGTATAAATGCTTTAAGCTTCTAAAATAGAATTAAATAATAATCAGAATCCGACACAATCGGAATAGTAAACAAAACTCATTAATGTAACAAACAACACCCCGGGAATATGATGAACTGTTGTAGCTAGTTATTGTTTATCTAAGTTATTGACTTAGCCTCATGGCAATAATATCGAAGCAAACTCTTGAAATAAGCCGTAGCTAATCATAATCTCTGCTAGTTTGTTTAGGAGATTATGATTAGCTAATTGAGAGCATCATCCTTGTTTAGTTTTAAAATTTACATATAAAGTAAATAAAATGTTTAGATAGTGATGAAGTAGGAAGTACGAATGAGATATTAGAGATTATAAATTGTCTCCTAAGTTTACCCTCATCATAAACTAGTTAGGTTAGTATGTTTACTCTCGAAATATAGTGGATAGGTTGGGTATTCGTATAAGCAGAAGATTTATACACAAACGCATGGATATTAGGGGTGACAACGATTTCCAGAATAGAATTCAACAACATCCATTCATAACAATAGAGAACTCTAAAAATAGTTTTGCATTGAGAGATTTTTGTGGGAATAAATTACTCAGGGTAATAAATAGTTACAAAAGAGTCAGGAAATAATAAAGAGCCATATTTTATGGTTAATGATGTGTCCACACGATAAGGACTTTTGCCCATCTAACTTTTTGAGAAACTTTTGTACAGACTATGAAGTTTGAATGCAACGGCCGAAGGAATGTCTGTGCGGGCATGTGGAATGTCTCTGGAGGACCCTCTGAGTACAAAACTTTATAGAAATATGCAGCCACAAGTCTCTATCGTGAAGACCATCATCAGAGTCCTTAACTGTATTATATTTTACTGGTGAGTTATGCATGCATTAATTTTCTTGTGGAACTCTTGAGTTACCAATCATGGAAAACACCCTAAAGTGAAGAGTCGCCCATAAGGCATTCAAAATAGATGTAAAGAAGCCGAAGATAAAGTGTGAATTACTTGAAAATATTCCATTGCAAAAGAGCTGGTTTCATGAGAGTTTGAATGTAGAGAAAACTATGTAGCTGGCATTGTCAAAAGGATGGCAAAGACAGGAAGATACAAACTATTTCCAAAATTACTCTATATCCCATTTCAAGGAAAAATTCATGATGACTTAATCTTAAAAAGTCCACCAGATATGATACAATCAGAAGTTTGGCAAAATTTAGCAAAGTTTTATGGTAGCGAAGGATCAAGTGCAATGGCCAAAGTTAAAAGAGCTCTTGCTGGGAAGGGAGTTATTGAATCAATTCCACTCCCTCAATTTGATATTCCTGAAAAGGAAGTGATAAAGGAGAAGAAAGGAGTAATGACCAGGGGCAAGTCAAAGGACAGGGAAGCAAAGGATCAGTCGGAAGACAAGAAACTCAAGCAAGGACCATCCACCAGTTCAGCCGGGGATCCAACAGACAAAACCCTTGAAAGACCCCCAATCCCGGTTAGCAAAGATCCCGAGGATCAACCGATCCCAAACAAAAACATCTGGGACCCGTGGCGACAGCTTTACTCTCTCCCAGCAAAAAGAAGAAGAAAAGGAGATATTTAGTTGTCAAATGAATTTCGTCCCATTGCGTTTTTTCAGTCATCATTCCGCGCGAATCGCTAGCGTCTTAGGAGATTTTTTGTATTTAGATAAATCCGGAAGTATTTTTGTTAATAGATTTAAATAAAGTTGTATAGTCATTATATTGTTCTTTTTTTACCCAGAAAAACTGCTCATCCCCAAGAACCAACAATGGAAGAACCACATCAGCTTACTAAATCCCAATTGGCGTATAAATTTGTTGAAAAGTATGGAGATGCGATAGGATACTATACGCGAAATTTCAAAAAGGAAAAAGTTGTGGAGATGTTGATGAATTCTTCCAAGAGAGATTTATTTTTTAACGAATCAGAGATTGATTTAAAATGTGCACTGTTGCAAGAGATATGCTGTGAGGTGGCAATTGGTGAAATGAACAAGATCTTGGCTTGGCCGGAACCTCCGGAAATGATCCTCATTAAAAAGGCAGCAGAATTCCTGGAGAAGAAAACCTCAGATACATTGAGCAGAATCGATAAGAACATAATGTGTATTTTGGCTCTAATGGAGCCCTACCATCATCAGATCATTAGCAGCACACCTGCTCCTATGTCGATGGGTGTTCCGGACTTATCCATTCAATGTATGGCACCTCCTGAAATTACCTCGGAAGGCTCTACTGATGATGATGCTTCAGAGGAACTTGAAAAATCGAGATAAAGAATACAGAGATTGTTCTACCGCAAATCCTGACATTCTTATTTAAGAAAAAAAAATAATAATAAAAGTAAATTTAAACTTAATAGATTCTATATGAGTTTCATTTCAAAACAGGAATAGTAAACGGCACCTGACGGATAAACCTCAAAACAACGAAGAGGAAAAATATTTCTAAAGTATCCTAAATTCATTACGAACTGTCGTACACTTTGGCTATACGAATTTCTTTTGCACTCTCACACTTCTTCGAAGTTTATCCAAACTGCTGGAAACTTACCATCAGACCATTCGAAAAAATTAAACAAAAAAATTTCACAAACTACTGTTCAATAGCAAATATGTGCTTCTGTTATCTCCAAAACCATGGAGACAACAATCAATTAAAAGCTTGTGATATCTAAAAATCTAACCTAGTTATAAACGACAAACAGTACGTCTTCAAACAAAAACTGACGATCTTTTGGTGTGCTTTACAGAAAATCTCAACCAAAGTTTGAATCGATATGTTCAGCCCCATCTGATTGCTCTAGGTATCTCCATGATTTTTAATAAAGTAGGTTACCCTGTTAGCTAAACTAAAACCTATTGTTGTGGACTTAGTTCTTCAGAATTGAGAGTTTCCTTTCGGGCCGTTCAACTAAGGTAATATTGGATGGCGTCCTTACCTCACACAATCTCTACCGGTGTTCCACAGAGATCAATTCTGTCTCCTTCTCTATTTCTCATCTTTATAAATGGCCTACTCTCAATCCCCTCCAACCGACTTCGCAGTTTAACTGATTCCGGTACCCTGCGTTAAGGTCGGGACACAAATATCCGCACCGCATGGCGGCCGTGTGTAGGAGAGAAAGTAAGCAAATACAATTTTACTAGTCAGCCCCCACCTTTCCATGTCCGCACCTCGTCAAATTATTTGAGTTTAGTTTTTACGCGGACTCGGTGCGTGTTGTGTGTCCCGACGTTTACTTGTACGACTTCTATAACGACAATCACATACCAGATCCTGTCTTGACGATCATTGAGCTCATTCTCGATTGAGGCCGCTAGAATCGAGTCATATTCCATATTCAATGCCTCCAAAACAAAGTGCTGTTTTATTTCCAATATAAACCTTATTTGGTTTGATTGACAGACCCTCCGTAGAACATCCATATTTGAACTACTCGGAGTGCTATTTTCATGACCTCTGTAATGGTCAAGTCAAACTTCCCAGAGGCAATGCATATCCGATAATATCGAAGCCAGATTCAGATAGTTTGGTCAAAAGTTCATCCACAACTAGTGAACACAGTAACCGGGATAAGACTCCACTTTGAGGGCAGCCCTTAATAGCCTTAAAACTAATAGTGGGGGCACCTAAAATCAAAGTCACGACCTCCAAACATGACATTTATCCATTCAATCGTATAAGGATCCAGGTTTCTAAGAGCCAGTGCTCTAGAAATAGAATCATAGCCAGTGTTATCGAAAGCACCTTCGATGTCAAGAAACATACACAAAGCAGTGTCTTTAGCGAGGAAGGCTTTTTCGATTTTGTTGACCGGGTGGTGTAAAGCAACCTCTGTTGATTTACTTTTCGAGTAAGCGAACTGGGAACTACGTAGAAGAAGGGAGAGCTCCAGCTTGCACCTAATATGAAGGTCTAGCAGCCTTTCCATTGTTTTCGAAAGAAAGAGATTAAGCTGATAGGTCTATACGATTTTGGTAGATTTCTTTCTTTGAGCAAATTTGAAAGAAAAGGTGTACGCCAATAAGCAGCAACCATTTGTCTGAAGGACGACATAATTACACATATTAATGAAATTGAGCCGCAATTAGGGCTGACGAGTTCAGATGGTGGTAGCCGTGCCGAAAATTTGGGTAACATTTTGTTCTACGCATGATTGTAATAAACCACATTACTGATTAAAAGGGAAGGGTGTAAAATTCTGTTTGTTTTATTCACACTACTTCACATGGTGAAACCCCTAATGGGACACCCATTATACCACAATGGCAAAAGAGAGGAAATGAGTCTACTGAGGGACAAAAAACTTATAAATTTATACCGAATGGATCATAAGAGCTGTAGAACAAAATGATAACGATGGTTATTAACTGATGATCATCATTGAAAAATACTCCCGGCATTATATCGGAAATTTTAAATTTTTGTAGAAAAACAAAGCGTTGGGCATTGAAAATTGAAGTTTCAATAGCAATAAGCTGCAAAGATAAACGTCATTTTGACATTCAATATTGACTAACCCCTCTATTGCAAAAGCAGTCACAAGTCACAACGCAATCACAAGTGTGATGAATCTTAACTTGAAGGCATATACTAAATGAAAAGTAATGTAGAAGTGAAATAGGGGTGAAGTAGACGTTACTACTATCAAAATTTAAATATATGTAGAAACAAAAATTAGAAGTTTATAAGAAATAAGCGCGAGCCCCACCAAAGCTTGTGACTTATGACAGGTCACAATTTTTGAGTAGTAGGTTTAATAACATTCATAGTGCAAAAAGTTAATGACATACAAAAAGAAGCCGTTAAACAATAAAAAAAATCATATTTCGTTTAAACATTATCCTTTTCATTTAGTTTCATAATTAATATAACCATACCGCTCTCAATCTCTTAGCTTTAATTTAAAATTAATCTAATAAACAAATTGAAAAATTACTTTTCTAATTTGCTTTTTTCTATTTACCTCTTTATATAGGCACTGTGATTATTCACTATTTCGATTCTATAAATTTTTCTTTTATATGTAGTTTTTTAAAACCTGAGTGGATAAAACAAAAAAAAATTGTAAAATTAAGTAAAAGTGACTTTTAATAACAAAAAAAAACAGATTTTATAAAATTAAATTCAAAAAGAAATATTATAATATAATATATATTCAAAAAATTTGATTTATATAGTTTTAAATACGAGGTCTTTTTCTACTCAGCCGATAAAAGAAGAAATGTGCTAATTACCAACGGGGGAGCAGGGATTTTTTTTTATCACAATTATGTTTAGCAATTTATATAACTGAATAAAAAGTAATATTAATGTATATATAGAAAAAAATAATAATAATGATAAATCAGTTACTTTCAAAATATACATAAATAGCAGCCTTTTACACATAGCAGAGACTGCCTAAATATATCTACACATCTACAAAACATATTTTTTTTTAATAATATTCCTCTTACTACAATTTCACTAAAAAAATTAATAAAATATTACAACAACTTGCAGTAAGCATTAAAAAATTCCTAATCATATATAAAAAACTTTTATACAAAAACAAATAAATAACAAAAATAAAAATTTAAAATAAAAACGGAAAGCGAGAAACATTTTCAGTGGATATTTAAAATTACAAAAAAATGTAAAATAAAATGTTTTTACGTTCTTTCTGGACATTTGGTATGCGCAATTGGAACTTTCGGTGACAGTGGATCGGATGGATCAGGAATCAAAGCTGTATGTACAATAATACCCGGCTGATCCTCTGTCTGTGGATGCAGTTCATGACTCTCCCCCGGTGTTAAGCTAGCAAGTGCAGCTAATAGATCATGATTAACAAGTGGCTCATTCTCTTCCCGTGGCTCCCAGCCAGCTGGTGGACTGGCGGGTGGAGAAATTAAAAATTGTTTGGTAAGAGCTGGTGGCTGGAGATTCTTGTGTGAGACTGGTGTTACTGGCTGGGCAAAATAACAATTAATAATTGATTTCTGATTAAATTCATACTGATGCAGTCGCAAGCGTGCATTGGCCGCTGATATGGCATTATCATAGTTGACCCGCAAGCGCTTAAAGCTTCGCAGCCAATGAAATGTTACATTCTCGGAGAAAAATTTGAATAGTTCTTCCATTTCGGCTTTCATTTTATCACTAGCAAAGACTTCGGAATGAATGTTAGTGACTATAATTGATGTTGGCAGATCATCAAATGAATCTGGATCAATTTCGGGATGCTCATCGGCCGAATTCAATTCGGGTAGTGATGGATGTTGATTGGGTAAGCCATCTGCGGGATTTATGAAAATGTTCTCATCTGGTGATAGTTTATCACTTGTGTCATCATGACGTGACATTTCAGTATATTTTGCTAAAAATAGAGAAGAAAATTTTTTGGGGAATTAATATTTTATTTTTAATGTATAAATTTTTAATGTAATCAATAATTTAGTTGGTATTTTGTTTTGTTAGAGGAATTTTAAAACATTAAACATAACTGGTGATAAGGAATGGCGTACAGTCGCAACTTTATTTTTATTTAAAAAAAACATTCCACGTCTTTTATGATCATAAAGACCATATCTCACTACACAGCTAAGTTTCAAGCATTGTTTTATGTTTGAACGATCTTCAACGCAAGTATATAGCGAATTGGGCATTTTTCATTGACAGGATGAATTATCTAGTTCATAATCTGTTTATTTATTAATAGTTGGTCCCAAAAGAACATAACCGAACAAAGTCAACTCACAACCTTCAAAAGCGTGTCAAAAATGAAATGGTCTACAACCAGAATACGTTCTAGTGAAGAAGCATAGCCCCCTGTGCTAAAAGTCGAGTCGTCACAACACGACAAGTCATTTGAGTTAAAGAAAGTTACGTTTGAGTCGAATCACGGCTTTCAGTACAGGGGCCTACACTCAACTTAGCGTTCTCTATCTCTGGGCCGCTGTGCTGCAAATCGCAATTCAACTGTCACTTTCTTCAAATCAAACGACTTGTCGTGTCGTGACAACTTGACTTTCGCCAGGAGCTATATTTTCTCTTCAAAATATAGTTTTTTTATTGATTATTCAAATTAATTTAGGCCTGCGAATGCGTCCTTTATAAGGGGCCTGGGTAGCCTAGGGAGTAAGGTGCCTGAAGGTTCCGGGTTCGAGTCCCGACAGCCCCACGGTCCTTCGACTTTTCCACGTTCCCACCTATATAACTTTCCTTCTTTCTTCTTCCCTCTTTTCGTTGTTTCAGTTGCTTCCTTCCCGACTAAAGCTGCTGTTCAACATTGCACTGTATACGAAGAAAATAGATTGCCGACAGAGTATAGAGGGCCTTTCCTGAGCCTCTAGTCTTCTACATAAAAAAAAACTAGGTTTTCTTAATCGGGTCGCCCTGATATAAATCCCGGGCTATATTGCGGAAGTCTTGACTGTAAAAAGCCCATCAGCGATCAGGAACAGGCTATTGGATGAAGAGGGCCCTAGATAATCGCGCCCCGATTAAAAATACATCGAACGTTGGACATTCACGCCTGATCTGGTAGAGTTACTTACTTATGCCACTTCCTAACGAGACCATGGAATGGTTGGAAAGTAGTTCTGAGGACGTCAGGACATGGTTGTGTTATTTACCAGATATTGTGCTATAAATTACCACATGTGGAGGATCGAAAGAGCAGAAGTCAAATACTAATTGTAAGACTTTCTTCAACAAGGATGTGCTTGAAAGTCACGTTCCCTATACAAGAGAAGACCGTGCTCAAACCGTCTAGTCTAAATCTCTTGACAGTGTACTGGCGGTCTGGTTTACAAAGCTGAGTTACAGTGTTTGTCAGGAGTGGAATAGGCCCCACTGGTGGCCGCAGTACTTTTGCACCCTATACTTTATCTAAAAAAATCAAAGAATAAGAAACCGTTCAAGGAAAGAAGAGCTGTAAGATGATCAGCTTTCAGAAAGATCGTCAACCTGAAAATATGAAGTAGGGCAATCGCCAACTCTGGCAACATAACCACAGGAGTGCCAAGAGTTACCAGCCACAGTGACAATGGCACATCAGAGAAACAGAGCTCACGAGCGTCCATTCGTAAGAGAGTACATTCGCACTCTTCGCTCTCGGAGGGCAAAACCAACAAAGCAAAATTTCAAGCAATCGTTGAGGAGTGGAAATCCCTCCAGAAGTCAAGGACAGCAGAAGCGGTAACCTCCCGCACTAAAAGGGAGAGAGATCCCAGGAAGATAGCTCAGCGCTTACAAACAATGACCGAAAAGGAAAAAGCTCTCAAGACCAAGCTTCTTCTTCAGGATATCAACAGCCAGGCTCAACGGGTAGCAGGCCAATGAGCGAAGTAGTGAAGGACCACCTTCTAGTGGCACTAACCGATGTCACTTCTAGTATCGGCAGACTCCCCGAACTTCTCTGGGTCGGCATCGAGGCCAAATTATCAGAAATGGTCACGGAATTCGTAAAATGCTCGAGTATCTTCAGCGCCCCAACAGATGGGGCAACTTAAAAGTGCTCAAGACCGAGGAATCTCAGCGAAATAGTGAAATGAAGAGCTCAGTGAGTGCTTATATGAACTAACAGTCATCGAGGTTAAGAGGGAGTTAGCATCTACAAGCTCAGATGTAGGGTATACATGGCAGCAGTCGGCCTGCACCACCCTCCGCATGAAGCGAGATGGTGGGTCGAGAAGACCTATGGGCACAGTAATATACTGCGCTCTCTACCACAGGAAATGGTATCAGGACCTACCGACTACTCAATAAATTCGGCAGTGACTTTAGGGGAGTAAGGCGTCTGGCTACCATCCCAGAGGTCCCGAGTTCGTATCTCGGCAGCGCATCGTATTTGGAAGACCTCGAGCTTGTTGACGTCCGGCTTGAGCAGTGTCCACGATTCCGATCCATAAAGTAGAATCGGAAGGATCAACGTTCGGTAAAGGCGTACTTTCGTTTTGATGGTAATATTTGTTCATTTTCATATGGCGAATGTTGCGATGTCGAAAATCGCTGGCGGCGCTTTCGTCGGCGAACATCAAGTGGGTTACGAAGTTGTTGTCGTCGTATCGAACTCCGCGTCGTGGATCGGATGCTTCACGCATAATCGGTCCGATCACAACATTGAATAGAAATAGCGAATCGACGTCTTCTTGTCGGCCACCTGTTAGAATCAGAAATTCCTGGGTAAATTGCTTCGTATACGGACGCTGCTGGTTGAGAGTACATTTTTTTTTATATGAAAAAACCAAGCTTAGGTGTAACCCTTTATACTACCAGTCCGTCATGTCGTTCAGTTGCAATGGTCTAGTAGTAAGCTTGGTTTGAAGAATAGAGGAGAATAGAAAAGGTTAGAGGGGGTCTGGAGGGTGTAAAAGAAAATAACGATGAACCTCACGTTTGAACTCTAAGGTGTTGTACGAGTTCGGAAATACTGACTGCGGGAGATTATTCCACAGTCGAGTTGTTCTATTCATAAACGAACTTCTAAACCGTATTGTGCTTGAACGGGGGGCTGTAGAGTATGAGGGTGAACCGAGCGGGCTAGTCTTGTGTTGCGGGAAAAGTATTGCCGTGCAGTCAGGAGGTCCTGAATTTCAGTGGAAGAGTCGCCATGGTAATAGCGATAAAGTATGGAGAGGGCTACTACATTCCTACGGTGGCTTAGGGTGTCTATGGAGGCGCGAAAGGGGCCATCACCAATGAGTTTGAGGGCACGATTTTGCACCTTGTCGAGACAAGCCAAGGTGGTTTTTGGGGCGCCTGCCCAGATATACGAGTTGTTTTCAAGCGCGGCCGAATGTAGGATTTGTATATTGTAGCCAATGCGTCTGGCTGGAGGAGGAACTTGCATCTCTTGAGAAATCCAAGGCATTAGGAGGCTTGTTTGGCGATTTGAAATATATGATCCTCCTGACCGACTATTTCTTCATGGGCAAAGATCAAATTTCAACAGGTTGAAGCTAAAAAGAATAACAGGGTTCCTGACGGATAGTAGAATAGGGCTGGTAGTGGATTGCAGCTGTCGGTTCTGCGGAGCCGCTGGCGAATCAGCGAAGCACTTCCTGTGCGATTGTGAGGCAACAGCGAAGAGGAGATAGAGTCTCTTTCGTTGCCGCTTTCGCTCTCAGGAAGATATTCGTTAAGAATCCTAAATCATTTTTAGGCTATATGAAAAGCTTGAACCTCGAAAGTTTAGAATGGAACAGTAGACCAAATACGCCGTATAAGTAAGTAAGACACTGCCTTGTCTAGTCTTAAAATTAGAATTATATATCATCAGAAGGCCCTACTCAAGACCAGTAAACATAGACATGTTTACGTAAAAAATAAACAGAAACACGAAATCACGAATCCGTCTGGGCCAAAACATTTCTTATTCAATTTCCGATTTAACGATCTTGATTCAGCCGAGAGACCTTCAGCAGCATTAAAAAACAAATAAAGTAGGAATGTAATTTGCGTCACACACTTGATACATTTTTCTCTGGTCTCTCAAATATAAGCCCCCGAAAGAAATATTTAGTTGAGATAAATTTGATTTCGATTTAATCAGAACGCGTGTCAGCAGTTAATTCAAGCGTGAATAAATCAGAAGCACACACATCATCTAAATATAACGAGGGATATGCTCTCTCTTCCTAGTAGTAACCTATGTACATATTTCGACGTCTTCCATTAATAACGAGCGGGCGGGCGGGGAATTCTGTGTGGAGGATGAAAACACATAATTTTTTTTACATTGACCAAATCTAGACTAAACAGCAGAATTCTATGTTTTATTCTCGACTATAATTAGTTGTCGCTGTTTGTGGCCCTATTGACAATCAATTGACTGAAATAGAAAAACAAATCGGTCACCATCAATAAAAGAAGTTTTTCTTTATAACAAGGAGCGCAATAAAATTGAGCTTAATATAGGGAGATTTGCTTGGAATGTGGTCGGAGTGTGGCTCTTGTTTCGCCTTAACGTTATTAAGTAACGTAAAATAGGATATTTTTCGAGGGTTGCTATGCTGTGTCGACAATAATAACAATAAAAAAAAGGGGGCTCCTGCTTGAGAATTCATATATCAACAGGAATAAGTTATGTAGGAGTCAAGACCTCAATTAATCACCACAGCAACAGCCAAAATCAATCTTTCAAGTGCAGTGTGTTTTCTCAAAACAAAGCCTTGTCTCTTGGCTGCAGAATAAGTAGAGTATTTCCACTTAAATTGGGCGTCAGTAAAACAATCGCTGGCTTGACCCGTCTCTTGGAATGTCTTGACAATGGTTTATGGCAGAGAAAACTTTCTTTTTAATTTGCAGAACTATATACAAAACAAAAATAGCAAATCCCGATGACGAGGGCTCACACATAGCTCATCTTGAACGTATCCGGGACGATTAGTTATCAAAAACAAAGCTCCCAGCTCAAGATTTATCATCATATTTTTAGAATTACAGCCAAGAAAAGTCTGCTGTCACATTCTGGGGGCACCAGAAACTTCAAAATGCAGCAGGACATAGGACCGCAGGGACTCTGGTGGGTGGAAAGTTACATAATTCTCACTTAGTTTTAAAAACAAATAAAAACACACAACCAAAATCAAACTTACTTCTTTCGATATGATTGGAAAATATCCACACAGAAAATGATGATTCCCGTCTATTAAGTGTAAAATGCTTGTCTCGGCACACACAGGTGATTTTTTTTCAAGGGCAAACTAATCGTAGATCCTGAAGAGATTCTGATAACTCAACTTTTTTTTCTTCTTTGGTAAAACTCCCCCACACTTTCACGGCTGTATTTAGTACACACCCAAGGTGAGATTAATCATTTGTTATTGAACACTTAATTATATATTTATTGTGTGTTAATTATGCATTAAAAAGAATTAGTAAAGTTGGGTTTTTTCATCGGAAAATTAAACAAAACTTTACACGAAATTCCGAAACCCGTTGCGATTGATCAAACCAACTTTCGTGACTTGAGGAGAGCTTTTCTTCTATGCGTGTTCTTGTTTTATTTGCCGTATTTAGGGGTTAAATGTACAGCAAAAGTTTTGGTTTTTTTTTAGATGTAAAATGTGATATAAGTTGAGGGGTATATTTTTAGTGAAAACATATTTACAGTTTTAACGTAATGTTAATTATTAATTATGACTTTTATATTTAAACATTTCAATAGAATAAAAAATTGTGATTATTATTATAGTGAAGACTTATGATTTCGTCGAGTATTACAACGCGTTCACTTATAATTAACTAAAGATATGACACGTGTCGTGCTTACTGCAATACTGCGTGAGCCTACACACGACACGACAAGAGTCGACTACAAAGGTGGTTTATGGAGAAGAGGATGAGAGAGGACGATGGAATGGACAAAATTCCCAACGCCCTCTGTCACCCTCTTCTCCATAAACCACCTTTGCAACCGACTATTGTCGTGTCAGGTGTACGCTCGTGTGGAAGCAGGCAATAAGCTCACAACTAAGCACACACAGAGATGCGACACGTTGCGTGCTTACTACAGCAGTGGCCCGAGTATTTCGGTAGTGACCAGCTCAAAGTTTATAAGAATGTAGAGGAGAAATTATTACGGTGCGCGCCTATTGCACGGGCCGGTCCAGGATCCATAGCAAATATAAATTTTCGAGCAAATACTGCACAGTCCATGCAACAATCGCACTGCGCCCGCCGTGCATCTATATCACGTTCTGAGAGGCCAGCTTTGAGAAATAACTCTCTCAGGTGGTCGGTCAGAGGCTTACTCAAGGCGGGGAAGAGAGGCGAGGAAGAGAAAAGGCCAAATTCGAGCCTATTTTCGTGAGCGTAGTCACAATTATGACGAAGCTTTAAGTTTCTTCACAAAAAAAAAATCCTGAAAATTCAACCTCCTAAATACTCGAAGGGCCTCGCTGTCGGCGGGCCTGAGAGCCGGCTGGCCAGAGGTTGAGTGTGAAGAAATTTAAAGTTTCGTAATAATTGTGACTACGCTCACGAAGATCGGCTCAAATTTGACCTTTGCTATTCCTCACCTCTCTTCCCCGTCTTGTGCTCGCCTTCCGCCTACCGCCCTCGCCGCTCTAGTGGCTAAACCGTTACGATCCCCCCCCATACGATTTTTGTTCTTCTATCCAAGACCTATCCTCAACCAAGCGTTTCGACATTTTCAGTAATAAACCCTGTATAAAGTTTTAGCCGGTCACTACCGAAATGCTCGGGCCGCTAAAGGGGGCCAATCCGTACCTGTAAGCAACTATGTACCTACTTGTTATCTTTGGATACATGTTGGTAAGCAGCTACCTACTTATTAGTTTTCTCTACACTATTGTTACTGTTAGTTACTAAGGCGTTCCACGAGGATATGGGTATAGTGGGGTGTACGGTATGTTGTCTTGTCGGTGTTTGGTCGAGTCATACCTTGTAACCTTGTGACACTAGTCTAGAGAATTTTGCCAGGAACACTGTCGGATCATACTCCTCGATGTGTGTGTATGTCATGTGGTTGGCTTACCGTGCCGGATCATACACCTCAACACGGTATAAAAAACGCTGCCAAGATCATACACCTCGACAAGGCCTCGGTAACATCCCACAGGTATTCGGTATGTTTTTAACCGTGCCAGATCATACACCATGACACGGTATAGGACACGCGAAGATGACCTCTCCGGGACAATAAGTCTGGTGAAAGACTGAATTTGGCCTGGTGAAGTGGTTTCTTTTATAGCTAGAATATTTATTTTCCTAAAGCTTTGTTTGGAAGGGGGATTATTAGTAATGAAACGGGGTTCATTATGACATGTGTACTTTTCCACCCCACCAAACGTCAATGCAAATGTGCCTCCTTTAGACTACAGTCGAAAGACTGGCCAATTGCCACTTCAGATGCCTGTACGCGTCATTGAGAATTGAAATTACACAATGGACCATATTAGCCGTAGTTGCAGTTAACATTTACTATCAGATATTTGGCAAATTTCCAGACCGTTTAAGATTATCGTATCAATGACAATAACTAATTTCAAATTTGTTAGCTTATGAACTTATAAAGTAGGCCTTAGTGCCTTCTAAACGTCTGACGAACTTTACTTAAACTAATTGAAGACCACCCCCCTACTGATCTGGCCCATCAGTCTGGGATTGACGATTACAGAGAGAGAGTTTTTTCTTCATCACAAGAAAAGAACTAAGGCCATTTAAAAAAGTTGTACATCAAAGACTCATGGTTATATGGCTGAAAGGCCGTGACCATTAAAAGGCCTCTAAGTGCCAAGCTAGTTCAAAACTAGCCAAAACAACAACAACAATAAGATTATCGTAAGAATGAGTTAAATTAGATCTGTCCCCCTATTCGAAATTTACAATTCTCCCCCCTTTTGCGATATTCAACTAAGGTTGTTTCTTTTAAAAATAAAATTGCCAACAAATTAAAAAGTTAGCAATAACAGAGCCACCACAAGTTAATTGCAGCCAAGTTCACAAGCATCGTCGTATCTAAATTATACCTCCACGGTATTCATATTTATTTTCCGAAACTTCAATCAGTAAAGAACAAGAAGCATTGATGGTAACTTGAAGTCCGGCTTTTTTGGCGTCTAGCTCGAAAATACTTGCTTAAAAAATATTCTTCTGTTTTAAGATTTATCAATAATAAAGTTTTCTTTCCTCATTTATAAAAGGAGACTATTATCATGGCCAATGTTGAATCAATGATTGTTGAGGAGAAGCCTGCACCATCGAAACAAGTGGATCGGGAAAAGGTTAGTTTTTGCATTTTGGTGTGTAAAACACTTGTGATTGCTTTAATTTTATGTTTTTATACTATTTTAGCTTTATTTAACTAATTTTTTAATATTGGCTTGTTTTATAAACATTATTTAATTCACGAATTACATAAAGAAATAGTTAAAAAATATACACAAGGTTTTGGTTAATGTTATGAAATTTCGCCCCGATGTAGTATCTGAATCTTGAAGTCTTGTAACGTAAAATGCCTTTAATAAGCCAGCCTAAACAATATAAACATGGATAAGTAATTCTTCTTACTTCTTTCTATAGTTCTTCAGCCCATATCGAGCCTTGGTCTCCTCTACTTGTTTCCGCCAATTTGTACGATTTCTAGAAGCTTCCTCCTCCTACTCCTTATCGTTCTATGATATAGTACAGTGTTTTAAAACCTTTTTCATTGAGTGGCATCTCTGACTGAAAAATATTAAATCGTAGCACCCTTGACCAGCGGCGGAGCTGATGGGTCAGATGAATTTGTGAAAAAACTTATCAGAAGGGACTGTTTCCTTTTTATCCGTTAGAAATACTGTAATATTTTGTGCTTTTCAAAGTACAATGCCACGTTTTTAAAGTATGTATATACAAGACACAAGTGTTCACATCGTTATTCTTGGCTGGTTGGCCTAGTACTGGGAATGTGAAGGCAAAGCAATGTGTCTCTAACTCGTACACTTACTATGGTTTGCTTACTATGTAAGTAGAGTTCTCCGGATTTACACGAGGCAGTACATCTGTCCCTTGCCCGATGGTTAATTGTACTCAGGCTTCAATTGTTTAAATCACCATCAAGCTCCACAGCCTTAACCTTGGCTTGCTGCAACATCCTCCACCTGCACTAGCTGTCTCTGGCTTAAACTCTCCAGCTCCCAATCCAGGATTTTTTCTTCTACATTGGTGATTTGTAGTGAACCTTCGACCGGGAGCGCGTTCAAAAACCTTACTATAGTAAACCACGAAGTAAGCTGTGGTTATGCTACATCACTTCACTTAACCACGAAAGTTTATGTTTAACCATGGAGGTTTTTGAACGCACCGTAGTTAACTACGTGGTAAAGAAAATTTAAAAAAAAATTCCATAAAATAGTGTCGGCTATTTGCCTCAATTATTTCCAATAATTATTTATTTAAAATAATCTCACAAATCCCACTTTGATTTGTTCATTATTAACATTAAAACAAATGTCAAAAAATTGTTTTTATTCTTCTTCTTCTTAACTATCGCTAACCATGCTCCGGAGCATGGTTAAAATTTAACTACACCATGGTTAACCACGGGAGTTTATGAACGCCAAAAAGTTATGCTCGTGGTTATGTTGTAGTTAACCACGGAGTTTTTGAACGACAAAAGTTTACCATAGTTAACCATAGTAAGGTTTTTGAACGCGCTCCAGGTAAGCCACGTTGATAACTACCTAATATGCCTTCTGCGGTCGGTAGAAGTTGAAGAAGAAAATGTTATACGCTGAGTTGAAGAAGGGTACACCTTTACGTTCAACATACGACGTTTTTGTGCAAGGGGCATATCACATCTTGTCCGTTCAATTGGGATCTTTTTCTGATGTCAGATCGATTCTACAAGCAGGTAGCCTCCTTAATATTCTTGGCCCCCACATTTCCACATCTCAGTTACTAGGGCTTTATTGTTGTTTTTAAAATTCTTCACAGCTTCATTTACGTCGTCCGTCGGCACCTTACATTCAGCCGGCTTTACACGATGCTATGAACAACTTCCAACATTGAAGGCTTGATGGCAGGACGCATCGTGTGGCCGAAGCTCGAACTACGAGTATCCAATTTCAAGCGTCTGAAGAACGTTCGCTGCATCGTGCTTTATCAATGTTAGTATTGATATTTGCAGCTTCGTTATCCGATGCACCGATTTAGCTTTGCGGCATATTCTTCCCCTATTTGTTTTTCTTTGAAAGTCGCGGTATTATTTTTCTGCTCTTCTCCATCCTGCCCTGACTTGTACCTTGTGCTGAACGGTATATGGTCTATACTAGAGATTAGAGCATTGGTCGTCTCCTCATTATGAGATTTCCAGGTTACTCTGTGCTTTTGGACTGGACTGTGTTAGAATTTAGTGCTGGCCACTGTCGTGTTAGCTCCAGCTGCAAAGTCCACTAATATACGACCATTATCATTGCACTCAGAATGTAACTGTGCTTTCCAATGGTTGGGTAAAAGGTTCGTACCTGCTCCACTTTTGTGTTAGTGTCTTCTAGAATTACTTTTACATAGTATCTGGGACTTGTTCTGAAGTTTCACTCTAGGTTTTCGTAGAAGTCCTCCTTTTCTTTCTCCGGTTTATCTTCGATTGGAGCGTGTATATTAATTAAGGAGTATTTGTAGAATTTGCCCTTAAATCGTATCTTACACTCGCTTATTTGCTTCGAATCTTATTATACAATATTAATATTTTAAGCTTTCTTTTGCGATAAATGTCGCTGAGGCTCTTTTTCTCTGCATCTTTAGTATATTGGTAACCTCTTCTCCATTATGCCAACTAGGGCTTTTATTTCCTCCATTTTCCATCTTTTGGTGTTATATTTCGCTTTCCTTTAGTCCCTTTTGTATCGTCCTGGCACTCTCATTCTGAATGTTGCCTTTACAAGGTAGTGACGTGATCCGCAGCATGCACCTCTCATTGTTCTCAAATTCCTCCGTTCGGTGATTGCCACGTAAATGTGCGGATGTCCCTATGTTAAAATATTGTGGGCCTACTGACCATTGCATTGGACCTACCGAAATCAATAAGTGTAGGGTGAGTTCCAAAATACATCACTGCGGTATCACTGTGTAATTCAGCAATTGGAAGTATCTAACTGAATTCTGCTGTGATACCGCACTGATGCATTTTGAAACTCAACCCTACTGTCGTTATCATTCGTAATGTCATGTAAGCTATGCTTATCAATCACGCCAAGAAATTGGCTCTCTATTCCGATCTTGAATATTTATGTCCTCAATTAAGAGCTTTATATCATTTAATGACGATAGTATTTCTAAGCTCCTCCTCCTTTATCTTCTGTTTTATGCTCTGTTGTGTCATGAGCATGTCCATTTCTCTTACGCTCGTTTCAATGTGTACGGTAGGTGAAATACTTGCCTTCTGCCATATTTATTTACAGAAAAGGGGTACTAATATCTTTATATAACAATGTTCAATTACATGTATTTGATCGAAAGAAACCTTAAGGAGTTAAATCCAGAGCTCGCTAAAGAACACAGTGGAAGATCTTTTCCATTTGTCGCAAACTTGCAAGAGTAGCGATTATTAGCCAGCTAGAAATTTTTACATTTTGTTTTGTTTATTCAGATCTCTTTCTATAAGTGAAATACTTTGGAATAATCTATTAATCTATTAGAGCAGCCAATAATAATCAAAATCCTGCTATTTTCTCTCTATAACACCTTTCTTTCAGCTTTTGGTTTTTCGCAGCTTTGTTACTAACATCTAACATCACTCTTTCAATAAAACAATATCTTCTTTTGTATATAGACATGCCCATTACTGCTGCGAGTGTTTTGTTCAACCGGGAGACATCATTCCATATCAGAATACACCCACGGCAACGTTCCCAGCAACGAGCTACAAATCTACACATGGCAAGACGCAACACTCCGTGAACTAACATCCCTAGTCCGAGACGTGAATCCCGAAACTAGAAGGAAAGGCACCTACTTCGACTTTGCCATAGTCTTTCCTGATCCCAGGGGAAATTCATATCGCATGAGAGAAATCGGTATCACATGCTCCGGACAAAAGGGAGCGGACGACTCCAAAACTCTATCACAGGCGAAATTCTGCATTGGCGACTACATGGACATAAACATCACCCCGCCGAATAGACTACCGCCTCCGATGAGAAGACAACGACCATATTGAGTCTTAAGTTTTTTTTATTTACAGATTATCTTATGTGATTTATTATAAATAATAATAAAAAAAAATACCAAAAGTGTTTTCTTTTCTTATTCCCTAAACAGTTATGGCCTTTTCTGAAAAAGCTCATGCTTAGTTTCTATAGAATTGCTGTGGCTGCAGAACAGCTCCTGGCCTCTTTGATTTCTTCTTGCCCATGGTTGCCAAATCGATTTCTACACCGTTGGGAAGGACTGCTCGGTTGCCTTCATAGTCAACGTATCCTGATCGTTCCTCCTCTTCGTGTTCGTTACGCTTGTTTGGGTCGCAGAGAATGCCAGTTTCGTAGTTGTATTCTCTCTTCAAGCCATCGGGGTCGACGTATCCGTAACGTCCTCTAAAATACAAGTTTTGTTACACTAATAATTACAAACATACATAACCAAAGTAGAATTGTTTTACCTTGTAACGCAATCAACTCCGATAGTTTCCTCCTTGAAGGATCCATCATCGTTTTCATATCCCCACGTGATGCTTCCATCTTCGTTTTCCTCCTGGTACTTCCTAACGATCTGCGGAACTGGCTTCCTGCCTCGAACATCATTAACAATTTCATGATGGATAGCTTGTGGTGGTGGTGGAGGACGGCTTATTGGACGGTTGATGCTCTGTCGGACAATTTGAACAGGTTCCTCATATTGTGGCCTAGATTCACGGTGGGCTGGCCTTGGCCTCTTTGGACGATCTGGATTGACTGAGAATCTCTGTCCACCTGCCGACTGAAATTCAGGAACACGCTGTGGTGCCGGCCGCTCTTGGGGCTGGAATCTAGGAATATTGATTTGTGGTGGCTCTTCAAGAGGAGCTTCTTGCTGAATGGTATTCTGTTCCTGGAATACTTGTGGAGACTGTTGCTGTTGCTGCTGCTGCTGTTGTTGTTGTTGCTGCTGCTGTTGTGATATCAATTGCGGAATAAATGTTTCTGGGGCTTCCTCTTCTTCGTTTTCTTCTGTTACTGGCTTTGATTCTTCTATAATTCTGGGTGTTACAGGGACTGGTAAGGCATTGAGCTGCTGCGGCCGCAGAATCGGTCGTCGTATTCTAATTGGTCCTAATTTTTCATTTCTAAATTGTGGTCTGGGGGGCAGTGGTATGGCTCCAGGGATTGATAGTCTTGGTGGAATTGGACCATCTTGGGCGGCAATGATTGTTGCAAATATGCAAACCTGAAAATTTTGAAATGGAATTGATTAGTTACATTTATTTTGAAAAATAGGAATTGGTAAGGAATGATCAGATTTTTATTGGTTTACTTTCTTTTTCTATGAAATTGATATTTTCTTTTCTTTTCAGCATCTTTATAAATGGCATTGGTGTTAACATCAGATCAGAACATCAATTCTTCGTGGATGGTATGAAAATATACCGAGAAATTAGTATTGAACTAGATCTAAATATCTTCCAGGAAAACATCTGTGAACTTGAGAATTGGTGTGTGAAGAATAAGCTGTCATCTATAGATATAAAAGTGAAGGTTTGTCTGTGTGTAAATACTTCCCAAATCGGTCATCCGATTGGCAAGAAATTTTGTATGTAGGGGCGGACGGAATTTTTCCCTAGATGTTCCAGGCGGTACATGCAAAACATTTCTTAACAATTTGATTTTGGCGTCGATTCGAATGCAGAAGGAGATTGCACTTGCAGTGACACCATCGAGAATTGCATCAACACTACTTGATGGTGGACGTACAGCGCATTCAGCACTCGAGCTCCTATTGAATTTGAACCAGATAGATACACCTACATGTAATATCATCAAAAACTCCCGAATTGCCACAGTCCTTAAAACATGCAAAATTATAATTTGGGACGAAGTGGCTGATCGGGCTATGCGAGATTTCCAAGGAAAAACCAACCGATTGGAGGCACTCTGGCACTACTTGTAAGGGATTTTCGCTCAACTTTACCTCGATCAACGCCTGCAAAATATGTGACACTTTTCTTTTCGAATGGAGAGCCATGGAAAAAACGATTTTGAGATTCCCAATTGTTTTGGCACACGCCAAACCAAGCTTAAAAATGGTCGACAGGGCGAGAGTAGGCATTAACCCGGCAACCGCGCTAATCTACATCACACTCATACCAGGCGGTGAAATCCACTAGATGGCTCTAAATAATCTCATAAGCTGAAAGCGCACTGTTATATAAAGAAATTGTTTCGCGAAGCCTGAGTCTAAGTCTCTAAGAAGTAGGCCCTATTAATAGAGCATCAATCTGGATTTTCAGCCCCTCATGCTTTTTGGATCGAGGATCAAGGTGTCTGGGATGGTCAAGTATCTGGGTGTATACTTGGACTCGCGACTAACCTGGAAATACCACGTTGAAGAGAAGATTAAGAAGGCGACAAGGGTGCTTCACCAGTGCAGAAGAGTATGTGGACTAAGGTGGGGTATCTCACCAAGGTTAGCATACTGGACATATACCATGATGGTGAGACCCATCATAACTTATGCCTCGGTGGTCTGGTGGACTAAAGCCACACAGAAAACCGTCAAGAGGCATTTGGACAAGGTGCAAAGAATGGCCTGCGTAGGTGTGAGCGGTGCTTTCCGCACCACACCCGCCGCGGCATTGGAGGCGCTGTTAGGGCTGCTGCCGTTAGACCTCCAGGTGATGAAGACTGCGGCAGCCTCAGCGATTCGGATGAGACGGGATGCCGCATGGCAGGCGTCAGGAACCTTATATGGGCACATGAAGATCCTGGATCGCATTAAAGGGATTAGGGAGCTCATGATGCCCATGGAAGGGATCACAAAAATGAGGGTGACCGAAAGGTATCATAAAACCCTCATACGGAACGGAACGCTCCCCGAAGGGAGACCGGAAGACATATATATCTTCACGGACGGATCCAAGATTGACGGCAGAGCAGGTGCGGGAGTCTTCTCGGAGGACTTAAATCTGACCTGCTCTCTGGCTTTGGGGAATTACACCTCAGTCTACCAGGCGGAAATGCTTGCTCTGCTGCACGCGCTGGATCACATAAATGAGGGTCAGGTGCAGGGAAGAAGTATCCTTATAGCACTGGACAATCAGGCTGTGATTAAGCGCATGAACCAGACAGAGATTAATGCGTCTCTGGCGTTGGAATGTGTCCAAAAACTGAACAGGTGTGCGCAACAAAACAACGTGACGCTAGCTTGGGTTAGAGGACATACAGGCATCGATGGGAACGAAAAGGCTGACAACCTGGCAAAACAGGGGTCAACCTCGGAATTCTGGGGACCGGAGCCATACTCTGCCATTGGCAGAGGGTTGGTAAGGAACTACATCGAGAAATGGGTCGCTGAGGAACACCGGAGACGGTGGGACGCTATGACCACGTGTAGGCAGGCTAAGATGGTGCTTACGCTGCCGATTACCGCAGCCAGAAGAAGGATCCTGCATATGCAAAGGAGAACCCTCAGATGGTTGGTGGCACTGATTACAGGACACGGATGTTTCAGGTATCACCTAAAAAGAATGGGAATTCTGGAGGATGACACCTGTCGGATGTGCCTGGAGGAACCTGAGACGGCCACACACATAGTGTGTCACTGTCCGGCGGTGGCGAGGAAAAGGGATGCCATAACTGGACTCCAGTGGATGGAGGACATGAGGCAGACTCCCTTCAATCAGCTGCTTGCGATAACTAGGGGAGTCGAAGTAAGGGAGCAATGGGACAACCCACTGCAACCCCAATAAGATGACTCTAGGCAGAGGGACGAAAAGGGACCCGCAAATAGTGGTCTGATTCGGTATCCCTCGAAAATCTATATATATAATAGAGCATCAAAGTTTTCGCTTAGGGGGAGTCTTTACCTAGCGGACGGTATTCCTCCTTATCCATCTGGAAGTCTGGTACTGTCAGCGGCACAACTTTTGTCGACTGGTTAGCGGGATACACTTGTTTTCAGAGGCATAACACTCCGACGAGGGTGTGGCATGCTAACCACGACGGTTGCGTTGCTAGCTGATGCGGCTTCTACTGAAATCGACCTTGAAAAACCACGGTGAACGTTATAGCGTGCAAAAAAGAGAAGCGCCTGTATCATCCAAAAAATGTTAGAAAGAAGCCAAATATAATCCGGCATCAGTTGACTCACTGCGAGTCCGCAAAGGAATGGCAAGGGAAGTGGAACGAGTCTATTAAGAGGCGCGATCGGTTGCAAGGGAGCGTGCGGAAGTGAGGTAGGACCTCATGCAGTTTTTAAGTGGTCATGGAGGATATAGGAAATATCTAGCATCGTTTCGAGCACGATGACTCACCCTTGTGCCCTGCATTCCCATGTATCCTGGAGCACAGAGCACTTCTTTTATTGTGTGCGACTCGGCGAATATAGGGCGGAACTAGAGGCAATAGCCGAGGCGCCACTGGCACCGAAAAATATTCTTGGACATATGATGAAAGGGATGAGGATGGGTGGAGGAAAGTGGAGACGGTACCGAAGGCCATGCGCAGTAGGAAGAAGTCGAGGGAAAGAGAGAAAGGTGTACAGGTTACTCTCAAATTCCGGGCGGGTGCTGCTACCCATCATACCTCCATTATCCGACGGTTATGCTTTCAAGCAAAACTTCTAACAACAAACTAAACACTTAGAGATGAAATTAGAAGTCAAAATTCATTGGGATTATCACATGCTGCAGAACCCGGGTCAATATGAAATCTAGAGGCAAAAAACGTATATTCGATATGCAATACCATCGTAAGTCGCATGATAACATGCAAGGCCTTAGTATGGTGGCATAAAACCAAATCATAACCAAATATAGCAAGTTTTGAAGAATGGCCTGCATATTTACATTTCCTCGACTGTAGAATCGTCACTTGGATGATCAACGGGGATGTGTTATGGAAGAAATACATATAACAAATTTTAATCTCCCAAAGTACAGAGAAGCTGTCCTGGATTTCTCCAAGATACCTCAAGTCGAGGTGCAGGGATTTGGGGCGATAAGGGAATCTCAAGTGTATCACAGCTTTCATTTTGGTAACATTAGCCACTAGCTTTCGAGCTAACAGAAACAGGCCATTGGGATATTCAACAGCTTCTTTGCAAAGGCCCTTGATGACTGGATTCTGATATCAAACGCTGAAAGTCTACACGTGGCATGAACAGCTCCAGACAGCCAGGGAACTGTGAAGGATTCTCTATTAAAAAATTGTCGAATTTTTACTCGAAAGCTGTTTCGTTATCGGATCGCGGATTTAACAAGATTGTAATCGAGAATGGGGGCCCCAGGACACTCGTTGACTTCACTACCAGACACTGTACACTGTAACCTAAAGTGCTAGCTTGGAAGGTCGGAAACGCATAGGACCCAGCCTGTAGGTTTTGCCTTGACGAAGATTAGTTTTTCCGTCAAATTCTCTGTCATTGTCCAGCGATAGCGAGGTGCAATTTCTCTTAGTTTAATACGATCTGTCTCGACAAGACAATTCTGATCAAGCAGTTAAGGTATTTGGGTATATTAAGGATGCAATCTAACTCTTTTCTATTATCCGAATGCTGCCTTCACACTTCAAGCAACTTTTTAAACAAACATCTATTATTAAAAACGCGTCTCAATCTCTTCATGTTGTGTTTACGCATGATCCGGGTCTTGTCTAGTAATTTTCTTCACTAAGTACGTACAGATTTAACTCTTTCGCTGTAAGACAATTACATATGTATCATATTCTTTTATTATAGACTAACTCTTTCCTGCTAACAATTTCCAGTTTCGTTTAATTCCAAAGAAAGTCTCTTTCTCGTTTAACATTTTCTTAATTGCCAATCGACTTCGGCATTTATCCGTTGTTCCTCTTATTTCTCGCATATTATATTACAAGGTCTTGCAGTTTTTTGCATTGAAAAGAAAACTCAATTACGATTACGCAGCTGGAGACTTCCCAGGTAGAGTCTATAAGTCTCGGTATCAACAAAATCAGCTTAAATTGTGCTTCATAAGTTGTTGTATTGTTAAAAGTATTTTTTCCTTTTCTTAAGTAGATTTAAGTAATAATACGAAAAGTACTTTTATGCAAATTTACAAAGGAAACACACAGCAAGATGGAAACTTGCTTAACGCTAGTCTAAAGAGCAGCGTTCAATGAAAGTCTGAGTTATAAAATCGCGATAAATATTTTTCGAAAAAAAAAACATCGCGAACGGCGTCGGCCCGTTGTCGGTTGGCCTGCAGGTATGCCGTTGACCTTGGAACTTGTCTTGGTTTTATTACATTTCATCATGGTAGTATTGCTCCGTCGTCGTTAATAATTATTACCAGACCAGGTGTGGTATGAATTCTTATTTATATGCATTACGTCGTCGTAGTCGTCGTCGACGCCGCTACCTGTTGTCGTCCCTAATTCAAGTGAAACTGAAAGTCCGTCCGATATTTATCGAAAGTGGTCCGAGTGAGATTCTACTGTGCCGGGGGATCACCCATGGATCCCCGTGATTGCAGTCCATTCTTCGATATTGTGGCTGCCCCATATTCAGGTCAACCGATGAATGCTGATCGAGATTTTCTTACATGTTTCTTTTTTATGTCAACCGATGGCGGTAGAGGTTTGTGGTGCGTAAAATTGCAAGGCTGCCTATATACTGTGCGAGCGCCCAAGGGTTCTCACCACCACAACACGACACTTCGAGGCTGATTGCTCAGTTCAATTATTACATATATATGCACGGCATTTGCATTGCATTATATAAAACCAGTTTTGTCGAGCACTTAAGTGTCGAGCTGCATAATTGCCGGAGAAATTGCTTGTGAATATGATTTTCACGGTATTGTCACTTGAATTGTGAAGTATATGGCACGCGATCGGAGGATTATACGAAGTTCATTTCGATGGGCATGATTTTGTTTAAAACAATGACATAACACTGTTGTCTCTCTGCCTACGGACTAGCATTTGATACGCACCGCCTGTAAGGTGTGTAAGAAAACACGGGAAAAAAAACTGTCATGCTTTGCGCTATTACCTAACCAGAAAATCTTGTTTAATGCCGATCAAATCTAGTTCATAGGTTGATTATTTTTCGGTTACTTTCGATGTTGTGCAGAGAGTTTCCGGCTCTACTCTACCTCTAATGACTTTCTTATTTTTATTATTTCTACTAACTGTTTGTTTCTTTTTTTTTGTAGATTCATACTTTTCCGTTGTAATTGAAGAAAGTTTTACTGCCAGTGGATTCAGGATTTTATGTCATAGGCGATAAACGTAACTCGAGCAGTGTAATGGCTTTCGTACCGAATTCATCGAAAGTTAAAAGAGATGCTACCCCCAGGGGTTTTAAGATTACTATCCATCCGTGAGTATTAAAGACATAAATCTAACTCAAATTTGTTATTCAGTAGCAGTCTGGAGTAAACTAATGCAAATTTCATTTTTTAGTGATGGAAGAGAGTCGTTTGGTTGAAGTTTGTATGAGATCAGTTAAAAATATATTATGTAAAAAGAGAGTAAAAGCAGTCATCGTTTTCTAAAAAGTTCGACAGGAGTAAACCAGAAATTTATGCAAAATAAATAGTTAAAAAACTAGATAGACATTACGATTACGATACATAAACATCAATTTGCGAGATAAGCAGACAAACGGGAATGCAGTCATTAAAAGCCACATTCAGACGACGCCTGCAAACGGTATCCAAGGCAATATGCAGATCGAGATGCAGTACAAAAAAGGCAGCATGATGAGGCTCTTCATCCGTCTTAAGCGTGACTGATGAGGTATGAGTTTAACCAAATAACCATAATCTACGAAGGCAATTATAAACTTTACTAAGAATCAGCGAGACGTGGTCGCAACAAGTCAACCTCGATTTCATCATAGTACCCAAACTAGGACTTAGCTCTTGAGTATTAACTGAACTACGGCTAATAAATAAGGCCACGGATTTATTAGGATCGGGTTGGAGATAGTTATTACCCACCCACCAGCCCAGCCTAGAGATATTGCGTAAGTTATTCTCTCTCTTAATGCATTCACCTATAATTGATCAGAAGAAGATGAGTTATATACTTGTGTATCATCAGCAAAGAAGTGAAACAGCAGTTCCGGATGACAGTAGACATATCATTCGTGAATAATGTGTAGAGTAAAGGTGCGAGAACAGATCTCTGCGGTACTCCTGATGGCACAGGACGAGAAATGGAAGAAAGCATCAAGTTTATACAGCAAGAGATTATGATTAACGGTATCAAAGGCTTTTGAGAAAACAAGCAGAGCCAACACATTAATCCCGGTATCATCAAACTTAGCTTGAACATCCGTGGTGACCTTCAGCAGTGCAGTCTCACAATTATGAAATCGCTAAAAGCCAGATATGCAGTCACACATTCACAATTCTGGTGAATATTGCTAAAATCCCTGTATGTAATAAATAGACCAAAGGCAGCTGTTGAGCATTAAAATTTCACAGAGAGAAACAGGAAGTCGTCAAATAGGCTGGGAGGTGAAAGTTGACTCGAACGAACAACCCTTTCAACGCTTGAAGTGGGCGTCAGCAACAATTAACTCGCAATGTACCGAGTTCGCTTTTCCACTCCCATTCTTTTGGAAATTTAACTTTAACTTTCTTTCTCAACTCCAACTAGGCACCATGCGTGGTTTGGGTCCCCGATTCGTCCCAAGCGTTTTCTTTTCGAGCTCTATAGGCCCTTCGAGCTTTTTCCTAGGTATTGAGTCTCCAGTTCAGTTTGGGGTAAAGTATAACACCTAGCTACTTGACCGTCTGTAACTGTGCTCTATCCCCATCTTGGACCGATGGAAATTGATTCCTTTGTTCTTGTAGTGAACAGTATCAGTTCTGTCTTTACAGAATTAGCACACAGACCAAAACATTTAGCCCATCTTATTAACGGGGTTTAGAGCTCTTTCCTCTCATTACGTAGTTATTCACCAGAAACTAGAATTACCAGGTCGTCAGCATATGCGGCCACTTTTGTTCCTTTTTCCTGTAGTGTCCTGAGTCCATTACCAGAAGCTAAAGTTGCTACTTCTCCCACTAGGGTGCCTCTACTAACTCTTCTGGCAATTTTATAGCTTCCAAGATCAGCATGAAACTCGGGTTTGTAGCATGATCGGTATCCATAGGCCAAGCGTTGCCTCCATCCCTATCTCCACCGTGGATTCTAAAATAGCTGTATTCGTTATATGATTGAAAATGTCAAAGAAGATAGCTAAGCCATAACCCGGAAGGCTCAATGGATCAAATAGTGTCTGTAAAGGCGCCTCTCAAAGAAGCAAATAAGTAAGCATTAAAATTACACCTTCCCAAAAACTGATCACACCCAGATACATACTAAGTAGCTTCGAATATGATCAAATATGCATTATTTAATGTGAAAACCTGAAAAACATCATTTCTTCAAATTTTGCATAAAAAATAACATTAATAAAGTAAAGTAGTAAATGTCCTTGCACAAAACCAAGGCACAATGTCAAGATCAAACAGGAATGTCAATCGTGCAGCAAGTCTTCAACCACCTAGCTTCAAAACAAGATCTAGAAGCTAAAGTGTAGTCAGCAGCAAATGTTGCATAGTAAGTTGAAACTTTATGCATTAATGGTAATCACAAATTAAAATATTGCGTTTAGTAGAAGTTAATGTCGCTTTTATAGCATGCGTTTTTAGATATGGTGTTAACAAATTTGTCAAATGGATTAAGCTGGTAAGAAATATTACAAGCGCTATTGACGGTTCATATTTCTTAAATAATGGAACGAGAGCTGCAAAGTTAATCTATTCGCAAGAAAATATTTTTAAATGCGAATTAAGAAAGGTTAGTAATTTAAAAAAGTAGAACATATAAGAATGAAGAGTCTAGCACGAGATAATACGTTGAACACGAGATGGAGAGGAAGATGGACAGGAAGAACGCAAGAAAGTAGGGAAAGGGATGAAGAAAATATAAAAGTACAATAGGAGAGATTTTATTCAAAATAAACTTCAAGAAAGGTAAGGTTTATATTTAGAAAACAAATACAAGGATCATGAAGAAGGGTAAAGCACGGGAGATTGACTCAATCAGTAGTGTAAAAAAATGAGGAAAAACAGCCCTGATATTACTATAAAAACAAAGAAAATCACAAAAGACAGATTTCAGCGATCATCAATTTAATCGCGAAATAAGACTACCCAGTCTTAAACCATATATTTGAAAAAACAGTCAAAGCTTTTCTAATCTAATCAGCTAACCATGCCATCCAAACTACTGCTGTATAAGACAATGGTATCATTCCAAAATTTGGGTAATTACCAAAAAGCATTCTAACCTCTGCGTTCGAAAGGAAAGTCTTTCGTAGAATTGTTGATGCTAATTGTTTATGTTGGTGTGAGAAAACGATTCAGCGACAGCGAGGTAGACCAAACGCAGGCCATGACCAGCAGAGCTTTATTATGTTCAACTGGATGAGATCGAATTGGAATTTGAGGAGATAACAGTTGCGAGACATTAGGACTAAACCACAATAAGTAAGCAGGTCCGGAAATAATCTTATATCAACAAACAAATGTAGTATGGGTTAGTCCAGTGTTTGGCAAAGTCATTAATCAACAGAGCCGAAGTAAATCGCTCCGTCTAAAGTATATAAAACTAAGAAATTCCTGTAAAGTCACCATCAAATTCCTGTAAAGTCACCGGTCAAAACTTCATTTGTTAACAAATTTAGAAGTAAAATGCCTTAATGTAACCTCTGGAAGCACAAACTTGATAAGTTCAATGAAGAAGCATTTTACTACCACCATAACTTCTTCCTTCATCCTCTATAAGCAGGTGATAACAGAAAAAAAAACCCAGCTGATTTATTGCCATCTCTGTTTGCCTTAAATTCTTCTTTATCCGAAACTAATCCGCTACCTTCGACTCTCGAGCACAACACTCATTCAATGGAGGGGATATTCTTCAGGACTCGCAAGGACCTCGATGCCAACAAATCCAATGGACCCGACAATACATCTCTATGGTCTTAAAAAATTGCCCCTCACTTTTGGCTAAACCTGTTATGTATGTCGCTGAAGTGCAACGTCTAGTACTAAGCTTGATTTGAAGGCCAGGATAGGTTAGGGATCTGAGGTGTCACTGGCTCCTGGGCTGAAAGTCGAGTCGTCACGACACGACAAGTCGTTTGAGTTGAAGAAGTGAGGTTTCACTCGAATTACGACTTTCAGTACAGAGGCCTAAACTTTACTTAGCATATCCACTCTAAACCCCTGCTCTGAAAGTCGTAATTCGAACGTAACGTCCCTTTCTTCAACTCAAACGACTTTTTACGAAACACGACCCGACTTTTAGCAAAGCACACAGTAGCCACTGTTACTACGTCGGTGATACAATCATCGGGACTTACGACTACCGGAAACAATCTTGTTGCAGTATTATGCCTGCCTACTTGATTCGTTTATCTTCATCCGTTCGTCCTCCCGCAAAAGCGGTGCGGGTGGCAGCAAGTTCATGTGGTCTGAGCCTCGAGAGACAAAAGCAATTTCAGCAACACCTATCTAAGGCCACTATTTGAAAAAAGAGACTCGCCCAGGCCGAAAACTGGCTTCTGTGCTTGGAATACGAAATTTCAATCAATGGAAAGGGTCACACTCATGGGGCCAAAGAGCCAAATTTTGCTCATGAGCCACGGTTTGCCGACCATTTTATCCAAGTTGTCTTAGCCAGTTCTAAATTAGTATAAAAATTATATATAATATTTTGTTTTATATTTTAGGAATGGAAAAAGGAAAAAGGTGTCTAGTTCCTTAAACATTAACATAAGATGTTCAATCCGAATAAGAATAAGTTACAAAAGCTATTCCAGCAACTACATTTCACTGTCTTTAAAAACCATCTTGAAGAATAAAATTACCAATAAAAGACAACTTCCGCAAAGCTCAAAAAACAACATCCCAAGAAGTTGAAGGTGGGTTCTTATTTTTATATAAAAAAAACTTACAATGATTAATAATTACTTTCCTCAGTTTTTAGCACCCCAACAAAGGATAATGTGCAATTCCTAAAAATAAATATTACAAGTATTAATGATACCAGACGACTACTACTCATGGCTGTCTGCAACGTAAACCGAGAATGAAAGCCACTTCTTCCCTCATGGGCACCCTCAGAATAGCATTAAGGAAGTTGCCACAATGCCTGACAATTTATTTCCTGATATTGATTTCACACACAGCAACAATAATGAGGAAAAAACAACTCCCAGCAAGAAATTGTAAACGCACACGTATTCTGTGCTAACAATATTACCATTACCAAGATTGCCAACATGAGCTGGTTATCTACATGCTAACTATCGATCGACTTAACTATCATAGCGCAACCGCATTTGGTTTGTTGTGCTCGACTCAGATCGCGAGCAATTAGTTGATCTAGTCAAGTATGAAAATTCCCTGAATTCCGGCTGCCGAAGACTGAACTTTTCGGGTTGTTTTTGCACTTTCTTTAAAATTTTCCTGCACACAACCAAACCAGGTAGCTTTGATAGTAATAAATACAAGGTTTGACCCAGACCATATCTCCGCCCAAAATCTACAAATAGATCACAAACTCGGCGTTATGGTAACGAAAACAGTTTCAGGTCAGTATCGTTGCTCTAATATAGTATAAAATACAAACTGAGAAAATTGCATTCTTAGTCCATTACTCAAGACTTTGGCTCTAGTATCAAAAAAAAAGCAAACACAATCCGAAAACGAGTTTTCGATTTAACCCAACCACAAGAAGCAAAATAATCGAGCAATGTCGGGTTTGGATTCTGTTGGGCGCCTTTTTTATCTGTAAAATTTGGGTTAGTTTGCCAACGAACACATTTCCCAACTACGATTGACGCGGAATTTTTCGTCCAAAATGTGAGTATTGCCGGCAATTAACGATCGTAAAACATAAACGAAAAAGCGTAATTCATAACTCGTGATGGCGCCTGTCCTTGAATTTAATTTAGAAGTAAAAAGTTGTTAATATTCCGTGTTTATTTGACAAAGCCATTAATTAAATTAAATTTAATAAGATGTTAAAAAAATTGGCTTATCGGCTAGCCTTGGCTCTTTTTTGTTGGAAGATGAGGGAGATTTTAAAATAATATATTGGTTTTTGCTATAAAGTTGCAGTTTTGTCCTTGGTATACATAATAAACTAGAGTTAAGCCCAAATTGTTAATAATAATAACCAAAACTCATTTGCTTGATTTTAGTACGTGCACAGTGAAGGAGAGACCGTAACCTATCATGAAAGTAGCTGACACGCCTTCAATGGATATTAAATAGTGGAAATTTTTATGGGGTTAAGCTCAAGAGCATTTTGCACTACCATTTAAAGCTCGCTAAACTAGTTTCTTCTGGAAGGAAAACCACGATTTCCGGAAATTTCCTGAGTAAGTTTTTTAATAAATCATTTACTAGCATTGTTTGATGTGTTGGCAAAAATGGCACTATTTTCTATGAATTTAAGCTGAAGCGGCTATAACTGCTGCCAATTCAGATTAGGTTTAGGGTGACTCTAGTACGCTTCCAATTAACTCTTTAGCGCACCCCGTTTTGACGCCGCTGGTGCCTATACAAACCTCTATCACGGTTTATGTTGTTATAGAGGATCCATTTTTGGTTTTTGGTACGAATATTGAACTGAGATTAAATGAAGCACTAATTGCTTAGTGTTAATCGTTGTTGGACTCATTATACATCGAATATGTCGAATAGTTTGGAGATTTGTTGGATAGAATCAGTAGGAGTAAATTTCCTGAACCAAAGCCCATTTTTTAACTCAACTCTGTAGGTAACTCCAAACTTATCCTTGTTATTCCTGTTGCATTAGACATTAGACACACATTAGACTTATTCAAAGCTGTGATAGGCATAATATTTAAAACGTAACTGTGGCGTAGAGAATAAATCAACTGATGGCTTTGAATGATTTCTCAAATAAGAAAGAAAGTTCAAGACTATTAAAATTCAACTCTATTATAGTAATAGAATAAACAAACAAAAACCTTTTTTATAGTGGAAGTACAACTAATTTCCAGTAGACATAATCCATACAAACTTATTTAGTTACTATTATACAAAAGAAATAACAATTCAGGGCGATTATTGTAAATTTCTCCGAGTCCAAAAGACCTCTACCGGTTTATCGAAAGGTCAAAGAAGAAACATGGTACATCGGCTGGTGTCTCAAGAGTAAGACCCAACTCCAAGGACGCGATTGCTATGCGTAGGTGACCCTCTGTTTTTCAGACTGAAATACATGCCATTGAGACCTATACAAGGATCAATCTTAAGAAAGTTTTAAAAGACGCAAATGTTAGATTTTTTCCGGACAGTGAAGCTGCCATCAAGGCACCTCTTATCGTAGAAATTTCCCTCGAAAATAGTTGCAATGTGTTTTGACGTACTCCAGAATCTGGCCAGAATGAAATAGGGTCGCTGCACGTGCTTGTTCCAGACGAAGGCCGCCGGCGGAACGTAGCGGGCGCACATTGGACTGACGAACGCTCACGTAAGTTTCCTTTACTCCTATTTCAAACTCGAAGCTCGAACCAGCGGGTGTCGTGACCAATTTCTGTCGGTCGATGAAACTTGCCCCATCTCAAAAAGCATAACACTTTGACGCGGAGAAATTTTATTGACCCCGATGGCTGCGTCGACTGGCGATCTTTTTAGTTTGCCTTACAGAACACCTCAACCGAAGTTTGCATTGATTTGGTAAATCTAGTCGAGTTGTTCTAGATATCTCGAAGGATTTTGATAGAGTATGGCACTCAGCCCTGCTATATAAACTCAAAGCTATTTGTGTTGACTCACTTCTACAGAATTGGATTTAGAGTTTCCTTTCTGGCCGTTTAATCAAAGTAGTATTGGATGGCATCAAATCCGAGCCCCACCCAATCTCTGCAGGGGTCCCCAGGGATCAATTTGATCACCTGATTTATTTCTTTTCTTTATAAATGACTTACTTTCAATCCCTTCCAACCCACTTCATAGTTTCGCTGACGACTGTAGCCTGCGTTACTCGTACGGCTTCGAGGTGCAAGTTCCTCCTCCTTAAGAGGTGCAAGAACCTCCTCCAGCAATCGGCCCGTGCTGTTATAATAAATCCTACGTTCGACCGCTTCTCGAATACAACTCTCTCATTTAGGGCGACGCTCCGAAAACCACGTGGTTAGATGAAGTACCGACGTCCTCCTTACAATTCACGTTAAGTCACGCACGCACAGGAAGGAATCGCTTAGAGTTGGTCAATCCAGGTGCGGGGCTCCAGTGTTCCGGGTGTTTCATTAGTCCGATCGGTAAGGACTCTTTTTACCAAACTGGCGTATGTTCCAGCAGCACAATGTCTAATGTAATTTGTTTATAAAAGTCCCGAATAGGGTAAGAAAAGATACAGCTGTGTGCCTCCGCCATTCAAAGAAGATCGTTCAACGACATTGCAAAAGCTACCCACTTGCTATGTAGCCCCGGACACGATAACTTAACATCTTGGCTTGGTCGGCTTTTAAGGAAGTGTTCCCTTTCACCTACTGCTTTCATTCTCCTTCTTTTCGCTGGGGTTGCCCAGCATCTATCCGAAGTTTAGAGCATTCCCACTTGAAGATCGTATTAGGAGATTGGAGGGTGATACGTGGAAGGCGTGATATTCGAGCATCTGCCATCAGGGTGTATATCACATTTTATAAGAAGCTTGTTGGAATGTCTGCGCGAACTTTTCATTACTACAAATTTTTAATTTCAGAATGGTGCACACAGCAAAGTCTGCGTGTTCCCATCATTATGTACAATTAAAATTACCAACTAGAAGAGCAAGACATAAGCCCGAGAACCATAGAAGAAGATTCTTGAGGCGGCCAAGGCTCATATAGGGCTGTAGAGTCAGTGATGATTTAGTTTTGGACAATGTCATTCATACGTATTAGTCATATTCAAATTGACGAACAAGTTGAAAGATTCGTAGAAGGAAAAGTCAAAAAAATATAACATTAAGTCTACGTTATTATTATTCTACTTCTATCTTCTTAAGCCTGAGGTATGAGCGGAATTGGAGCAACAGAACATGGTGCGAACGAACAACTTTTTGAGGAAGGAGATATAGTGTAAGCACAAGTGCATTCTGGGAACACTAGAACTGACAGAACGGTAAAATAAACGAGCGACTAGGCGTATTAATGTTTAAAGTTTTACTAGAGAACGAATGGTTTTTTAGTTTTAACTGTTTGTTGTTACAAATTTGATCGAGAACTATCCTTCAAGCTGAGCTTACTACTAGACAACGCACCATGACTTGTATGACATGACGAACGGATAGTACATATAACATGTAAAAAAATACTATAGCTATTTATTGATATATCTCATAGTTTTTCCCGTATTTCATTAAGTAAACATTACACGAGGTTTCTCGTAATGAACATAATCATCAACTAAATTACACACACGGTGTGTCATTTCTTAGGCTAACGAATTGAATTGAATTTTGAAAGTGCATTCAAGAATTTATTACACTGTTAATAATATATTCATACAATTTAGTTTCTCTTCATAAATCCCAATCTACCATGAAAAACAAGATAGATTAGAATAATTACGAAATATATAGAAGAAACTAGATTGCACCGACACAAATTCAAAATAAAACGCGTAAAACGTTCAAGAAAATCGGCTTAACGGTTGACTAGCATCGATGAAAGCACAGCAAACGCCTTTAATTGTTGGAATTAATGCGAAATTTTGCGTAGATTTTATGCTTGTTAGACACACTTGAGACGGAGGAGACAAAATAACAATAGAAATGGCACTCCTTGAGTTTTGTGGGTGTATTGAAAAGGTAGATGTAAGATATCCGATATGTTTTGCAATATTTAGGAGGGAAATATAGAGATAGTCCACTAGCAAGAAAATTTCAATGAAACACTAAATAAATTCGCACATTTTGAAAAGTATTAATTTCACAAACGATGATTCTTTCTTAAAACTAATTCACAGAATTAAATAAAACCAAATTAGTTTTTAATAAAATTAAAGTCGCCACATACCACAAGCACCACCGATAGCTGCATTTTGTCACAAAATATACGTTATTTCTCTCTCGACTAGTTTAACTGTTATTCCACCAAAATTGTTCTGTAACTGAAATTTTTCCTCGTACTTCCGACCTAAACCGCGACTTGACTTAATTAGTGCAAGTTTCTTGCGCACTTGACGGTTTTATAGTCAAGGGTCCCACTCTGCGCAGTTCCTTCCCACTATCAGCGTGTCTCCATAGGCAAAAGATTATTGAATTGGACGAAGAACACGGGCCGCTTGAGGTGTGCTCCCGGTGCGCGCATTTCTATCGCTTTTAGAGGAAATTACCTGGTCAGAGTGCGCAGGACTGTTGTTGTTACTTTCTTTCGCAGATTATGGACCAACTTAAAAATGTGTTTACTTAAAAGCTTGAGACTTTTTCGACACTCGAAAGACGTGCATTAAAAAAAATAGAAGACGTCTTTTTGTTGTTGTCGAACACACATGATTCCCACTGCAACGGTGCGGTTTGTGGCTGGAATACTAACATCAGAGATAGGCGAGAAAAAGTAGCGACTAGAGGACACAAAATACCGTCACTGATGTTTAATTCAGCTTAAGTGACGAAAAGAATCTTAGTGGGATGATCAAGTTGATACCGAAAAAAGTTTGGTATGGATGGCCGTGTCTGTACTATACGACGTGAAAAAGTGAAGGTATTGTTCCGATGATAACGAGGCGCTGCTTTTTTCGAAGACTTTCGGTTTTTATCGCTGTTACGGCGGCGGAAACCGGTAAAAATTACCGTGCGATGTTTGAGCTGATTGATAGAAATTGATTGAGCACCGTGCCCGCATTACAGATTCATCAAATCGCTTTGGCTCTAGAATAAAAATGTATCAATTAACGGATGTGCTCGGAATTTTTTTTTCTTCTTTCAAGTTTCAATATTTCTCTTGTGGTCATACTTGTGCCGCTGCTTCGCTGCCGCCTTTTCTGCACACTTGGTTGGCCAATATTTTTCCTGCACTTTGGTTGAGTTACGAGCGGCGATATTATAGGCGAATACCGAAGTGCGTGCCTATTAATAAGTGGTTACTGTAATAGTCAGGTAGATGTGCCTAGAGCATAGAGTCATGATCAGCAATGCACAAAGTCATGGCCAAAGAAAACTAATTACAAAATAATTTAACTTCATTACGATGGCCCAAGGCTTTCAGTAAAAGGCCGATCTTTGGTTGAATATTTATTCAAACTGAAGAAGTTGACATTGGGAAAATATTTGTCTTACAGAGAAAAGTTATCATAAAATATTTTGCGAGCATGTTTCTCTGCACTCGTACGAGCGAAATCGCCTGCCCATCAGAGCCTATACCGAACGAAGTTTATTTTCTGCACGATACCAATGTCGCAATAGTGCTTGTAAATTTCATCATTGCAGACTATCCGGAATTGGGCGGCAGAGGCTTGGATGCCGTTGTTAGAATCTTGGATTTAAAGAGTTTTGACGGGTATATGAGCATATTTCTTATCCTATGCTATGCTGTTGTCCGTTTTATTATTGACCAAAGTTGGCTGCAGGATTTCACTCATTCAAAATCATGCTTTATAATCGTGGTGGTAGGATAAATGAAGAAGCCACTACGTACATTGTTTTTTCGTGGCAGCTCCAGTTTTCGGGCCGTCCGGTAAATCTGGGTGAAATCTGGAGGCCTGATCTTCCAATGATGTCGATGTCGTCTGTATAAGCCAGTATTTGGGTGGACTTGTGGTGTGCGGTTCTCGCTACCGCACGGCAATTTGCCTTATTGTAGTGGAGGCAGATCAGACCATATCATTGGGCGCATCCAGCGCACTCAGCGAAAAAGCCGCTTAGCTGAACAGCACAGCGTGAAAAGTAACTCAGCGATATGTGCCGGCTGGATGGGACAGCTGAGTTAAAATTTATTTTGACAGCTAATTTTTATTTTATTTTAAATAACATCAATTAACTACCGCTGAGCTACTTAGCATAAAATTTTTACGCTGAGAAATTTGCCAGTGGTTGAGCTAAGCTGCTTAGTTCAGCTAGCCATGCAACGAGCTCAGCATTTAGCCGCTTTTCAGCTGCTGAGTGCGCTGGATGCGCCCATTGCCTCGATAGTAATCTAGATATCCTTACTCGGCTTGTTATACCCTCGACACACTAGCCCACTTAATCCGGGCTAGGACGTCAGAATGACACAGACTCCTTTTTATTTCCATATCTTGTATACCTATAGGTCTACGTCACTTTGACGTCATAATCTGGGTTATGGGTGCTAGTGTGTCTCCGGTATTACAGTGGCTTTGATTAACTGACATAATCTTGCCAATTTATTGAAAATCAGCTCTCTTTGTAGCCTCTTTGCTTTCTGTATTGAAGACGTTCCAGACCATGTCTTTCACGTATAAATCAAAATCAGAAGGTTTTTATGGCTAGATACGTCGCTGATTTTGTTCCGTATGTCACGGTTGTGAGTTTAAATTCTTGAATGCTATCCCTCGTTGAAAGTTTCCATACAATTCGTTTATAGTCTTGATGTTTCTGTGAAACCTGTACTTTTGTCTGTACATCTTCTCAATATCAGCGCTGAATACATATTGATGCTTTCTCCATCTTAATAGGTCTTGTTATAGTCTGGGGCCACTGTACATTAAATCGTTTAACATTAGCTTGGTGTTTGTTTTGGTGGAGGCGTCGAATACTACCCTTAGTTTGGTGGTTGTGCCCTCTTCTTTGATGATTGCTTGATGAGGTATACTACGTGTATTGCTCTGAAATTCTTTGGGATCAATGAGTACCATATGTCCCAGCTGTAAGTATTCTTCCATAAATTTGTTGTATTCATCCCACATCGTTTTGTTTGAGAACCACTTTTCCATTTGATATAGTTATGCTATTGCAATTGGTTTTGATTCTCCTAATCCCTCTGTCTGCTTGAACGGAATTTATACTGTATACGTGCCATTGGGATTCGGTTTAACTGTTCGATCAAATTATTCTTCACACATTCTATTTCCCAAAAACTTCGAAGCTGTGAGTCGATATCTACCCGTGAACTCATGGTTGTAAATTTCCCGGTTTCTTCTTTCTGTTGAATTGGTCCAGACAATATCCAGCCAAATTCAGTTTTTTCAGCTAACGTTCCATTTTTAGTTTTTCTAATTCTGTTCATCAGGATGTCTCCAAATACGTTTGCGCCCAATATATGTCAACTGATCCCGGGGTATTATATATTGGGATTTATTTAGGGGAGTGAGATTACTCCAACTGATAAGATCTTCGCTAACGATAAGTCCGATAGCTTCCTGAGATACCTTATCCTTTCTAATCCGTTTCTAGTTCAAATTCGAGCTTGCCAGATCATTCCTTACATTTTCCGTTTTGTTATCGAGCTTTTTTCCGCCAGAAAGTGACATTAGCTCAATTTTCTGCTCCAGCTGGTTCATCTGTTCTTCAATAACTGATCTGAAGAGCAATTCATCTCCATATAATGCAGAAAGCTCGATTCTAAAAAACGCGATCAAAGCTTTCGAAATACTTCAAAGCGAAGCAAATAAAATAAATTTTAAAGTTATAATTTTTAAATAAAAAATTAGTTTGCAACTTTTTTAAATATGGATATTTTATATAAAAAACTGCATATAAAGCTTATAACGCATATAGATTAATTGCCCTTTTCAGTGATCTCTATTGGTCATATACATAGCCAATATGTTCAAAATTTTTTTTTAAATAACCCTCGAAATGTAATATACTTTCCGATTGGTTATAAATTATTGTTATCTTAACCGATCCATCTTTCTTCGCTATAAAGTCACTTTTCTGTTTAATCTATCAAACTAAAAAAAACGACCAGTAATAATATTTAAATTTTATTGCGCAATATTTCATCATTTATTTTGGCGTGCAGTGTAGTTCCACAAAATAATTAAAAGCACGTGTATAGATGGCAGTACTTCTAGACTACTTGTGGAATCTATTCCTCTCTATATCAAAGCCTTTTTTATATGTTTAATTAAAGTTAAATGGAACGGACAGTACCTGTGTTTATGTGAAATTTAACATTATAAAATATTGTTACTAAATAAAATAAAGTTGCTTTTATATGAAAGGCAAAACACGTTTAATTAACAAAAGAGAAATCTGCGAGGCCGAATCCATGTGGTTTCCGTGGTGTAGTGGTTATCACATCCGCCTAACACGCGGAAGGTCCCCGGTTCGATCCCGGGCGGAAACACTCATTTTTTGTGGATAATAAATTGTATATAATTGAAATTTTTTTTGCTTAAATGCACCAATTGTTAATTAAGTAGTTTACAATTTAAAGGAAACTGTATTACTCTTTCTCAGTATCAGTAGACAAATTGCCAAGAAAAGTCTGGCGGATAACCAAAATTCCTTAGCAATTAATCGCTAATATGTATGGCAACCTTCCTACTAGTGGTGGACGAATTTTTTAAATTTGTATTATGTTTAATCTAAGAACACCATTTATGCCTTTACTTATTGCCCTTCGGTAGTAATCATAGCCAGGTATAGGTGTCTTCAAGAGATTCACACCAAGAAATTTACTGCTCCCGACGATAAACCCCCTATGGTTTTATAAAAAATGGGCTTAAGTTTTGGCTTAATCTCGACGCAAACTTTTTTCACTTTCATAACTTTCAGGGCTTTATCGAAACTCTTGGAAACATGTTCAGCCCATACTGAAAAATGTTGACAAATAATAAACCTTTCCCGCCCAATACCCGCGCAATTTTTTGTATTCTCCCCAAAATCATGGAAGAGTTAATCAAAAAAGCTGATGGAAGCAAATAATTGGACAACAGACACTAATAACAAAAAATATCTACTGGCGACCTTTACATCTAACAGAATTTCTCTAGTTGCTCTATATATCTTCAAAAGCTTTTGGATAAACTCTTCTAATGTCGAATTACTTCCTAAGAACTGGATTGAGTATTTCCTTTTAAACCTGACTCCATTTCTGTAGGGGTTCCACAAGGATCAATTTTGTCACCTGGTCTATTTATAATCTCTACATATTCTTTTAGTTTCTATCTTTGCTGGTTACAAGATTCTACCGAGTACTATCTTAGCGTGTCTGGGCAAGGTGTACAACCGCGCCCCCAACTCATTGGTGACGGCATCATTTGCTCCACAAATTAAGCAATCGCAGGATTGTAGCGGCTTTGGCGAAATTCTGCCGCTTCTACCACAACGACTGTTCCACCGAAATATATAACCTCCTGCCTCCACGGCAATATTTTTTCGGCAACACAAGACTAGGCTTTTCCGATGCCGATGACATTGGGATCGTAGTACCAAAAATTACTCAGAAAGATACGACAATGTAATCCTTTCTGTGCGAAGAAAAAGGAAAGTAAAAATCTATGATCAACTTCTCTATTCATATACGCGCTCCAGAATGGCGAGAGGGCGGAGCAACGGCAAACTACACAAACACATGCAGAGCAGGAAGTACACGAAAATGGTACATGAATTCACACAAGCAAAATAAAAGTCCAGACGGCACAAAAAATTGCGGAGAAGAGAAATCAGTGCGTCTCTTTCGCACTTCGTGAAATAACATTTCTTTATTTACCCTTTCTTTCTTCGATTTTTGTTTTGTTTTTAAATAGAATTTTATCTCGCTTGTACCTTGTCGATTGATATATTCACTCGCAAGGGAGCTTATGGGAAATTTTGAGAGTGTCGTATCTTTGTGGGTAATTTTTGGTAGTACTATGAAGTCAACTCAACGAAATCGAGATGGGGATACAGACGTGGGTCGAGAACGCTTGTGTAATACTAGATGAGCAGAAAACGGAAGTAGTGATAATCAACCAGCGGGAAAAGGTGTAGACCATCAGCTGATCCTAACCCGTACTTAGGTATGTGAGAGTCCAAAGGTAGAGCGACGGAGTCTAACCGATGGATCCATAGTCTCCATACCAAATATGGAGAAATGGCATACGAGAGAACATGGCGGCGTAAGTTACTACCTCAAGCAGTTCCTGAGGGGAAATAGAGGTTCCAGGAGTTCCTGGAAGGCAGCTAACACAGGGTCCTGCACCAGGAGCGCGTTCAAAAACCTTACTATGGTTAACCATGGTTAACTATGGTAAACTTTTGTCGTTCAAAAACTCCGTGGTTAACTACAACATAACCACGAGCATAACTTTTTGGCGTTCAAAAACTCCCGTGGTTAACCATGGTGTAGTTAAATTTTAACCATGCTCGGGAGCATGGTTAGCGATAGTTAAGAAGAAGAAGAATAAAAACAATTTTGACATTTTTGTTTTAATGTTAATAATGAACAAATCAAAGTGGGATTTGTGCGATTATTTTAAATAAATAATTATTGGAAATAATTGAGGCAAATAGCCGACACTATTTTATGAAAAAAAAATTTAATTTTTCTTTACCACGTAGTTAACCACGGTGCGTTCAAAAACCTCCATGGTTAAACATAAACTTTCGTGGTTAAGTGAAGTGATGCAGCATAACCACAGCTTACCTCGTGATTTACTATAGTAAGGTTTTTGAACGCGCTCCAGGTGATGAGGTTGGAGAACGGGTGGAGAAACGGAATGACACAGAAGGTCAACCACCAAAACTTTAATCAATGCGTACCTCAAGGGGAAAAGCAAATAAATGCGAGGACAGATAGCAGGTAGATAGCTGAACCAACCGTAACGCAACGCAATGGCGTAAGCCGGTCATGTAACCTGTATGAAAGATAAGAAGGAGGAGATTTTTAAAGCCGGTACAACGACCCTTTTCAATCGCGAGAAACAGGGGCGCATTCAGACACACCTACGAGCAATTTTGTAGCCAGGGAATTGGATGGCGACATTAGCCGAAGCCTCCTTTTTCCCGCGAAAGCAGATACAGAAGGTCGCTGATCCGTCTGTCCCACTTTTCCGGCTCCGGTTATTTATTTATTTAGTTAAATTTTTATTAGGTTAGATTGAATTTTAATTTAAAGAAGTGCTTTCAAAAAACAGTTAACTAAGAAACTTACTATTCTGTCATTGGGACCGAAGAGTGAAGCTCTCAAGGTCACCACCGAGTATGGACTGAGAATTCGCTGACCTTCAAACGTACTACAATATTTATTGAAGAACTTTTGGTCTAAAACAGTTCTTGAGGCTTTTAATAAAACAATTTGCGCATATTTCAAAACAAATTCAAATCTCACGAAATTTTCTTTTTTAAATGCTGTAAAAACGCAATAAGTTTCCGTGGTGTAGTGGTTATCACATCCGCCTAACACGCGGAAGGTCCCCGGTTCGATCCCGGGCGGAAACATTTTTGTTAATTCTCCTCGCATCTATACCAAATTTTTATCCCCCCAAAAAGACTAAACATATTTTTTAAAACTTCGTGTATTGAACGCCTAATGACGACCACTGTTCGTGTTCGATATTCCACAGATCGTTAATATACTTAGCTATAAGTGATGTCACATTAATTGTAGATTCTTGTCATATTAGGGACAGATTATGCTTCTGGAATTCAGTATTAATTTCTTGCACGCAATCGCTTCATATGGAACACAATAAAGGTATTCTTTTAGAATTTTTATCGTTGGTCAAGATCATCCAACTGCGCGAATAACGATTCTTTTTTTATGTTAAATATTCAAATTTTTCATGTTTATATCAATGTTTTATTTTTACAAAAAAAAAATGTCATTATTGTGAGTGGCTTCACGTAAGTTCACGGACAGTAGCGTGTTGATAGATTGATAGGTGATACTGATACATATTTCCTTTGGGTAAGCGTTTACAAGATAGATGAATTTTTAAACTTAGTAAATCACTACTCTATTTTTGGAGTTTTGACTAAACTATTACCTGTTTCGCTGTGCAAAAAGCGTTTAACTTCCAAGTATGTATAAATTATATAAACAAATTGTTGATTTTGTTTGGCCGTCATTTTAGTTTGGCTGTCAGTTGTCGATAGTAGTCGAAAACAATTTGTTCTTTAAGGATGTTAGATCCAGTTTTGTAATAGTTGCTAGTGATCGCTACCGTGACATGTTCAAAATCTTTTTGGTGCCCGAGTGGATAATTTTGGGCCTACAGACGATGTGGTTTCAAAAGGACGATGTCATATCAAAAGCGTGAGAACATGTTCCCACAGATAAATAACATCTTTAGCATCCCTAGCACTCCTGCTAACCAGACACTACTGAGGCCTGCGAACATAGATTCGAAAGAAACTAGTGGTGTAGACGCGATAGTTACTATATAGAGGATGAGCAGGAGAAGGTGGATTTTGTAGCAGCCTACAATCAAGAAAATTATTTGGTGTACACTAGTGTTCATCAAGCATCGCATAGTGTGAAGACCTCGAATTTGTTGAGGTCCGGCTTGAGCAGTGTGCACGTTTCCGAACCAGAAAGAAGAATCGGAAGGATCAACGTTCGGTAAAGGCGTACTTTAGTTTTAATTGATATATTTGTTTGTTTCCATATGCATCACTTGAGCGAGGCGAAGGCTGCAATTGCTTGGACGATGGGGCATCGACGACCGAAGTTTACAGGGTCGTCGATGCCACTTTCTTTTCTTCAACCAATGAACCCAAATATATGAATATCGTAACCTGTTCGACTTGCGTTCCATCGAGATGAACACTGGTCCTCGATCCATCCGTTGTGAGTTCTTTGGTCTTTTCCGCATTGATTTTTAACCGGTATGACCGGGCGATGTCGTATAAGATGTCCGTTGCTTCGGCACCCTTGTCGGTAAATATGGCGCTATCGTCGGCGAACATCACGCCGGTTACAAAGCTATTGTCGTCATATCGAACTCCGAGTCGGCCATCGAATGCTTCACGCATAATCGCGTCGATCACAACGTTGAAGAGGAGTGGCGTTCCGACATCGCATCACAATCGCATCTGTCAAAAAGTAGTCTAACATCGCTGAGTCTTTGCCGGATGGATTTCGCAAAGTGAGTTGGGTTTTGGGAAAGCCGTTGTCGTTAGTTACTCCGTGTCCGAATTTGCCCATCGTTCGTTCCCAGCCGGTTCGATCTGCTTCTGAATGTGCATTGAAGTCTCCCGCGAGAATTATTAATTCGGTTCGAGGTATCGTATCCAGCGTCTGTTGAAGCTGATAGTAAAATTCGTCTTTGTTCGCATCCGGGGTGGTTTCGGTTGACGCATAAACGGATTCGACATAGATCTTGATGGTTCCACCGATGGTTATAACCGCCAAACGCTCAGATATTGGTTGGAATTCGATAACGCTGCTGGCAGGCCGTCGACCGGAATAGTAAAGCGGGTATCCAGAAGTTTAGATGGTAAAAGGGCGCGAGATCCTTAATCTGCTGGAGTATCCGTTGACGGCACGTGATACCAACGACTGACTAAGCTTGCAAGTGTCAGAGAAATGTGTGCTTATTGATTATGATGAGAAACGTGTGTGTTATCGAATTTATATTTCTAATTTCAAATTATTCTGGACAAGCATTAAAAAAGGAAGTTAAATACCTTGGGTTTTGGCTGAACAAATATTTGTTTAGTGAGTCTAAGTTTAGTTTTGCTGCATGAAAAAAAAGTTATGATAAACATAAGTTTTATCTAGAGTTTGTCAAAAATTTAAAAAAATGTTTCCGCCCGGGATCGAACCGGGGACCTTCCGCGTGTTAGGCGGATGTGATAACCACTACACCACGGAAACGATAAATTAACGGATTCAAATAGTTCTGTTAGCATTTGTAAGGTTTGAGCATACAAAATGTTATTAATAGAAGATCGGTCTATGGACTTCGAGTATGAACGTTTTTAGTATATTTGGGACGTGATGGGGTTCTTTCGTTTTAGACTTTTTCAAAGATTTGTGATATTAAGTTAAATGAATTTTAGGTAAAATTAATAATAGAAATACTTGAAAACTAAATAGCTGTGGGAATGCAATTAAACGTAATTTTAACCCTTTTCCTGGTTTGACTCATTACAGCTTAAACCCAGCCAGTTTCAGATGAAGAACTAACGCACCCAACGAGCATTATGGAACTGGGTATAAGGTATTTATTATTAGTTTGATCTTTCGAAGTTGTTTAACATTTTGCTTATTTTCTAGGTACCTTTTGATTGCCATTGTTTTAAACGAATCTAGTCATAATTTAAAAGATCAAATCTAAAATCGTTTTGATGACAGCCAGAAAGATGGAAGTGCGTTCATAGCCTCCTCGTAGTGGCCACTAGAAGCTGTTCCGAAAAAGATGGGTTAATATGATCGAGCATATGGTCGGACTTTACTGAATGTAAAGTTATCGATCTTCTCTGGGCACTAGACGCATCTAGTTGCATAACCCGTGAAGCCAAAAAGCAGACCCAAGCAGCCGCCGCTCTAACCAAAGTTTCTGGGCCTACTTTTCTGACTTAGAACTAAGAGATGTTTCATTCGTTCCACAACTTATATTAGATCTACATCGTCCGCTAATTTATTTCCAGGACAGATAGATTCAGTATCACAGCCTAACCTTACAATTTACATTTTCGTTCATAGTCAGTTGGCATCGCAGCCTAAGCGAGTCTTATAGGCTCCTAAATTCTTTTCAGTTTCTTGCCAGGAAGCATATTTCTAGGCCTTGATTACAGTGTCCCACCAGCGTGGTTTAGGTTGTCCTACTCGGCAGTTACTTATAGGATTGCTTTTAAAGATCGTTTCGATTTGTCCCTATCCTCCATTCATTGTTTTGCTGTATTATAGTAAACATTTCTGTCTTTCACATTTAGTACCCAGCACTCTGATCCATATAAGATCACGGGTAGTGTGCTCTTTTTAATACGCTTTTATTAGCTTCACTTGTAACTATGTAATAAAATCTTGGAAGTTAAATTTGACCCACTTCCCGGTTTCCGATTAAGCTGAAATTTTGCATACATGTTTAGTTTGGATGACAATGCAATCTGACCATTTTAAAAGAAAAATCAAGATGGCGGTTCCAAGATGGCGGCCGAATTTTGCAATTGTGCCCCCGATCCCCGATATTGGTATCTAATGAAAGGGTATGACAAGTAGAATACAATTTACTATGTGGCGTCATTCAAAATTCAAAATAGCGACTAACACAAAATGGCGGACTATGGCTTTCTTTACAACCCACTCGTTATGGGTATCTAATGAAAGGATATGACAAGTAGAATACTATTATCTATGTGGAGTCACTCCAAATTCAAAATGGCGGCCGAAACAAAATGACGACGAACCCAAAATGTGGATCACCTTTTTCTTTACCACGCGCTTGGTATGGGTATCAAATAAAAGCTTATGAAGAGTGTAGTACAGTAAACTGAGTGACATCATTTTAAATCTAATATGGGGGAATACATATAAAAATACCTGGTTGCCTGTAAAGTCCGTATACGGGCGAAGTTTTTACGTGACAACGTCTTGAGACTTGAGAGTTGAGAGTTGAGACTTGGGACTTGAGACTTGAGAATTGAGACTTGGGACTTGGGAGTTGAGAGTTGAGAGCTGAGAGTTGAGACTTAAGACTTGAGACTCGAACAGAGCGATGAGTCATAAGGTAACGGAGAATTTGCTGATAACTTTTTTGGGAATGACTCCCAGGGTATACCGATTTATAAGACGTTGTCACGTCAATAGACTAAAAAGTAGAAAATAAAAACAATAGCTTAAAAAAACTAAAAAATACGCTTCTATTTTAAAATTAACTTAAAAGTAAAAAATAATTTTGAATGTAAAGTTTTTATTGCTTCAGCTAGTATATGGAAACAACCTACCTTTAAAAATGTAAAAAAGCGTGGGGCGAAAAGTTCCGATGTTAGTAAAATATGTGGCATATATATGAATATAGGTAAAGAGCCCCACGCTTTTTTACATTTTGAAAGGTAGGTTGTTTCCATATACTAGCTGAAGCAATAAAAACTTAAAATTATTTTTTACTTTTAAGTTCATTTTAAAATAGAAGCGTATTTTTTAGATTTTTTAAGCTATTGTTTTTATTATTTGTCAACCCAGATGTTGTGGTGCTTGGTATATTTTAAAACCCTCTCAACTCTCCACCTCAACCTCCTTCTGTCTGGAGAGTATGGTCGTAACCTAAAAACTAAAGAAGTTTCCTCATGCCAGAAGGTATCTAGAGGGGCTCTCTTAACATATAACTTCAAAAATTACTACTTCAACTTTTTTTTTGAATCAATATCCCCCTCATTTTGCATAATACCCCCCCCCCCACACAAAAGTCCTTATGTAATAAAATGCATTCTCCTCCATCGCGACGTGGAGGTGGTTGGTGTATGCTAACAAAGTTGAAAAGAAGATGTTCAAGAGATCGTAAATATTCATAAGCTCACTTCAAACCGCCCGAAGCCTGTGCCTTGGCCTGCCCTGTCCTGCTGATGCCTGTCATACTGTGCCGTGCCTGGCCGGGCTGACTGTTCCAGAATGTGCTGCTGAAAACCGTAATAGACTTAAGTATGTTCCTTATGCTCACTTCACCCGTGTCCATCAACACTCGTTCATCATCACAACCCCATCTTGAACTGTGTGTGAGCCCCAAAAACAGATTCATTGTGTACGAGAGCGAACACTACCCCCGCTCCCCGTATATATTATATTGTTGTATGTATGGCGAAACAAGTTTAGAAAATACTTCATGTGAAAATAGGACGAAATTCTCAAATGCAAATTAAGGCGAATTTCCATTTTACAATCACGCCGTCATTGTGTGAAATGTACGAGAACACAAAGAGGTGAAAAGGAAGTTTGTTCAACATTGCCAAAGGATTTACAAGGTTTCCTCTGAAGTTATGTTCGCATATTTCTGATATTTTTATTTCCTTGCTCGGGACTTAAATAAGAAAAATATGTTTTTGAAATTTGAATAAATTTCTTTGAAGTTGAAAGGTTTTTTCTTAAAATGATAAATGTAAGTTTGTTTTCAACTGGGTTAAATTTAGACTCGGAAATGCTCTTGCCGGTTTTAAAGTGTGTGTTTTTACTTTGGCATAATACTTTCGAGTTGGGTACACTCTCGATTTAATTTAGTCTTTTTTGTGTTGAATAGGAACTTTTTGGGTTAACTCAGTTTTGGAACTCGATTTTATAACAGTTTCAATATAGGTATACTGTTAAAATCATTGCACTTTATACGAAGAAAATAGATTGTCGACAGTATAAAGGGCCTTTCCTGGTCCTCTAGTCTTCCCCATAAAAAAATCAAGGTAATTCTTTCTATAACTCCCCACTAGTTCTCTGGTCGTGTTTAAGATGACACAGGAGGAAATCGCCTGGAGGGCAATATTCACCAAACTATTGGATATCCCAACACCCGCTTTTGGGTCGATGTACATACATATATAGTGCCAGACTCTGTTTGATTTTAGAGCTGTGATCATCTGCATAAACTCCTCGGCCGTTGCAAGCAAATCATGAGCTATGTAGGCTGAAGATAAATAATGGTCTTTACTGGCTTCAGTAAAGTCTCCAATGAAACTAAAGTTAAATACGTTGAATTGGGTTGTAAGACAGAGATAGGGTTTCATGTGCTTCTTAACCAGGATACAAGATCTTGGCTTTTCTTGGCCCGTTCGGTAGTAGAAAAAGAAGAAGTAGAATATGTTATATTGCCTTCCAAGAGCTCTTTTATGTTCCGTTCTTGTACCTAGGGGTTTTGCATTACGTTTCCTCCTTTAGGATCGGAAAGCGATTTGGGGCTGGCTTAGAGTATCGAAGATTAATCTCCACGCTCTTAGGCATCTGCAGGTGCACCCCTCCACCTTCAGTCTCCTGGGATTTCCGCAGCTTGGATGAGCTTAAGGCTCTTGCCTTTTTTGCGTCGTTGATCTTAGTGACGAACTCGCTCGAGTTTGTCTTTAGGAGTGAATCGAGGCTTTTTCTGACTCTTCTGCGAGTTAGGGTGTCTGGTTTTATTTCGTTCCAGCCGTTTCTTGCATTTCTCAACAATGCCCTGGTTATTTGCCTTTTGTCTGTCTAGTGCCGCTCATGCACCGTACCGGCAGAGTGTATACGGTTTTCTGGTGCTGAATCTTCATGAGCGTACCGACGAACTTCTGCTTCCTTGAATTAAATTTTCTTGGGATAACCACGGGTAGGCTACGACTGGCATTCACTGAATTAGTGCGAGGCGAATAGTTCTTCCTCTGACGAAGTTGAGGGTTATATGTGTGCAGTGCAGGTGTACAAAGGCTGGTACTCGCCACACAGCTGGAGTCAAGCAATTTTTCTTCTTTTGTTAATTATGTTTTCTTTATCCATGAGTTGTCGGAAATAAGTCCATCCTGGCAGCGCCAAACAGGTCAACATCGGACCAACTGCTGACCTTAAGGCAAATTCTGGAGAAAACCTGGGAAAGGAATGTAGATATTATATATACCAGATATTTGTCGACTTTCAACAGGCATATGACTCAATAAACAGAGAGAGGCTATACGAGATCTTATCGGAAATAGGAGTCCCCTCAAAGTTGGAGCAACTAATCAAATGTGCCACAAATAGTTCACTGGCGAAAGTAAGGATCCAAAATGTTATAACAGAGGAGTTCGAAGTACGTCAAGGACTTAGACAAGGAGATGGCCTGGCCCCCATGCTTTTCAACCTGCCCCTAGAATGGGTAATAAGGAAAACGTCAGTCCAAAAAAGTGCATCAAGAAGTACACAGTCGGTTCAATTACTTTTTTTTTATGTGAAAGACTAGAGTCACAGGAAGCGCCCTTTATACTGTGTCGACAATCTATTTTCTTCATATAGAGTGCAATGTCGAACAGCAGCTCTAGTCGGGGAAGAAAGGAACTGTCACAACCTACCAGCGATATTTTGCAGTCCACCTACTCCCTACTTGGATATGCGGATGACGTGGACATCGTGGGAAGGTCCTTTTTGGCAGCAAAAGAAGCTTATGTCGAATTATAAGAGGCGGCAAAGGACATAGGCCTGAAAATAAACGAAGAAAAAACGAAGGTGATGCAACAATCCAGAGCAGGAAGATTTAGAATGGGAAGAAATATAACCATCGACGAACATAACCTAGAAGTAGTCGATAAAACCGTCTACCTTGGGTCTACAATCACAAAAAGAAACGAAGAAAAAAAGAAATAACCAGGCGAATACTACTGGCTAATAGAGCTTTTTATGCCCAAAAACAAATCCTGCACTCAAGATTTGTGCACAGGAAAACGAAACTCTCGCTCTACAAAACAGTAGCGAGACTTGGACTATGACCCAGGACATAGAGGAACGAGTCAACAGGTTTGAGAGGAAAGTCATCAGATGCATAATAGGGTTAACGAGAGAGGATGGAATATGGCGAAGGAGATACAACAACGAGTTGTATGACATTTTTGACGACCTACAACTCTCAAATTTAATAAAAATTAACAGACTGAGACTAGCCGGCCACGTAATCAGGATGGAAGATAATCGTATCCCAAAATGGCTTATAGCCTCAGAAATTTCGGGAAGTAGGCTAGTAAGTAGACCCAGGGGGAGATGGATAGACTCTGTGACGGCTAGCGCAGAGGCAATGCTCAACATCCGGAACTGGAGACATGCTGCAAGGGACCGTCAAACTTGGAGAAATTCCCTAGAGGAGGCCAAGGCTCGATTTGGGCTGTAGCGCTATTGGATGGATGGATGGGTGGCAGCGCCATTTAATAGGATAAGGCACTTTTACACTCCGACCTTACCGCGCATTGGATGGAATAGCTTGCGTAAACCACTCTTTAAGCCCTAATACTACCTTCAGAACCACTAACAAAGCATGCATTCTTCTAACCTTAAATAGCCATATTTTCACTAGATATAGACTGGAGGTTGGTTGTTTCAATTCTTGTGACAATTTCAATTTACAATTTTCCTAATCTTATATCATTTTCCGCCACCTGTTTGTAAGCGATCAATTGTGTAAGTAGGATTACTCTTCGGTAAGGGGGATTTATTTGCCCCTTGTTAGTAGTTTTTCTCACTGAGCACCTAAGCCTGTTGAACTTGTCAATACGTAAACGCCCCAGATAACAAATCCGATTAAATTGCCGTGGTAAAACGAGATAGGGGTGAAAGTGCAGGGTGGGGTGTGTACTTTGGTGAAAAAATATAAGTCACAGAAGCAATTGAGCTGAGAAATTTCATTTTGATAATTGATTTAATTCTTAAGAGGATTACAGTAGGTGGTTATTGAATTATGGTGGGTGAACACGTCAGAGACTTTTGTGTAGGTTGTGAAGGTAGGTGGGAAGGTTCACGTTAACACGTCGATGGAAAGTCTATGCCCAGACGCACCGAATTTGTCTACTCTGCTTTATTGCACACACAAAATTTTATAGGAGTCTATTCGAACGATAGTGGGACATTGCTTCTTACAAATTGTAATCAGTAGAAAAGCAAACAGTATATTTGAAGGGAGGAAAAAAAGTTAAGTTGTCAAATTTATATTTTATTTATGTTTCTACCTGTATTGTCTCTATTTTTAGGTCAAGTGCTATAATTGAGAGTAAACGCAAAATATTACTTTGTGAAAGGAAAACGACGACCAATATTGACCGGGAAATCATTCAAATCGGTCTGCAACATCTTAAAGGATGGTTTATATAAGCCAAAAAAGTTGTGAAACTGCACTTCTGAAGGTTGCTACTGACCTCCGAATGGCTCTTGACTCTGGTAATGTTGCTTTCCTTGTTCTTCTTGACTTCAGTAAGGCATTTGATAGTGTTGACCACATGTGCCTTTTTACCAAATTGGCAACCCACATGAGGTTTAGATCCTCTTCTACCTCCTTAATCCGTAGTTACTTGCAGAATCGTCCACAAAAAGTATGGTTGTATAACTTGATTTCGGATCCCTTACCGATACGATAACGGGTGGCGTTCCGCAGGGATCCATACTAGGGCTACTACTCTTCTTTATGTACATAAATGATCTTAGCAGTGTCGTGACAAGCTGCAAACTCCACATGTTTGCAGATGATGTTCAATCTACTTAAACAGACGCTTGGGACTGGCTGACTACTGTATTCCGGACATAAATGCAGATCTCAACCGCATTTATCAATGGTCTATATCCGTCTACAGCTTAATGCCACTAAGACCTGTTCCTTCCTTCCTGTCCTGTGTCATAATCCTAGTCATTTATCTGAATTCACAACTTACCTGTTGCGATCATATGGCAACTGCTGCAATACGCCTCCATCCTACCCTTAGGCTCGCCCTCAAAGATAATTAAATCTCTAGTGTTACCATATTTTAATTGCGCTAGGTTGGTCTTTCCTTGTCTTGATGATGCACGCCGTGGTAAGCTTAATGCCGCCTTCAACGACTGCATAAGTTTGTCTTCAGTCTTCCGATCACACAAGTCCATATCGTTATTCCCTTCTGGGATGCACAATTGATGTTTACTTACTTCTCAAGGCAAGCATTGACATCGTATCTACACCAATATCTCCGAATTGGATGTACGTCTAGGAGAACAGCCAAGAATCTGTTTCTTAGTTGGGCAAAGATCTTTTTTGTTCATTCGCTTCAAGTTTGGACTAGTCTGCCCAACTACGTACAAATGCGGGATGGTTAAATGTGTTCAGGAAACCCGTCCTCAATTTTTTGAATAACCAGTAATATTCCTTCAACTACATTCTTTTTAATTTTTTCTTGTCTTGCTCCACTCAACTCAATTCAGCTCTCATGCCTTGCTCGAGTTGATATTTCGCCTCATATAGGTGGATTGAGTTGTAATTGGGTTGAAGTGACATTTGTTTTGTGAGTTTACCATCGGCGAAGTACGGCTGCCGCGTTAGTTTTGTGTTCGGTGTTTTTCCTTTTACAGGAATAACAAATCATTTCGTTCTGAATTTTTACGTATCTATAATGGGAATTTTACACAAAAATTTGAGGTTATGTTGTGATGTAAGTTCAACTTAAAACGAACTCAACTCGACATCATATACGTCGGTAGAAATTTCAACCGAACCTCGACTCAACTTTTCAACCTAGTCATAAACGAGGTATAAGACACCTTTGAATTCGTCTGTTCATAAGTTTATATCAGAGTTTGGGTTAGGATAAAAGAGTAGTGTTTGTTTGGCCCAAATTTCTTTAATACTACACATTGTTGCAGTATTTATCAAGAAACCTTAATGTAGTAACACAAAAATAATTAAAGCACCAGGTGACAGGTGCACAATTAACATAGCACTATCTACCTGTAAATTAAGAGCAACACCACCACCCAGGAAGATCTTGACAGAAGAGTTGAAAGCATTTCAAGATTCCAAAGCCTCTGCGTTCCAGAGCAGTTGCTCCAAATTCGCAACACCTCGAGTTATGTGCCCCCACCACCCTTTCACCCCTGCATTATAGGACAACAACGCACAGGATTATTGTACAAACAATTCTCATCCGCAATATTACATAATTATGTCACCAACACCTGCATATGTGTGTGTGTGTTGGACCGGCACCCGCGCCCATGAGGCATTCAGCGCGGTCTTAGAGGAGCAACGGCAGCAATTGAATTGCAGTGTGTTACTCGCGACAGAGACGAGTGCCATGCCAACGCTGCAATCCTTTTAATGGAACAAGCAGAACATCAAGGATTATTAGCCTGAAAGGCTCGAAATGAAGAGCTCCTTTCAGCCGGTGAACAATGGCGCAAGTGTTGTGCTGGGCTACATTTTAATCTGAGCGAACAAGGACTCACAGCGTGTAATTTTGTTGCGAACATTGCAGAGCCATCCATGGCAGCAGGGGGAGGGGGAGGGGGCACACAAAAAAGGGTTGAAATGTGTAGAAAAAAAAGGATAAGGAAAATCGAATATGCTCAGGTTTCCGACAGCCTCAATGAAATTTGGGTTTCGTCCCACCTTCGCCCCCCGAAAGCAACGTTTTTTCACGGCCATAGACAATCGATTGCCATCTTCCGGGCCTTATCCAGCGGCAGTGAAATGATATCGCGGGGCTAATTCAATTCCATCTAAAACGCTTATGGAACTCCGGTCGTGTCCTAGAGAACTGGATCCTAGACTTCAGAAAATGGTGTCTGTGCGGCAGGGCGGATAAACGACTGCTGCCTGAAGGGTCGGTGGGCGGCCGTGGGGCGAAGGCGGGCTGATGGCTTCGCAGCATTCTGGTCATGTCAGACTCCAATTTATCCCCGGTGTTCAATACAATGGAAAATCATCGAGGACTCCCTATCACCTTGCTGCCGGGAAAACAAGGCAAAATCGTTCGATGCCAACGGAATTCCATCCCCCTTCGCCCCCTGCCCGATAATCCCGCCTCCCTTCCACCTTCTGCCGTGCTGCAGAGAGTGCTGTGTATTGTCGGGAAATCCTTTTCAGGGGATTTGATTCAGATTTTCCGTATTTTCCCAATTGGGGGCGGGGTGGATGCGTATAATTTCGTTTCGGAATCCTTGGGTCCTGGCCCGGCGGCATCAGTCGAAATGTGTTCATCTTGGGCCAAATCAAAAGCCAACTGGAGGATGAAGCAATTTTATCGGGGCGCTCAGGATGGCGCTGCTGCCCCACTTTTCCTTCTTTTATTCCTTACAGATCAAATCACGATTGTGGGTTGTTAGGACATCCAATCGTGCTTCTCGTGTTAATTGAAATATTTGGTATGGAAGGAAAATAATAGACATAAAAAGTGCCCAGGGAATTCCTTTGGCTGGAAATTTACAATAAAGGGAAAACAAATGCTGCTGGCCAGGATGTTATGTAAGTAATGCCAGGATGGAAAGTTGGATGTAATGAAATTTAATTCTTAGTGTTTTTGGCATTTTTTGTGTTGGTGAAGGGGAGGGGAGGGACTTTGTAGAAGTTTAAACAGATAAAAAGTTGTAGATAAGTCGTACGAAATCAATATACTCACGATACAAGAGATTGGATGAATAAGAGTCGGAACAGTTGACCTTGGTAACTGCAGGATATTCTACAGCTACGGAAGGAAGTATCAAGAGTTGGGTTCGTAGCACACAAATGCATTATACATAAAATCCGAGCCAATAAATACAGGACTATGTTCAATGCGACTCGGAACGAAATTTTTCATTCTATCGTTCATAAACGCAAATGCAGAGGTGGAAGAGAAAGTAGACACGTCTAAAGACAATTTCTATTATAACTTGAGTACGCTTACTATTTGGGACATCAAGATGATAATAGAAAGACCTAAATGCAAAAATTGGATGAAAGAACTGGCGAAGATTTTACATTGGAAAAGAAAGTCTCCATAAACTCGCAATTAATAACGGTAACCGTTTATCACCTTTGCTGTAAGCAAAAATAGGATCGTCAGTTCAACATATGTACTTCCCAAAAAATAATCATGCCGATTATACAACTCGCCGGATCGTCCGCGGAAAGAATTTTATTCGGATTTGACGTTTGGCGTATTATAGAATCCGTCGAATTAAAAATAACCAAATGACGGTAATGCAGAGTGAAAAATTTATATTGTAGAATCCGTTCGTGAATCACACGCTATACAAAAATTTTCATTACAAATCCGCATCAAATTTACTGCGGAAGTGAAAAATTTCGGCGTAGTTTTTTTCAATGGAGACTTATAAAATATGAATTTAAATGTTTTTAATTATACTGTCAATTATGAACAAAATAAGTTTACAAATAAAATTCTTTCCGCACAACGAACCGAGTTCAGTTTGAAGAAATGGTTCGAATGATGAAAACGCATCCGGATATATCTGTGAGAGGAAAGCAGTTGGTGTTTTTATTGTAAACTACACAAGTCCGAGGGTCGCCATCCACATCACTGCATGCAATGCTGTAGCCGGCTGCCCGCAAGCCCTGTGTAGCACCGTTACTTACCCATGGCTTCTGTACAAGAGCCACGTCAATAGGCACTGTACCACCCGCACCCTGGGGTTGTTCCTGCTGCTGTGAGCCAGCAGGAGGCTCCTTTTTTGAGCCAATCTCCTTGACTCTAATTCGGCCGAAGCCGTAGAATAGGGACATGCCCTGCTCTTTAAGCTGCATAAGCGACCTCTCGTCAATGCTAAGGGCAAGAGTTTGACTAATCTGGTCCACCTTCCTACCCATCTCTTGCCAAGAGGTCACCTCAATTGGCTGGTTCAGAATTTCCCGCCTGCAGAGCACATGTTCCGGTTCCCTAACATCGTTAGGAGCCCAGAATGCGATCCGCTTGCATTTGGGAAGGTCCTTTTTCTCGATTACGTTGAGGTTGACCCCTTCCCACACTTGCAGCCTGGTGACAGCATTTGTCAGCTATTGGCTGGTGGGTTCGTTGGCGCAGGTGACCTTAATGAGACCCCCTGCCGCCTTTACACCTAAAAACTGAGGCGGGCAATCGCCTTTACGACTTTTGTCCACTTCAGGCAGGATTAATTCTGTGACTAATAGCCACGAAGGCTGTATTTTTTTGTGATATTTCTTACGAAGAAAACTGACTAATTTTTATAATGAATAAAAAATGTTTTATAGTTTAAACAATGTTTATAAGTTAAAAACAATGAAATTTTTATACCACAAAAGACAAAACCCAAATAATTACGTACTCTTAATTTTTTGCACTTAAATATTTATTTTTCTAAGGATTCGCGAAAATATCGTGGAAAATTTGACAGCTAGTGGTGAAATTGCAGTTTCAGTGCGGATCGATAATGCAGAATTCCGTCGGATTCTATAATGCAAATATTTTCAAATGCGGATCGGATGTTCTCCCGTCGCAGAAAATCCGGCGAGTTGTATAATCGGCATGAATACAAGCAGACATGGCGTGCAGTTCTAGCAACACATATTGTAATCACATAGAATAGACCAGATATTCATAGGCTTGACAACCCATCTCTTATCGAAAGTCGTTACAGGCGTAAGGCTATGTTGGCTTCCTTCGGCTTTCAATGATGTTCGACTTCCAGTTGAGTTTTGGATCCAGGATTAGACACAATTATTACACCCTGGAGAGGATAGAGTGAAGATGTACCCATCTAAGCGGAGAGGTGGTTGATGGCGGGGATTGTCGTTATCTCAGTAAATAGTTTCACATCTGCTAACTCGGTTCAAACATCTTTCCACGATTTCACTTATCATATTTGGAAACATTCCTGACAGAATTATTACTAGGTCATCTGCATATGCTACTAGATGCCTTCTCTCTGCTTCTATCTAGCTTTTATAGTATACTATTTATGGTTACTAGTCACAATAAGGGAGGGATTACTGCCGCTTGTGGTATCTCTTTATATTGTAGCCCAGACCCAATGCACGATTACAAATATTAACCATGAGAGGTGATTTTTTTGTAATTTTTCTTGTGATTGTGTATTAAGAAAACCAACACAGCTGATAGTCACAAAATATCAATGAAAAGCACGAGTCACAAAATCTGGTGATTTATAATTGGTCTCAATTTGGAATAGCAGGTTAGTCTCTAGCTGGTCCATTAATGTACGACTCAGTATCAACCCTAGCAAAATGGATTCTGGTACCAGGAAATGGAAAATGCCAGCGTTGAACGTAGTAGTTCTCACATTATATTGTATAAGGGGACGTTCAAGTATTACTTAACGCAGTTTTTGACCCCCACTATCTTCGAAATTCTGAGGCATTCGTTGAAAACCTTCCACAGGAGGCGAAAGCTCAACGGACAAGCAGTGGTGCAAACTTGCATGAACCTTTATCTAACCGACTAGATAACTCTTCAACTAGAGCAGCAGGATTCACCCGCGCATTTAAAAATTCGCAGGAAATATGCGATTCACAGACGTGAGCGCTACATCACACCAGATAATGTCTCTATATTTCGCCGAAACATCGTAGTTGTAAATTTTTATAAGCCACCTTCCCCTCAGCGCAACATGCTGAAAATTACCCTTTTCCAAAACTTTATTGTTAGTCATTCCTTTGTCGCGATAGGAACCAGAATGTTGCTGTGGTGGGATAACGTTTGACAGTTGTTTGTTGAGAGAGCCGGTCATTGCTCCATTCGGGTCGCAGCGTGTATACCACAGGGTGGTCTCTTATGGACGAAATCCCCAGGTTAGTTGAACGTTTAGCTTGAGCGGCATAACTACTGTCTTCAACACAAAAGAGGACACTAAATTATTATCCACAATGTGATTAGGAGACACAAGAGTTAAACTAGTTCGGGACGACTGCAAAATAACAGACTGCTAAAAAATACAGATGGCTTAGTCATCCTGATTTTGAAGACCCCTAGATGATCGGACTCTGGTGAAATACACCGAACCCTGCAGATCCACACCTGGCGTAGCCAGCTCCTTGCGGTTTCTTATTGAGCCACTCACCCGACTCCCCCTAATCTATCCTATCTTTCTCTCCATCCTTTGAGCTAAGGTTGCTAATAAACATTGCACCATGACGTGTACGACATGACGGACTAGTAGTACAAAGGGTGACTCCTAAGCGTAGACTAACACATAAAAAAAGTAAACAGAATTGTATGACACCACTTACGCTCATTTATATGTCGTACTCGAGCACTCTTCGATCGCCGTCGCCAGTTTTGATGCATTTCATGAAGCTGGGATCTGTAGAAGCTCGTCAAATCATATTTTAAGCGAGCTACTTCCGATAAAAATGAGCTATTTCGGAACTAGTCGGGTGACGGTGGGTTTTGTCCCCAAAACAGCACTAATAACTTTATGAACGGACTTAAGAATACCCTTTAGACCAAAAATTTGAGTACCAATTCGTTTTGTCGACTTTATCATCGTCGTTTCCCGTAACATTTTCAGCGATAAACAATACGAAATTTTGTTTAAATCACAAAATTTAAGGCAAAGTAATCGTTTCACCAATTTTTTCACTGCAAAAACCTTCAATTTCGGTGACTACAGTATAAGATCGCGTTTAGTTTTACTTCAGAAGCATTAACCTCCACGTAAATTTAAGGACCTGCTTAAGCTCGCATCGAACATATGAATCAAGCTAGGTAACTATAGCAAGATTGTTAAAAGGATTGACAATTTCATGAATCCAGTTGATTCAAGGCCATGATAATACAGCTTAGTTTCACTTATAGTTAGTTTACCTAAAAGTTACTATCACATCCGCTATGGGTCCCGCCTAGATAACTTTCTCGTTATATTACTTTCTAAGTTAGTTTATACAGGCTAGGATAATGCAGTTCAGTTTTTCATTATATAAAATTAAGTATCAAACTTTTAATAACTACTTTTGAAAACTAAAAGTTTGCACTAGAGAACCGACATACCAACACATTCATGACTTCGCCTTTAATCTCTTAAAAAAGTGATAAAAGTTTGAATGAATGTGTAAAAATATCTTGCATATGAAATGTGGACTACGTTAAACTGTGGCAGTTAAAAAAAAGTTTATTGCATTTCGTTCTGCTATTTTATAGGTGTACCTCTCGTTTATGGAGATCGACAAGCGTTGTAGATATGTTCAAATAACTGAACTCGTGATTTTGGTTACCAAATCAACATTAAAGTTCATTTTACATATATAGTGTTGAACCATATGCTAAAGAAAGGACCAAAACTCCTATTTTTTTTGTCTAAATTATAAAAGGAATACTTTATTACAATTTGCAAGAATATATAAGAAAAATGCCATAAAAACTAAAAAATATAAAAAAAGAAATAAATAAAATAAAATTTTAATCTCCATGCTGCTTGGCTTCGTCCTTTTCATTGAAAATCCTCACGTACGCCCACTTCAATCCAAACTTGTACGCTCCCAAGACTGGAAGATAGTAAGCGCATAAATGGGACAGCAGAACACGCACATTGATCATGACTCGGAAGATCGTGTTCTTGTACAGAACGTCCACCATAAAAAATGTGATCGCCAAACTGATTCTCTGCATGAGCGGTAACTCTTTATATTTTAAGCTTGTGCCCTCCTGTGGCGGCCATTCCTCCATGTCCTCCTGTTTGTATTGGTATCCTTCGCATCTGCTCATCCATTTGGTGATAAAAATAGTCTCTTCGTAGTTAATACTTGGCACATAGCACCACAGGCCGTCGATTAGGCATTTCGTCATGTCCTCGAACTGCTTGTCGACGTTCTCTAGAGCTGGCTTGTAGATTTGATCGCGGACAAGAAGAAGCCGAGCTTTTGTACCTTCTAGGGAGTCTGTGCACAGATTGAATTCGTCTCGAATGCCTAGAATGTGTCCAATGACTCGCCAGAAATGGATGGTTGCCTTGCAGTATTCCTTGTGGTACTGCTCTGGTACGAAGTCTGAGTAGAGCACTGTGAAGCCCATGAATGCGAATTGAGTAATGGCTAGGTCCCTTTGGGTAACGATAAGTCCTGCCTTGGTTTTCTCGCATATCCTGCTCGCTTTTGAGTGCTTCTTTCGAACTATTTCTAAACTCTGCCAATTTTTCGTGCCTGGCTTGAGATCGTACTCGTGCCATGTGACTACGTGGAATATCGTTTGGAAGTATCGTCTGTATGCCATCGCTGCTGAGGATGATTGTTTGGTGCATGCCAAAACTCCGATTATTGATGGAATGGCGAGGACGGATATCAGTCCGACTAGCAGGAATCCAAATATACCAAAGAGGTACTGGAAAAAGTAGGATTGTGCTCTGGAATTGAAATAAGGAAAATGTTAATGTTATGAATTACTCTTTCATTTAAAAATAAGCGATTTTAATGTGTTCAGTCAAAGCGAGTTCGATATTTGCTTCTGAATGTTTTGGATCAGTCTATTCAAACTTAGTATGACACAAAATTTCCAAGGGCCCAGACAATGTAAAAAAGGCTACTCTAAATTATCGTTACTTCTCCCCTATGCAAAAACACAAACTGATATGATCACCAAAAACATAGAATAAAATTTCCTGAGCATCTCGCCAGCTTAATATTAGGGGGACAAAGCTCGGCCTAGGTATGCCTGACAGCTTTTGTTGGCTAGTTAGCGCGATTCACTTGTTTTAGGCCTCCTACATATAAACTATCTCACGATAACCACGACGGCTTCGTATTTAGTGAAGGCAGGTGCTTTTGAGGATATAGAGTTTGTGAAATCGAAGTCCTATTGCGAAAATGTTTTGTTTTGAATTTGTTACAGAAGGCTTCGTGCAAATTTCATCTCTGGGGTGCATTTGGACAACATCAATTAGTTCAAACGTCCATCACTTCTTTCTTTAGCACCATCCAGACTCTTTATTCTTTCCTTCGAACCAAGCTTACTACTAGACAATTGCAAAATGACGAGTACGACATAATGGATTAGTAGAACAAAGGCGGATTCCTAAGTTGGGCAGTTAAGTGTTGCTTAGGAAGACAGCGGAGGCTTGATTTACGTTGCTGTTGCTTACCATAAATCCTAGCACAAAAGACAAATTTTTCTTCACTCAAAAGAGGTAAATGTTCTGCCTACCGAAGCCTATCGAGGTCTCATGATATTTATCTATCCGAACTTACAGAATCGTTATTGCATAGCACCCACAATTTCCCAAAGCACTTTCCTCTCAAAAACGGTTGGAAGGTTAGATTTCTTTTTGGTGACACACAAGTTTGGGAAGTCCATATACTGGTAAGACATTCGTGCTATACAGCAGCAGTTTAAATGTAATGGTTGAATGATTGGATTTGAAGGGCCTTGACAGACTATAATAGGCTTATTTGGCTTACTACATGTATTTCTGGACCTATGCTATTATCGGCTGTACTATGTGATTTGGTGTCCCTCGCTCAACCAGAATTCAATCATCTTGTACAAGACCTAAATGTTCTTCGAATGATGTCTATGCCTTCTGTGTAAACTAGTATTTGGGTGGACTTGTGGAAGATTGCTCCTCTTGCTGTCACACATGATTATGGAATCGTTTTGTCTAAGGCTAGGGTAAGAAAAGAGAGACCAGATCGTCCTCTTGTTGGGGACCATTGTAGATGTTAATTGGTCTGGAGAGTGGTCCCGATATCTTTACATGCCTGGTCATATGAGTATTGGACAACCTACTTAATAAGCGGGCAAAACCGAACCGTCACCTCCTCATGGTGCTCCCTAGATAACATGCCAACGACGGTAGTAGGTAGCACACCCTTAAAAGATGTAGGCTGTGTTCTGAAATATAACCCAGTACACAGGGTAGTGCTAAGACGTCATTAACTGATGCCGTATTTTACTTGTGTAAACCGGTGTGACCTACTGTTACTCACAGAAATATTAGCGATTGAAGACTGAAACGGTTTCAAGTTGTAACACTTTCATGTATGCTGCTTTCAATCACAGCATGCACCGGTCTTAAACCGGCTATTGGGGCAGACGATAGGACCTACCAAGTTTCTTCTCATGGGTCTAAATCAGTAATCATTGAAGCGTCATCCGGTGTCCCTCAAAGAAGTCATCTTGGCCCTCTTCTCTTTATCTTATCAATTGATGACATTGTTCCCTTGCTATTAGAACTGTTGAATCGGTTCAACGAAGGTTCGTCCGATTCGCACTGAATCATCTTCTTTGGGGAAACCCATTAGTTCTTCCATCATATGAATCTCGGCTTAAGTTACTTAACTTAAGCTCTCTTCACGAACGTCGTGAGGTGGTCGATGTTGTATTTGTTCATTAGCTCCTAAATGGAAAGGTTGACTCTGACTCTGGACACCTATTTTATACATAAATCAACTCTTCAACATGAATTATGGCAGATTTTAACCTGTCAATCACATGTTCATCAACGTGCACCACAATATTAATGTGTTTAGCGTTAGTATTAGTAAAGATGTCCTTAAAAGGAGTCTTTTTAATCTCATGTGACCGCTTAGGTATGTTTCCTTTTGCTTCCGTGGGTTACATGTTAATTTGGATGTGTTTAACTTTATAATTTTATGTTTGCATGCTTAGTTGAGAGCCGCATCTCAGCGCTTGATCTTGATTGCTGAGTTAGTTAATTTTTCTTGGGTCAGCTGAGAAGTGCGCCTTCTATGCTAGAAGGGTTTACTCTATTACTATTTTCTTTGAACAAAACTCTCTAAGCAAACACATCTTCAAGCAGTTGTGTTGTTTGATCCTTGAATATGACCGTTCATCTGGAGTTATTCATACTTTTGGTTAATGCTCTGTTTCATGATTGGAATGTAGTGCGGCTATTTGTAAGGTGTTACAGTTATCATTTCAGGATCAGGTGGTCAAACCAAACTTCAACATTGCCAATCTTTCAAAATTACTTTTCTTCTACATAACATATTCCTCTGAACTTTCCCTCTGCTCTTCTTATAATATACTGAGAAGAACTATTCCATTTGTGATCATCCAATTTAAGCAGCTGTTGTATCTCAGTATGTCTCTCAACTTTATTTTATTATATTTCTTTTCATTCTGAAATAAGATTTAAAAAAATTGTTTTCCTAAGTTCACGTGAAATCCAAACTACAGGTATCCAAGAAAATCCCATAATGTTGGTTGATTTTCGGACCATAATATTTTTTCGTGGCCAAATCTAGTTTCAAATCTCTTCGAGACTATCTATCGTCCAGGTAGACCTTTCCATTTTAGAATTTGACATCTTGAACATTTTAGGTCAGCTTAGCAACGACGAGGAGGGAAATAAAGAAGATGCCTTTTGGAGAGCCTATAAAGTAGAGGTGAAGTTTAGTTATATGGCAATATTTTTATGATAGAAGAAATATAGACTTGCCTACTGTACTTGGTAGCCAAACATCGGCGGAGGATTATTGTTCAATCATTGGATATTGTTCAATCGATTGGATATGGTAGGGAATGACACATCTTTCAGGAATTTTTGAATGGATCGATTCGAGTACACAGAAGCTTCCATCAAAACCACTTTCAACAAAAATTGCAGGACTTAAGATGCTTTAACTAAAAAGGTAAAGAGTGCTCCAGAAGAGTGCTTCAACCAGTTTCCGAGACCAAAAGCTCGTTTAGATTATTCGAAATATAAAATTAACAACAATTTTAACGTAATTAAAATTCCCTTTTTTATAAATAAACAAAAAGGCTAAAAATATTCATAAAAATGCTAATTGATATAAACAAAAAATATCCACAGGTTTTGAAATGCGGCATAGCTCTTGGTAAAACAAGTATCCATATCAACAAATTACTTCAAATAAGGAAGGTGCTAAGACCCATTCAGAGTCAAGTTTATATTGACATTGCGGAGCACTACTAAAATTTTGCTCCTCGACTTGATCAAGTAGCGAAAAACTTGTTGCCTCCACGTGGTTTCTTGTACATTTAGTCGACAGCGAAACTTGTTTGGAAGAAGTTCCACAGACTCTTTCGTCTCTAATTTGCAACACAAATCTGAGTCGTAGCTAGAAATAGAAAACGCAGGCTGACATATGGCGTTCCAGATGTAGACAAGCAGTTCTGTTCACATATGTGCACAACTCTAGTCTAGTTATAAATTTTTAATGGAATCTAATTGCAAAACAACAGAACAGCACAGTTGATGCCATGCTAATTAATACTAGAGCTTGATCGATATTGGCTTGTATTAATAACTGAAAAGCTGAGAAACTGGAGAAGACGTTTTATGGAAATGCGGAGTTGAGTAGTGAAATGTTAGATTTGCATCTGTTTCCACTATTTCCGCAAATGTCTGCTTAGACGTTTTCTAGAACCATAACAGCATTGGCAGATGTTGAAATGGTAGATTTTGTAGAGAAGCTGAGAAGATAACGCAAAATTAGAGAGTAGTAGTTCAAAGAACTATTTTGAAATTCAAAGAGAAGCTAATTTCGCTCATTTGTCGTTAATGAGTTCAAACTTTGTTTTTGTTTTGTTCCTCCTTAACCACATGATGCTTTCTTGATTTGACATTATAGGGCCATCGTATACTTTTAAATCTAAATTCCGAGATATTGAATCTACAAAAAGAAATTCTTTATTGCCAACAAATAATATAATAAAACCATATGTGGTAACCAACATTAGGAGGAATAGTCATGAGAGTCTAACCTGTCCTATTTCTGCTCTTTTCTTCAAAGTAAGCTTACTACTAGACCGTGGACCATGACTTGAACGACATGATAGACTAGTAATACAATAGTCTAAGCTCCCACAGCAAAAAAGGTACCCCATCGAACACCTCAAAACAATAAAGTGAGATTGGCTGAAAAACATGTAAAGCCCGCCAGACTACCTAGTAAAAATTTGTTAATTGCTATTTTTTAAGATTTTTTGAATTTTGTTAAAAAACAATGATTTTACTTTCCAAAACACCTGTCTGAAATTTATACAATTTGTAGTAAATAATGAACCATTTTTGAAAAAATTTGTCTGTCTGACAATTTTTGTTAATTAGCTTCTGACAGACCTTATGTTATAAATTCTTTTTCTTTATAAAAATGCACTTCATAACACCTCCTTGAATTTTGTTTTACATAAAGTTCAAGATTTCTTCTGTCTATTAAAGCTTGTCTGGCTGACAATTTTTGTTAATAAATTTGTCAGACTGAATTTTGAATGCGCAGCATCAATGCATCAAGATCAACCACTGGCATTTCAGAACACCTTGTTCAAAAAGAAAACAACTGAAGTTTAAGATGTCCTTTATCCATAAAAATAAGCCTGTCATTGAAAAAATGTTTTTTACCATGTCAGATATAATTTTTAAGCGCCGTGACAGGGGGGTTTTCTTTAAAAAAAAGACTTACTACAAATTGTATAAATTTCAGACAGGTGTTTTGGAAAGTAAAATCATTGTTTTTTAACAAAATTCAAAAAATCTTAAAAAATAGCAATTAACAAATTTTTACTAGTCTGGCGGGCTTTACATGTTTTTCAGCCAATCTCACTTTATTGTTTTGAGGTGTTCGATGGGGTACCTTTTTTGCTGTGGGAGCTTAGACTACAAAAGGTTATTCCTATGCTTGGTTTTTCTAAATAAAAAAAAAGTTTGACTTAAATATATTCGCTTTTCGTCAATTTTGGAGATTCGAAATGCTGTTGACTTCGGGACTTCTTTACGACATGGTCTACACAACTTTCTCGTCAGTGGTTTTCATTTCGCCAGGTCAGATAAAGATAGAAAAAAGCTCCAGCATCCTGTTGTTGAGAGAAACTGCATCTAAAATAATATAAATGTACTAGGGTCTGGGGGCTCTCAAGCAGATGCCATTGAACTTTATGCTTTAAGTCTAAGGTTTTCGACAATCGTTTTAGGTCGATATATAAATGAACCTTTAAAGTATAGTATACCTGAAAAGGAAGACTGCCGACTTCGGAGTGATCAGAGAAAACGCCGTAAGTCCTGGGGATGCGATGCCGGGGGTCGACGAGAGCTGGATCCGCCTTAAAAATACTGTCATTGGTACTGCTGATTTCATCTTAGGCAGAAGTCGTAGAGATCGGGACTGGTTCGATAATGAATGCAAGCTGGCAACTGAACGTAAGAATGCTGCGTACCAAGCAATGCAGCAGTCTCAGAGAACACGGGCACGCGAAGAGAAATATAAAGAGCGCAGATAAGAAGAAAAGTGAATTAACAGACGAAAAAGGGAAGTTTGGGAGAAAAATCTCGTCTGTGAACTAGAGCAGTACAGTGAGCGACGGCCGTACCAGGCGCGGTAGTTCTACCGCAGTATGACGCAATTGACAGCACGTTGCACCTACTGCAAGAACAACGAAGGGAATCAGATCACCGATCCTAAAGGCATGTTGGAGCGATGGGAAGAGCACTTTCATGAACTGCTAAATGGCTAGCTAACTGAGGATTCGGAGGCTCCACCAATATCTGATGATAATGCTATGCTGCCGCCACTAAGCTTAGAAGAAGTTAGCAGGGCCATAACCCGGCTCAAAAACAGCAAGGCGGAGCTGGTTAAATATGGAGGGCCTGCATTACACCAAGCGATTCATGAATTAATTGTGCAAATATGGGAGTAGGAAGCGATACCAGAAGACTGGAGAAAAGGCATTCTCTGCCCGGTACATAAAAAACACCACAACAGCTGTACAAGAAGCTTTTACTCAGATTGAGCGGGCGCCAGGGAATCTGGGATTGCACATTGACGAAATCAAAACATGGCCTCGTCTAGAATACGAGTTTGAAGTGGTAAAATCTTTTACCTACCTTGGGTCAATAGTAGCAGCCGGCAATAGCATGTAACCAGAAATACGCGCATGACTGCTAAAGGCCAACAAAGCACAAATTCTGGTATGTCCATCTACCTGACGATCTAAGGTAAAAAGAAGCAGACGAACAGGCAACATGTTTATAAGTAAGACCTTCAACCAATGCCGGAAATAGACAAAGAACATTTTACGTCATTACGACAAAAAATCAAATAGATGGTCCTCTGTGGGTTGACAGATTATGGCAAAGAGCACGCTTTTAGGCCTCCAGTGTCTTACGGTATCAGCCGATTTTGATTTTACTTGAAAATTAATATTAATAGTTTTCCAGTTTAACCGATTGACAGACCCGCCGGCAGGGGGACAACAACGTAACACGAAAATCATTTTTTTAATTATCACTCACAACAATTCTTCACTACACATCCATTTAACACAACTGTCGAAGCATAGCGCTAATGGCGAATTTTACCGCGAATCACTCCCTAAAATGACATTTGTAGTAATGACGAATTTTTGTCGTAACGATGTCGCCGAGTGTTGAGGGTTTTTTATATTGTCCAAATCTGTCAAAAAGAACTTTCCTCCTTGGCTAGGAAGTATAGGATAATTCTTCAGTAACTACCAGAACATACAAAGGATCAGTGACTGTGAATACAGTAGTGAATAGGTAGACTTCTAATAGGCTTAGATTACGCGACTTCTTGATTTTGCCGTGAACGGACGTTGCTGAAATCGTGTTGACACTGGTTGATTGAGGCTATGCGGCCAGATTCAGAATCCTATTCAACACTCATTGCCGAAAGTGTGGGCTGACAACCAAATACATTCTTTGCAGGTGTCGGACTCTAGCTAGGATCAGACACAGTGCATTTGAAAACATTTTCTTACAGGACTTGGCAGGTTTCTAACTTTAACACGGGAGGTAGGATTCGTAGCCTGAATATACTTAATATAAATTCACTTTTAGCACATACTGGCTTCAAAATTGTATTATTCAATAATAAAACTAACAAAAACCATATTGCTACATCTTCGACCACCAAAGGTAAACAGTTTCAACAAGATTCAATAACACCACGTAAACCGCACGTAACGCAATTAATATTGTTGGAAGAAATGCTGTCGGCTCAATTTATCTGGGAAATGAAATTAATTACTACTATCAACAAAAATGATTTGACGACGGCTCCCGGATTGTTGATGGGGTTGCTCGAAACAGGCGCAGATTTAATTAGTAAACCACAAAACCCCATCGCCAACATTCGCGTATCGATTGATGAGTTAATAACAGAAATGAGCGGACAAAGCGAATTACGAAAGATAATGATGCAATTAAAGAGTAGGTCGTTCCGCTGAAAAAGGTTTATTAAAATGATGAGGACCTTACTTCAGGCGTAATAGTATAGAGGGATTTAATTATACAGAGTTTTTCACAAAGCAGTTCGTCTACGGTTCGTCCTTAATGTTGCAAAAACTGATAAAAAAGCGCTGCAAAAACGATAACGAATTTTTAACGAATTAAACCGCCATCAACTCAATAAAAAACGAAACGTGAACCTCCACTCTTTTTGACCTTGTCTACAACCAGAAAAAAATACAAGACGAGCATACTTTCATCTGGCGTAGTAGTGCAGAAGTTCGTATCACTTCCGACGGCTAGAAAGGAAGTGGAAAACCAGCGGCAAAAACAACGACAGAGAGAAAACAAACATTTGCCGTACTTGCGTAACATTACGTAACACTGGCAATACTCACTTTTTACATAACTTCTCATCAAACCAAGGCGGCAGCTGCATTTCCGTGTCTTCAGCCGGTATGTTGCCGTTCTTCAACAGGTGGTCGATGTACTTCTGCGCATTATCCTCGTGCTGCTGCTTCTCACCTTCAAAATGACAACAATGAGAAATACACGATTAGCACGGGGCCCATTAAGCACACAACCAATTAATAATAATAATAATAAAAAGGGGTAAATTGATTTTAAATTGCGTCGGAATTGACATACTTTGATCTTCTTCACTCATTTTGCACCTTTGTCGCTTTCACGGCGAAAACTTGTGGAACACTTTGCTGCCTACAAAAAAACACAGCGCCGCGGCGAAAAATCGATAAAGCTCTGTCGTCCGGAACTGTCACAATTTCCTAGCGTGAAAAGTCAGGCAAAATGTCCCTTGCTAAGGGCGCATAAATGGACGCGTTGTTTTTTCGCGGGAAACCGATTAACGAGGCGTTCTCGAAACGGTAATAACTTAGCAGAAACTACCCACTTCCGCTGGAATAACAGGCTTTTGGCGGCTCGCTGATTATATTAACAAAACCGAGTTGGATCGAGCACAAGTAACGCGCGCGTCGAGCTTTCGTTCAGACTACTTGGGTGTCGCGCTCGTCCGCCGAGAAAAGAGGGATTTTTATGCCTCTGCGTATCTGCACCCAAACAAAGCTCCTGAGGCTGAATGTCGCCGATGGAGCACCGATTTGGATAGTGGAGACCGAAGTGGGGCCAGCCGTTTTCCCCGTACGGCAATTGAAGATTCTCCGAAGTGCCGACGGGGGCAGCGTTGTAAGGTAAAATGGATTTATTTGGGAGATGAGCTGCGACCAGTGTTGGGAGACTTTTCGATGGGAATAATTTTGTGGTGTGTATTTACGCATAGTGGAAGCTGGATTAAATGTTGTTCTGGGTGCTTTTCGGGAGGTTTCGTAAATAGAATAAATAATCCAGTGGCATTTTGTACTCGGCGAAAATTATTTTTAAAACATTTAAATTAAAATTTGCAAAGCATCAACCTACTTTAAGGCAACAAGTGGTTTATTTTACAGAACTATTAAAGGTGTTAAGTTTGGAGTTGTTCGGTCATCTGTGGCGGATACCTAAAGCCATCCTGATTATAGCCGTAATTCTGGTAATAGTTCTTCGAGGACTGCTTAGGAGGACCATTGTTCTTTCTTTGTTGTAAGTGGCCAATTCATCCTAGATGCCCTGCCGACCATCTCGATCTCTGAGCTCTGATTGATCTATGCTTTTATGTTCATATCGCGTAATAAGTGTTTTAAATAGTGCAGCAATCTCATACACTTTTGTACGCTTCGTGTATATTAACAGGCCTTGGAACATTCACCAAGCCGTGAATCTTCTACGCCGACCAACATTGGGTTGCAAACGTCCACAACAGATTACACGGCAGCAGTGCCCGGCTCGTCAACTAACCAAAATGTTAGTAAAGTTTCGTCCTTCCAATATTGCAAGCTTCCGGCCTTTTGGAAAGGCAATCCAGAGATGTGGTTCCTGCAGGCAGAGTCAGTCTTTCAGTCATTCAATATACGAGCTGACAATGCAAGATATCATCTGATTTTTGGTAATCTGCCCCCGGATGCGCTTGTGGCTGTTACTGACATTATCAAATCTCCTCCTACTGCTGACAAATACAAATTTCTCGAGGCGCAGCTCATTAACGCCTAGCTGACTTTTCAACGTATGGGCTGAGTTCAAACTAGCTAGCAGGAAACCCACTGAGCAGCTCAGGCTTATGCGATCCATGGTGGGCACTCAAGCCCCCGAGAATGTGCGAAGAGTTCGTTGGTTAGCACTACTTCCTCAGACTGTCCAGAAGCTTCTACAGTCTACCTCATCCCTCGACGAACTTGCGGTTGATGCCGATATTCTTTTGGAGAGTGGGAATTCATCTCAGTTTGTTATGGCCGCAGCTACTCATTTCGGCCATCCTTTAGATGTTTCACAATCTTCCACTACTAATGATTCTTTTGTTACAGAGCTCAGAGAGATTAGGGAAGCTCTGGAGAAATTAACTACGCTGCAGCAGGAAGTAAACAACAAGCTAAATAAACATCCTCTCAATGACAATTACAGTAGATCCAGCTCTCGTTCGCGATCTGTCTACAGGGAGCCACTCATTTCCCAAGCGGGCATTGCTTCTACCATAATAATAAGGGCAAGCGCGCACAGAAATGCAATCAACCTGTCTCCTTCAAACCTGCTTCGGAGCAATCAGCTCCGTTCGAGGGAAAGTAGCTGTGCTGTCGGCAGTATCGGAGGTAGGCGATAGCGAAATCAACAATCAGCCTTTTAGAGTAACCGGTTATTCTTAGTGGATTCTGGTTCTATGATTTCATCATCCCACGCTCATGGATTCGTCACAAGCTTGAAGCTACGGACTACAAACTTTTTGCTGCTAATCAATACTTGTGGCGGACATCCTCTGTGCCTACAACTCGGTCTTCGACGAGATTTCAAGTGCTCATTTCTCGTGGCGGATACTAATAATGCTATCATAGGAGCTAACCTTTCGCCTTATTTTGGACTCCTAATCGATGTTCTAGGTCATTGTCTCATTGACAAAACCGCCAGACTTACAATGTCGGGTCGGGTATGTCGCAAAAGCATCAATTCCTAGCATCTCAACCATAGGTCAATCTTCTAGCACGATTGAGCCACCTTATAGACAGTTTCTATATGAATTCATCGACATCACTATGCCTAAACTATTTCCAGTTATTCTCAAGTCAAGTGCAGTTTGTCATCACATTGTCACTACTGGATCTCGTATCGGAACGTCCTCGACATCTCACAAGGGAAAAGTATGTAACAGCCAAAGTGGACTTTGAGCTTTTGCTCCAGCAAGACATTGTTGAATCCTCTAGCAGTCATTGGGTAAGTCCCATTCAAATGGTCACTAAAAAGCTTGGGGGTTGGCGTTCAATGACGGTCGTCTCAACAAACAGACAGTACCGGATAGCTATCCAATTCCATTGATTGATGATTTACTTCCTCGCTGTCATGGCTGTTCAATATTTTCAACCATTGACCTGGTCAAAGTGTACCATTAGATTGCACTAGCAGGAAGATATATTTCCAAAACTGCTGTTACGACGCCGTTCGGTCTTCTCGAGTTTTGAGGGATGCCTCCATGTCTTAGAAATGCCACACAAACCTTTCAGCGTCACATGAATAATCTTCTCCGCAACTTCTGGACTGGACTTCGCCTCTTGCTTTATCCACGACCTATAATAATTTTTTCCAGATCTCCGGACGAGCACGTTTAAAATCTACAAGCTATTTTTAAAATATAACGAGAACGTTCCAAAGTTCAAAGGCACAACCGTACCCGTACCAACCGTATTGTAGTTCCAGACAACCGTTTCGATCATATTCACCTAGACAGTATAGAACTATCATCAGAAGAAGAAGAGTTCGAGATAAACAGAGGGGTTATGCCGGATTCATCGTTGCGGATGATTCGCGCCGCACTTATGTGCGCGCATACTTTTTGTATGAAAAATTGTACCTTTCTCAATTTTGGGAAATTTTTGGGATTTTTTTTTCTCTCAAAAAAAAAGTTGAACCAACTTCAACTTTTGTGCGGCGGATTTTAAAAATTGTCAAAAAAATCATATGTTTTTGATGAAAATTGTCTGAAAAACTGTCAAATCATACAAAATGTGCGGCACACTATGACTACAACAATGAATCGAAGTTCAACTGACTCTCTTTTTGGGAAATTTGTGCGACGCGACTCATCCGCAACGATGAATCCGACATTAGTAGTTCGGGCTTGGGTTTGTTTTCTGTTTTCAAGTGAAATTATTTTGGGTGGAAATTACAAAAAATCAGATGTTTTCCCGACTAAAAATAAAATGTGGCCTTGCAACAGGCGAACACCAAACGTAATTGAAACACATAGTCCTCGGCCATGTGAAGGGCATCAGAAGGTTGGTTGCAGGACAGTACGGCCCAAGGACGTAGCCAGGATTTTGCTTCGGGAGGGGTTTTTGTAGGTTAGGTTGAAATGGCACGCTATTGGGCCCATTGTGCCATTAGCCATTCTAGTGTTGGAACAAAGTGCAGGCCATTTCAAGCCATTTGGAGCTTTTGATAAAGCGACAGAGTTCAGGGACCCCAGTATTTTGCAGCTCGCTCAATGCATCAAGGAAGGGTGAGCCAAGGAAGGTCCCTCTTTCCTTGCGAGGGCGGGACATGTACAGAGAAGATGGGAGACAGTTTCTTCCTCTTCTTCATTACCACAACATCAGCATAAGTCGTTGTGGGGAAGTCTTAATCTTTCGGCGTGCCGGCCAAAGGGGCAGTGACCGATCAGAGCATTTACTATATGGGTTATCTCCTTTATGTTTAACAAAACTAGAAATTTTGAACGCTTTGCGTCCAAAGTTGGCCAGATTGCATGAAGAGTGCGGAACACCGTTGCTGTAGTCCATCTCAACCCATCTCGAGCTAATCTAATTTTCCTCCAAGCTAGTTTGTAGGTCATTCCTATCCGGGTTAAGTGGGGTGTCCTTTCCACTTCGGTTCCCTGTCTAGCAAGCTCATCTGCCCTACGGTTCCCCTAATCCTATTATGTCTAGGAATTCAACAAAGTTTTATATGAAACTGAATGGCAATCTCACACAGAGACCCCCGACAGTTCAGAACAGTCGTGGATGTTGTGACGGCAGAATGGGTTTTTGTAAGAATCATAATAATGATCTGTGTAAATGAGACCTCCCCTTCCCCCCTATACTTTTTTACTTTTTTTATACATAGTCATCTAGATATTTTTTTCCTTTCTTCGGAAATGCAAATTACACACCAATAAACATTGCGCACATATGAATAAGACATTCGCTTATGTATTTTCAAATTTCCGCTTCGAAATGTACCAAGAATGCTACTGCGCATGGAAAATAGCCTTTTGAGAAACCTCATCTCGTTTGGTTCGCGCTATACATAGCTGTCGCCAAACGCATTTCTAAGAAGAAAAAATGCGATTTGAATGGTGTTCTGCCTATCTTAAATTTAGTATACAATTGAAGAAAAACTATTTATTATTATTTAATTTTTCATGCTATCTGCGATGTCTTTTTTCATTCGGGGGGGGTTTGAACCCCCAAAACCCCTCCCCTGGCTACGTCCTTGGTACGGCCGTACACTACACACACCCACCCGAGTAAAAATAAAAAATGGGCATACGACTTTGTAAGGGGGATATGATGACCGTAGAATTTTTAACAATTTTTAATGCGAAGACATACGGCCTCAAGACGGCCAAATTGGACCAAAAGATTTACATGGCCAAGAATTAAGCTGCGCAGGTTCAAATATGCCGTGGAATGCCCGCGTTTGCAGCTTGGTTCTTGGCCATTTAAATCGTTTGGCCGCCGTGAGGCCGTATGTGCTCGGAGCACAGTGCTCCCACTAGGTTATGGCCATCATATCCTCCTTATAAAGCCAAGCGGCCGGTGTTTGCCCGATGTAAGCCTATTTTTAATTTGGACTCGGGTTTACTTTCAATTTGCCATGAAATTTTTATTTAGCTTTCTTGCATGTCCACCAGCAACTATGAAACAAAGGGTCAAACAGAACCAATCCGTTGTGCTCATTGTTTCTTTCTTTTTCTTTGTCGTTCCGTGAGTTTTTAAACGTTTACAGACTCACGATTGCACCATCTATTTTCGGAATAAATTTTTTCCGGATAGGTTTGAATGTCTTCTACTGAATGAAATGCGAATGTTTTTGCTCTTCGTTTTATTTTTGTTTGTCGCAGCTTCAATTGGGCTTACGAGTTGGTGGAAGTTGTCCAAGTGGTGGCCAAGGCTGCCTGAAGGACAGGGGAACGTCCGTTCGACTAGCTGAGGATAACAAACTTGAAAGCTCTCTCACATGAACTCATGCTATTTATTTACTTTTTGTGTGCTTAAGTGAACATCGGAAGTTTTCCTTTCAAAATAATCTAGACGAAATTACTTAACCAACTGAAGGTAGTTTAAATGGTTTTACAGTTGTATCCCTCCATGCACCTCCCTAGGAACTGAATCCTCTTTTGTTTGTCAAACGAATACTACACACAAATCCATAAAATCCACAACCAAAAGGGAAATTTTCGATGCTATCCCACCACTGTCGACTCACTGAGGGGTGCACCAGTGCTTTGTCAATGAAATTAAATTGAGGTAACCTTGAATTGTATCTAAAATATTGTTCAAGAATAGATTTATCGAAGTTTTACTGGAAACCTTATCAGGCATGCTTCGGACCAGCACTCGGGAATTTACTTAATCAGCTCCGCAAGGTAATTGAACTTTGTTACGCCTGCTGCTCAAATACTGAAGTGCGACCAATTTTCAGCTGAATGGATTTGATTCCAAACATCCGCCTCCTACACCTTTGTGTACACTATCAAGACCTCTCGAACAGAATCCGTCCCATCATCGCAGAAGTGGACGCTCTAACTAGGTGAAGAAGACACTTGGGATCATATGATGGGTCTGTGTGGCTCAATTTGGGCATGGGCTGATGATAGCCACTACAGCGTAATTAAGTAATCAATCAGTAATTTTGGGACTACATAGTTTAATGTCGTAAATATTTATCAGCTGTTTATCGGGGGATTTATCGGATGGCTTAAATCTATTTATTTATTGGCGGAAAATAGCTGAAAAAGAAGGTGTCATGCTCTATGGTGTTTTTTTGCGATTACATTACTTTATTGTGTAATCAATGATTAGAGCAATGTTCGAAGGGGGTTGAACTTGAACGGAAGGTTGATCTTAATAAAAAGATTAGGATATTTTAACTTTTTAGTGATGTTTGTTTTTTTAGGACAGCCTAACATGCTTTGGCGAGAGAGAAGAAGGCTAAGATGAAGCAAGCCTGGAAATTGGCGAAGAGGACAGACAAAGGTAGGTATGTATTGTATATCCTCTTCCCCCTCTCTTTACTTTTATCATTTTCCCCTTTCCATTTCCCCACTGCTAAGCCAAGGTGTTTACCGTGCGTGACCAGCCAGTGGTTAAAGAGTGATGGTCGCAAACGGTTCCTTCCGATGCCCGCGAAAAGTCGAAGTGAAGGGGTTCAAGAAACCAAACCTGCTGTTTGTAAGGTTGGTAAAGAGGAAAAAGAAGCTTTAGACTCTAATTCGAAGTCCCCAATCCCTCTAAGCCAGTTTTTTCGATAGAAGTAGGTCCCTCAACTGCATCCGTGCAGATCCCCAGTACCTCAGAAGAGGGTAACAAAACCATCGTGCCTTCCGGCTCTAAAGGCGCTCCATCCGCAAGGGTGAAGGCAACAAATCTCAATAAGGTGGGCGGCGCGTTTTGTCAGCGAGGATACTTCGCAAACTGACAATCGAACACCAACGCGTCAGAGGCCCCTTGAGGAACCGAAACACCATGAGACTTAGCGTGGTAGGAAAAGTAACAATCTACTTCCTGCTACTACTAAGACCTATAGGCAAGTGCAGTCGGATCGTGAACGTCGTTATCGACGAAAGCGATCCAGATGGCACCATTCTGCTTGATAAATGGAGGAAAATTGAGGTCAGGCTCCCGATGGCAATGGCGTTGAATCCAACCCACACTAAATCTCGACCGGCATTCCCTAAGGGTCGATCCTCTCACGGCACTTTTCAAAACTTGCTGCGCGAAAATGGTTCGTTCACATTCTTTCTGGCAATTTTGATGTGGAACATGAGTCACGATAAGTAGTATAGCTATGGCAGTATGAGCTCAGTGACGATATCGGTTGTGGCCTCGGGTGTGGATATGGTCTTGGGGTATGAGATTAATTGAATCTCGCTGTGTCTTGAATGAGTTTACGCGATGGGGAATTAGGTTGAACTTCATTGTGGTTGGTTTGTGCCTTGCATGGGCTTTCGCGCCCGGCGGAGCTTTCAAGCTGGGATCTAATCCGTAGTTGCACTTCGCTGTGTCTAGGGTGCGATCTTGTAGGGGAGTTTGAAATTTTTTTACCGACAGCGATAGTGTTTCAACTAGCTACTGCTCACCGATCTCTGAAATTAAATTTTTCGGCCTTGCTAACAAATCGGTTAAGACGTTCAATTATCATCCCAAAGGCCCGTGGTTAAATTGCATGCAGCAGTACCTACATCCCTGGGCGACATACACCAGATTAACTTAAGCCTTCTATAAAAATTCGGACCAACAAAAGCCCTTTCACTGTCGGAAATTCAAGAATATTTTCCCTCTCCGGAAAGTCCTTAAAGGATTACAGAAATTGAATTTCTTTTGCTTCTATCAAAACTTTGTATTCATCCGTCAGAAATTTGAAATTCAGAAAGAAAACACAAACAGTCTCCGCGGTGCGGCGGGAATGGGGGAAAACATCACGAAAATATAAATAAACTAAACTAAAGTAAAAAGCAGAAAAACAAAACCACACGAAAAATGAGGACGAAAGCAGGAGACTTCGCCATTTAAAAATAACACAGTGACAGCATCTCCCGTCCAATTACCTTTAAAAGATGGATTTGTGAAATTCGCAGGCGGCCGGGAAAAAATCCTGCTTTTTGCGGTGCGAATAAAGGAAGAAGGCATCAGACCTGAGTGATTTACTGATTTATGTGTGTCCCTAATCCTGGCGTGTTTTTAAGCGAAATTCCGTTCCGCTGACAGCGGGTGTGAGGATAATAACTTCTGGAAATTAATTTAACGCGCGCGGCTTTTGGCGGCGGTTCTGCGGAATAATTAGAAATGTCGGTTCCATGTTTACAATTTTACGAGAGCAGAATGAATTTTAGCGGAGGAAGTACACAGCGAGAGAGCGGCCCCGTCCACGGTCGGTCGTAAATCTTCAAAACAAAAAATTTAATGCAAAAAAAGTACATTCCACAAGGAAATCTACATATACTTATCCTGGCTAATTTGGGTCCTGCGGAGCACCCTTTCCCGACGCACACATCGCCATAACGAATAAAACGAATTGAAATGGAACGGCCGAAACTGGGTAGCAACGCCGCGCCGCCAAGCAGGTCAAGAGAGGCTCGTAACGCCGGGGACCTTGTTGTTTTCATCGCGCTAACCGCTGCCGCTCACAATAATTCCCTAAACGATTCCTTAAGGCCCGCCACATGCAGAGTGTCCTGGCGCACAGGGCGCTGAATGGAGAAGATTGGAGTGACTCCAATTCCTTGGCGCTCGGTTTTATGCTGCTGTTGGAGTGTCAACATCAAAACTGGACGAAATGTGCTCGTTAACAAAGCCACAAATAAAAAAAAATAATAATCATAAGCCGAGGAGCGAATTGCTATGACGTCCCTGCACAAGGCCCAAGGCGGCAGGATCCGACCTTAGAGCAGCTCTCGGCCGCTAGAGGAGTCCCTGTGCCACCCCTTTCGTCCTGGCCAGCTTTAATGTTCGGGTAATTAACAACACTTTTGCGCTTTATTTCGTCCCCGGCTTAACGTGGGTTTTATTGTGCCGAGGCAAGTGCGGCGTTGAGCGCTCTACGTAAACTCCTCTCACTAATTCAGTCCTTAATCACATCGTTGCCCCAAAAAGCCCCGTCCCAAAATAAGTTATTATTTAAGCGAGGGAATTTTTTGCAGCTTTATAGGAAATTTATTAAAGGATAAATGAATGTCAATGGGGATGTACCCGCCCCGTAAGTGCTGTCGGGGGTTACGCAGCAAATGTAAATTAAAACAAGCAGCTTCTGCTGGAATTGCGTTTTGCGAAGCGTGAACTGGAAACAACACCACCGAAAACATTTCGTTTTTGTGATGGGATGAAAAATTCAAGCAATTTGCATTGAGTGAAACGTTTTTAAAATACCCCAAACCAAAGTATCGAGAGAATGTTCGTTATTTTCCGGACGGAGTCTTAGCAAGTCGGTGACTATCCCAAATGGCGGAGAAAATCTAAAACAAAATTTTTACAATCCAATAACCCATTCTTTACACTTATTTTCTAAAGATCGTTTCTTTCAGCTAACATGCTCCATTCTGAAGTTCCAATTTTCGATGACGCGTTCGAGCATTTCGAGAGGTATTTGGCCAATGATGCGAGTAGTGTTGACTTCCAATTCCATAATCCTTATCCATGTAGGCTTTGGACTTTACGTAGCCCCTATGAAAAAAGTCTAGCAGTGTTATATCACTTGATCTAGACGACCAATTCACCAGACCGAAGCGCGAAATTAACTGCTAACCTAGTTGGTTCTCTCACCGCCTTGTTGCGATAACGAGCGTCGTTCACAGTGGAACGATGATCCAACCAGCCCATAAATCACACCAAACATTTTTTCTCGTTGTTCTTGAAACTGTTCGGATTGGTCTACACAGCCCAAACTCGTCAATTTTGCTCATATTGACGTATCCATTAAGTCAGAAATGAGCCTCATCGCTGAATAAAATTTTGGTCGCAAAACAGAGGATCTATTGAAGTTTTTCCAGATTCCAAACATTGAACTGGTGTCGATTCAGAAGGTCGCCCGGTCTCAATTCCTATACACGAGTTGATCTTTGTACGCTTTTAAACCAAGATCACTAAGTAAGATCATGTTCCATACGACAAGCCAAGCAATTGTGAGTGGCGCCGAATCGATAAATCACAGTCAGCGCATGCACACTCAGCTTCCGTCGCCATGTTTTCTTAACTATGAGATATGGTCTATTTGTTCGCGTATTATACAATAATAAAGATTGCGTTTCAAATTTTTCAATGGTATAGCGATGCTCGTAGAATGTTGATTTTCGTAATACAACAATTTGTGTAGACGTTGTCCCGCACTGTCTGATGAAATGTCAAACAATCCTGAACAAAAATACCATGACAATTTGACACAAATCATGGGTGATCTGTCATAATATCGTTACTGAAAAAGTACCTCTAAATGAATCACCCATTCTTTCCAGTCTGTCATGTCATATAGTACGTATGCATGTCTTTCAAGTCATATAGTACGTATACATGATCAGTTGAACTCAAGTTGAGCCCGAGTCCAACTACATATAGACACGAGTCGAGTTTATTTAGTGCCAACTGAACTCGACTCAGCTATTCTACTTGGATTGAGTTGAAATTATGCATATATATGTACGTGAGTTCAGTAGTTGAATATTAGTTGACAGCAGCATCTCTGTGTTTTGTTTGTGATGTTTTGTAAAGTGTAGAGTTTTTTATTTTCAACTCAACTTCAACTCAACTATTCAACTTGGCCAGAGGCGGCGCTTTTATAGGTGCAAATGGTGCACTTGCACCGGGCGCAATTTCAGAAAATAAGACTTTGAAAAAATCTAAACCTTCGAAAAAAAAATTGAAAAAATGTTCCCGTCATATATTACAGCAAATGTACTTTCTGTACCTTTTTCCATTGCCTTCTGCAAGGTGTGGCCAATCCAATTCCATTTAGTTCATCTGATTTAGTCGTATACCCTTTCTTGGCTGGCACGGTGCCATAGCTCTTGATTTGTAATTCGTATTAGTCGACCTAATTCGGCGAGAAATACCTGGATCGCATCTGTTCTAAAGTTGTTGAAAGCGCCTTATATGTTTTTTCTATGAAAGATTCTACCGTAGAAACTAATACATGCAGTGCAGTGACAACCTATCCTTTAAAATATGAAGGCTTGGAGAACTTCTATTATGGAGACTCGAGTGTATAGTACTATAAATTTTCGCAGCTAACACCGACAAACATTCTAGAGCGTTAAAGCTAAAGCGTAAGCAAACTCAGCACAAAAGTTAGCGAAGCAAATCTTGATTGGATCAAGGCAGGGGCGGCGCTTGGTGTATTTGTAGCGGGCGAAATTGGACGGGGCGCAATTTAAGAAAAAAATGAAAAAGATTTCCCATGCGTTCATTTCGATATAATAAAGGAACTCCTAAGAGTGTTTGTGTCCATTTTCCATTGATCGCAAAAATGAACAAAAATGATGGGGCGCAATATGGCATACTGCACCGGGCGTAAAAAAGACAAACTCCGGCTCTGGCCTTGGTGGAAAGAAAGTAGAGCAAAGAATGAATTTAGACCACTTCAGTGATAGAATAAGAACTAAGCTTGAAGCAATGGAAATTCTGCGAAAGATTAGAAAGGCAAAGAACTATTTTATCAATCAAGACTGGAACCTATTGTCTGCAACTGCGCAGTTTTATGCCAAAATCACGTGAACTTTTTAAAAGTTCAGGGTATGATTGCTGAAACCCAAGCAAGGATACGGAATCGATACTCAATTCTTTACTCATATGAGTTACTTGGCTTTCTATTCTACTCATATCAGTACTTGATACTTTTGACCGAATTTTTTACTCATATCAGTACTTATAGGATAGAATCGAGTACCGAGTATATTTTGCATACGACCCAGAATTCATGCTAAGAAATACCATAACGCTTGTTGGGCAAATTGGTATATGCGGCCGTTCCATAGCAGATCCTCTTTAAGTCTATGATGGTAATATATGATTAAAGAAAGAATGTGAAATGGAGCAACAGAAGAAGAATATGAAATATGAATGTATTCGTAATCGACCATTACTAACATGAGTCTCGTTTTATCAAATGGTCCCCCAACTAAGTACTAATCACGTCTAATGCTGCTTGACTTTCGTAATCCAACGATAATCGGTCTATTGAGTATGCTAGGGGCTAGTGGTTTTTTTTTACATCTATGTATCTCCCTCTAGTCTATCATACACAGTTGGACGAGTATTTCGGTCAGCTTGAAGTAGGCTAGCTGATTCAGTACGTTACTATAAAACGTCATACAGTGGTCAGTAACATGCTGATCCTAAACAGCACCCCTATCTTATATTTTCTTTCAGCTAGTACATTTCATCTTGCATCTAGGGTATATAAGTGTTAGAGGTCCCGCCAAAAGAGTTGATGCCGGAGCGCGCAGCTGGGGAAATTAAAGCTGCACACAAATAAAAATTGCGCACATATTGATAAGAAATGCGCTTATGTATTTTCAAATTTCCCCTTCGAAATTTGTTGCGACTAGGCTAAGGGACGGGAACGGCATGCGGGGATTCTACTGCGCATGGAAAACGCGACTTTCTCGGCATCAACTCTTTTGGCGGGACCTCTATCTGCATACATAATAGACATCGACTGCTTACAGATTCATCCCTACCGGGGTCTTTAATACAACAAACATATAACACAGTACATACTTGATCTGTAACCTTTAAAGTCAAAACCTTCATAATTTCTACATTGTTTACTGAAATCGACACTTTCGAAAAGATAAAAACCCGATCCTTAAGGTTTAAATTGGTTTCGTTAACATAATCCTACATCCTACAATCGTCCTTACTTTGCAAAATTTTGTACCTGATTGAAAAACAAGTTTTTGTTACTGCAAAAATAAATACAACCAAAGCTCCACGACTACATGACGGGAGGGCAATTTCTCCACATGAAAGAATTTTTCCTCAATCTGATCGAAAACACATTTTATTGGTTTCATTGTTGAAATACCTTTCTATATGGTAAAAGTATCCCTGGTGGAAATGTTGTGAATCACTAAGTACTAATTTGCAAAAAGGTTGAAGCTGCTGCTGCCTTGTCGTTCTCATCTACCCGAACGATTACTTGCTAAAAATAATCCAATTCACTACGTTTCCTTTGGATGAGTATTAACAGCTTGAATATTAACTGGCGAATCATACATGAGTCCTGAAAGAGATTATGTCTAACATTCAATCAGCTTCGGAAATGTATTCTACTACTACACATTAATAATTCATTGGCATGCCTACTTCAGAAACATCGATGTCTTTTAAATCACATCAATGCCACTTAATCGCAATTTCAGAAACATTTAATTATCCTTCCATTTAAGGTCCTTTGACCTTAAAATCTAAAATGGGAGCAGAGCAAAGAAATGAAGGATCCCGAAAATCTCCCATTCGGGGTCAACTACCCCGACTACATTTCGGCAAATTTAGGAGCTATAAACACCAATTTATGGTCTACTTACCTTCGATGCCCCGAGCAGACATGATCTTACTTCACTTAAAAACCTTTAAAGGATTTTCCCAGGCAAGCCGCCTCCACTTGTGCCTTTTTACAATTTCGTCCTTGCTTTCATGTGTATCGATTTTGGTGGGCACATCCTGAAAAGGCAAAAGCAGATATTTTGACCTGAATTAAAAGCTTTTTCGGATGTTTTGGTTTGCTCTCCTCCGTACACACACCAGCATCGGTGCCGGGGGGTGGGGGGCAGGACATAGATAGTCGTCGGCTCTCACCCCGACCACGATTAAACGTTAAACTGGTGGAATTCATCCCCTCACCTTCAGCCGTTGCCCGGGTGTGATAGTATCACAATGAAAGTTGGAATTCCTGTTGGCAGCAATTTAGCCAATTTGTAAGCTACCACATTGCATAAGTGAGTTGCCCCCATTGAATGAATAATTTACAACGGGACTACTACAACACAGTGCGGTAACCCTGATGAGGGTAGCAGCAGCAGCAGCACAGGATATCCAGAGACCACCGGCAGCAGGCCGGGGGGAGTACGACGTATCCATTTTGCCGTTCATCGTAATCTCGCTAATCCAGTAAACAACATTTCTACATATTTTATAAAATGCTGGTACCACAATGACTTTTATCCTTATTTAAGGACCAAACCAAATTACACCAACAAGAAATAATCGGAGGCTTTTGTCCTTTTTTTTGTGTGTTTATTTAAGTTTTTATTTCATTGGATATAATTCCAGGATACATGCAACATTTTTAATATTATTTTTATAAAGACATTAACATTTTCATTTTCATTATTATTATCCTTTTTTTATTTACACATTTAAATTTTGTTTTTATTAATATAATTTTCATTTTAATTTAAATTAATATTCTCAATTGCAAGACAATGCTGGGGGCATCTAGGATACAATTTTATTTTGGGGGTCTCCTTAATGATTAATAAAGGATTCTAATTCTGTTCTTAATTTTAGCTATGATATATGAATTTTATTTATACTTTATTTAAATTTATTGTTTTTATTTTTTTGCAATATTTTTAGTCATTTTTTAATATTTAAATTTGGCTTAAGATTTATTATTTGATCCTTAGTAGTGATTTTTGCGCAACAAGAGTTCTGTTCGTTACGAAAATCTATTTACAAATAAAAAAATCATTTTTTTTAAATAATTTTTATTGCGGAATTTTATTATAATTTTTTTAATCGGAAAATGAAACATAATGATTTGTCATGACCTTTTCTTCCGCCCTATGTCCCATGAGGTATTAAAGGAGTTTAAAGTAGAAGAAGAATGACCTTCTCAGGCAAGGATTTTTGATGTGAAACATCTTTCCGCGCGTTGAGAATAATACTTCAATGTAGGGAACGTTTTGGAACGATTCGTCCCATCCCATTTTCATCCCGGGAAGCTTACGAAAGATCTGTATTGATGAAGCCCGACTAGTATTTTGGGAGGGGTGTAGATTGGGCCCCTATGAGCCTAGTCCGACGGCCCCATGTGGACCCGTGAGGATTTCCCTAAGGTCAACATAAGGGATAGTCATACGAAATGCCCCATTTGGCCGCCCTCTGGAGAACAAAATCATTGCTCCTCGATTCCGAGTGGAAAAGGGATTCCGAAAAATTTGAGAATTACGTCGGGAATATGTGAGTAATATCTGTGCCTGTTATTGTTGTTTTCGCCTACCCGTTTCCAATTTCTCAAAATTCTCCATCAATTTTTATAGAGGCTACAGGGTGTGTTTTCAGTAAGAATATAGCTTGCCGTTACAGTACGATCAAGATATTTTTAGGAAAACCTAGATATTTAGATAAAGCTCTGTGAGGTCTTACAATTGGAATGATAAACAAATGTTCATTTGCTTCGCCTCGGCTACCGGTTGAAGTTTGTGGTCTAATCCAGCACGCGATAGTCAGTACCGGCGTATCCGCCTGAAATATGGCCGCAAAAGTACTGAATCTTCCAGTCCACACAGCAATTTTAAAAATTGTTTTTGTACAGACAGACATTCCAATTATATTTATATAGAAAGATCGATAACCATATGAATTTAGAAAAACACAATTATATTTTGAAATCACAGACAGATACGCCTTTTACATTTATATAGATACGTTGGAATGATGAGGTAATAGTATTCTAGTTGTCGTTCGTTTGATACCCATAACGAGTGGGTTGTAAAGAAAAAGTTAATCCGCCATTTTGTGTTGATCGCCATTATGAATATGAATTTGGAATGACACCAAATAGGTAATTGTACTGTATTTATCATCCCCTTTCATTTGATACCCATGTCGGGCGTTGGGGGGCGCAATTGCGAAATTCGGCCGCCATCTTGGAACCGCCATCTTGATTTTTTTACAAGATGATCAGATTGCATTGTCCCGCGACATTCATGCATACATACAGACGAAGCTAATATAAAGGATATATATATTATATTTGTATACAAATAGCCTAAAACATATTCGCGCAATTTCTGAATCTTCCAGTGAACGTCTCATCCCAACCGAAATAGCCGTTTCCGAAATTAGCCCGAACAAACAGACAGACAGACAAACATTTAAAAAATGCGTGATTTTGGTTTAATATGATGTAAATAACCATATGAACTTAGAAAAACACAATTATTTTGAAATCACAGACAGACACTCCAATTATATTTATTATTTTCTATTCTCGGGGGGGGGGCCATGGCCCGCCTGAGTTAAACTAAAGCTCAATGTCCCGGCATCACTGACCCCAGTTCAATAATGTTCAGTTAAATCCACATAAGTGGCTTCACCGGCTAAAGTTCAGTTCATGTTCAGTTCGTGCTTGAAATTGCTGTTGCTTTTTCGGCAGAAGTCAGAAATGCAAAAGCCCACTGGAATGGAATCCCACTATTCCAGTTGATTAATCTTTTTAAGCGAGCTTTTACGTTCAACTTCAGTTGGAGACAAGTTAAGGTTTGTTTGTCCTTAGTTGAATATGTGGAAATTGTAACGAACTGAGCTGAGGTTAGAAGTTCAGTTCCCCAATTTGCTGGAACTTGCTCTCGCTTTCGACAAGCTTTCCGAATACATAAGGCAGATATCGTCCCATTTAATTTGAAATAAGGTTTTCCTGCTAGGGCCATTATGAAAAACTGATAATGCATAGCTCATTTCAGTATCACTGGGTTTTTAGAGCGGTGTTCGTGAGAAAACTCTTTCGGCATGCTTCTCATTTGGTACATGGGGTTTTCATGTGGAACCCACAGAGAAATCGCTCTTTAGGAGCGCCCCTAAGGCAATCCCATTTTTAAATGCTAGTCTGGTGGGGTTTAAAAAGCTTAGGCTATTCAGTTTATGATCATATAAGCTCTAATATAATATATTCAGTTTTCGTATGAAAAGCTTTGTTTGTTTGCGACCCACCGCCCACATTCCTTCGTTGCCAGCGACCTGATCTACATCATGGAAATTCACTTTCGGGCAATCCTCCTTCAAATGCACTAGAACGATTGTTTGCCCAACAAGAGACATCTATAGACATATCTACGACATCAGAGACATCTACGATTTTGATGATTTTTTTTAAATGTTTGTTTTTATATATTATTTGAAATTGATACGATTCTTTACGATCACATCTCCTACAATCCCAAAATGCTAACTTACACTACCACGCTATCAACATTCTCCTCTTTCATTTCATGTTGTCAACCACTCTGACATTTACCATCGAAGTGTCTTCTTTTTCTTTGAAACTTGTTTGCAGGGGCCTTATCATGAAATGCGATACGAAAGTAAATACGAACCGAAATTAATTTGCGGTACGAATGAATCTACCGATCATAGGATCCGTCTACTACGAATTCGCATTGCAAAGGGAGTACTGCCCTACGCAACTTAAAATTCTTTCCAATACTGGGAAAGCAGGCAACTTCATGCCAATAAAGTAATAAAGTTTGTGAGTTTTCTTTACAATAATTAAATAATTTAATCGAAGTAAAACATATAAAATATATATTATATACATTATTATATAAAAATGATTAGTGTCGAAGCGTTTTTCTCATCATCTGACAGTGAAGAAGAAAATCTTCAAAATATGCGATTGGTTCGAAGAAAACTTCGTGATAATTCGAATCCTATGGGGCTCCTTGATGCAATATGAGTACACAGACTTTATTAGTTTCTTCATTACAATTATTTTCTGTTACAGCTTTATACAATTCTTTCGAGTATCAAAGCCGGTGTTTTCGTATCTTTTAGAAGAGATTAACAATAAATTTAACCCAGCGGCTAATTCGGTTTCCATTCCAAGCTATGTAAAGCTTGCGTCTGTTTTACGTTTTTTCGCGGAAGGAGGATACCAAAGAGACACGGGGCAGGATAGTTTTGTGGGCATGGCGCAACCAACCATTTCAACAAATCTGAAGGAAGTCCTTACAATACTGGCAATGAAAATCTGTCCAAAATGGATAAACTATAAATGCAGAAGAAAAGAATGCTTGCTCAAATACCCTTTAGCTAAACTGGGATTTGTCTTCATCCAAGTTACTAAAATTTCGTATTGTTTTTGTGTTGTATCTTTTCCCCTAAAAAATTGTTTATTTATATAATCAATTAAATATGTAGTTATAAGAAAATATGAAATATAAATTTACATTTTTTATTCCTAAAGTGTGCACCAATCACTCACGAAATCGAAATGCGACAGCTGCACAGCTATCGGAAAAAATTCCGTTTGTAATCGCATCAAACCGATTCGAATTCGCATGGCATGATCGCTTTTTTCGATTTTCGGATAATTTCATTTTCGAATCGCATTTCATGATAAGGCCCCAGGACTATCGAAAAACTTGCAAAGCTTGCGCACATTTGCTTCGCATATTATGTACTATGTGCAAAAGCATGCTTGCTTTAATGACGCTAAAGCAAAACCAAATATGCGCAAACTGCATTACTGAAAGCAACCATTATATCGACTACGCGTAATAAAGTATCGATTCTAAAATTTGATTATTCTTACTATGTAAGGAAGAAGCAATTTGTAATCATGCTGTTTATAAACAACTACGAAATGTTATAGAATTTTTTTGATACCTCAGATAATAGAGTAGAAGTATATGCGTTTTTTTAAATAATTTTGCTCATAAAGTAGTTAATGTAGTTGTAGAACTAGTCGAATAAACTACCAGTACCAGTAGCAACTTAGAATTAGCCCTGGCTTGATTTTTTACTTATTCAATTCTAATACACGCAACACTCCTTAGATTGAGTAAACAAACAAAACTGTTGTTTCTTAATCTCCGTAATAATTTCCATACTTTTAAAAATTAAATAACACAATTGTAAAGATTTGCGATAAGAAAACTAAAAATACCAATCTTCCGCAAATGTTATCGTTGAATTTATATGGGGCAAGAAGTTCAAAGTTTTTAAAATTACTACTCATAGTACAAACTAACATCTGTCCAAGCTCTCTATCTACATTTTGCAAAATTAGATAAGTCAATACAAGTAAAAAATAAATAAAAACTAAAATAATCAAAATGAAAAAAAAAAAGGTTTTTCAACGATTAGAAAAATTTAACGAATCCATAATTGCATATCAATAGGAGTTGTCCAATTATGCTGAATTGCATATTTACTGAACTTTTTATAGGAAATGTCGACGATATCAGCAGAGTTTAATAAAACAAAAAAAACATTTTAGAAACGTTAACGATAAAAAAATATAACTAGAATTGCAGTACACAATCTAAACAATCAAAAACATTCAATGTTAGTGTTAGAACAACCCTTGTCTGTCCTTCAATTATAACGGCCGTAATTTCTTTGATTAAACGAACAAGTACCAACCCATTATCATTCTCCGCAACTATCGCCTCATTTCTCTTATATAAATACTTCTATTAAACTTCTAGATGAAACTATCTACAATAGAGAAAAAACTAGGTTTTAGCACTTGGCGCCATTGTATAACTTCTCACCAGAAGAAATTAGCAAAAGTTTCCTTATGGAAGGTGACATTTAAAACTACTTTAGAAGAGATTTCAGCCAGAACCTTTTTACAGATGCTTTCTCGGGGAAAGATCCTTTTCAGAAGTATTTTAAGAATAATTTTTTCTGGTGCCCGGAGGCCACTGGACGGACATTAACAGATGTGCTTTAAGATGTTTTTCGAGAACATGAAAGGACGAAGGAGCATAAATGTTTAAAATTGTATTAAATTAGAACATTTTAAATGAGAGGTTATGAATTTCATTTTTAAGCTTATATCCAAGTCCTGTGGAGAAAATTAAGTGTAAATATTTTTTTGTGGAAAATTAAAGTGCTTGATTTTTGTTTTGACTTTTTAAGTTGATGGAATTTATGTTTTCACTTATGTGAGAAAGTTTTTTAATTTATAAGGTTTCACATTTTAATAGTAAGGACGTTGTTTATAGTACAGTTTCCAAGGAATTATGTTATTAAAGGCGTTAATGGGATAGTCCAGTTATGTTCTGGCCTCGGTAGTCTTGGAATTAACGTGAGGTGACGACGACCTCCACGTATGCAAATACGCCGGGAACGATGGCTTCAAGAAGATAGAGCTGAAGGTCTATAAAATAGACACGGAGTACATAGTAAACCGGGCGACCTGCTCCATGGTCTCAGGCGAGGAGGCCGGCGACATGGAAACCGATGGCGAAAGCACAGCTCGGAGTGAAGCTGGCGCATTGACAGGCTCCGAACTAGGCAGAGCCATCGGTAACATTCACCCACTCCTTAGCTCGGACATCTCCAGCGACGAAGAAGATGCAGTGACCATCGTCGAGGTCAACAATCAACAAAGCGATACAGATAAACCTTCATCATTGTAAAGCGGCGTCTGCTGCTCTTTTGCGTCTCCTGACATCAGGCGGAGTCTATTTTGCCGTAATTCAAGAGCCATGGATCGCTGGTGATAGGATCTGTGTCTTAAGGACGCCCAAATTTAATCTCTTTTATACCAAAGGCAATGGAAACTATAGAACGGGTATTCTGGTCAAAAGCGATATTAACAGCTTTCTTCCCCCTCAGTTTAGTGACTGTGACAGAGACTTTACTGTAGTCGCCCTAGAAAACTCAGGACGGTTTCTTTTTATCTAGTCCACGAAAACGAAGGCTTCTTTCCGCCGATGACCTTCCAAGACCAGGAGCGCGTTCAAAAACCTTACTATGGTTAACCATGGTTAACTATGGTAAACTTTTGTCGTTCAAAAACTCCGTGGTTAACTACAACATAACCACGAGCATAACTTTTTGGCGTTCAAAAACTCCCGTGGTTAACCATGGTGTAGTTAAATTTTAACCATGCTCGGGAGCATGGTTAGCGATAGTTAAGAAGAAGAAGAATAAAAACAATTTTTTGACATTTTTGTTTTAATGTTAATAATGAACAAATCAAAGTGGGAATTGTGAGATTATTTTAAATAAATAATTATTGGAAATAATTGAGGCAAATAGCCGACACTATTTTATGGAAAAAAATTTTAAATTTTCTTTACCACGTAGTTAACTACGGTGCGTTCAAAAACCTCCATGGTTAAACATAAACTTTCGTGGTTAAGTTTAGGGGGCCTCGGTAGCCTAGGGGTAAGGCGCCTGACTACTGTCCCAGAGGTCCCGGGTTCGAATCCCGGCCAGCCCCACGGTCCTTCGCCTTTTCCACTTTTCCCATCCACATAACTTTCCTTCTCTCTTCTCCCCTCTTTACATTCCTGATTCCTCCTGCCATAGCCTTCGCTAGTCCTTCCCCGCTCCTCCAAGCGCATGTCATCGGTTGGTTGAAGAGATTCAACTCGTTTCAGGAGGCATAACACTCCAGCGAGTTGTTTCTCAAATGCCCCGATGCCAGAGTCGCGAAATGGTTGGAAGTAGGTGGAATAAAAAATATATCGCGGCTAGGTTGTGGCAGCTCCTTCCTACTACTTCTCTCTCTCTCTTCTCATCTTCCGGCTAGAGCTGCTGTTCGACATTCTATAGGAAAAAATAGATTGTCGAACAGTACAAAGGGGGCTTTCCCTAAGTCTCTAGTCTATCACATAAAAAAAAAAGTGAAGTGATGTAGCATAACCACAGCTTACCTCGTGGTTTACTATAGTAAAGTTTTTGAACGCGCTCCTGGTACGGTACACCGATGCTACTACAGACCTGGAAGACGATGCAAATGCACACCATACCCAATGGGGCAGCACGGACACCAATGACCGAGGTAAAGCTATTTTTAACTACCTTTTAGAAAGCAGGGGCCGGTTCACGTAGCTCGAACGACGACAATCGTTCGAAACGAATTTGAATACGAAAAAATTTGTCTCGAAAAAATTGAGCGTTCACGTAGCTCGAAAGAAAATTTAAGGAAACCACATTACTAAAACACGATTTTCTTTACAAAAACCGCTGTAAAGTTATACAATTTATTGGCATCAACTTAATTAAATTTTTAAAAATAATTTACATATGTAATAACTTATAAAAGTCTACTTTTAAATTGGAAAATTAATCTTAATAATACAAGTGTTCGATAACATAAGAGCTTTCGAGTCAACAAACGAAAATTTGCAATTTTTTCGAGCTACGTGAACGCGAAACGAAAAAAAATTTTCGTTGTCGAGTTACGTGAACCGGCCCCAGGCTTGCAACCTGTAAAAAGGGAAATGATCCTACCTTTATTACTGAAAATAGAGAGGAAGTGCTGGATATCACCCTTGTCTTGGACTGTCACTTCGACCAAATACTGGCTTGGAAGGTCTTGAAGGAACACTCTTTCTAAAATAAATAACTTAAGAGGTTACTACACTAGGCTGATCGCAAAGAACCTTGCGTCTAAGACATCCGGTTTTCCCAAAAACCGGGAACAGCTCGATAGTATTGTGGTCATTTTCACAAAGCAATGCACTTACGTCTAAAAAAGAAGTTTCCAAACCCCATAGTGGTCTCACGAGCTTGAAACACTCCGAAATGTGTAGAAAAGAATTTAATTCAGCTAGACGCAGCAACCGTGTAATACTTCCTGGGACTGCTACAAGTTGAAGGTGAATAGATACTAGATTATATACTCATGAGTAAAATCGAAAGAAAAGTACATACTCAATTACTACTTTTTACTCGTTCATAAGTACTCGATTCCTTGAGAATCGATTAGTACTTTTTTGACATTTCTGCGAACTGTCTTAGAGGAAGCATTACTCGATTTTCGGTAGGTTAAAATTGTGTGTAGCTTCCATCTGGATTAAAAACACGCATAATAAATAAAGGCTCCCGTCACACCGGTATGCACGACAAGAAAATGTAAAAATATACCCGCGAGAGGTGTACAAGCATCTGTTACAGATATGAATGTAGTCGTAATCGACCATTCCAAAAATGCAAGTGTCGTTTTACCAAGCGATCCCCCAACTAAGTACTAAACACGTACAATGCTGCTTGACCTGCGGAATCAAACGAGAGCCGGTCTTCGTTTGGACTATTCCGTCGTGTTTATAGCGGACTGCATTTGGAAAAGTAGAATTTTTACTCAAGCGTTCCCGGCGTGCTGCGCGTGCCATACAGGCTAAGAATGGGCGGGTCTTAATTTTACTCACGACTGTTTGTTTCTTGCTAAATGCGGGTGAGTCCTATTTTTACGCAGGCGTACCATGCCTGTTTCGGGTGCCATGCAGGCATATTGACGTTGTGTGTGTCTCTGTTTCAGGTTAAGAATGGATAAGTTTGATTTTTGCTCGAGATGGGATATAGGTAAATAAAAATCTATAAAAACCCATTTACATCGCAAACGCAAATTGGAGTTCTTTTATCGTACTGTATGTATATCTCTCTATCTGGAATCTACGTTCGTGCAACAGAGAGATGTTTATATGGAAATTACTCACGACTGAGATAAACTTGCAGTTATTTTGAATTCGGCCTTGAATAGTAATTGTGCTCAGTAATCGATTCTACCCTATAAGATATGAGTCAAATTCTTCGGTCAAAAGAAACGAGTACTGATATGAGTAGAGTCGAAAGCCAAATACTCATATGAGTGAAGAATCGAGTACCGAATCCGTATCCCGTAGGCAACGTGAAAAGAATAAAGATTAAAAGGCTTCGGTGTGCCAGAACTTCAAGCTTGTATGGGCAACAGCGAAGTAAACTAAGCCTCCCTTGGGAAGATGGCATAGACCAGACGTTCAGATCTTAGGGATGCCAAACTGAATGTCATCGGCTTTTAATCGAGACCGGCAGAGTTGCGAGAGGACAGGAGCAAATCCTATTGCAAAACTGAATAAGTAATGAGATTGAATGGTTGAATATTCAACAGTTTCTTTTATCAATTAAAAATAATTTCAAATAATAAGTTTCGTTTTGCACTAAAGGCTCAAACAGAATCACTCCGTTTCGTCCGCTCCGCACGTTTTTCCTTTGTTTTTTTTTTTGCGTTCCGCCCGCTTGATTGTGGCTACGGACGGAACCGATTGGTTCTGTTTGAGCCTTAACTCTTCAATAGGGCTTATTAAATTGTCCCTGAAAACTTTATGTTCTATGTATTACAAAGTGCTACTACACTAAGTATATACAAAAATTTCCCCTAGAAATAATCGAAACTTTTCAAGAACATAATCCGAAAACTTGAATGACAATTTTTTCTACTAAACTTAAACTTTTCTTGCCAAATCCTTGAAATGCTTTAAAAACGTAAAAGGGACCAAAACCTTAAATCCGATTGTCACATCCGAGGATCTACACTCATATCTCCTACATGACAAATAAATAAAATAAAATAAAAAGTTTCATGTTTTCTGCTTCCGATTTATAATACAAAAAAAAAGAAAAATATTGCTACTTCTAGCAAAAATTGAATTTAGTTTTTTAAATTTATAAATAGTTTTTTTTGTTTTATTTAATATTTTTGAAAATGCTACAATGCTATACTTGGCAGTTGGGCATCTTAAAACTAATTTCTTAAATTTTAACCTTTCTTTATTTTTTGTTTTTCCTTTTCAGAATCTACCAAACAAAATTAAATTGGTGTATGTAATTACGACGATTTGAAAAGAACAATTTTATTGTTAATTGTGAATTATGTAATTAATTTTAGTTGAGCGCTTTTTGTTTGTTTGTTTTTTGTGAAAATATATATTTAGGAAAATTGATTTTGAAAAAAAGCCACGACATTTATATGCTTTTTTTAAATTGATTTCACATTCCTTAAACTTTGGCTTAAAAAAATATTATTTTTATTAATTATTATAATTCGTACCCAACTTCACTTCGGTTTGTTTGTTTTTTTTTTAATAAAGGGATAAATCATGATGAAATAATATTTTGTAGTAAAAAAGAATTATTTAATTAAAAACAATAATTTATATATTTTTTACGATTACAATTTAGGCTAAATATTGAAAGATTTTCCACTTTTATACTTGATTTCACTTATATAATTTTTTTAAATTGTTTATTTTTGTTTTTATTAGTTTTTAAATTAAATTTTTTAACTACATTTATATTTATATTTATATATTTGCTTAAAAAAAATCTTAAAATTTATTTTCCGAGACAGTCTTATAAATTTGAATTAAAAAGAAGAAAAAATAAAAAATAAAAATAATAATTTAAGTTAAATAAAACATTTATAAAAAAACGAAAACAATACTTTAAAAAACAAAAAATACATTTACACAAAAATAATATAATTAATTTTAATACACTAATAATAAAAAAACATAATTTACGACACTAATTCGTTGTTTAGATTTTAGTTAATATTTTTTTGTTGTTGTTTGGTTTTTTTACTTTAATTTTAAATTATTTAACTTTTTTGTTTTTGTTTATATGTCTAAAGAATAAGGAATTTTGAGTAGAGATTGTGTTGGGTTTTTTTAAATTTTATTCTCAATTTTTGTGTCTTGGTTTACTAGATTCTTTCTTAATATCAATTATTATTATTTTTTTTTTTGTTGTTGTTTATTCTAGGAAGATATGTTAAGGAATTACTCTCAGTTGTAAAGATCCTGCTCTGTCCAAACTGGTTTCCTTTGAGATTGTTGCGGCTGTTGTTGCGGCTGCTGCTGATGTTGCTGCTGCTGCTGATGGTGAAATCGATTTCTACGCTGTTGCTGCTGTTCATTTGGTGTTTGCTGCTGATGCTGATGGTGCTGCTGGTGTTGATGATGGTGCCATGGTTTTCTTTTGGCGTTTGCGTTCCATCTGTGAATGTTAAAAATGGTTTAATTTTACTAACAAAAAAAATGCATATTTTATTATCTAAGAAACAAATAATCTCTTTGAAAATTTGTTTGGTACATTCTTTTCTGTCTGCCATTGCCTGCCAAGACAAATTACCTGATGAGTTTCATGGCACGATTTTGCACCTTGACGAAGCAAGCCAAGGTGGTTTTTGGGTGAACATAAGTATTGTATTCAAGGCGGAGCCGAATGTAGGATTTGTAGATTTTAGCCAGGGCGGCTAGAAGAAGAAAAGACGGCAGAGGAAAACTTTGCCCAAAACAAAATACGGGAAGCATACAAGGAAGTAAACTTCTTCCAGAAAGGCTTCAAACCTTCCTCCGATATATGTAGGACAAAAGAAATAGTCACAGGCAGCGAAGATGTAAAGAAAAGATGGAAGGAATTTCTTAACGAGCTGCTGAACGCAAATGAGAGCATCAGACCACCAAAGAAACAAATGTACCCACTCTGGAAGAAGTGCAAAGTGCCATAAGATCCTTAAGAAACAACAAATCACCAGGAATTGATAACATCCCAGCAGAGTTGATCAAACAAGGAGGCGAATCGTAATAAGTGAATACCAAGCTGGATTCAAAAGAAATAGATTAACATTGGACCAACTTTTTTTAATAAGGCAGATCCTCCGAATATGCTAAGAATACAACATCGACGTGTATCAACTTTTCATCGACTTCGAACAAGCATATGACAGCATCGACCTAAACATAGCTTACAGATTGTGAAACTAACGAAAATGATAATGGAAAATATAAGGTGTACCGTCAGAATACAAGGAGAATTGACGGAGTCCTTCACAGTAAATCAAGGCTTAAAGCAGGGCGATGGGCTGGCACCCGTGCTATTTAATATCTGCTTAGAAGGAGTAGTTTGCAAATTAATCATTTATGCGAATGCAACCCTGCTTAACAAATCAAAACAATTGGCAGGATATGCCGAGGACATAAAGTGCCTTGCCAAGATCACTGATCAGTCAAGGGTGGAAAGAAGAAGAAACCACAAAACCACCTGAGGGAATATAACTTCGAACGAATAATCCAATTTAACTTCTTGGGGCCCACAGTCAGCGAAGACAACGATGAAACGATAGACGTACAAATATGAATAAACGCCGCAACCAAAACATACTTCTCACTACTGCTACTACTAATGAAATCCAGAGATATCCACAGAAAAACCAAAATAAGGATCTACAAAACCAGTGCAGTAGCTACGTATGGATGTGAAGCATGGAGTATCTCCCAGAAATCCGCCGACAAGATGGATATATTTGAGAGGATATACGTCTCAACCAATGAAGACAATGTATGGAGAATACGCTACAATCGCGAATTGTACGATTTATACAAAGAGTGTAAACTTTCGACCTATGCCAAGCTACTGCGTTTACGTTGGGCCGGTCATGTCCAAAGAATGGATGACTCAAGGATACCAAAAAAGCCCTGTATCTACTACCAGATGACAAACCATGTTCAAGGTGGGAAGACATTATTATGGCCGATGCAGTAAAACGGCTCAACAAAAGAAACTGGAGACAAGCTAGCTACATCTGGCCAGGAGTCATTGGATGTAAAAGTCAACATATCCGAGGAGTTGGAGGTAGGATTCGTTAGCATGGCTGTAGATCTTACTGCTTACTACAGATCGTTGTAAAGTGATTATTTCCTCCTAAAATTTAAATTATATTTATCAGATTACAAAAGATGTTGAGTCCACTTGAATGATAATTTATCGATAAAATCGATGATATTAAAATCGAGCCTGCAACAATTTTATGTTATAAACGTTTCAAGTCCACTGGCTGCAAATGATACTAGACTAATCCCCTTGAGTAAAAATTTTCTTCACTGGATCCTGGGATTATACAACCAACCACTATCAAAAAACATTCTAGAGGATTAATAGTGGTGAAAATCTAGGACGAAAACTACTAAAATCCATTTAATCCGAATCAATCTAGTTATTCTGCAAAATGATCTATTAAAACGCCATTTCCACGGAAAAAGATATAGTATTACATTTTTAATCAGGAGATTAATAGCCACCAATGGATTTTCGCGATAAAACATGGACAGAACATGAATAATCCTAATTAATACTGAAAATCCCGAAGTATATTTTTCCTGATAATTTCGCACTCCCCCGCAGCCAACCAACCGCACTCTACTCGTCCAAAAACAAAAAAAAAATATTGTGTACGGAATTCAATTTTAGTTCGGCGCTGAAATATTTATTTGTGAATCAAAATTCGTGTTTTTCGCTTTGGCAATTAAAGGGAAAACAGAGCGGAATTTATTGTGTATTTGCGCTGCACAGGGCCGCTTTTAAGGAAAATATTTTCGCTGAAATTTTGTAAAAATAAAATTGAAATTTGGGTGTCGGTTCAGAGAGATGGGGCACCCACCCCCGCCTCAGATCCGCAAAACACCAGTTGGGGAAACACAAACACGAAAATATAAATGTCAATAAATGCCAGTGTGTCACGAATGATCGCTTGAGGCAATTTCTATTTATGTGATTTGTTATTAATAGTTTCGGGATAATTAATCTGCGGCGCGATTGATTTATTTGCTGTTTTCATTTTCGGGAATTATTAGCCCCGAGTTTTCACGGTGAAACACCGTCCTTCCGTGGTGGCGTCTTTGAGCTAGAGATATGATGAAGCTATAAGTAGTTTACAGACTGTTTTGATTTGTTGTGTTTTGTTAATTAATTTAATTATTTTTAGATTTTTGGGGGATATTTAGGTGGTTGTTCTTAGATTCCATAATCATGTGAGATAATTTAGTAACCTTTTAAAATCGAGAATGAAAACTCGATTAAAAATCCATAGGACCAGTTTCTTGTCTAACCTATAGATAGAAGAAGCCTAAACTAAAAGGGTAATCAGACATTTTTACGTTCATTAATGTTTTGATAACTAGCACGCAAATCCGCCTGTCACACAGGTTATGCACGCTCCCACTATAGGCATGAAAATCTAAAAATGTTACAGATATGAATGTACTCGTAATCGACCATTCCAAACGCGACTGTCGTTTAATCAAGCGGTCTCCCCACTAAGTACTAACAACTTCCAATGCTGCTTGACCTACGGAATCAAACGAGAACTGGTCTACTGAGTATGCTAGGGAGAGTGCCATACTCTTGGTCACCAAAATAATTGTCCGTTTTCTTCGTCCTAAACAATTTCCTAAAGCTCCAAATTTTGCTCCTATAGTCTAGAAAAAGTGTGAGCGTAAGAAAGAAGGTAAGCACTTCATTGTGAATCGGAAGCTGGGTCGACGGTGTACAGGACAACAAGAGGAGTTCCGCAGGGATCTGTTTGGGCCCCCTCCTGTGGATCACAATGTATAACGATGTATTGAGGCTACGCCTCGCAAAACGAGTAGTTCGCGCTTGGTCTCGCGGACCACATCGGGGAAGTGGTCATAGGACGATACCTCGATAAGATCGAATTGTGCGCAAACGAAGCGATATTGGAGATTAAAGCGTGTACTGTAAGTGGTGATTCGACGCCTGCTGAGCACAAAACTGAGGATCAAGGTTTGGGAACAGATCATTCACTCACAGCTCGCCCTATGATACCTGGGAGTGATGATCGACCGGAAGCTAATTTTGCACACTTGGAGGACAATGGCGAATAGGGGCGCCATACTAAGGCGTTGCCTGACGGCGAAGTCGTACTATACGCAGCAATGTAGGCAGCTACGTTGAAGAGGACGGTTAACAGCAGAAAATGGAGGACCATTCGGATCATGTCCCGTCGTTGTGGAAGAAAGCGATCGTTGTGCCACTTTTTATGAAAATCATGAAATCGAGGCTACAGACACATCGAGAGCAAACTAGCCGAGAAGACATTGATCAAATCTTCGCTTTCCGTCAGTTCATGAAAGAAAGAATTCGTTACGGCAAACAAACTGTCGTCGTTTTCATCGATTTCAAATCCGCTTTCAATTGCATCGACTGGAACAGCTTGTGGAGAGCCTTGGAAACTGAACGCGTGCCATTGAAAATCATCCAACTTCTCCAAACGTCGTACGATGGCCCAAACAGCGACTTATCCGAGGAATTGCCGATTCAAACAGGTGTCCGAGGTTCTCTTCAACGTTGTGATCGGCGCGATTATACGTGAAGCGTTCAATGGATGACGTGGAGTTCGATACGACGGCAACAATTTCGTAACCGACTTGATGTTCGCCGTGGATAGCGCCGTCTTCGCTGGCACGGATGCCAAAGCAACGGACATCTTCTGCGACATTTCCCGCATCCCCCTTGCTCCTTGCCCTTTTTCCTGTTATCTTCTCTAGTAAGCACCATCGAATACCGAAGTCAGTGCTTCGTCCGCGGTATTATTGGAAAGGGGGCCGGCAGAAAAAATACGTGTTGACGTTTGCAATTCTTTTACCAGCTTTCTGCTATCTATCCGACTAGAGCTTGCTGCCAGGTATTGGAGTTATTCATAGAACCATCTATAATATGAACATATTTCACATGAAGAATCAAACTGGTTACTAATGGCAATCCAAAAATCATTTTCATCTAATCGTTTCAAGAAATTTTGCAAGAATCTACCGATGTTCAAATCGTAACTCACTTAAAGCTGCTAGAGCTATATTCAGCATCTTCATTTCCCCACTAAATCATACAAGCCCTAAAATAATTAAAATTTAAAAATAGTAAAAGAAATAAAACTAAAATGACTACGACTGACCCAAAAAAACGAAATTAGAACTTTCATACGAAATTGCATATTTGCACTGTTTACACACGCTGCATTCATACCAAAGGTCTGATACCATCGCCGTTGCATACGAATTCCATCCTTAATTCGTAATGTATATTCATGTAAACAGCATTTGTAAATGCTAATTCAGCAGGGAGTCTTGCACCACCCATCTAAAAACTTGCACCCGTTCTGGCTAGATTATTTTAGGGTACTTCAATTTTTTTTCATTTTCGCAACCCCCTCATACCAGGCTTGCCAGGCTACAGCAAGTGGAGGAGATTAAACACCCTTTCATTTTGCACACGCCCCTGCTGCATTTATCTCGTCTGTATTCATCTGCACCACTGACATGGAATACTCGCTTTCGCCTCATTCGGATTAGAAAAGTAATTTTTAGTGTTTTTTTTCATGGTGCTGAACTGAGTGTGATACACTGAAGTGAACTGCATTTGACAGAGTCCACTTAATACTTGTGGAACCTAGTTCCAATATACATATGTACACAGAGTGGTGCGAAAGCAAACTTACTTCGAAAATTTTCGCCTCTTCGATGGTGGTCCCTCGAACTCCGGATACAGCACAGATCCAGCTAAAAAAACATAACATACAGAAACAAACATTAACTTTATCTATTGTTCGACATGTTTCAACTTACACATGGCATTGTACTTTCTTTTAGGAGTACGAACTGAATGATTTAAATTACCTTCCCCAGAAGAGTGTCGAGGCATCGTACAGCTCCTGCCGCGGCATCCTTTCAGAAATTCCAAAGTATTGTGCAGATACGATTTCTCGTCTGTGCTTAGTGATGACACTCTATTCAGTGTTTCGAAAGGATCTGAGATTGAAAGTTTGGAGCTTATAGTATATGATTCTAAGGATTGGCAAAAGTTCAAGGTTACCTATTCTTAAGTTGTAGAACGTAATCAATCCGGTTGTAAACTCGCAATAAAGGAAATCATGAGTCGAGTTTATTGTCCGAACACAGGAGTAGGTATTGTTATTGGCGTTCATGCAGAAACAGAACGGCGAATCGTTCCAAAGTGGAGCAGTCCTCCAGTGTGAGCTATCATGACTGAAGCAGTTCATTCGCTCCGAAAGGCATTCCTTTTCCATTTTCGCCTTTTTGTTGCGCTTTCGCTCCTTCTTGCGTTGTCGTTCCTCCTTAAGCTTACGTCTAGCGTCTCGGGCCAGCTCCTTCTCGTCGGGAACACTACATTTAACAGAATTAATATAGAAAGAAAAACATATCGTTAGTACCGTTTTCAAAAATATTAAAATAAACGTCTCAATGCTGCGCTAAATCCAGCCATGACAGTTAACCCTATTCACTGAAAAGAATACCCGGGAATCCTTGCCAAAAGAAAATCCTGCTTAAGGACGAAATCCTTCAACAAAACCTTCACTCAATCTTGTTAGAAGAAGACGACGGGGGAAACGGGAACCGCCCATGAGAAACCTTTAAGGCATAAAAATGTCTTAAAAGCTCGTAACTCTTGACGATCTGCCCACATTAAAAAAGACGCAATGCAAATGGCATTTTTGTAAGTCTTTCGCTTTCACCCCCCACCACAATGGAATTAAAAACGTCACAGCGCCAACTTTTTGAGATTAACCTGTCACAGAGTATCAGAGCAGAAATTTTTCGACCGAATGCGAATCCCCTCGAATCCTTTCTTACCTTTCAATTTCCGGCTCACAATAGCACTCTGCAGGTCCTGAAAATCGATACTTCTGCTGATGGAATGGATCGTTTGTGTTGAGTGGCTTAGGCTCATTTCCGACTGTTGGATAAAAAGAACGAGTTTAACTATATAGATAACAAATGGGGCAAAAGTATAAAAATCAGCAACAACCTCCATCCACGGAGGGCAGCCGCTGCTGCTAGGAGAGTTCGGCGGAGTGTCCTTACCCTTGAAAACGTTGGTAATGTCATTCGCAGTGGTTGCCGTGCTTTGGGTGGTTGTCGGGCTGGCGGGGTCCTGTTCCTCGGTCGGGTTAGATGACGATAGTGGTGTCCTGTAATTAGCCTCGGTTGTGGATGAAGCGCCATTAACTGTTGAGTACTCGGGTTGATATTTAATTGTTGTCCCTGCGGTGTCAGCCTTTCTAGATGTCAGGATAATTGCGTCCAATTTCTCAGATGTGTCCTCTACAGGAGTCACTTTTTCAATGGCCTTGTCAATTTGTTTCGGATGAATTGTTGTGCTCGTAAAATAGAAACTGGAAGGTGGAGAAGATTGTGTACCGCCGTTGATACTGTTGGTCGTTGTAGATGGCTCTTGAGTGGTTGTACTACTAAGTTGATGGGCTTTACTATGATGATGATGATGGTGTTGGTTATACGGACGTCTATTTCCTTGGTTCCTATTATTTTTCTTTGGCTTATGATCTTGAGTGACGGTCAGGTTGGCTCCCTCCGGAATATCATTCCTGTCGGTCCTGAAGTAGCTCATATCAATCAACGTTCCCTCCTCACTCTCAGAATCCACTTGCTTCGAGTTATTTTTACTTCTATGCCGGTGAACGTGCGATCCCGGCCTCTCTCGCCGTCGACCGTGCCTCTCTGTAGCGACATCGAATCCCCCAAATGTATCATCCAGCCCCAGTTCCGCGGCACTTTGCGAAATGTCCTCGTCCCTCTCGCTGTAGTCACGGTTAAGTGCCGGCTTATGTTCCTTCAAGTGTTTCTTGATATCTTTTAAGTCATTTATTTTGTCCTTAAGGACTTTTATCAACAAATCAATTTGATGACGTGATTTCTTCCACATCCTCTCGTCCTCGTAAATAATGTCCGAGCAGTTCACTTTGCCACTTGCCGCTATAAAGCATTTCGCTGCCACTTTCTCGCCACTTATCTTGCGACTGCGATTTAAACTGTCGTGTTCCAGGAACTTCGCTTCGAGACTTTCGAGGGTCTTTTGTATTTCTTGTATAACATTCGATATCGGATCAATGGCGTCACGTTTTGGTCGTGATTTTTCATTTCCCTCGTGGTGTCGCTGCTGCTGCTGGTTCTGTTGTTGTGCGTGCTCATGGAGATTGTCCTCAATTAAGGCGATAGCATTTGATATGTCCAGCAGCTGCTCCATTTCGTACGGAATGTGATCATGATACACTTCCTCTAGCTCCTTACTATCCTCAAGGATTGTTGAAAGTATTTCACGTTTATGTCGTCGACTGAATAGCGAATGATGTTGCCCTCTGAAAGGATTAAGGAAATTGTGTGATTGTGTTAAAATAAAAGAAGGGATTTATTAGAATTTGCGTCTTCCATTTTTTTTATTAGACTTATTTTACCTTTTCCTTATCCTTGATGTTGAGCCTAAGTAATCTCGGTCGGTTTTTATCTTCGTATAGACAACGCCATCCGGTGTAAAGCAGGCGCAGTTCCTTTTGTTTTGTGCTGACATTTTATTCATTTCAGCCAAGTGATGTTGAAGCTGTAACTGGAATGATTAAATTTCTGTACGGGGGGTTTTCAGCTTATAAAAGATAAGAAATTTATTAAGTAGTGTTGGAGTAGGAAAGATAAAGTTTATTGCTAGAGAAAAACGTCGCAAGTATAATCTGGGCATGTCTCTTGGGTTAGTGCATCACAATGCTGTATGGTCGAGTTGTCCTTTCAAATGAAAACTAGTACGAGAAATTATTACTGCAGTTAAACTGCAATAAAATTACATCGTAAGTGAAATAAAAATAAGGGTGGGCAAAATCAAACCGGGGGGCGAACGGCTAACAAAGACCTCGGAAAGTGGTGGCACCCGATTTGTCACTTCTGTCAAGACCCGAGAAAAGTCACTGCAGACGAACACCTAGCAGACCTGTTAGGAAGTCCTAATCCCACCTCCCCGCGGTGCCCCCTGGGGTACTTCTTCGGAAGGAGCTAACGGGAGCTCTCTGCGCCACAAAACAGAGTTTTAAGTCGGTTGGGCTGAGGGTTAGCAACCCGCTCCCATAAAAAACACCATTGCTACGAATCGGCAAACAATGCCTCGGAATCGGATGGACAACACGACGACGACCTTTGCTTTTCGAACAAGGACACGAATCGGATTATGGAATGTGAGAACACTGCTTGCTGAGGGACGGCTGGATGAAGTCCTCAACGAGATGAATCGATATAAAATCAAGATCATGGGACTTAGCGAGACCAGATGGCCCGATGCGGGGGAACATATCTGCCCAAACGGTGAGTCCTTCTTATATTCTGGTAGAAACGAAACTGAAAGCCGTAGGAGTAGCGTTGGCGTAATACTCACCAAAGAAGCCAGGTCCAGCCTCATTAGCTGGTCACCAGTTTCTGAGAGGATTATTACCGTGCGCCTGCGTACCAGACTAAGAAGTACTACGGTAGTCCAATGCTATGCTCCAACTGAAGAGGCAGAAGATGACATCAAGGACGAGTTCTATATGCGACTGAATGAGGTTTTTCGCTCTATTCCAAGGGGAGACATCATTGTTTTAATGGGTGACTTAATCGCACAGATCGGCCGTGACAACACCGGCCTTGAACATACAATTGGAAACCAAGGCCTAAGCCAAGTTAACAATAACAATGGTGAGCTTTTCGTTGACTTTTATAGTTCCCACCAACTCATGGTAGGTGGAACTTACTTTTGTCACAAGAAGATACACAAAGAGACCTGGGTATCGCCCGATGGTAGAACGAGAAATCAGATAGATCACGTGGCCGTCAGCCGCAGATGGAGAACTATTCTTGAGGATGTCAGGAGTTTCAGGGGAGCGGATACTGGAAGCGACCACCATTTGGTAGTAGCAACTATGTATTCGCCTTAAAATCGCCGCAATCAGAAACGTGCAACATGATGCTAGAACCCGTAGACGGTTTAACGTAGACCTTCTGCGGGAGAGCGTTAAAAAGCGGGAATTTGCTGGAAACCTACAAGAATTATTAAACCAGCAAACCGTTTCTGACGACACCAATATTGAAGAATTGTGGAGTACGACAAAGGGCGCGATATTGACGGCTGCGGAAACGAGCATCGGTTATGTCCAAAGAAACCAGCAACACTGGATCTCGGACACAACCTGGCAAAAAATAGAACGCAGAAGGGCCCTCAAAAATAGCGTAAACTCCACAAACGACCCGGAAAGACGTCACCAACTAGAACGGGAATACTCCCAATTACATCGGGAGGTTAAGAGAAGTGTCCAGCGTGATAAAAGGCAGCAGATAAACGAGCTCGCAGAAAAAGCGGAAAACGCGGCAAACACAGGCAACAGTAAGGTGCTGTACCAAACTACTAAACAGCTCACGGGAAAGCACTCTACTAAAAAGCCGTTAAGAGTGCGGATGGAAGGCTGCTGGGCAGCGACGAGGAGCAGCTCCAAAGATGGAGAGATTACTTCTTCGCCGCCCTGAATGGTTCATTTACGCAGGAACCTCAGGAAACCAGCAACAATGCACAGCCAATAAGAATCACCACCCGGGCTCCATCCAAGACGGAAATAGTAACCGCAATTCATGCGATGGCCAATGGTAAGGCAGCTGGAAAAGATGGCAGCTGGAAAAGATGGCATCCCGCCAGAATTGTTGAAAGCCGATTCAAGCCTCATAGCAGATGCGCTTCAGCCAATCCTGGAAATAGCATGGAACACCTGTACCTTTCCGGAGGATTGGACGGAAGGTATCATAGTCAAAATACCAAAAAAGGGGGGCCTAACAATATGCGACAACTGGAGAGGCATCTGTTTACTATCTACAGTGGGCAAAATTTTGTCCCATATATTACTATCTAGGATAAGTGAGGCAGTAGACCGAACGCTTAGGAGGCAACAGGCCGGATTCAGGAAGGGCCGCTCATGTATTGATCATATCAACACCTTACGAATAATAGTGGAGCAGTCTACTGAATTCCGATCCCCCCTTTACCTTGCTTTCGTAGACTATGAGAAAGCGTTCGACTCGGTCAATAGGAGCTTTATATGGCAGGCACTACGGCGACGTGGACTGCCTGATAAAATAATAGAATGGATAAAAGCCCTATATAACAATTCCAAATGCAGAGTTCTCCATAATGGAAAATTATCCGACAGCTTCGAGGTGAGCTCAGGAGTACGACAAGGATGCCTACTCTCGCCTTTACTATTTCTTATAGTAATAAATGACATCCTTGTCGGCGCTCTAGATAGTAGAACAGGCGGCATACAATGGGGTTTGTTAGACCGCCTTAAGGAACTCGACTACGCAGATGATATCTGTTTGCTGGCCCACAGACACCAGGACCTCAAAAACATGATTAACAATTTAGCAACAGAAAGTAGTCCAGCAGGCTTAAGGCTAAATCCGACTAAAACCAAAGAAATGCGGATAAATGCAAACACCATTGAACGGACTGCGCTGAATAACCGTGACGTGGAACTGGTCGATAAATTCTGCTACCTCGGTAGTATTATTACCGAAAATGGCGGTGCAGAAGAAGATGTCAGTTCCAGAATAAATAAAGCACGAGGCGCATATGCATGCCTGTTCCGCATATGGAGATCAACGAAGATCTCAACTAACACCAAATTGCGGCTGTTCAACTCCAACGTTAAGTCAGTTCTTTTATTCGGTTGCGAAACATGGCAAGTCACCCAATTCATCACAGGGCACCTACAAGTCTTCATCAACAGATGCCTGCGTCTTATCCTAAAAATCCGCTGGCAGGATAGAATTTCAAACGAAGAACTATGGCGCCGTGCCGGCCAAGAAAGGATAGACGACCAAATCAGGCGAAGGAAATGGAATTGGGTTGGCCACACCTTGCGACGCGAAAACGAAAATCTAGCCAAACAGGCCCTCGACTGGAATCCGCAAGGATCCCGTCGAGTCGGAAGACCTAGAACAACGTGGAGGAGAACCCTACTAGCCGCAACAACTGGGAGATCCTGGTCGGAGCTGAGAACTGTCGTGCAAAACTGAGTCCGCTGGAGGGCAACTGTTTCCGCCCTATGTCCCATGAGGGATTAAAGGAGCGCAATGATGAATGAAAACTCCAAAGTGGATTTGACGTACTTCCCCTCAGCATGCCTACCTACTATGTCATTTTCGGTCGTGACGATCCCATATCAAAACACAGAAAGTTAAGCTCAATCAGAACCAATCCGTTCCGTCCGCTCCGCACGTTTTTTCTTTATTATTTTTGACATCCCGGCGGTTCGTCTCATGGAAAGTTCATGGAAATGTCAAATTCTCTAGCATCATGTAAAAAATTCTAGATTACGCCAAACCACTATAGGATACTGCACAGGATACTGGCTTGCTATTCTAGCTTTGAAAAACTACCCTCGTGTATCCCGGGCAAAAAAGTCTGTCTCAACAACATCTGTAGATGGAAAGAATGACTCTAATTTAAAACGAGAATATGACGTATAAAGGGTAGTACCTAAGCTTATACTTTCAGATAGAAAAAGAATAAATACTCTAATGAGGGAAAGCTTTGTCTCTGTTCTTAAGGAGCATTATTGAACAAGATCTAGAAATATTAAAAATATAGTAAGCTATAAATATTTCTCCTAGTTATCGACTGCAAAGAGCTATGTTTGTACAATCTTCAACATGTTACAAACTCACGAAATGGTAAAGATTGTTACAAACGTCGCTACCATCGTATCCTCGATGAAGCTTTCTTCCTTCTCCCACAGTTTTGTTGGTTTTTGTTTACAAGATGCAGTGCAGCCCAGACACTGCACTGCAAACGTGGAAAATCCATTAACTTTTTAGGAAAAGTAAATTTTTTCAATCTCGCCTTCATTATACATTTTATAACAAGAACTTTTCAGACATAGAATCCTCCTCATGGTTTTTTTACAATCACTTGTTTTAATGGTAGCAGCTTAACTTTTAATGAGTCATGGCTACTTTTATTGTCAATTTGACCGCTACCTAGTACAGTAGTCCTTATATGAGTTCATCAAAGTTATAGGACACCCCTAAACGACATATCAAGAACATTCATCAACAAAGTTCGTTTATTACTTCATTGCATGATATGTCCACAAAACCTACACATAACTTTCGATGCAACTTTGAAAAATCTTAGTGCTTTTAAAATCGATTTCCTGTGCGAGTTCGATTATTCTTTTTTCCTCACAAGACACGAACGTTTCCCTTAGGAGCTCAAGGGCGCTTACAAGTTGTTATATTTGCCGACATTAACCGATAAACTATCACTACACCTGGCACATACAAATACAGTCTTTCATCATTTTTGCCATTTGCAGTTATCGTTGCACACGTGCAATGGTTTCTAGGTAACTTATAGGACATATTTCAATATCTGCACATCGCTGTGAGGGCTGTTGTCGACGTGCGATGTTCGATTTTGATTTAAGGAATTTTTTTTGAAATTTGTCTTCTACAAAAGATCTAGGAATTTTTATAAGTTTTAGATTTATTTCTATGTCCCCTTTCTTATTCCACTTCATCGTCATAAATAGCTCCACAGCCTGTTATTGGCCTTGGCTTCTTGCAACATCCTCCTCCAGAACTGTCGGTCCCTGTCTTGAAGTCTCCAATTTCTTAAGCTGGTGACATATACAAGCGTAACATGCATTGAATTCAGCTGCTTCATGATATGCGGCGAATTCTCTCTGACACATAATTGCATGGTTGCGTTCCGTCCTGGCTTTCACACATAGCCCGAAAACCTAAGTAAAGAGTGCATGTGTTTGTTGCGTATGCTTGTGTGGGTTATGTCGAATGCGGCACTGCAGAGCGCAAATGACTTATTCAGCAATTGAAAGTGTGAAGCTTTCAATGACTGAATAAGTCAATTGCGCACGCATCCTGCATTACTGAAAGTGCCCAAAGTTGAAAGTAGCTCGACCTTTGCGTGGCATGCATTCCGTTCATGGTCGGATTTGAATAAGCACACTTCAATATTGTCTGTTACCGAATGCAACGCATGTATGTTTGGAAATGTCACCAGTTTCAGTTGCACGGTTGCATTTGTGCGGGTCAAAGTTTATTCAACAATGTTATTTAACCAAAGTTTATTCGTGAGCACAAAACACCGTTTGATGAAAAATCAGTTGCGCTTGTGTGTGAACAAAAGTTTCAAACTAGTTGTGAACGTGATAATGGTGAAACCAGTTTGAAACGGGGATTGCAAATCCGTCGACCCATGTGCGTAGGGCCTCAATGTTTATGGAATTTTTGCTTTAGTCCCTTATTTTTTGACGATAATTCTATCACGCGAGATATTGCAATAAAAGAAAGAGCTAGCGCGAAGTGCTCAAGGGGTGGGCGAACGCTGCTACTCGCAGATCACTTCGCCGACCTATATGAACTGCGCAAAAATGAACCGAATAATTCGGCCGAATGTTCGGTTCGGTACATTCTTGACCATATTCGGCGCATCTCTAGTTCTTTCTGTTACTGACTATTCTAATAGTAATAGAGTGCAATGCTTGAGAATTGTAGCGAATTGCTGAGAGTGTAAAATGAAGTAGCGTCATCTAATTTTATCGCAACGATCTCAGTGATGATCGCCTACCGAGAGAAAACTGGCTCTGCATTTCAGTAAAGTGAATTGTAAAAGAATGACACTTAGGCAGAAAAAGTGGAAAGATAAATTTTGACGTTTCTGAGTGCGACTCGAAGCTTTCTTTTCCCCAGAAAAGTGATCGAAGTGTTGTAAATATACACCCGGTTGGTACATCTCGCAAGGCTCCATTCTTGGACCTCTTTTATTCAGTATCTAACGTCTTTTATTCAGTATAAACGATCTTCCTCCCTTTATTCTAAGATCTATATTTACGCAAACGGTATGCAAAACTAATCTCTACTGCTAAGAATTAGTAAGTTTTCTGAAGGGAAAGGTCTTACTACAATAATTATGAAATCGACTTCATCTGGTCATACTTTTTTCGGTTCGTACTGATTCGTCAAATACAATGCTAAACCTAAACAATGCCTTTTCTAAGGTCAGCTTTGTGGTCTTTTCGCTTCCAGCGTTTGGAGGAACACGACTTTAGGAAGCTCTTGTTCAAACATTGTCAATAAGTGTCCTATCCATTCTAGGCGTGAGAGATGCTTTAGATTATGTCAGGTTCTTTATATGAGCACAGCTTGTGGACTATTTGTAGACATAAGGAAACATTCATAAATAGCAGAACTGGTAGAAATACGTCCATACTTGTTTTTCGTCCCAAGAGAACTCGACTCTAAGCAAGTATATTAACCGAGATTTTCATTTAATATCCAATAATTCAGTTGATAAGTGGCGGAGAGAATTTGGTTCTTACTCACGTAGCGTTGTGGTTAACCATTTTTTGAATTCAATAGATGCACTTTAAATTACCTAAAGTGACTCATAGCAACTAGACAAAGTAGAAAAGAAAGACCCTACAAGAAGAATTAAATGGATTTAGTAATCATACAAAAATCCCAAAACTTACATGAAATTTACATTTATGCTTCCTCCATCGTCCAGCCTCATTAACGCACTTCCACTTCTGTCCAGCCACGCAATTTTCCAACAATGCCGGATCCGAGCATTCGGAATTCAGTCTTGCTAATTTTGAAAGATAAGGAGCTATCGGAAGGTGATTATCAAATTGATCTTGTTGCACTATAATGCCCCATTACAGTGAATAGTAAAGTAATATTCATTTATTTGCTCTAATCTAATAAAGGTCTTACCATGGTCCTCGCTGTCCGACGGTGCACTGTCATCAATAATGCTCGAGCCCTCGACAATTTCATGGTCGCCAACTGGAGGTTCATCGATCTCAGATTCAAATTCATCCTCAGTTTTATCATCTTATATTACAAGGCCGGCAAAATGGTGGAAAATATATAGAAACAAAATAAAAGACATTAATAAGAAAAATCTCTTCCAATTTATCATCGAGCAAATGAAAGTCGTCGCGGCTAGCAAGAAGACTCACCATCAACATCGTCTAGATCGTGCTCATGTGAACCGAAATCGACTAAATCCAAGTTGGAATCCGTCGTATTTTTAGCATCATCTGTTTTAGTTGTTTCGTTGGTGTATTTTTTGCTAAGCCGTTCAGCTGCAAGTCTAGCTTTAGCCTCTGCTATCTGCTCTGGAGTCTCTCTGCGGCCCGAACTTTCTATCAAGAAAGTATCTGGCCAAAGATCGCGAAAACTTCTATGGCGACTCAGCAGCAGCGGAAGGAAACTTCTTCCATCCATATGGGGTGGTGTTGGCACCCCGCCAATATCTAGAAATGTTGGCGCTAAGTCAATGTTTAGGACAATTTCGTCGACACTAAAACGAAACAAAAAAATGTTATATGTAAAATCAAGATCTAGCAATTAGAAACATCCGTTGGATATTTATCACATACACCGTGGCTGGCTGGATGCCGGGGCCTCTCATTAGGAATGGAACTCTGACATCGAACTCAAAGGGAAAACTCTTGCCTTTGATGAGGCCGAACTGACCCAGATGGTAGCCGTGGTCAGATGTGAAGATGATGTACGTATTGTCCAGTTCCCCTAGGTTTTTCAGCTCGTTGTAGACCCTCTCCACGGCAACGTCGACACTTTGCAGGGTTTGCAGGCGTTTTGTCATGAGGATGTCGGTGAAGCGCTTGTGAACTGGTTCCATTGGCTGTGTCACCCTCAGAATCCATTGTTTGTCCGGGTTTGGAGCGTGGTCGTAAGCTGGGGTGCTATAAGAAAAAGGGGTGTTGTTTATATTGTTTAAGTGATTTTTAAATTTTTAAATAATTAAGATGAAAGTGAATGGTGAGATGTGTGTGATAATTTGTAAAAAGATAGTTTTATGGGATTTTTGCAGCAACGTCAGTGCCGCTTCCACCTCAGAATTTTTTAGTCCCAATTTAATAGTGTCAGAAGCCCTGACCTAAAAGGAAGAGTCATGAAGAAATCGAAACAAGAGGAAATATCGAGAGCCATATCGAATCTTCTGCGTTCAACTATAAGATCTCGATGGTTTCCATCATTATTGGACAACGTTGCACAAAGGTTATCTTAACCACCATCTACAACGAAAAGAGTAGCAGGCGAAACTTGCAAGAATGAGAGCAACCCATGTGGTGAACACTGCAGCCAAACTAGGTTATTTTGTACCTACCCCACTAACGGAAAAGATCATCGGTCCTCCGGACGAAGGCAGTCCTCTACCAGGGACAGGTAGAGGTGTACCATGTTACCGAAGAGTTCTGAGCCCTGCGAACACCGTTTGTTTGCAGTCCGATTGACTCCGATTGAAGTTCACGTTGAGAGTGCCTGGATGGCAGGTTGACTGTCCGAAATGATTTTAATGCTGGCGCCGTTCAAAACGACGTTCGACGTTGCAGTCTGCTGCACTTGAGGAGCGTCGTGACCTGGGCCCAGCGTTACTCCCAGATATTTGACTCAGGTTGTGTACTCAACTATCGTACCCTGGAAACAGGAATGTTCGGAAAAAGGCACCAGAACTGTTTTATTTGGGTTGATTGATAGGCCCTCCATGGTAGACTATCTTTAAACTTCTCGGACTGCTATTTTCATGATCTCTGTAATTGTCAAGTCAAACTTGCCGAAAACAATGGTGGCAAGAGCATCTGCATAGCCGATGACATTGAAACCAGATTCGTGCAGTGTGATCAAAAATTCATCCACAACCAGTGACCAGAAGAACTGGATGAACTCCGCCTTGAAGGCAGACCTAAAAGAATGGCATTTATCCACTCAATTGCGTGGGGATCCAGGTTTCTGAGAGCCAGTGCTCTACAAAAAGAATCACAGCCGAAAGCACCCTCGATATCATGGAATGCACAGGGGGGATCTGTACGATTTAAGCAGATCTAGTTGTCTGTTACCCTGTTTTGGGTATCAAAACGGTCACGATTTCCTTAAGATGATTTGAATGTATCCCCAATTGAAACTGCCTTTAAAGAGACAGACCAGGTTGCAGAGAGTCAGATCGAGGCACTCCTGAAGGAGTCTAGCCGCCTCTGCTAGAGTTGTTTTCTGTTTTATCCAGGCAATTGTTTCGGACAATCTCCTAACTTTCCTAAGATCAGCACATCAGGTCCTACAGTGAGGCCGCGTCTAGAACACGCCTGTTATTGAGAGTGATGTACTACTAAGAAAAATTTGGGAGCGCTTCTAAGAGGAGCTAATTAGTGCAGTTTTCCGAAATTATATACGACGAAGAAAACGGGAAATTATCTTGGGGCTATTAGCATGCTCAATAGACCGGTTCTCGTTAGATACGGAGGTCAAGCAGCATTGGACGTGCTAGTAATTAGTTGGGGGACAGCTTTGGTTAAACTATACTCGCGCTTGGAAAGGAAAAAGCAATTGCAAGAGATGAACAAAAATAAAAGCTTTTCGATACCGGAGCTTATTCACATATCCACAGGTCTTCAAGAAATGTTTCTAAAACGTTTGTAAAGGAGCACTATAAGGAATGCTCCCTTCTGATGACATACACCTCTCATTTACATCGCCCAAATAGGGTGGTGAACATTGGCATCACAACCGATGATGAATTGTTGTGTGGTCGTGCGACAGAATTCTAACAGTACTTGAACCTCCTAAGATGGCACTATTGCTACATCCTCCAGAAAGTAAGCGGACGCAAGCACAACTTCCTGAAAACTACTGACGGAGGGAACCGCTATCGAGATCGCCACTATATCGCTAGAGGCTTCCCGCATATCCGATCATATACTAGCTTAATTGAACCGGTGCGGTGGTAAGACCTACGACTTTGCCATCGGTGACCTAAGGCTTGAATAACAGCAAGGATGAGACGATCCCCCACCAACGTCTTCACAGGGTGGAGGATGCTCCTTTGGCATGGTGCAAGTTCCTGGAATATCCTTATGGCGGTCTTTTTTTACCCAAGGAGCGTTTGACAAGTTCGGGCTTCTTGGTTTGTCTAAGATCCTTCGTCCTACCGCCTTAAGATCACGCTCCAATCACTCATCGAGGTGAAGTCTATGACGTTGTTAATTAGAAGCTTGATCCGCCAGAAACCTACTTCAACACAATGTTCCTTCTGGAGTCCTTGAGTCTCTTTCACCACTCCTTTACAACAGGTATTAAAAATAATTTAAAATAATCAAAAAATATTTAATGTAATTAATTTCTCAATGCCTCTGTGCCCTTCTAGCAATTCCGTTTATTGCGGTATTAACCTTCTGTGGCCATCAAGGCTAGAGCCACTCCAGATCACTCCGCTTGATAGTTTGCAAGCCATTACCGGCCAAAAAGGATGTGAGCCTCAACCTTCGCAGAACTGTACTATCATGAATCCTACTTGCGATTTAATTGGTTTCGGAATTTTACTACCTTTAAGCAATCAAGGCGTGTGCTTTGCCCAGCAGTGTGCCCCAAATGCCTTAATCCAATTTGCAATTCTGGCAGTAGACAGTGCGGTAAGACAGCGCAATAAATGCGAATTTAATTGGCGCTGTTTGAGTTAGAGAAGCGATCAAATACTGCCATAGAGCCTTAGTCCTCCATAATTTTCATATTTTTGCTGTAGTTCCTAAAAATAAAAGCGAATGGCAATCGGGGGAGTTCCGAAACTCCCCCACCCAATTCGCATAATAAATCGACACTTAAATGCCAAACGGAATCGCAGCCAAAACGTCGGCAATGTATTGACTCCGACATGGCTTTAATTCTGTGTTGGTAATGAGGGCCCGTTCCGAAAGTGCGCTGGATGATGATAACCCATTTTATTGTGAGAATAGACACAGCCCACACCGTGGCCTCGATACGAGGTCCCCGCAGAGGAATAAAAGGAGCCGATGTTGATTTTACTCATAAAGGAGCAATTTCGGATTCATTACTGTCAATTTATTGTTGTCGGTTAACGAAGTTAGTTGCCAGCACGAGATTCCGCCATTCACCAGCCAATCACGCGAGCACATCGCCCAGATGAGGAGCCAGGCATTAGCAGCTGAGCGGAGCAAAGGTATCCGAAGACGGGCTGGAGGTAGAACCACATGAAAGGTTGAAGCTATTAATTTCTTCCTGAAATTGACAGGTGGCAACGTACCTGCATTTCGGATACAACCGTTGTCAGGTGCAGTAACCGCGATCACAAGGTACAGGGTTCACATCGGCCGCACTGGAGCGTCGACACACGTGAATCTCCCCGGCAATTCGTACAAATAGCTTTATTGCGTGATTTTGATGTCGGAATTTTTGATACGACATGCCGAGGGTGGGGGGGGCTTCCCCGTGGTAAAACGAAACTGACGAATGCGAAGCCCCCCGCCACCATATTTATTTATCCCGTTATTTTAAAGCACCACCACCAGTGGCATAACGCGCGTCTCTACGCCGCTCCTTTTCAAATATTTATTGACAAAGTTGGCCCCGAAGTTCGCCTGCCAGGGAAGGAGCGTCTCTCTGTATCCTTTGAAATCGGATCGTCTACGCCTAATATCCTGGTAATCCTTGTGTATATACGCCAGAAATAGAATTTTAAGGGCATTTACCGCAAACGAAACATTTGGATATTAATTCGCACGAAGATAAATGCTCCACACAGCCGCACGTCATGACTAATTGAACAGCATATCACATTTCGTACGTAATATCCTTTGGATCCTCCAGCATCGCGCGAGCTCTAAGGACGAACGGAGCCCGCCCAGCCCCCGGCCCTGCTCCCGGTATTATGTCTTAAGCTAATTATAACAAATGAGGGATTCATGTTAATGAGTTTAACTTCACTCCATCCGGGGCGGCCGGGGCCGGGGCGTGGTGCCCTTTCGACTTCGGCGGCAACAAGAGACGATAAACGCCATTGTAACACTGCTAGTTTCTCCCTGCTTAAGTTCTGACAGCGATTAAGGATATTTAGTTGAGGAGATGTGATAAACATTTTTAATTAAGATGCGGAAATAAATTCGCAAATTATGGATTACTTCGAGCAAAATGTATTCACTGCCAGGACTACGCATAAATTTTAAATTTTCGGTGCTCTACAATGGAGGATGTGGGGAGAGTGTCCCAGAAGTTGTGATAAATTAAGGATAATGTAGACGGGGATTATGTACATGTAAGTAGGAAAGGAGATTGTGGAAGTGTTTACTCTTAAGTGGTAATAATAACCATCAAAAGTGGGATGAACTGTTCCCAAATGTGGCAGAGCTGACACTAAGAATGACAAGTTTTTGGCTTTTGATGTCATAAACTATAAGATTAGGAACCACCTTTTTTGTGCGAACAGTCAGTCATGTTGTTCAAGTCATGGTACATATAATGTTTGGTAGTAAGCTAAGTTTGAATCGGGAACAAGGACCACGACTCAAGCTTCAATCTAGTCTTATATCCGACAACGCGTCGAATACAATTCGGTTATTTAGATTCGCCTCGAAAATAGCCTTAGCGTGGTTTCATAAAGTACAAAACTATCAAACTCTTACGAGATGGTACCATTTACGCCTCCATAGAGCCATGTGTGGCATCGCGGGAAAGTCGATCTACTCTTCAACCACTCTAAAATCTAGAAGCTCGACTCGACTGTGGAACAATATTTCGCAGTTAGTATTTCCGAACTTGTATAATGTCTTAGCGTTCAAAGTAACATTCATCACTATTTCTTTGACGAATAAACTTACCCGAGAATTAGCCCCGATTGACAGATAGGTACATTTGTATGGAAAAAAAAATCGAGCTTTGGCTGTGCGGCATGCAGATCATAGAAACGCGTCCTAAATTAGAGAAGTAAATTAGTAGAAGCAGGAGTGAGACATCTACAGAATGTATTGCATAAAGTTACAAAGCGGCCGACTGTGGATAAGTTTTGGATGGACAAAGAAAATCATACAAAGCTTTAGTTTTTGTTGTTGTATTGCTTCATATTTCAGGCCAAGGTGACCGTAAACGATATCATTTAGCATACTCAATAGACCGCTTCTCGAGGTCAAACAGCATCGATTACAGAGGTCAAGCAGCATTGGATGCGATTAGTACTCAGTTGGGGGACCGTTTATGAAAAGATACTCCTGTTTAAAAATATATAGCTTTCGACACAGCCGCAATTATTATTCACATATCCACGCCTAAGTTCTCAAATTTTTCCGCTTCTTTTTTCCACTTGGGATCGGGTTGCAATGATTTTTCCTCAAGGGGGTCAAAGAAGGTATTCGTTTTGAAGAGGGTCGAATGAGGCAAGGCGTTAGATGCTCTGTGTAGGCCTTACAGGGCAATTCCGTGTGCATTGCCCTCATATTGGCCCTATCTGCACTCCATCCTAAATGCTATAACCCAATAGCAAAAGAAATTGAAACCATATAACTCAACAGACAACAGTTGGTAAATATTGACCAATTAGTTTTTTATATTTTAACGGTAATCTGTTCACGTGCTCCCCACCAACAAGGATTATGTTCCGCCGCCCCTGGAGAGCAGATCAATAATGAAGATTAGGAAAGGCCCCGGGTGGTAAGATTGACCCCGGGGGAGCGCCGGCCGAAATGGCGTGGGGTTGGATTCGACGCCGTCTAATATTACCAGGATTGAACGGCACGAAAAGAAGCTCTTAATCCAGTTCCTTAGGACTAAGTTTATACCAATAGATTGGAGATTGGTCAACCGATTAGAGTGCCATACTCTGTCAAAAACCTTTGAAATATGTATTTAGAGCAACCAGACCGTCGTTATAGCAGTATTGGGTAAAGAAGAATTTGAGGCGAACAGAAATGCTAATAATTCGTTCTTGGAAGTGCCATCTGTTATAACTTCCTTGTTATGGATGGAAGGTGTTGAGGAGGACTTAAAATTCTTCTTGATGGAGGTAACCAAGGACCAGAAAGAAATTTTTAATGCTTGCAGTAGTATTGATTATCTCATTTCTCAACCTATCATTGAATGATGATTTCTCAATTTGATGTACTCACGACAAAGTGACTCATTATGCGAGACTCTGTATGCTCTGTTTCATTAGCTTTGATTGCTTTCATACATTCCCCATTGAACTATCTGTTCGGCCTACACTTTATAGATTTCTTAGAGTTCGGAATAAACTGGTATGATTTTGGTGACACAGAGAGCGGCAGAATTCGCATCGACATTAAGGAAACACAAATCCCAGTCGGTGACTTGGAAGAAACGGTTAATACCGAACAAGTTCGCTATCACATAGTGCCAGACAGTTCTTTTAGGGAATGCGGTGGTTGTGGTAAAGGATGAATACGGGAAATGAACTTAGGGATGCCAAACTGAATGACATTAGCCCTAACTATAATGGTCTTAAGATACCTTAAGATTTTTTACGCTCCTATGAAATGTCATAATACCAACTATAATGGCCTTAAGCAATCTTTCGTTAACTTTTCCAATCTTTCGTCAAGCCTTTAATTTACGGTAACGAGCGTACAAATCTTAAGCAATCATAAGAAAAGTGTAATTTTCTTTAGTGTTTCTAGTTGCAGAAACCGTTTTTTTGCGAAATGGATAATTTGGAGTTATTAAATAATTTGGCGTTATTAGTGAAATTGGTAGAAGATGTGAAAAAAATATAAAGAAAACCTAGATCATGTCGTGTAAGAAAAATAAATAGAGACAATAAAAAAAAACAGTTTTGAACTAATTCAATCAGTTTTTCATTAAAACTATTGTTAATTTCCATTTTTTTAATTTATTGGACGCTTTCCCAGACTCGATTTGTTTACCTTTTACAAATGTCAAAACGTCTTAAGGCTATTATAGCTGAGCTTACGATTTGACAGATAATTAACCTGTCTTAAGAGAATTTGACGAAGAATCTTATGAAGTCTTAAGATCATTATAGTTAGGGCTATTGGGACCGTTGGAGAAAAGGTCAGGGCCGGATCAAGGTTGTAAAGCCGATAAAGAAGAAGAAAGGTTGACGGCATTTGGAGGACAAGTTACAGCTCACAGTTGTTTGAAAGCAGTAAAATTCCAAATATTGTGAAACAGATTAAAATAAACAGACCACCATTGTTTGGTCATGTCGAACGTGTGTACGGAACGAACACTTCAAAGATAGTCCTGGGGAAAGTACGAAAGGAATACATGGAACACGACGCCCTAAGAAAATATATATAGATGACGTTAAGGAATAAAAAACTGAAAAATACAGACCATAGATCAACAATCCGTGAGATGAATACTGGACGAAGTCAAGGCCAACCAACCCTAGGCTTTGCAGAGCTCATGATGACGATGACAGTGTTTGTCAGCTAAAAATCATTAAGTAATCTACCAGTATAATCCCTGTAACATGAAATTACATCTTAAATGCTCAATTTGTTTTTTCTCTCAATTTTTGATAATGACTAAGAACGCCAACCTGTCATCGAAATTACTCAAACCTAAAATGATGAATTTAAGCGCAGCCAAAGTGTCTGCGACAAGAAGGAATTAACTTCCATTTAAGCAAATTTCGTGTGTTCTTAAACTCTTCTGAACTCTCTCTTTCCCTCTCTCTCTCATGTCAATTATTATTAAATTAAGTAGAAAAAGCGATTGTGTGAGTAAAATGCCATAAGACGCGTTTTCTCTCACCTCTTAATGATAAAATCGCAATGTCATAACAATAATTTCTTACTTCATTACCGCCACCGGGACTCCGCCCGGGGAGGGCCCCATTATAGCCCATGAGGACGTCCCTTTTAATTATGCAAATACGGAATTCTCTTAATAACAGAAATTCGTAGATTCGTTAATGTAGCAGAGCGCGAACAGTCAAGTCATATTGAAGCAATTACAGCCGAGCTGCTGCCAAGACGCTGAGAGCGGAGCCTTAATTGATGAATTAATCCCTTTAATTGAGCGTCTAGGCGAGTCATTTAATCGATGCTGCTTAAAGGGCGGCGGCTAAGGAGGGGGCGGTTGGAAGATAAGACGACATGGACCTGCAAATGCAAGTAACGAAGTGAAAAAAAACAAGAAATGTGCGTCCATTGATTGATGCCGAAAAGAAATGCTTTCTTTAATTTCTTTTTCTTCTTAGGTATTTTTTTTGTGGAGGGGAGAGGGAATAAAAATCTTCAAAGTAAATATTTTCCCTGCTTGGGCATAAAATCTCGTTATTTTTTTTTTGTATTTTCATTGGAAGGACGACAAGAAGGACTCGCCCTGGTAAGGATGCATGAAAAATGTATTCCCTACATAAATTGGACGGAAATCTGGTTCGATTTCCTGCAGAACAGCTTTATCCTTAAGGAACATGAATACTCTCCAATTATATAATGGTTCTTCCCCCGCCCCCTCGCGTTCAGCTGTAATCCTGAATCCTGGCAAGCGGCCAGAACAAGCTGCACACAGCTTTAAACGAAATAAAAAGTAACGTTGCAGTCCATTTCCTTAAATACAGTCTCTCCACAAGTGGTGCTACCCCCGGAATGGGCTCTTTTCCTAACCTGTGTGTTCCAGATTTAAATGCCATCCCCCGTTCCCCCCCCCCCCCCCCCTCGGCCAACCAAGTGGCGGAGCCCTGTCCTCATCACGAGCACCATTATACACCCAAGACCATCGCCACAGCAGAGGCGCATTCACCAAGAAATGGGGCGCTTTTTGCTTGTTGGAGAGAATGCCCTGAAAATGACAGATCCCTTCGACCCCCCCCCCCCTTTTTCAGCTGGCATGTCCTGGCAAGCCATCTCTCGCATTTACAGCTATTAAATGGGGGTGAAATGATGGAAAATGGTGGCTACTTACTGATGCGTCGTTACGTTGAAAAATAAATGACTGTACTGCGGGGCGGAGTCCTCGGGGCCGTGTGGCGCCGGGAAGCTCATCGTCAGCATCACTGGCTTCCTTTGGTTCTGCTGCTTTGACTGTCGCAGGAATGCAATTGAATCGTTCGCTATCAGATCGGGATAATAGTCCTGCGGGGAAAGGAAGACACCATTTAATGCTAGACTTCAAATACAACTGCACCAGGCACTTACCTTGGCATAATCGAATCCGTGTTTTATCTTCTGTCCGTTCATGTTGATGCTGTAATTGTAGTACTTAGAATTCATGATAAGACCACCCCATTCCCGCCAACCTGGAGGTATATAAGAACCGTTATACTTGTTCAAGTACTTCCCAAAATATCCAGTCCGATATCCAGCATTTGACAGGTACGTGGCAAATGATCGCGTCTCGTGTGTGGCCTGCCACGTCGGACTTGAACAGTTGTCATTGTTGGTGAAGACCATATGATTATGAACGTACATCCCAGTCAGCAGGGACGAGCGTGCCGGACAGCACATCGGTGTTGTCGTATAAGCGTGACGAAATTCTGCTCCGCCGTCACGTAGAAGTCGTAATGTCCTCGGCATAAAATTTAATGAACCTGTTTAAAAAAAACACACACACATATATAGAAAAAAAATGAGAGAAAGGCGACAATTGAATGAAGGGCGACAATTCATTTAAAATTTATGTGACAGGAAAATTCGCTCTCAAGTAGCGCAGGAAGAGATGTGGTGGTGGTGGTATACGACAAGGACGAAAGGAGCAGCTCGATCCGACCTTATAGACTCTGGCTCTGGTGTTCGGCAGGAGAATCGAATTAAATTTGCATATGCTGTGACATGTGTAAAAGAGGGAATTTTTGCGCCATTAAGGGCCAGAAAGGATGGAGGCCCTCCTGTATTTATGGATGTGCTCTGAAGCTTAAGGGCAATTATTATATTTGGGGCAGGGGCAATGTTTGTGCTGCTGCTGTCGCATTACTGTGTGCTCGGTGGTAGGTGATTATATTTTTGGAATTTATCCTTAAAAAATAAAGCTTTTTTTTGTATATAGCCCAAAGTGAAGGTGGATTACAAGAAGAGGTTTCTGATTGAGAGTGACAAGACCTTCAGAGTGTTTTATGGGATTATATTTTTGGTTTTGGTTGAAAATTTTACGGATTACGGGGCTTTATTCATGGCTTCAAGTGGATGTGTCACTTGGAACAAAAGCAAGACGACATTATTTGGCATTATCGCACCGTGCAGACATAATAAGGTATTCTCTTTATGCTTGGTATGATGGTTAATCTGTCTTTCCGTAGGAGTGGAACGTCTCGAGATACGCACACCATCTGACTTTGCTTTTGGGCTTATCACCTTCGTTTTGCTTAAGGTTTTATTGATTTTTTGTATTTCTGCTCTTGTAAAGGGTCTTTCTTAACAAGAGGTGTCACTTAAATTTTTCTACCAATGAACCATTTTTTCACGAACTATGCGGTATGTATGTGGTGCCGTACTGTTGATATTAAACGTCCACATCCATAGCATCAATTTCAGGCCAAAAAAGTTAGTCGGTAACACAATCCATTCACTGTAAAGGTCGAACCAGCACCATTTACAAAAAAGTATGGCCCGTTTGCATTCACCAGGCCGAAAACCTCATCAACCTATCACTCGTTGTGGCTTGAGAGGTTCTTCGACTATTGGAGCGTGAGATGGGAGAGTTTTGCTTGTTGGCGTACCCAGACTGATGAAACCTCAATTTGGTTTAAAAAATCAAAATCTTACTTCATGCATTTCCATTTCGCGAGCGAGTGTCGATCCATACCTGAAAACCGCCTAGTTTCAACATGCATGTTACAGAAGGCGCTTTTAACAACATCAGCACCGTGGGCATCCGGGAAGCTCTGGTGGAAGTCGTGTTCCACAATGGAATACACTCAATGAATCCTCTGTATTCTGGCTACTTGAATACAGCCCTGCAGGAGCTGGGGCAATAGCACAAAGATAAAGTCGACGTGATACACTACACCATAGGGTGGAGTTCTGTCGCCTCAATCCCAAGTAAAAATAAAAAATTGGCTTATAACGGGCGAATCACGGCCGCTTGGCTTTTTCAGGGGGATATGACGGCACATACGACCAAAAGATTTAAATGGCCAAGAACCAAGCTGTACACGCGGGCATTCCACGGGCAAATTTGGGTCAAAAAAAAAATGCCCCAAATGTATTGTTGAATTTGTTTTATGGGAAGTTGAACATTTTCGTTATGTACAATGAATGGCCCTTTCGATTCATCCTACGATTATCGATAACAGCTCGCCGTACCACCATCGTATGCCCTTAATAGCAACCATACGGACGACGTTTCACCGTCGTATGGCCGTTATTGGTACTGCAAGGCCGTCATTCCACCGTCAGTCGCACCCTGCATGGCCGCACTGTCCTGCAACGGGCCTTCTGATGCCCTCCATATGGCCGAGGGCTATCTATAACAATCACGCCCGATGTAAGGCCATAATTTATTTTTAATCGGGATTATGGCTCGTGGCGATGGGGAAGATCCTAAAGACATTAGGGAACCAAAGGATAAATGTAGCCGCCTATGTGAATGACTTGATGATACTAGAATCCGGAATCGATTTATGCCCTAGACAGACAGCAGTGTTTAACTCTCAATTAACCCTAACAATTAACTGTTAACTGGGCTGTGGGTCGCCCGTAATAAACATCAATCCTTAATAATCGAAATATTTTGATAATTAGCGAATTAAACAGGTTCGTTACAGCGATTCTCTTAGTTTATTTCATTTTCTCATAGATGGCGTACCATGTATACTCCATATTAGTTTTTTGTTAAGCTGTCAAAATCACGATCAAAAAACATACGTCATCACAATCCCTTACATAAATGTCATACTGCTGCTGTCCCTCACTTGCATATTTAGCAGTTAATATCGATTTAGCGAATGCCCATTAAGAGAGCTGTCTGTTCAGGGTATAACTCATGGTCTAAACGTTGCAGGCTATTCATAAACCTGGAAACGACAGAACTGATTCTTTTCACCAAAAGGACCTACTACTTCTACTTTTAGCCCACGCCCAATCATCGATCGAGTACTGATCCTATCCCAGTCAGCTAAGTACTAGAGTCTTACTCTAGACCCAAAGCTAGCTAGAGCTAGAGCTGAAGGCTCAATATCGAAAAAGGCCAAGGACGGAAAATATAGCTTACAAGCATAGAGTAAGCAGACTTTCGGCAAGCGATGGGGTTTTAAGCCGCTCATGGTGCGCTGGCTATTCACGGTAGTGATTATACTAGTGCTGACAGATGGATCTGGTATTATGGTGGCCCGTTCTTACCAAAGATTATAACAGATCCAGACTAGGTCATGTTCTAAGAGTGACTTGCTACGGAATAATGGACGTCATGCGTACATCCGCTACGGTAGCGCTTAACGTAATTCTCGACCTGCTATCACCTGTTTTATACATCAGGCAGAAGACAGCCTGCACGGCCGTGAGAATGCAAGAATTGGGTTGAGAAGAACTACGAGTACATCAATATACTACGCTCTCTACCATAGGACTACATGGTCACAAAAATTAAATTTCGGCAGGGACCTCAAAATCCAGATCCCTACCAGAGAAGAATGGGCCGATTTTCAACCCGACTAGAACCATGGCATTGTCCTATGCACAGACGAACCCAAATTAGACTCTGATCTAGGAGCTGCTGGGATTACTATTCAGCACTGCTGAATTCTCCATGCTTGGTGTATATTGTGCCTTTTGATAATATTTTGCCCATTTCAGGATCAGCGAAGATTATAATAAGATGCGGTTACAGAATCAACCCCGAGGGAGCACCAGCAGAGATGGTGTGAGGTTTAGATTTAACGCCATCTAATACATCCTTGATCGAACGGTCAGGAAAAACTCTAAATCCAATTAATTGGAACTCAGTCAGGACCGGTAAGCTTAAGGGGGTAGACTACAGTAAAATTTTCAAAAAATTCATTTCTTTTTTTTTTTGCTTTAAATTTGAAATCAGCCACCTCGAAAACCACCGAGTTAGAAATTTCATCACAAAATAATCAAGATTTCACGTTTTGGCCAGAAATTTGGGACTCTGTCCCACAGTGCAATGTTCAAACGCGTTTTTCTCGAAACGATGTTTTTCAAAACGGTGTACATGATATCTCAAGATCTAATCAACGAATTGACTTGAAATTTGACACACTTCTTTTATGGATGAGTGCCTCTGGCGTCACGTAGGATTTTGTCAATATCTTGCTTTGTTCAATAATTATTAACAATCATAACATGAAATTTGTGCAAATACGTTTTTTCGGCACAAATTTCATGTTATGATTGTTAATAATTATTGAACAAAGCAAGATATTGACAAAATCCTACGTGACGCCAGAGGCACTCATCCATAAAAGAAGTGTGTCAAATTTCAAGTCAATTCGTTGATTAGATCTTGAGATATCATGTACACCGTTTTGAAAAACATCGTTTCGAGAAAAACGCGTTTGAACATTGCACTGTGGGACAGAGTCCCAAATTTCTGGCCAAAACGTGAAATCTTGATTATTTTGTGATGAAATTTCTAACTCGGTGGTTTTCGAGGTGGCTGATTTCAAATTTAAAACAAAAAAAAAAGAAATGAATTTTTTGAAAATTTTACTGTAGTCTACCCCCTTAAACAGTCAAGTGTAAGGGACATGCAACTCGCCAGACTCCTGATCCTGCTCAAGCGTTCTGGCCGACAAATATGGGCTATAAGGTGCGGTACAATAGGTCAAGTGAGTGGCCGCATTGGTTTTGGACCCAATACTTTAAAAAAATTAATACCAAGAACTTAGTGTTTATAGACAGTACAGCAGGGAGCCATACTCTGTCAAAGTCCTTAGAAATATCTGGAACGATCAAAACGGAATCTTTAAAAGATGAATACTTTAGGTGCGGTGTTCTGTTAGACACATGCGGAAAGTTATCCTGATGGTGTACTCACAACAATTTCTTAACTTAGTGTAATTACGACGAAGGAACTTAAGGTGCGTTTATATCTACAGACATTGAGCGTGCCAGACACCGACAGACGGCGTTTATTCACATCTAGCGTACCGTATCAGACGACAGACACTAATAACATTTTTGTTGAAAATGTTCAAACACTTCTTAGTGGAAGGTATCAACGAAAAAATGTTTGTATGGTTCCGATACTCTATTCATACTTCACGGCAGACATCCACAGGCACTTACAGACATGAACCGCGCAGACAAAATTTTTTTTTTCCGTGAATACTGATCGGGTACGCCCCGTATCTAGCACGTGCCTGTCGAAACTATGCTAATGAGTAAGTTAGGTGTCTGTTTTCAAAAACAATAGTTATACATACTAGGTTACAACCATGGTATTGTCATGATTCGAAATCTGCCTCTGTAGCGTATGATACTAAGGTACAGAACTCATGGTACGTATAGTAGGAGACTGCCAGTGGTTTTCACATAAAACTACTCATTAAGCTTAGGCTTTATAGACTTAAAGTAATTAAGAATGAACAATCGAATTCCTGTCTGTATAATCCTTGTGACACAGAATATGACTGAATTTGCGTTCTTACTGCGGAAACACAAGTCCCAGTCAGTGACTTGGGAAAATTGAATAAGCTTCAACCAGCTGCCTTTCTCATACTGCTAGACTAGTTCTTTCAGAAACTGTGCCGATCAAATATGGCAGACGATGGTTATGGGAAATTGGCATAAGCTAGGCTTGGCGAGTAAAAACAAATTTTAATCGGTATAAAGTAGTTATCGCTTGTTTTATGAAAAATCTTCCCACAGCTATGAGATCTGTAAAGAGTGAAGTATTTGGGTGGTCTAAACATGATTTTCAACCCCTCCGCCTGATTAAAAGAGGGTGGGTTTTGAGAAATAATTTGAGGAAACTACGCATTTTATTGAAAATATGAACAGAGCAGATTGGTAGAGCATAAAATTCCCTACAAAATTTGTCTTTATGATTTCTTTGAATTCCGCATAGTTTCGCCGCTAAAAGGTGCGACAGAAAAGGGTCGATTTTTAATTGAACTGTTGACTTAGAAATCAGAACGAAGTTCTTGTCTAAAAGAATAATCTATAAAAGTAAGTGAAACCTACCCAATTCCACATCCTGATCGTCAGTCAAGATCAAAATAATATTCGGTTTCCTCTCCTTAATGCCAGCCATTGACAGGATCGTGTTGTACGGCGAATCTTGACTTCCAACGCCCAACACCGGGCCGACGTGTATTCCGCCACTCTTCTTAACCCTCTGTCCACCATTCAGCGAGCCACCCTGCTGCTGTTGGTGCTGATGTTGGTGATGATGGTGTTGATGGTGATGGACGTTCGTTGTGGTCCTCGCCCGCCTCCTGGAGGAGTTGAAGTTGTCCGCTAAGACGTGGTCCACAGCGAGAATGACGACAACGCAGAACGCCAAATACTTCATTTTCCTTCTCCAAATTTTGTTTGTTTTTGTCGAATATCACAGATTTTAATTATAGCCAGAAAAGTGATTTTTAATCTCTGTTTTGTTGTTGGGCCTTAGGCTATTTCTGTTTTGCAGCGGAGTCTCACGACGGTGGCGGAAACATTTTTGGGGAATTTTGTTGATTTTCCGATCTGAAAAGAAATAGAAAAACAAAATGGTTGCATGAAAGTGTTGTAGTAGAAAAAATCAACTTGAGTTGTTTACATGGAAAAAAGTGGCTAGCAATGAACTTTGGTATTTTTGTTTTTTTTTTTCGAATGACCGTTAACGACTTTGAATGAATGAATGAACGATGACGGCTCATGAAAACCGAAAATTTCACGCACAGGCAAAGTTGAAAGTTGTTACTCACGCAGATCAATTCGACGGCAATCAATCATAATCACATCCTCGTTTCGGCATGATCCGCAATCCAATCAACACTTCAACTGCCACAAGAAACCATCAACGAAACGAGTCAATTTAAGGCTTGAGAGGAGTATCATTAGCGCCACACAACTAACCCGGATTTTACAATGAAATTATTTGCTGAAAGGCAACAAAACCCCCATTCGAGATCCTGGCCGGCGGCGCCGGGATAAAGGCGTCCCGTGTGCCGCACCAGTGTGCACGGGCGAAGGCAGCTTTAATCAATCTTTCATCATTTCACCAGTGAAGTGATTACGAGAAAACGGTACTTATCCCATGCTCGCTTTCAGAAGGTATTGTGCGCCGCACAGAAGCTCATCAGCAGTCCGCCCGCCCCTCGCCATTCTTCTCGGTGGGTGATTTTCAATGCAGGTTGTCGGGGCGCCATAGTAACCGTGTAGGACCCCCTGAATTTGGCGTGGGGCGGGGGCGACGTGCTGATGCATGATTGAAGCCAGGCAATCATCAATCACTTCGCCAAATGAACATTTCCTCGATTACAAGTCATTAAAACGCGTTTGCTTACCTTTTTCCAGTCGACGACGACGCTAACGACGAGCAGCCCCGAATCGATACGTATTTAAACAATTTTCAAGACTCGCCCTTCCGCCCCCGGCTACACAGAGCGACACGGGTGGGGTCGATGGGGGATGGGGCCGATTGGACCGAGTGCGGAGGCCCGATCCAGACTGGACGACGGATGGGGTCTGCCGCTCCCCCGGATGCGGCTGCCTGCTTCCGAGGCTTTTAACGGACGGACTTGGATGGGGCTTCACAACTTCGGTCGAAACTATTTTGCACTAAAATTGCGGCATTGACGATAAAAGCTGCCGATATTTGTGAAATATTTTGTGAAAATTTAATTAGATCGAACGGCCGTGGCGGAGTGGCTTTATTGGTTTCGGTTTAAGCTGAAAAGCTGCAATTTATTCCCAAAGAATCGAATTTAATTTAATTGAAATCAATGAGCTCTGAAGTTTGAAACATTATCTCGATGCTGGATTCGAGTCGATGTGGAGTGAAAGACAGACGGAGGGGCGGGGTGGAAGGGGATGTTGAAGGATTTAAACGGACGTACGTGCAAGTAAAATCAATGGGATATTAATATCACATTGTGTTAACAGCTCGGGAGGAAATTAAGTTTAAAGTTTCGGCAACATCAGCCCACCGCCATTCCAGAGGTCAGTGGTTCGATTCCAAACGTAGTCCTTCGTCATACTACTTTCCCCGCAAAGATTAGATATTCATTGTTTCTTGTCTTCTCTGTCTTGACAGCAATTCCCTAACGTCTTCGCCTGTAAGCACAATAAGCTAATAATCCATCTCCGGTTACATTGCTGAAGCCAACGTTTCTTCGCGGTAGAATTTGATGGGAGCGAGTCGAGTAAAGCCAGGCTAGAACTGTTCGACATTGTACTCTATGTAGTTATTGTACCCTATGTAATTATTGAAATGCAAAATATCAGTTGCTGCGCTATCGGAGCTACCATTTATTGGATCCGGAACGTTGACGGTCGTCCCGCCAACAATCGACGAAATGACGACGTTTTACTATTCCGGTGGTGGGAAACGAGAGGCCAGCGTCAGGTTTAAGGTCGATCGACGATCTGCCAGCAGCGTTATCGCACTCCAACCGATATCCGAGCGTGTGGCGCTTATTACCATTGGTGGAACTTTAATGCACAATTAGGAGCAGATCGAACCGACTGGGAAGGAACGATGGGCAGATTCGGACGAATTTAAGGATAAAGGCGTCAAACAATTGATCGTTGGCAACAGCATCTCTAGCCATACACTCCAACACCAACTCACCTAGCGAAATCCATTCGGCAACCACTCAGCGATGTTAGACTACGTTTTGATCAACGCAAGATTCCGTTCGACGCTTAGAGAGTACGTGCAATGCGTGCAATCTTTTCTTTTCGAATGAAATTACAGATGCGATTACAAAGAGCGAAGAAAACGGCGCCACCAGCAGCCAAAAAGAGTTGGACGTGCCTACTGGACCCGACAATCGGGCGAGAGTTTCCAATGGCATTATCCAATCCCGGCACTCGCAATATCGGGCGGTATCGATGTAGAAGAAAGGCAATTGTCGGAGTCCATTGCCGAGTGTGCAATGGAGTTGTGTCCATATTCATCCGTAAACAGGCCCATGGATCTTGAACAGCTGTCTAGACCTCGTCGGTCAGCGGAAACGAATGAAACACGTCGATTTCAAGCAATACCGAAGATTGAAGGAAAAAGTTCGACCGAAAATTAAAACGGAACGGGAAGCATACTGGAATAAGTTGCGACCGATATGGAAGAAGCAGCGTCGAAGCAATCCGGCGGTTAGCCGGCAAAACAACATCAACAAACGACAACATCAAAAAATCGGTTGGAACTTTGGTGACCTCTCCCAATGGGTGTGACCTCTCCCTTCAACCAGCAGCGCTCGTATACGAAGGGACTTATCCGAGGAATTCTGGATTCAAACAGGTTCCAATGTTCAAATATTTGGGATCATTGGTTGAGGAAACGCAAGTCGCATCGACCGCCGACGTTCGCAGCCGCATCGGCCAGACAGCAGCAACATTCGCCTCACTCAAGTGGTGCATATGGAAACGAACAAGTATTACCTTCAAAAAAAAAACGCCTTTACCGAACGTTGATCATTCTGATTCGTCTTTATAGATCGGAAACGTGGACACTGCTCTAGCCGGATGTAAACAAGCTGAAGGTCTTCCAAATGCAATGCCTGAGGCAGATTCTGGGTGCCTCACCCCGCGATCGTCTTCGGAACGAGACAGTTAGACAAAGATCCGATCAACCGGCACTGATCGAAGAATAAATACAAAAACGTCGACTACGGTGGTTTGGACATGCTTGCCGAATGGATGATAACCGCTTGCCACGCAAACTTCTCTGGCAGACTGGAGAGTTCAGCGATTGCCACCGAAGAGAATCTGGCTAAAGAATATCGAGCGCGACTTACATAATCAACGATTATCAGTCGGGCTCCCGGATATAGTAACATGGATGAGAACGAGAAAGGCGACTACTTAGCCAAGCAGGGAGTCTTCCTCTTGAATGTTGAAATGGCCGGCAGAGCAATAGGGACAAAAACGCCATTTTTACCAGCACATTTGTACTCCTGCACTTTCCAGTTTTGTGTTAATCTGTTCTATGCTCTATTTTCTGAGCTTCCTGCTAGGCATTGCATTGTGACAAAATTTAGTCATGCTCATAAAAATAAAACGACTACCTCAATCCACTAGTCGAATCGAATCGAGACATTGTCCATCGATATTCAATAAGCAAACAAAATCGTTCTAAATTACCGAGCTGCATTGAATTCAAATGAACTCCACTAAAATTACATAATTCCAAAAATCTCCCAATTGACGACGATTGTGCTCATGGAATGATGCCCCGAGCTTATACCATTGCATCACACGCCATCGACTCCGACCTTGGGCCACCCAGCAATCTCCATCACCAGTGACTGACCAATCGCCATGAGATCATAGATCACTCATCTCGTCGCGAATAATTCACCCGAAATTCATCCAAAATAAATTCACTTAAAAGTTTTCCGGCATTTAGCGAGGAGATGACCTTTGAAGCTCGACAGAAATTACGCCGTTTATGACATAATTCGCCGCGCTCTGAGGATTGAGTTGCAGAAAGGAATTTGCGCTGCGCAGACAAGTGGGACTGACGACAGGTGCGAGTGTGTACATTGGTGTGCAAACAGAAGGAGTTTTTCCGAAGTAGAATCAGTTGAAGATAACTTGAGTAGAATATGCGATCTCCCAGCTCAAGTGGGGAAGAAGTGTGCTTTGCAATTGAAATTGGTCTTTCAGTATTGCAGAACTGGTAGAAACTGGAATCTGCTGGATCTAAAAATCTCTCGCAAAAATTCTGTCGGAGCAGAGAACACGCGATCCATAAAATTAAAATGTATATGGATCCGTTTATGAGCATTTTTATTTCGAGAACGACATTGGATTTGCGCTTGACTTGACTGGAGGCCATGTAGTCTCCGATCTTATCGCAATTAGAATTGAATTGATGTGAAAGATTTTTTTAGCAGCTTCATGACAGCATCATCTGGTGTTGTGTTTAGACTATAATTATTACATCGGTGCAATCTGACAGCGCTAGGTTTTCTTGAAGACGTTTTGTAAGGGCACGTCTATGCCATGTTGTTATACTTCGGACGTTCCTGAGTCATCGTTCAAGCTGTATGTAATTAAAGTCATTCAAAAATGAACATCGCACGAAGTTAACATCGTTTTAAATGGTTTTTAGGTCTTTGAAAACCAATGAATTTTAAATAGTGCGCTTACAACATGAATTGTATAGTTTTCTGGACTATCGTTACGTTAGTAAGAGTAAGAGTTAGTAAGAGAAATACGTGCCCGCTACTAGAACATATAGCGAACAAATGCGCCAGCCACACTGGTATGCACGCCCCCGCTAAAGGCATAAACTTCTATAAAGCACGGATGTCGTTTTATCAAGTGGTCCCCCAACTAAGTACTAACCTCGTCCAATGCTGCTTTACCTAGTCAATTGAACGGAAACCGGTCTACTGAGTATGCTAATGGTGGCGCGAGCTTTATTTTCACTCTGTCAATTTGAAGGATACAATAAATTTTAGATTACGAGAACCAGAACCTCCTTGAAGGAGATGGCAACGAATCATGCGTTTGAACTCTTGGATGTTGATGGAGTCGGAAGTACAGACTGTGTAAGATGGTTCCACAGTCGCGTTGCTTTATTTATGATTTTTTGGCTACACCGTGTGTGAAGGGTGTGTGGGCGATAAGCAAAGGAGATAGGCCAAGAAGATCAATCTGGTGTTAGTAAAAAATGAACCAGGTCAATATATGCGTCACCCCTTCTCAAGCAAAAGCTAAGTAGTCCCACGTGCTAAGTAGTCCCTTGCTTGGGTTGAGGGTTATCAACTCGCTCCCATAAAAATACCATTGCTACGAATTGGCAAACAATGCCTTGGAACCGGATGTTTTTCGAACCAGGACACGAATCGGATCATAGAATGTGAGAGCACTGCTTGGTGATGGGCGGCTGGATGAAGTTCTCAACGAGAGGAATTGATATAAAATCAAGATCATGGGACTTAGCGAGACCAGACGGTACGACGCGGGGGAACATACCTGCCCAAACGGTGAGTCCTTCTTATATTCAGTCAGAAATGAAACTGAAAGACGTAAGAATGGCGTTGGGGTAATACTGCTGGTCACCAGTTTCTGGGAAGATTATTACCGTGCGCCTGCGTACCAGGTCAAGAAGTACTACGCGAGTCCAATGCTACGCTCCAACTGAAGACGCAGACGATGGCATCAAGGACGAGTTTTATATGCGAATGAATGAGGTTTTTCGCTCCAATCCAAGGGGAGACATTGCATTAATGCTTGACTTAAACGCATAGATCGGCCCCAACAACACCGGCCTCGAACACATAATTGGAAATCAAGGCCTAAGCCAAGTTACCAATAACAATGGTGAGCTTTTCGTTGACTTTTGTAGTTCCCACCAACTTCAGTGCATCTGCAGATGATATGTTGTGGAAAAGCCACGCTTATTTATTTTATTTTATTTCGTTTATAACATAAATTGTACATCAAGATTACATAATCTTTTAACGCTGCATGTACATTATAATTACAACACATTAATTAATAAAAAGCGGAACGAGTGAGTGAACTATTAAAAAGTGATAAAAGAAACAAAGCAAAACAAGTAAAAGTTAAGAAGAATGTAGTTGAAGGAATATTACTGGTTATTCAAAAAATTGAAGACGCGTTTCCTGAACACATTTAACGACCTCGCATTTTGTACGTAGTTAGGCAGCCTATTCCAAACTTGAAGCGAATGAACAAAAAAAGATCTTTGCCCAACCAAGAAAGACACTCTTGGCAGTATAAATAACGTTCTTCTAGAAGTACGTCCAATTCGGAGATATTCATGTAGGTAAGATGGACGGTCGGAATGTACAAGCTTATAAACAAATGTCAGTTCCTTGAGGAGTAGGTAATCATCAATTGTGCACCCCAGAAGAGAATAACGGCAACACTGAGGCTCGAGAGTCGTGGTTTGCCGCCCACTGGTCTATGCGATAAAGAAGCTCAGGTTTGCACTTCCACTGTTTTAGGTATGGCCCTCAAGGGCGTTTCACCACACACACAGGTCTGCCGCCAGACCGGTGAAAGATTCTCACCACTCACTCGTAAAAAAACCATAGGCGACGTTAATTACTTACGTACCATATATTTTAGATAGGATATGAGAAGATGGTCATAGCAGGTTAATTGTGAGTTCAGATAGAACTGGTTGAGTGCAGCCCCTTGATAGGATACGCCCAAGAACGGCGTTAATGTTGTGCACACAGTTCTCTACCAATCCCATAGGACTATTGAAATAAAGACCATCATCTATACACATGTGCATTTGAATTTGTCACGACACTGCTGAAAAAAATTTATGTAAATTCTGAAAAGCAAGGGTCCCAGTATAGAACCTTTCGGAACACCGTGATTGATTGGTAAAGAATCCGACATTGAGGCTTGTAGTCATACTTTTTGAAATCGGTTATGTACGTTAACTCGGAATTAAGGAGGCAGCAGAGGATGAGAGTTTTGGATGGTCTATTATATTAGTTTCTAGACACTAATGGCTAGAACTGTCAAATACCTTCTGATGTCTAGAAGCACCAGAAAAGCAATGATATCGGAATCAAGAGTCGTCTGCAGGTTTCACAACTACTCCTTTTGCGGAAGCCAGATTGTACATGCGGAAGCAAGAGCCACGTTTCACAGTGAGCCTCGATTTGCCATGATTTGCCAGCTGGGCGTTTCAGGGGCTTTCAATTTAGGTAGTGCAATAACTTTTGCTTCTTCCACTGAAGCGGAAGGTAACATTTCGTCCGGAAACGTTAAAACGATGCATGTTCGCTCGCAATTCTCACAATTACTTATGAATTTTGAAACGGTTTCCATGAAATCTGTGCTTACTTTCCCCTGTGGCTTAAAATGGATTACTTAGTCCAGAACTACGACCCTCATGCACCCCCAACATCTGAATCGCTTTGTGCAATGACTGCCCTCCGTTCGTGACACGAGGTTATGACTAATGTGCATTTTTCATATTTTCTCGTTCCCCACATTTATATAGTCATAAACGCCGCACTGTCAACAAATGTGTTAGCCACAATAAACATGATTCATTTTTAATATTACACGTAGGAAAAGAGGAACAGTTATCTCTGCCTTCGTCAAAGCCCAATCCATCAATTCACTTCAAGCTCACTTCCAATTCTGACCGAACAAGCGCGCGTCATCCGATAGCCAAAAAAATAAGACTGTCATTAGGCAATTTGTCCACAGTTCATTTCCCGTTCTGGAATTTCCACAGCCGCCAACTGGAGGTAGGATTTGTAAATTGAATTAAAACTACTTTATTTACACAATCCCACACGCACGCGGACGAAATCAGTTCAGGAAAGAAGACTTTTATTCAAATTATAATAAACGAACTTTGTACGCCGTCAATTTCCGCCAATTTAAATCTCGGGAATCTTGTAACCGGGATTCTACTAGCATCGCGCGCCTCCCACAGTGTTCATTCGTTTATGTTCATTTCTACATTCATTTACTGTTTTTTTTTTTTTTGACAGAAACTTACAAAACCGCGCGCCATCGACGTGGGTTTTGGTAAGCTGTCGACAAGTGCCGATTAGTACAACACCAATCATCCACGGAGAGAGAGCTCCCGCGGGGAGGGCTTCGGGGGCCGCCACTAAAGTCATCTCTTTTTCTGAGGCAATTTAAAAGTCATTTTATGGATTTGGGGCCCACATCTTCCGGCTGCCCACATTTTTTGGGGCCTCTTCTCATCTTCAGCGATATCCATCGGAACGATCTTCAGGCCGGGATGAGCTTCTGCGGTTTTATAGAGATAACGAACGACGAACGACGTCTTGCTGCTGATGGCAGATCAGCGTGGAGCTGGACTTGGCTGCGGCGGCGGCGTGGCCAGCGGCGGCCCCCCGGGTGGAATGCCTGTCTGAATGCGCAGCCGTAGAGAGATGTGTTAGATAAAAAAGGTCGCCGTGCTGTCTGGGCCGGAAAGATTAACTTCGCCAGAAGATGCCTAAATAAATGCAGACGCCTCTCACTGTCGTCGTCTCGCGGAGAGTGGTTTGGCTCGTTTGGGCTTTATTGCAGCTCTGCTACTTTCCCGAGGGGGGCCCCCCATTCCGGTGGGGTTATGACAGACTTTAATGAAATTTTGACGAGATTTTATTAGATTTTAAACGATCTTCGCCTGTCCAAATTCTGAGTGGGGGCTCCGTTCGTGTCGAAAGAGATTGCCGGAGGCTGTTGCTTGTATATCCTACAACGATCGTGATGCCGAGAGCCTCCACGGGGCGATGTGACACAGTTTTGTAACTCATTTCGAGAATTGCAAATGACTACCCGAGGAGCATCTAAAAATAGACGCCGTCGCCGATGATGATGAGAAATCGTAAAATGCAGCCCAACCACGTCGCAGTTAATTGAAATGCATCTCATTAAAGACGACGTGAGGATCGGAGCTGATTTGAATTATTCGCAGGCTGCAGCAGCTCCGTCGTCGTCGCCGCTAAGGTAAATAAAGAAGACTTTGTGGTGGTCGTGCACGGGTCCGTCCGTATGCAAACGTCGTCGTCGGACGCAAAGCCTGATTGAAATTCAAACAGCGTAAACTAACCCAGAGCCCCGTTCGCGGACTATGTAAGCACCTGGAATTGCCCGCGAGAGCAGATCCCGCGGTGCTCACGTCGTCGTTCGACTTTTCTTGAAAGCGATAGCACGCCCGTCCGATACCTGAAATTGCACTCATATCCCACCTGAAATCGATCCGCGACTGACGTGCCACTGATGGATTTACGTGCATTTCGAAATGCACACTGAGCCGGGCTTTATCAATATTTTTTTTTTTCTATATTAAATAAAACTCGTTTTCGGTCAGTGAGAATTCGAGGAATTCCAGGCCCAGATCCGACGACGGGAGCTTTTCCATTAATTGACAAACGGGACCTGGGATTTTTCAGGTGCGATAACGCGGCCCGTGTTTACCTTGATGAAATGTAGCTTTTGATGAGGCGCTGTTGAAAGGCAGGCGCCAATTAATTTTTGCGCTTTTTTCTGCTCGCTGCAATCTGATATCGGAGCGAGCGGATTGTCGACGCTCGTTCTGCCATGAATTTTGCTTTGATGATTTAATTTTTGTTTTTTTTTTTAAACAAATATTGACCAGGTAATGACTTCGCACTAATGGGGTCTGATGAGGTGATTTATTTATATGGAAGTGATATGGTGTGTGTGTGTGGAGCGTGTTTGATTGCCAATTACTTAAATATTTCCAGGTAAGGAGTCAGATTCGGTTTTGGGGGCCAGCATTTCTGCAGATGTGAAAGGAAATTAAATTATAAAATTCGCCAAAATTTTTTGATGTAATCAGCCACAATTGGAAGAAAGGCTGATGACGAATTTATACTGAGCAAAGTCCTAGGAAACGAGGGGATTTGTCACGTTTGATGTGTGCAAATTTTAATCATTTGTAATCGGATTGCGGTTTTTGATACATTAAACTTTTTAGTCTTTTGAAGCCTAAGCTAGGAACTAGAATACTTCTCTTCCGAAGTAAGCCATTCTGAATACCTACAATACCTGCTATCCTACGAGAGGTGTAGAGGTGGAGAGTAGCGGTGTGCCGTTGTACGACAACAATTTAGAAAGACAGAGAAAATAAGTCAACATATTGGTTAGTAGGGCTTAAAGTTCTGGTACTTCGGTAAGTACAAAACTACCTTAACTACATACGATATAGAACTCTGAGAAGATCAAAACGCAGAACCTGAACCGCTTCTGTGGAAGCAGAGACAAGCTTTCCACATCTGTTTGTCCACAAAAGTCTCTGGCGAAAGGTAGCTCAAACGACATCAGCATGCTTAAAAAACGATTGAGTGGAATTCACAAAGATAATACTTTCAGACCAAAGCAGCTTGTGGTCATGGTATCTTTCCTGTCCTAATACATCAGGATGTACTGGTACGACACCTCAGCAGCATCTGCAGAGCTGGTTTATATCTGGAACATATACCAAAAAGAAAGCCAATGATGTCTTTATACCGAATGCTTCAAAATGACGAAAAAATTTCTCTAAATCAGACCAATCAGTCTTACCAACTCTCCTCTCCTAAACAGTACTCTCATTCGTTATATGATTACTAGTTGCTCAATAGCTATTCGGCACGTAAAAGGATAGTCTTATGGACGTCGTATCGTCGACGATATGACTATAACTTAGGAACAGATACCTGCGTACCAGCGTTGCGTGCGGGGGTAGAGTGTACAGAAGTGGGTGTATTGAAATTTCAACAGGAAAAATTCAAAGCGCTACTCACAGGAACGAATTTTTAGAACGGTCAATATGCTTCTAAAGGCTGTCCTCAAGGGGGCGTTCTATCACCCCTCCTATGGTCAATCGTGATCGACGAACTTCTTGCCGACCTGAATAACCGTGGATTTAAAACACAGGCCTATGCTGACGAGTCATAACGGTTATCGGCGGTCATGATAGCACCGTTTCAGACCTCATGCAAGCCGCTTTGTCACATGTGCATAGCTGGTGCCGTAGCAAGAATCTGGGTATTAACCCACAAAAAACTGCCATCGTACCGTTTACTAATAGAAGGAAGCTAAATTTAAAAGCTCCCTCTGTGGACGGCAAAGAAATAGGTTTCTCAAAGAAGGCTAAATATCTAGGCATAATCCTGGATCAAAAGCTCTCCTGGAGATCTCAAATTGAGAGAGTAACTGCCAAGGCAACAGCATCTCTCCATGTTTGTCGCCAATTCGTAGGAAAAACCTGGGGTCTTAAACCTAGGTTAATGTTTTGGCTATATACTACGGTCGTAAGGCCCATGATCACATATGCATCCATCGCATGGTGGGCTAAGACCAAACAAAAGGGTGCTATGATTAAGCTGGCCAGGGTGCAAAGACTGGCCTGTCTTGGTATCACAGGGGCCAAAAGCACCTGTCCGACTGTGGCTATGGGGGCTCTACTGAACCTTCCTCCGCTACACCTGGTGGTGAAAAAAGAGGCTCTGGCAGGGGCACTGCGTCTACGGGACCTTTTCTCCTTTAAGCCAGGAGACCTGCTGGATCATTTATCGATCCTCAAGGAGCTGAACTTGGAGCCAATGATATCTTTGTCCGATACCATTCCTGCTACTCTTGACTTTGACAAACCGTTTACGACGATTATTCGAAGTCGGTCAGAGTGGCAACATGGCAGGCCTCTCTTTAGAGGAAGCACGGCCTTTTGGTACACAGATGGTTCCAAAACCGATAAAGGGGTAGGGCTGGGTGTTTATGGCCCAAGGAGCAAAATATCCATGGCTCTGGGCACTACCCCCACTGTTTTTCAGGCTGAGGTACTCGCCATCCAGGTGTGTGCTCAGACTTGTATTAATAGAGCTCCAAATAGCTCTAACATTGTTATTTTCTCGGACAGTCAAGCTGCACTGCTGGCCATTAAATCGCACAGAGTGTCATCAAAGACTGTCCTGGATTGTCTTCAATCCCTGAAATTCCTCAGCAGGAACAATAGTGTCACGCTGATGTGGATTCCGGGCCACGAAGGTCACATTGGTAATGAGATTGCCGATAGCCTGGCTAGAGCAGGCGCAAACTCATTACCTATTGGTCCGGAACCTTTCTTTAGCTTAGCAAGCTGCCACGTAAAAATGGCCTTAAACAATTGGGTTGACCAGATGTTTCTTCAAAGCTGGTCTAGGACCCAGGGTGCTCGTCAAGCTAAAAGATTCATCCAAATCGATAAAGCTAAGGCGGGCAAACTTTTAAATCTGAAGAGGTGGGAGCTAAAAATAATAACAGAGCTCCTGACGGGCCACTGTTCGCTTAACTATCACCTAAACAAAATAGGACTGGTGGCCGACTCTGGCTGTCGATTCTGCGGGACAGCTCCCGAAACCGCGGAGCACTTGATGTGCGACTGTGAGGCTACAGCGAGGAAAAGACTGAGCCTTCTCCATCGTGATTTCCCTACTCCCAGGGAGATTTGGGACAGCAACCCTAAATCAGTTTTAGGCTACCTAAGAAGCCTTAACCTTGATGGTTTTTAAAGAAGGGGATGGCACAATAGACCAAACAAAATAGGTCGCAGTGCCCGCTAAAGGGCCCCTCAACAAGAATAATAATGCTTCTAAAGCAGCAAAGTTTGAGCTTTAAGAAATTGTATAGGACGAAGAAATCGAACATTTATCTTGGTGATTATCAAGGGTCCTATCAGAATACTCAATAAACCGCTTTTCGTTAGATTATGAGGGTCAAGCAGCACTGGATGTACTCAGTACTTAGTTGGGAGACGATACTCACGTTTTGAAGGACGAAACGGCCAATGACTAAAAAAAGCTTTTCGACACTGGAACTTATTCACAAATCAACAGGCCACCATGAATTCTTTATAAAACAGGCTTTTTATACTGCTTCAGAAACGCTTCTAAAGGAGTATTAAAGGGCTCTACAGAACTCTTCTTTCTTCTTTGATCCATTAGCTGGCGGTCTAGGCAGGACGTCTCCGACGGATACCATTCTTGACGATGTTTGGCGACGTCTCGAGCCTAGATAACTGATAATCGTTGATTCTTCAAGTAACTCGATATTCTTTGGCCAGTTTTTCTTCGGTGCCGATCGCTAAATTCTCCAGTCTGCGGGACGGTCTCGCCAGAAACGATTATGTGGCAAGCGGTTATCATCCATTCGGCAAACATGCCTAAACCACCGTAGTCGAAGTTTTTGCATTTCTTTGCATCATTGTCCAACTGTCTCGTTCGAAGGCAATCGAATCTGCCTGCATTTGGAAGACCTCGAGCTTGTTGACGTCCGGCTTGAGAAGGAGCAGTGTTCACGTTTCCTTATAGAAGAATCGGAAGGATTACCCTTCGGTAAAGGCGTACTTTCGTTTTGATGGTAATATTTATTCGTTTCCTTATGCGCCACTTGAGCGAGGCGAATGTTGCTATTGCCTGGCCGATGCGACTGTGAACGTCGGCCGTCCAGGCCTCTTTCTTTTCTTCAACCAATGATCACAAATATTTGCCATCGGAAGCAGTTTTTTAACTACCAGGCGATGCGGGAAATGTCGTATAAGATGTCCGTTGCTTCGGCATAGGTGTCAGCGAAGACGGCGTTATCGTCGGCGACCATCAAGTCGGTTACGAAGTTGTCGCGTCGTCCACCGAATGTTTCACACATAATCGCGACGATCACAACGTTGTGAAAAAGTGACGTGGCGACGTCTCCCTGTCGGACACCCGTTTAATCGGAAGCTCCTCGGATAAGTCGCTTCGAATATGAACGCTGCTGGTTGAGCCATCGTACCACGCTTGGAGAAGTTGGATGATTTTCAATGTTTTCAATGGTGTTCGGTTTCCAAGGCTCTTCACAAGCTGTTCCAATCGTCGTCATTCGCACGTCATCTTTCTTCCATTAGCTGACGGAGAGCGTATATTTGATCAATGCATCCACAATTCCGTCTAAATCCCGCTTGTTCTTTCCGACTCGTTTGCTCTCGAGGTTTCTATAGCTGCGATTATATGATTTTCGTAGATACTTTGCCGACGATCGAAAGAAGACTGCATTCCCGACTGTCGCCTTTCTTCAAAATTGAAACAACGATGCACTTGAGATAACTGTACAAATTTTTAAACTAAAATGTCAGATATAATTGAACATTGTATATGGAAAAAGGCGGTGCTGTGTAAACGTCAGTGAAAAATGCATCACGGAAGCCACTGACACGGAAAGCATCGGCACCGTATCGTTACGGAAATGTGTGGATCGAATTTTATCCGTATTCGATGCACTTTCCTTGGAGATTTAGCCGCCTTTTATTTTGGCCGCCTGCGTGCTGTGCACTCAATGAACACTGGCCAGGCATGGCCCTGCTTATAGGCTATGGCAGAAGATGCGGTAGGGAGTTGCTGTAGAGAGGGTAAATAAGAAGGAAAAGTAAAAGGGCGAAGCATCATGACGCCATACGGCATCAGACCACGTACTTCTGGTAGGAGGGCGCCTTAATTCCTATGATAATTAGCACCCGTTTGGCATGCTTTTTTCCACCGTGTAATCCCTGGAGCCGTGTTGTTGTTGTTGTTGTTATAAACAAAAAGCACAAAATTGTAACTTATTAAAAGAAATGGACCTTAACTTCAAAGTAAATGATGAAAGTGGGTGGGTGCCGTTTGCTTTTATTATAAACAATCCTTTTTTCCTTCTAGAGCGAATGGACATTTCAAAAGGCTTGAAGCGAATTGAGATTTCTGGGCCTCCTCTACTCCTGCTTTTGGGGGTGGAAAAGAAAAATCTTAATCTTAAAAACTCCAGAACGTCCTTGAAGGAGTCTTATATATATTTTATTCTATATCCACGAAAGTGAATAGTGAACGCCTTTCTTTCCTCTTCTTCTTTCGTCTTTTGTGTTGGCAATTGTTAAAATATGTGCCAATCTCTCTAGGTATAGTAGTAACCGAGGGTGGCTCTTGAAAATGGGAACGAACATGCCTCGGTGCCTGCTCCGGAAGAAATTTATTGAGGTAGTTCCTAATGGCATTGAAGCCGGCTAAGTTTGCTTAAATTAAACAAAAACCTGAAAGCTTCTGGCTCATGTTTGCACGAGAGCAAGATTTCGGGTGTGTGTAGTCATAGAATATTAATTGGGCCATGGTTTTTTTTTAAAGAAGAAGAAGACTACTCCAAATTCTTAACATACACACAAATTTTGAAAGTTTATTCATGGATTTATGTGGTCAAAACCTTTTGAATTATGGAAGCCAAGGGGATGTTAGAATATAGGATTTAGGATTTTGAATGGGGAGGGGGAAACTAGTGGAATTAGACTAGGGTGGAGTAGATTTGTGGCAGATACGTTTTAGCTATAGCAAAAAGCGAATTTTTTTACTAGTTGGTGAACTGAACTAGTTTCGACACAAATCCGACCAAACTGGCATGCGGATGTTGTTGGCTTAGAAACTCTCTTGTCCTAGATAATATCAGAAAAAGTAACGCAAAACTGGAGTTATCAAGAAATTGGCTCAAAAAGTTCCCTCCTTATACAGATTTGTAGCGCAGACCGCTTGAATAGGCTCAGCACTCCTACCTAAACAATTGTTGCTCAATGTTGTGTGATCCCGCAAGGTTGCACCGAGCAATGGGAGAGAAACGCGAGAGAATGACTTTTTCATAAAGCTAGTCTGTGCCCCAACAGCCAGTTTTGGACTCATAATTTGGATTCATCAAAGGGGCATTGTAGGTCTTAAATTTGGACATGGTCCTACGAGATTTTATCATTCAAATGGATCCTTGACCCGTATACCATGCGACTCCACGCCGTGGGATTTAAAAGAAAACCTAGGTCAGCTTCCTTTTATATTCACGGAAAGAAGCTTAAACGTTGAGACTTTCACGGGTATATGTATTTTCGGTCTCTGCGATATCTTTCACCAATAACGATCTATTTGTCTAAATAGCTTCGAACCAAGCCAAAACCTCACCGTGGTGGGAAAATTCGGCTTAAAGCCACCGGGTTTGATTTTCAAACATCGCTCCATAATCTTGCTACCCTGAAGCATGAAAGCTTCAATAGAAACTTTATTATAAAAGCTTTACTAAGAATGATCCAATGAAAGCTTTATTATAAAAGCTTGAATATGAAAGCTTCAATGAAAGCTATACTATGAATGCTTCAGTGAAAGCTTTAATACGAAAGTTTCAATGAAAGCTTTATTATGAAAGCTTCAATGTGAAAGCTGCTATGAAAGCTTCGAGCTGCACACTCCAAGCTTCCAAATTAATTCTAGCTCTATAGCTAACTATTCTATTGGCCATTCCTACACGAAGGACCATGGTTCTGGGAGAACGATATTTTTTTAGGGAAAGAGGGAAAGAGAAGTATGTGGAGTTCTTACAAAGATGAAAGTCAAAAAAGTCTATACCGGTGGGAAAAGTGAAAAGGCGAAAGTCTATAAAGCCACATGAAATTGCATCACGGACCTCTTTTATAGTTATTGGGCGCTCTAACTCCTATACTAACGTGCTAAAAAACAGATAATAAAAATACTGCACATTAAGCGTGCCATCAAAAATTAATTAAATATGAATTACTTTGGGGATCACTTTCGGAACCTAAAGGCATACTGGCCGGCTGGTAGGTCGTGGCCTTTCAGACCAGGTGGGCCACCCTATGTCCCATGAGAGATTAAAGGAACGTAAAGAAGAAGAAGGCAGGTAGAGCCCCTTCAAAGTCACACTCTAAGGCACCCATACACTTAGAGACCACCGGCAGGCCGTGGACTGCGGACCATCTCGGCAGGCACGGCCCGATGAAGGTGATACGCAGTCTGATTGAGCGAGAAGGTTTTGAGGCATTCGCCTAACAGACTAGACTAAATAAAAATTCAAAGTTTTTTCAGACTAAATAAAAGTTAGACCTTCAGTCCGGAATAACACTAAATACCCACAGCCATAAAGATTTTTGTCAGTTTTTCTGAATTGCAGGCCCAATCCAGTTGGCGACCGGTGAGTCTGTGGTTACACTGGGCCTCAAGGCGTATAACCTTCAGGCCACGGCCTGACCTTGGTCGGCATGTGAATAGGGGTCTCAACATATTGATAATTTTAATTTAATGTACATTTCCGAATTATCTTCGTGCCACCAGAGATTTTCTTACGTCCCAGTTATGTATCGCTCGTTCTAGCCAAAGCGTTCTCAGCACACAATATGTACCCGAACTTCTTTCTGCGATCGATCAACGAATCACTGATCCGCACAAAGTTGCTTATGCTCCATCTCGGTCTACCCGGACAACTTCGTCGTTGTCGACATTTTGAAAGCCATTATGAAGGCGGACGCCTTAACGAAGGGTGTTTTCTGTACTTATTGGAAACTGCGGTTTCATTTGAATACAGATACTCTATACTAGTGCTATACTACTGCTGGACTAACTATCACCGCAAGCAACGCTCGAACGCACGACTTGCACGCAAGTATCCGTTTCTAGCTACGGCCATGTGGTCCTTATGTCTTATTTTGATGAGGGGATGATTAAGATCTTTAAATGCATAGATAGATTAGATCTAATCATAAAGCCGGTCGCTCATTCGATAATTTGGTTGGCTTAGGAATGCAACAAACAAGAATCGTGAGAAAAAACAAAATTCCTTTCCGATGCCCTATTAAGATACCACTGATTGAAGGACTCCAATAAGATTAGCTTTATTTAAGTGGAACTATTGCATTATTACGTTATAAGCTCATTTCTGTACTATATAGTTCTCCTTTAACGCGCATGTGGTGTCTGGTTCCCCTAGTACAAAGTCGTGTCTCGTCTTGTTTTCACAGCGACATTTAGGCGCCATCAAAAGACCCCAAAAATACAGACAACAGCGCGCCTTTCAAATAGACTTTAATTAGTCCAGAATCAAATTACACAGCACAACCCCTAATGACATCAATTATGCTGTCGACAGCACTTCTCGTAACTCTATAGTCCAGCTTCCTGCATGCAAATCAAGAGCCGCAAGGCCTCGGTCAATATTGAATTTCCTTGCTAGTTACGCCAAACCACTGTGCGAATCTGCCAAAATACACCGATCATCATGCCTTCCACAAAATTCCCGAGATATTAGGTTTCACAACAGAATCTCTCTCCTCTCTGCGCATGTAATCACAGCAAAAAAGTGCGCAATCTTAGAAGACCTTAGATCGCCATTTATCACTTGACAAGCCGAGGATCCGCTTCCTGGAACGAAATTGCTCACGATTAGCTCGTCGACGCCGCGGCTTATCCCAAATGCGCAATCGCAGTCCTGTCACCACTTCGTCTTCAGGGATCGGGGGTTGAAATCTAGCCACTTGGTTTGTATCCAATATCCAGTATCCGCGCACGGTCCGCACACTCTGCCCCCACTTCCCCAGTGCCGAGGGAGGGAGATATTATCTTTGAGCCGGCAGCGATCATTTTTTATGATCTGTTTCTGTCGCGATCTAATTTTAGTCGCTGCTAAGTGATCGTAAACGTGTTCGACGACATTGCAGCATTACGGCTGCGTGGCTTCGGTGTTCCTAATGACGACGCTGCACTTGTCAGATGTTATGCATCTCTCATAAATTGATCGCGCGGCTCTTGTTTCACTCTCGGCCGATCACTCTCGGCCCTTTTTGGATGATTTAAGCGGACCCATGGGAGCCGGGACTGAGTGGAAAAAGCAGTTCATCGCGCGATCAGTGCTGAGTTATTGATAGCGGCCTATTGACGGTGGCGGTGGGGCCGTGGATGCGTACTGGAATAATTTAATTGATTTGTTTGCTAGGCGCACAGCCAACTGAGAGAGGAGCTAAACAGCGGGCTAATTGAGGTCAGAGCTATTTGCATAGAAGGAGTGGCGCTAGATGAATGATACTGGGTTGGTAATGCTTGCAAATTATTCATCTGCAATAAAATTGCCGGAGCTAATGAAACAAGAATTGTTCGAGTTTTAGAGATAGCAGTCGTGAATATTCATAAAAAACACGGAATTTATTTGAAATGTCATTTGGAGGTTTTATTGCATTGAGAGGCGATGAATGGCTGCGGAGTTGAGATGTTTGTCATATTTGACGCCAGCTAGACGGGGTCGATACCAGAGCAGTACTATAAAATAAGAAATAAGTAGATAAAACCGAAACTCATCCATCACACAGATAAAGTGGTTTTCTTGAATCTTCGTAAATACAGCGAAACAAGTGTGATGGGGTTTAAACAAGAATTTGGGTCGCAGAAGGAAAGTCGCTGAAGGGATAACATCAGAAGCTGGACAAGAAAAATACAAATATTGGACCTGGTCCTCTACCCTTGTTTAAATTCAGCAAATCCAGCAACGGACATCTTATACGACGTTTCCCGCTATGCCCAGGCCTACGGGTTAAAAATTAGAAAAGACGTGAAAAGAAAGTGCTCACAGCGGGCGGATCGAGGGCCAGTGTTCAACTCGACGGATCCCAAATCGAACAGGTTCCGATGTTCAAATATTTGGGATCATTGGTTGAGGAAAAGAAAGTGGCATCGACGGCCGAAGTTCACAACCGCATCGGTCAGGCAAGTGGTGTATATGGAAACGAAGAAATATTATCAACGAAACGCCTTTACCGAACGTTAATCCTTCCGATTCTTCTTTATGGATCGGAAAGCTGGACACTGCTCAAGCCGGACGTCAACAACCACGAGGTATTCCAAATGCGAGGCTTGAGGCAGATTTTCTGTGTCTCACTCTGCGACAGTTCGAAACGAAACGGGACAGTTAGGCAAAGGTGCGATCAACAGACACTGATCGAAGAAGAAATACAAAAAAGTCGACTACGGTGGTTTGGTCATGTTTGCCGTTAACCGTTTGCCACGTAAACTTCTCTGGCAAGGCCGTCCGACAGAATAGAGTATTCAGCGGTCGGCACCTAAGAACATCTAGGGCGACTTAAAGAATCAACGATTAACAGAGACGTCGCCAAAAATCGTCGAGAATAGAAACGAATCATGAATAGAGTTCGAGACCCATCGGCTCCGATAGCAGCGTATCCATTGCGGGAACGTCCAGCTTAGACCGCCAGCTAACGGATCAAAGAAAAATCTCATCCCACTGCCGGTATGATAGAAGAGCCTTAAGTTATCAGAATATGTTGGCCTAGAATGCCGGACTTAGAGACGGTTAGAATAGCTAACTGTCACACATCAACTCAACGCCTAAAATGGTACCAATTTTCATATGCAGGTGTCAAACGAAATACGATTATGAAACTAAATTTTTATGCCATCTTCACCTAGATTCTAGAAGCTTACAATCTCGCCATAAATTCTGAAACATGTGCACCACGCTTCTTTTATTTTTTTTAAATGTGTCACGAATTTTATTTTAGAAAAACATAATTTGACGAACAAACAATCCCGCCTTAATTGACAAAAACCAGATATTTATCGTCTGCAAACTGCAGTGCTGTCGTAACATTTTGTTATTTATCATTTCCCCTTCCATGCCAATCGTGTGTGCTGCCAATTCAAACCAATTGGCTCTGTTTAAAAAGATTTTTTTTGCTAATAACTACCATCATTTATCGTAATCTATTGATGCGACACAATCTATAATATTTATTCAACCAAAATGAAGTATAAAAAGTGCGCATTTCGATAACCTACATTCCGATTTACGTGGAATAAAAACAATTTTTGGGATATTTGCCATAAATCCAGAAAAGAGTTCCTGAAACAGAATCTGTTAAATGTTCACAAAACTGCAAGCCCCAAATTCCGTTTTTGTGTGTCTAAAAATACATTTTATTTATGATTGCAACCTCAATTTTCGTTCAGTGCACCAAACTGCAGGTGTAAAATTGATATCGCATGACATAGTAGTGCCGTAGCTGGTCGAACATAGATACATATGTCATTCTCAACATGAATCCAAATGAGATTGAACAGCGGTAGACCTGGTCAAATGTTGGTGTATTATTTATGTAACAGCATAATGGCGCGATATAAATAGTGGGCGCCACGCCCGGAAAAGCATGACTAAGGAGCCAATACCATACATAAGAAATAAAAAGAAAATCCGGAACTCCTACGCCGGCCACACGGAGTTGTCTAGCTCGCCGGAGGGGTCGTGGGGTGTGTGGCCGGGGTGGACTGCCAATCCCTGGGTACCCCAGGGTTCCTAGGGACCTCAGCAGGTCGCTGCTGCATTAGCAGGGTATCTAAAACCTGTCTCAACTGGTCGACTTGCTCCTCCAGCGAGGGAGTAGGATTGGGGAAGGTTGGTGAGTCCCCCTGGCCGGCTTCGGTTCCGTTAGGGAGATTGCCTCCACCCGAAGTGGTACCTGCAGTCCTTCCACTTCTGAGCTCCATAGTCTAACCCCAAGATAAATTGATGTAAACTCACAAGCAAAAACTTCCCCCCGGAAGAGTCGACGAAAAAAAAAATTCGGTGCGAAAACGGATTCAAATGGATGACAACAAAAATTAGAAGAGGTAGTATGTATCCCCCACGAAAACCAAAACAAAAACAACCGATAACCAGTAAGAAGAAGGTTGCATTAAACAAATCAACTAGAAGTTAATAATATTGTGTGTAACCCCCGAAAAAGAATCAACAGTGATTAGTGTGTAAAACAATCAAAGTGTATTAATGTCTATATATATTAGTGTATAAGAGTGAGTAATTAGCTTTAATTCAGTATAAGCGAGGAATGGTTGAGACGGATAACATTTCCCCTCAGGGCTCCCGCATGGTCGATGTCCTCGATGGCAGTTGGTGAAAACTATGAAGCATAGTCATCACCAAGTGTCATCAAGGTCGCCGACACAGCTTCAGGTCCGCACCGAAAGAAGGACGGAAACAAAAAGTCAAAGGGCATAGTCACGAAAGGGAAACTTCTTCAAAAATAAAAAAATTTAGAGGATCCGCTGTTCAACCACAACTGAGCTACCTTTCGGAAAATCAATCAGTTGGGAGAAACAGACGAAAAAAACTCAGGACATAAACAAAAAAATAGAATTTCAAAAGCTGGATGGACCTTCCGAAGGGCAAGGGGCGCAGTGGCAGGCGTTAACACGCCTGTTACCAAAGACGGTTAAGCCCTTGTACCAACTTCAACGTCCACCAGGAAAAATTAATTGAAGATCCTGTTCAAAGACCGACGCAGTGGCAGGCGGTATCACGCCTGATACCAGAGTCGCCGACCCTAAAAACAGGACAGGGATGAACCACTACTACACCTGCACGCATAGCCAAGCGACCACCGCTTGTTAGCAAGCCGTGCAGGTCAGCATGGCTCGAAGCTACTCCCAAAACGAAGAAGTTACCGCGTAAGTGAACGGACAGGCCTAAAAGCGAAGACAAAGAAAAATTCACCTAGAATTTGGACAAGCGCTGAAAAAAATCGAAAAATAGACAAGGACTAAGGCTTCGCGGTACTACCTTAGCCCACGGCGAGCGCTGGGTAAACGTGGTGAACCATAAACAAAAAATCAAACGTTGTCCGTGAAGGCACAAGTGGTACTGAACCAAAAAAAATTTAAACTTCAAGGTCCGTGTAGGACAGTCAACGGGCTTTAAAAGCTTCGTTGGGCGCCATTTATGTAACAGCATAATGGCGCGATATAAATAGTGGGCGCCACTTATGCGAGGTGTTACCCCCTTAGCCACAAGCCCGGAAGAGCATGGCCAAGGAGCTAACACCATACATAAGAAATAAAAAGAAAATCCGGAACTCCTACGCCGGCCACACGGAGTTGTCTAGCTCGCCGGAGGGGTCGTGGGGTGTGTGGCCGGGCCTTACCGCGGTTGGTTCACCACTTACCTGTGACTATAACACTCATCTTCCGACTCCATTCTTCGGGCATCGCCTGAACCGTGTCACTGTAGTGCGGTCCCGTGCCAACTCGTGGTATGGATAACCACCAGCTGACCAGGAAAGGCACTACCTAAGACTCCTGAAAAAGAAACGCCATCCGCCCCAACCATTCAAAAAAGAAGAAATCTAGCACATTACTTTCATCATTACAACCATTACAAATTCTTTGTTTATTTCAGGTTTATACATCAATACAAGAACACCAGGAGTTAAAAATCAATATTCAATAATAATAAAGGCAATGAACTCGAATCATTGTCAGACACAACTACATCCACGTATTCAATTTCAAAAAAAATTGTATTTTACAATAGTAACTGCCCCAGATAAATCCGGTCGATACTAGATATGGAAACGCGTCGCTTTGGTACCAATACGATTAGTTTCTTACAAATGATATCACAATTATTGTGTTCAAGATACGGGAAACAATTGTCCCGGAAATAACAAGAAAAACTATTTTCACCAAATGAGCAAACAAACTGACAAAATCATGTGATTAAGATAAAAAAAAATTAATATGAACTGCGCTAAAAATTATTGTATAGTGCTAAATTAAAGAATGTACGAATATTTTATTTTATTTTGTGTATTTTTGTTTTTCTTTTGTTGCGTTTTGTTTTGTATTATTTATATTTAATGTATAATTACTTATTTCATAAGGTTCGTACTCACGAAAAATATAATCAGAAACCTCTTACTAGTAATACCATCCGAAAAACCTTGCTGAAAAATGGCTGCGACCGTTGTTTTAGTAATTAGCTGCTGTCGGTCAAGGACTGCATTTTTCACCTCTGGAACGCCTCTGATACCACTAATAACCAAAATGAGCCACCGTTGCTCTTCTCCAGCACCTAATATGTCTCAAAAAAAATCTTCAGAATTGTTCCCCGTCGATGAACGGTATTTCGGGGCATTGGCCCAAGGGACAAGAAAAGAATTAATCCAGATCTCCTCCTACTACACAATAATCTGCAGCTACTAAGATTTATATTATTTATATCTTCATGAGTTGTTCGCCTGGCACCAGGACGACAGTCCACTTCCAAACACTAGTTTAGGTCTGCAACAGTACACTCGGGGACTCTGGATATCCTAGCTGGAACACGCCCATGCAAAATTTCAGCTTCGTGGATACTCTCTTCTACTTCATAAGCCGCAATCACATATGCTCAGCACCAGATCCAAAATTAATGTGCATAATAAGGAATCGCCGTCCAAGAACTTCCTTTTACCCGGAGTATACCAATCAACGAAATCCCTTATTCAAAATTACACAACTGCCTTTCTTAAGAATGGTTTTTTTTCCAAATTTTACAAATCCTTTGTGGACAAATTATATACTTTTTTTCCTTTCCGGACTGACTTCCTAACTGACTTTCCAATTTTTTTTCCTGACTCCCCAATTATTTTTTTTTCTCGCATACCTCGTTTTAAATTTTTCCTTTTCCTACAAAGTGATTTACAATAAATTTCCCATTCCCTACAAGGTGATTTCCAAAATAAATTTCCCCACCCAAATAAATAATAATTCCGACCGTTACATTTATAAGCCCGGCAAGCAGTTGGACACATATGATCAATATTTCGTTACCGAGTGTGCATTTGCAGCTTTGTATCGTGTCCATTACCTGAATACATAATCAAGGTGTTTCCCACGATTTACAATCGATTCCTCCTCCGCACTATGGAACGACAGAGAAAAAGAGGAGCATGAGTAAACAAGCAGCAAATGGGGGTTTGTTTAATTTTTCATCGTTCGTTGGTCGATTGTGTAGTTCTTTTAAGAAAGACAGAAAAAAAACTACATATCATCGCCCAAATGACGCATCAAGTTGCAGCTTATGTAAACTTACTCCCGGGTAAGGATCCTTGAAGTGCTTCTGAAGCGATTCCCCAGTAATGTTCACTCATTGTTTATCTTGAGTACTCGTTCGTTCCAGCGTGCCACATAAATTTCGGATTCATTCAAAGGCATTCAAGTGCGACGCACTAAATCCGGTCCTCATGCGTTGCCGCCGCGCCATCTCATCCAGCAACATTTTTCACAGCTCACAGAGCAGGAAGGTACCCACCACCATCCACCAGCGCAGCACCCGTCACCCAGCTCCCATCTCGTAGCTCAGCAGCAAACGAAAACACTTGAGAAGAAAGGTGAGCAATCCTCGTCTATTTATTAACACCATCCCCGGGCCCCCGCCCCCACCACCACTCCACGGGTGGTGCCTGGATGCCTTGTTAAGAAAATTTAACGGTTTACCCCAGGCAAGTTTATTGTATACGTGAAACACGACCTTAAAAGGTCGCCTCCGTTTTATAAAAATCAGGACTTTGCGGTTTTGTGTGTGCTTGTCACAACAGAATTCACGGCGGCACAAGCACACAGGCAAACAAACAAACAAACAAAAGGACTCAGAAGGAACCTTTTCTTGGCAAGGATATACATAACGGGAATTCCAAAAATGGCGAACTGGTAGATGGTCGTCCCGGCGATGGCCGAAGGAAGCGGATGGGAAATATGGAAACAAATATGCTAAACGGAGATTGTGTCAAGATAAATGGAGACTTTCTAGATCGTCCTGATGATGATAACGTTCCTCCAGCGCTCCTCCAGCCCAGCGTTCACCATTTTGCGCTGTGATTTAGAAGCCAGCTGAGTGTTTGAGACGTCTTTTGAGGCTTGGGGTGCTTGCGTGGGCGGTGGGGGTACAGGCCCTGGATGGGAGGAGGGCGGTTAGTGGCTGGAGAAAAGTGAATGACATTTGGTGCCATATCGCGCATAAAAGTGAGCTTAACCGAATATGTCAGAAAATGAGCCAAAATTATGATGAGGGTTTAAGGATCGTTCATTTTTTTCTTCGTTTTTCGTTTTCCCCCGTGCAATCCTTAAGCCCTGGAGCCGTGGTGGTGGTTCTGTTGTTGTTGCTGTAAACAAAGGGCATAAAATTGTAACTTATTAAAAGAAATGGGATTTGAACTTCAAAGTAAATGACGAAAGAAGCGTGTGTGTGCTGTTTGCTTTTATGATAAACAATTTCTTTAAAGGATCTGATTGCAAAATCCTTTTTTCCTTCGAAGAACGAATGGACATTTAAAAAGGATTGAAGTGAAAATTTAGATTTCTGGACCTTCTCTAGTTTGTTCTCTGAAGGTTGCCCAAGCGCTTTTCGCTGGTTTGTAAACTTTAAGGTGAAGCGGTCCCCCAACTAAGTACTAACCTCGTCCGCAGCTGCTTGACTTGACGCATTTGGAAAAGTAAAATTTTATACTCAGGGGTACCGTGCCTTATTTAGGTATCATACAGGCGTGTTGACGTTCCGTGGACGCCCTCCAAACTAGTACAAATCCGGAGAAGCCCAGACGGATGGCAGCCCTGGTTGAGTCCCCATTGCTTCGCACACCTCTTCTTCGGCAATGATCTCATCCGAAGACCTGCATTAGATGGTGGAGTGGTTGGTATAGGCCTAATAGTCACCTCTTCGCCTTTTGCCCTCCTCATTTTCTCATGGAAATCCTTTGCTCTACTGTCGCCCGTCTTAAGCTCCACCTATCAGGCGTTTTTGACGTCCTCCTTAGTCTGGTGACGTTCTTTGTCCACTGGCTTTGTCCAATTTCTGGCTGGGCGGCAGTTTTCTTTTAGTCTCGCCGCCAACGCGGATCAACCTCTAGTGTTTTGAAGTATGGAGTTGCGCCGCTATTACAGTGAACGACACGTTTGTTGCGAGAGGCCAGGGCCGCATTCTGGTTGTCCTGTAGAGCCATGAAAGAAGAAGAAGGGGGGTGTGTGGGGGGTCGAGTAAATGTCTTATTTGATCTTTAAAGTGTTGTATAAGTTCGGAAATACTGACTGCAGAAGATTATTCCCAATTGAGTTGTTGCATTTGTAAACGAGCTTCTAGACCGTATTTTGCGCGAAAAAGGAAGTTCTAGGGTATGAGAGTGAGTCGAGCGGGCTTGTTTTGTGCTGCCCGAAAAGTATTGACGTGCATGCAAGAGGACGATAAATGTAGTGAACCAGTCGTTGGTAATAGCTGTGTTGGCTCAATGAGTCAATAGTAACGCAAAAAGTGGCAACACTGATGAGTTCTATGCCATCGTTTTTGTACTTTATCAACTAACGTGGTTTTTGGATTCTCGACGGAGCCGAACACAGGACTTGTAGATTGAAGTCCAGGTTTCTGACTGTAGTAGGGAGTCGCATTTCTTAATAAATCCCAGACATTGGGTTGCTGGTTTGGCAATTTGACATATGTGATCATATAATCCTCAGTTATAGTTATGCCTTGGATGTTGAGAGATGGGTCAGCCGTTAGATTTTGATTGCCCACTGATATAGTTTCCCTAGTTTTGATACCATATATGCAATTTGCAGATGAGCGTGCCTGTTTCATGCAGGCATGTGCAGGCGAGACTTAGTTTCCTTTATCTTGGGGATATCCCAGGATAACCTCCTTTCTGGCTCGCATCCTTGGATATTGCTGTTTTGCGCCAGAGGTCTTGTTTCGTTTTGAGCACAATTTTGTAAATTTGATCCATGCGAAATTATATAACAGGAACATATCTCTTTCTTCTGGAAAACTGGCCTCCACATCACATGGCAAAAGATTCACACTACCTTGCAGCCTCTCTTTTAATATCCTCCGAGGTATCTGATCCTTTTGATCGCTTTTGTTTAAGCCTTAACTCAGATTTACCGTGTAACGGTTAGTCTTTCTAAGGCTACGTTCAGACGGCGACTATTCGATTCGAGATTTTAACGTATACGGTTTTATCGAATACGAGACAGGTTTTCACACGGGACTATTCGATTCGATTTTTTCACGTAAATGTTGTCCAGTCCAGCCCAGTCGTCATTATCCCACGAATTAAGCCTTTCTTTAATTAATGAAATAAATAACTCGATTGATAACGGGAAATCATCTTCGCCCTTGAAAAGATTTAATCGGTAATTAACATTCGACGCACGAGTTCGAAGAACAGCCTAGTACAAAATAGTTCGAGTTTCGGGAAAATTTCGTTCATGTGAACGACGCAATATAAAACCAAACGCCACTTGCCACACATTCGATAAAATACATTCGAGATTTATCGAATCTTAGTGACAAGTTTGTACGGTATACGGGAAAACAAATTTCACGAATACGGGATTTTCCCGCATGGGCCTAGTGGGAACGTATTAATATAATTATCATTGCCACTGTTCTATTCGATAAAATCCCGTATACGGTATTCGGGGAAAAAATCACCGTCTGAACGTAATAAACGTCAAGCTAGCGGCGATGCTAGCGGCGGCGATTGCACGGAAAAGCGGCGAGGTTAAAACTCAACTCTATTTAAAAATAAGCTAATGTCCCTCATTTAAATTATTTGTTTTGTGTATCTATATGTGTGAGGAAGATTGTGTAAAAATTTCAGGATAGTTCCATGGTTCTGAAGGAAATAGGATTAAAATTTTCCAGCCAGCGTTTTTGAGCTTAATTACAAAGTCACGGCCCTTTTCAGTGCAACCGCCGCTTGCTTCGCCGCTAGCTTGACGTTCATCTGAACGTAGCCTATAGGATTTGGAAAATGGTAACTTTAGGTTTGAAGCTTTTATAAAATAAAAACTTTCAAGCTTTCTCAAAATAAAAGCTTTCAAGCCTTTACAAAATAAAAGCTTTGGAGCTTTTACAAAAAAGCTTTCGAGCTTTTACAAAAAGCTTTCGTGATTTTGCAAAAAAGCTTTTAGAAAATAAAAGCTTTGAATCTTTTATAAAGCGTTTACTTCAATTTTCAGGGATACCCGGGATTGAGCCGAAGACCATAACATCTTCAGTCTTACACTCCCGATTTTCCATTAACTTACTGTGACTAACTCCTACGCTCATCATTTCGGAGAACATTTGATTTGGTAATACCGATCAAACTATACCAGGGCTCAATGAACGTATCAAGTAGTGAAAGATAAGTTTGGTTGCACTGGTTTTCACCTTATCCAGCACCTTAAGGCGGTTCCTTATAAATACTATTAATGACAATATAAGTCCTTCAATGATAAATCGCTTTTTTTAATTAAAAATTCATTTTAATCCCAAGATTTCCAGTAATACAAGAAAACCAAGCTTCACATAAGGACAAAATCTTTCGTCCTTCCATCGCCTTACCTCCCTTAAATAATGGGATTAAGGATGTTGCATTATTTTTTGTCCCTTAATATGAAATAAATCTGCCTTTCATTCCAGAAATTGTACGTTCCACCTTTTTGCTGCTCTACCGTTCGACCGGGGAATGGCACACAAAAAGGCAAGGTAACAAAATGTATCCATTCTCCCAAAGGAAGCTTAAACGTCGTATTATCCCATTGAAAGGATAAATTCGTCATTCTGTCTAAGATGAGCTTAAACCACATCCTTGCAATCACAATAACCTCCACCGTTGGTGAAAGTAATAAAATCCTTCGTATACTTGTGCTGCATGCATGGGGCTAGGGACAAAGTGGACATGGATAACATTTCTTTTCATGGACCATAAACGTCACACAGACACTGGCCGAAGTAAGAAGAAATGGTCTCAGGGTTTTGTCTATGGAAGAGTTTTTAGGTTAGCTTCCTTCTCTGGGTTCTTTGTGAAAACGAAAAAGAGTTATTTGTTCTTTGACTTTTCTATCATGGAATCATCGTTGAGTTTCGAAAGTCACTCAGGCGAAACCTTTCTTTCTTCTTCTTCCTTTTTGGTATGAGGTACTGGGTTCGAGAGTACAAACGCCTGAAGAGAATCAATAAATTTTTCATATTGCTGCACTAAATTCAGTTACTAAAATTTATGGCGACCAGCTGTGATCGGAATAATTCATAAAACTGCTCGAAACTGACCAAATAAAGCGGATGCAGTCTGGACGAACCCTTTTTTTATTCAGTTTTATCGCCAAACTTGTTTACAGTTCAATGTTCGCCAAAGGCCTGCGAAACGGTTCGGTTTGCCCAAGTGCCACCCAAAAGCCTCTCAGCATACTTAAAATTCTTAATTAGTCCAATGCACGTGATGTAGACCATTTCTGTGGCGGCGACCTGACGTCCAATTCGCGATACACAACAATAACCGGACGCACCCTTCTTACGTACATATGCTAATCTGCCGAACTCTCGGCCAGACTGTTACTTAAGTGCGGCGGCGGGGCGGTCACACAACGAAAACGTTCAAAATCCGCGAAAAAATCCATGTCGTCGTACTTAGGGCACCCAGTGCAGCCCCTTCTGCAATGATGCCGTTAAATACGCTTAATGGGTTTTTCGTGAATTTACACGTGGTGTCGCCGGCACTTCTGTCAACCTCAACCTGCCATACTGGTTACGTTACGGCCGTATTTTTTTTTATTGCCCGCAAAGTAAGTTACGACCGCTGCGGCCGCGCCGATTCAGCTGCGATGGACGGACGAACGTTATTTCACGGCGCGGCGTGGCTTAGAAGATTACCACAAGACCATCCCGGGGCTCCCAGACTGATGGCTCATGGAGAGGGGCGCTTACCACATGCAAAATGCATAAATGAGACATCGCGTACACAAGGCTTCGGATGTTGCCGTGTTCTTGGAAACGAAAGGGAAATGTACGGCGGTTTATTATGTATTAAACAATGTGCAAGGAGAAGGTTTATGCGCCATTTGAGCTGCTGAAATTGAATACAGGTGAGAAGGGCAAATTGCGGATGATTACAGTGTTTTGGTTTTGCTTTTTAGTTAGCGAAAATGTTGCGCGAGAGTCGAGATGTTAATATCTAAATCGTTCATTGTTGTGGTTTGGGGCTAACTTCTGGTACAGACATTTTCACCATTCTTTCACAGGGAGGAGCGTGAGAGTTTGTAAAGCATTGTTTCGTAGTGGCAGTCATCAGCAGATTGGAGGGAATAACCTGTAGCTTAATAAAATATGCATGTGATGGAACTATTCCAGCCTGATAGAAGAGCGTCTCATAACCTTCAAGTTGTGACAGCTGTTAACAGTTCCAAAAGACTGACAAAAGGTGGGGCAAAAGTAATGACATAATGTGAATGTGCCATAATTTTTGCAAAACAAATGTCATAACGTAAATGTGCCATAATTTTTGCAAAATGGCGTCAAATGTCATTGAGCTTTGACATTTAATGTTGTAGACAGATAGGGAATAAGTTACAAGTCAACTAACTAACCAAAGCCCAGTTCGTGTTCAGTTCGTGCTTGAAATTGTTGTTACTTTTTTACCAGAAGTTACAAATCCAAAAGCTCAGTGGAATGACATTCCATTATTACAGTTGAATACTCTTTTTTGAGCGAGCTTTCACGTTTAATTCCAGTTCGACCTCAGTTGGGCGAACTGAAGTCTGTTTTATCCTCAGTTAAATATGTAAAAATTGTATGCGAACTGAGGTTATTTAAAAGTTTAGTTCACCAATTTGCTCGAACTTGCGCAGGTCGGCTGGTGAAGCCTCTCCCTAAAGCTGTGCTAAAATTGGCTTCTATAGACATTTTTTCTCTCTATTGGCAATTTTTGGTCTTCGTTGTCTGGAGTAATATCAGAATAAAGCATTTATGCAACTGGGTGCGCCCGGAGTCTAGAGGAGTGGCGCTAAAGTACCACTACTATGCAGCCCTCACACGTTGGTAGGTTTTGAATAGTTTTGTTCCTAGCCTGGTCATATCAACCTCTCTTCTTGTTTGGGTAGATACCAGTGATCAGGTTATGCTCACATTTCACTCACTAATGGATCATTTACTGTGATTTACTCCCTATTCTTAATTGTGACAAGTCATAAGTCACAAGCTTTTGAGACTCGTGCTTGTCATTAAGAGTTTGAGACTATTATTGTGACTATCAGTTGTTTTGGTATTCTAAGCAGTCACAAGAAAAATCTGTGTATCGAGACTGTAAGAAATTATGAAAAATCCTGCTCTTTATACTCTTGTGACATGCTATTTATATAGTCACAATTTTGATAGCCGTTATAACTGTTTGCGGATTGTCAAAATTGTTACTGCAAAATTAGAATATCAAATTGTCTCAAGTTGAGACTCATCACACACACACACACACACGCACACACACTTGTGATTAAGTTGTGACTTGTGACTGCGTTGTGACTTGTGACTGCTTTTAGAATACATTTGTCTTCATATCAAAAATGCTCAATGATTTCTTGAAATCCACTTATCCCAAAAAGTGCTAACACTCCACCTTTCAATCTACTTTCAGCGTCTATAAATTTAGATCCGAGCATTAACAACACAATTACCGCCTGACATGCTAGCATACGTTATCATGAAAAATTCATTTAATTGCAACGTCACGTCTTTATTGTCATTAGCTTCATCGATGGTTGATTTTACTGCATGAAGTACTCAAACAAGAGAACCAGTAAATGATTCATTATGGCTTTGTGCAAAACACAAATTAATGTCCACGAAAACCCCTCAAATTTTCCTGCACACGTGTACGGCATCCAGTATGAAACAACAAAACAAAAATGATACTTTCTTACCTTGGCAGGTAAACTGGTAGTGGTGGTGGTGGTGGTAGATGGAAGGAAAGAGAGTGTGGAAAATAATCGAGGGCCGGAGGGGCGGTAAACAACGGGAGATATTTTTAGCCTTAAGCCTCGCTTTCTTCATTAAAATTTCATGCTTCAGACATCACGAATCCGATTGTATCTCAACTCCGCATTTGGGCCGAATGAACGATAAAATGACCACCAAGCAATCAAGAAAAGAACAAAAGCCCGGGATCAAATTGAACATAGAGACAAGGCAATTTTCCACTTTTACACAGTGCAGTGTGTGCCGAGTGAGGCCGGATTTGCGGCGGCGGAGGGGACGTTACGCTTCTATAAGTTTTATATTATATATGGAAGAGGAAAATTGTGAGGAAATTACAACTACACTCGTACACAGAATTGCAATATGTACACACACTTTCACCAACAACAACAGCAAAGTGTTTCGCCTCCTACAGAGGCTGGACGAGGGCTGAGGATTGATCCGGTCCCACTTGTAACATATTTTACAATTTTCGAAATAAAAATCTGCTCCTAAAACAAAATCTCATTTCGCTTCCGCTTCGATTTTTCCATTTCAATCTCCGCCACTTCAACAGCTCTCCCCCTCCCCCGCCCCCACCTCTCGTCTGCCTCTTAACCGATCCAGGAGAAAAAATGCTCCAGTTAATTTTCCATGTCATAAAAAAGTATTTTTCCATCGAAACAGGAAAATTTATTGCAAGAAAAGTTATCAAAAATTTACGAGGTGGAAACGTCTTCACCTTTCAATCCCGGAAATCCCAAGCGCGGAGCTCAGCCTCTCCCCAAGGACTCGCCTTGATGCCGCTCGCCGCCTAGGATGCACATTGGCCGGAATGGCAGCAAGAAAATTGCATAAAGCCACAAAAAGCAAAGCCACTCGAGATTTTCTGTCGATTTTCATTTTTCCTTCTCCTTTTTCATTTCTGGCATTTCAAAGGAGATTTTCACCATTTTCAGGACGAATGCGCGAAACTTTTTCGGTTTGTCTTCATTTATTGAGAGGAGAAGAAGCACACAAAAAAAAGGCTCAAGTCAAGAAGTTTCCCTTCGAAACTATCCCCCCCTCCCCTCCGCTCCACCCGGGCGGCTACTGGAGCGGTAGGAATTAACTTTTTTAGGTCTTATTGCCGGGTGTATTTGGTGGAGCAGTAATGCACTTCGTGAAATGTAGTTGAAAGGCGGAAAATTTCTGTTGGCAAAAAGTTCACGGACAGCTCCAGTCAAAAGTGAAGGGCTGAAGCGGGAAAACTTTTCACTATGAAAATTGAAAAGGATTATGGCAACTCCCAGGGCTGACAATGAATAAAATATTAGATTTCCCTTGAACGTCACTTATCCTCCTCGGTTGCTGTATGGAATTTTGCAGCTGAGTCAGTTTGGTGAAAATGACCATAAAATCAACTTTAAAACTTCCGTGGTGTTATTTGACAAGAACAACTTTGTTCTATTACGGTCTATCATCATCATCAATAGCTTCTGGCTTCGTGCAATAACCTCTTCCATAGTTGTCGGTAACTAGTTTGAAGTCCCAAATTTCTTACACCTAGGATTGGTAGTTCTTCTACGACATTTATATATCTGTTCTGAGCGCTCATTGCTTCTGTGTCCGTTTGGTCTTTTGTATATAATAACATGACATGCTGCCACAACGCACAGTAGCCGATTTGACAACACTTTATATGCTACGTTCACCATCACAAAACACTACCTTAAAACTCGTCAGAGTAAGAACAACTCGTCTCTAGTCAGGAGGCGATAATTGAAACTAATCCTAATTATGACGAAAATTCATCATTATGAGCCTCAAATTTTTGTTTATCGATTACGAAACCTCAAAAGAGGGCCATCTGTCGGTCAATAGATTATTGAAAAAAAACTCGCTTTTAGGCGTTTTTTCAGTTTTTTAAAGTATCAGCTGATTTTGATTTTATTTCCACTTGAAAATTAATAAAAAAAATTGTTGTTTCCAAATTAGTCGATTGAGAGACAGACCGGCAGCTGGACAATAACGTACCAAGATAATCAATTTCTTTTAATTTTTACACGCGTTATATTAGCGTCACCTGTATGTATATCTCGCAACTTGATTCCATATAACCGATCAACTTCAAATATTACTCATGTATAGTTCACGCGACAATGCAATCTGACCATTTTGTAAAAAAATCAAGATGACGGCTCCAAGATGGCGGTCGGTGGAACTTTGGGATTATGTTTCCCGATCTCCGTCATGGGTATCAAATAAAAGGTTATGACAAATAGATAACAATTAGCTATGTGGCGTCATTCCAAATTCAAAATGGCGGCCAAGGCAAAATGGCAGCCAACATAAAACGGATGACTACTTTTTTCTTTATAACATGCTCGATATGGGTATCAAATGGAAGGAAGTGACAAGCAGAAGAATACTATAAGCTGTGTCGCGTTATTCTTAATTCAAAATGGCGGACAACTCGAAAAGTTCCAGTGTTAATAAAATAAAATAGGTGAGTAGTAAATATTTATTAGATTTTTTTAGGGGCAACAAATTGTGCATTTTTGGACTGCACGGTGGATGGGGAATGCAAATTTTGGTACACACCTCTAATAGTCATGTGTAATACGTGGTTGTATAGGTCTTTTTGAGCTGAGTATAAGTTACTATGGCGCCTAGTTCGAAATCTTTGTTCTTTTTGAGTAATACGGTCAGAACTGTACAAAGATAGAGTTTTACATATCACCCTGTATTTTTGTAGCCCTATAACCTATTTCCATGAGTAAGGTACTAATGAAAGCAAAATTCCTATCTACGATGGTAAAATTTATGGTTCTATCTTCCCAACTTTAGGAGTTATGCGTCGTCAAAATCCAACTTTTGGGTTATTTTAACAAAAATGTCACCAGCTAAAGTTGGTATTTTTGTTAAATAAAAGGTTTCTGGAACTCACAGGAAAATAACCTCCGCCACTTGAAAATGTTGGATTGATTCTCCATGATAGTGGGCGTACAGGCCAACTACTCTTGAAGGTAGAATAACAGAAGAGCAATTTTCCTTAGTTTCCAACTCCAGCCTGACTTGGTAGACAAAAGCCTAGAAACCCCTCTAAATAGCGGTAAAATCGGAAGATAAGCTTACAAAGTTCATCTACGCTGACGAATTCCCCACCTAATGGCTGGTTGTCAGCGGCTTCAAACTCCATCTGGATGCAGTGTGCAGTATGCAGCGGGTTTTCACTGACAGATAATTGCGTGGTTTGCGTGACGTTTCATCTTTGACACATAATAAAAAAAAATCTAAGCCATGTGTGCATTAAGCGATATGGAGACGTCTCGATAGTTTAAATCATACAAAATCCTTGCTACCAATGCCGTCTATCCCACAATTGTTGCAGGAGAGCTGCGGCCTACTGCACATGCTTATATAGCATGTGTTTGGAAAAATTTCAACATTATGTATTTTCATGGTTAGCCAGGACACTCTGATCAAGCCCTAGAATAAAGAGCATAACACACTTCGATAACACACATAGCCAAATGTTTTGCAAGTCCCAAGGATAATCAAAGACAAATTTCCAAGGAACACTTGGAAAGGGTTTCAAAGTATTTTTGAGCTTAAATATTTGCTTCGGAACTCACACACGAAATAAGATTATTAATATGAAATCTACGAATTGAGATTTCCCAATACTCTCGACACTTCTTTCGTTTTACTTCAAAAGCACATCTTCAATGGAACTCCTAGAATTCCAAAAACCCAACAACAATAATAAAAATGGTAAATAACGATGCTTTATAACATCTTTCAAACAAACAAATGCTCTAAACCTGTTCCATTGAAACAACACGCCAATATTTCGCCTCACATTATTATCACTCAATTCCGCGCATCGTTCTGTGTGGGGGCGCATCATTTGCATGAATATTATTGCCGCAATAATCACCCGCAATCAGGCGCGTTCGAATGCTTCCATTAAGAGTTAAATTATGCACGAAAACAGAACGAAATCGCCTAGTTAAGCTCTCGACTCGGCTGCGAGAATTTTACATCAAACACGTTTGCGCGATTCAAATTGATTGCATTTAAATGAAAATCGCACATCGATGTCTCAATTTGCATTTCGCGTTTCCCTCAATTAGTTCCGATTGGTGTCGGATCTGCAGCCGCCGCCGCCGCCGTTGGTCGCTGCCGCTCAATAAAAACCACATCTTATTGCCTGCGATTTGCATGCAAATTCGATCGCGCTTCATTTCATATTTTATTGCAAATACGGCGTTATTTGTGATCATATCTATTCGTTTTCAGCCCCTGCACCCCCGCGCCGCTCTACGTGCTTCCACCCCCGACAATTCTTAGGGCAATTGAAACGTCGAAAATCTTAAAGAAATCCGAGCCTCCACCGAAAGCGAATTGTTTATGAAGGTAAACGTCTTGTTGAAGTGCACCAATTCCACTCACATTTTGCGCGAGAGCTTACCGGGGAGTTCTGGGGCTGTGGCTGTGGGGCTGTGTGGCTGAACGTTCTTCATCTGGTGGTGGAACCTGCGCGTCTAGTTAGCAACCTCGGCAGGTACGTGTTTCTGGGCAGCAAAACGAGAATCTTGTTATTTGTTATTCTTCCACACATTCACGCATGATTTTGTTTGCTGCAACAACTGACAACGAGCAACTTGTTTGATTATGCAATTAGCGCACAACAAGCCCGTGGTGCTGCTGGCGAGTAGTTAAGAGTTTTATGGCGTTTATGTGGAAGGCCTGTGGTGGTTGGTGCTGCTGGCTAAAGAGCCATGAACGTCGGATTTTATCGTATTTGGGTATTATATTAGAGGAGACAGAAAGGATACATTGTCGGGCTGAGCAAATAACTGCAGTGTAACGCCGTTTTGTCAGAGTAGTTGTTAACATAACAAAGATATTGGACATTGTTTAACATTCTTATATTATCTGCAACACCTTTAAATCAATTGTTGAAATTTAACTACTTAATCTTACAATTTAAAAACTAAAGAAGTTTTTTTCGGGCTTACAAGAGTTTATCACATCGACATTATCAGAAATTTCAGCAAATACACAATCATAAAAATCAAATTATCATTTATTAACAAACTGGAAGTAAAATCTTTAATGCAACTCATGACAGAAAAAATTTCTGGTTTTTGGTAAGGTCCTTCGAGGTCGGTTACGACTTCAATCGAAAATGTCTATCAGTTATCAGCGGAATCAGCTAAGTGATGTCTTCCGTTGTGGTCTCGCGTGTAGATATGGTCTTGGGTATGAGTCTTATTCGGGACAACAACCTGTGAGTTTAGAAACTTTGGATAAGCTTTAATATTCAGAAGCTTTTATATTCATGACTACTACCAGAGGTCGCAAATGAACTTTAATATTCCAGTAGATGTCGCGGGTTAATTTTATTATTCTGAAATACAATCAAATGTCATGGGAAGCTTAGAAGCTTTAGGTGAGCTTTAAGGTACATTTCCAATGCTGGAGTGAGCTTTCACTCAGACTCTACGCAGATTGCCCCTATTTACAATGCGAGCGTAGCGTGAGTTTCGAATTTCGAAGTGGAAGGAAGTAAACAGCTGATTTGTGACAGCAAAATTTATATTTTATGTAAAATGGATAGCCACAGACGATTAATAATATTGCGTTATTATTTTACATTATCGCAAGCGATTTTAATGAGCAACAATAGGAAAAAAAGAAAAAGTAGGCGCTGGTGGGTCCGTGAGTTGTTTAAACAGCGTGAGAAGTTTGGCGATGTCTCAAATTTAATAAATGAAATGTTGTTGACATTTCTATAGCTGTTTGAAGAAATTTTCCATAGACAATCTGTCCCTTGGACAACTTCTATGAATTTAAATGTGTTTTCTTCATTCATTTTAGTGGCAATAGCAAGAATGTTATGAATGTACAAAATTTTCAAAAAAAATCGAGTAAACCCCAAACTGATAACTTTAAAATAAACATCTTTCTTTGTTAACGACGTTTCATCATATTCGCCACCTATTTTTTCTCAATATTTTAAAAGCTTTTTCAATGAATAATTTCAGTCGTATTTTCGTCAAAAGGACATATTAATTATAAAAATATATTTTCGTTTTAGAATTTCTTCATTTTCGTCAAAAATAAATGCATTTTTAGAAATAGAATTAGAAGAGCTTTAAAAACTCCATCTAGCGAAAACTAGTTTAACCAAAAACTTTAACATTTTTCGAAAAGCTTCAAGCTGCACTAGAAATAGATCAACTGCAGATTGCAGCTTCAGCGTTTGCAGCGTGGATTAGAAGGAGAGATTAATATGTAAAACTGCACGAGTGGGAAAGGGAACACAAATCCACGCTGTGCTACGCTCGCATTGGAAACGTAGCCTTATTGTACAGATAGGTAAAAAAGGGATAGGGTCAATTTCAGCTACTAGAAACTCCAAAGTGTCTTGGATGACCAATGGCGCCGGGTGAGCTTTAGTCTCCCATCGGATCCCGCATAAATGAAATATAATTTTTATTGTTAGTATTGAAAACCTTTTGCGAGTTCTTCGGTTACGATTATGGTAATATAACAAATATACCAGGCAGACCAGATAAGCCAGCACAAATATACCAGACAGGCACCTATAGAGGAGGAGGACCGATTCGGTTCCCAGTGCAAAAGCTCAGTGGCAGGGCTATGCCGTTTTTTGGACCAGTGACGTCGTCGGTTGTTGACTTGGGTGAGGATGTGATCTTGGATGTTAGTTCACTCCACGTTTTTGATATAAGTTGAACTTGCATGTGCCTCAGATGAGCTTTCGCGTTAGATGTGGTTTTGAGCTTCGCCGTCTCTTGGCTGATCTTGGGAATTTGATTGAGCTTCACTGTCTTGGGTGAGCTTTCGCGCTAGGTCAGCTTTCGTGACAGGCTAGACAGACGAAATAGACCGATCAGACAAACCAAACGGGCCAAACTAGCTGTGTAGCTGCCCGCCTGTGTACCTAAGTAGCTGTTCGCCCGAAAGTTGATTTGATGAAATCCTTATTTTTTTTATATAAAAAAAACAAGCTTAGGTGTAACCCTTTGTACTACCAGTCCGTCATGTCGTTCAGTTCATGGTGCAATGTCTAGTAGTAAGCTTGGTTTGAAGAATAGAGGAGAATAGGAAATGTTAGAGGGGCTCTGGAGGGTTTAAAGAAAATGACGATGAACCTCACGTTTGAACTTCTTGAACTTGTACGAGTTCGGAAATACTGACTGCGGGAGATTATTTCACAGTCGAGTTGTTCTAAACCGCATTGTGCGTGAACGGGGGGCTGTAGGGTATGAGGGTGAGCCGAGCGGGCTAGTCTTGTGTTGCGGGAAAAGTATTGCCGTGCAGGGGGGTCCTGAATTTCAGTGGAACAGTCGCCATGGTAATAGCGATAAAGTATGAAGAGGGCTGCTACCAATGAGTTTGATGGCACGATTTTGCACCTTGTCGAGACAAGCCAAGGTGGTTTTTGATATACGAGTTGTATTCGAGACGCGGCCGAATGTAGGATTTGTAGGTATATTGTAGCCAATGCGGCTGGCTGGAGGAGGAACTTGCATCTCTTGAGAAATCCAAGGCATTGGGAGGCTTGTTTGGCGATTTGAAATATGTGATCATTCCATCGCAGATGCTCCGTTAAAGTTACCCCTAGGATGTTGAGAGTTGAGTCAGCCGTTAGATTCTCCACTGAGATAGGAGGAAGGTCGGTACATTTTTTGTTGGAGATCAGACAGTACTTCGTTTTTGTGGCGTTGAATTCGACGCGGTTCATTTCCCCCCAATGAAGAATCTATTCGATACCCCGGTTGATCGAGGTCGACATCAGTTGACGGTGGTAAAGACAAGGTCTGGCACGTGCTTGTCTTATATTGTCGAAGGAGTAAGAGAAATTCAGAGTACCGTCATCAGCGAAGCAGTGAAGTGGGTTGGAGGGGATTGAGAGCTATAACTGTTCTTCGCCCCAAACTTGAAGCAAACTTAGCTTAAGTTTCACAGATACAGATTCGATTCCCTAGTTAGCTTGAAATCTCAAACGAGCTAAGTTCAACCGAATTCCCCAAGTTCCGACAAGACACAGAGGAATTCAAAAGCTCATCCAATGCACATGGAAGTTCAAGTAATCTCACACTGGTGGCGCGCACTAACACCCAATACTACATTCATACCCAAGCCAAAAACCGATGACGTCACTTTGTTAGAAGTGGCAAAGCTCTACTATTCTCAACATTACATAGCATACCTTATCTCATCTAAACTCCTACCTCCTAATCCCGACCACTGGTTTAACAGCTAGATAGACAGCTATACAGGAAGACAGCTACACAGGTATGGATCTATCTGGTTTGCTCTGCCTGGTTAGCTGGGTACTTGTATTGCCATGCACAAATGTTACAAAAATCTATACAAAAATTTTTATAACAGGGTTTCAGCTGCTGATTCAATCACATTTTGTTTACTTTTTCTCGGTAAGTGTAATTTAGAATAATGCAACATTTGAACCAGCGGGTTTTAATTGCGTAACTACTTTGTAGGATTTATGCGTCCGTTTTTTTTTATGTGACAGACTAGAGGCTTAGGGAAAGTCCCTTTATACTGCCGACAATCTATTTTTTTTTTTTTAGTTAGAGCAGAAGTAGCTCCGAGTACACACGAGTAAGCAGTAGTAAAAATGAACGCAACTGGAGTATTTAGAACGAAAGTAGATTACGCAAATGAAACACTCTTATTATTATTAAAAACCAATTCATCTAAAAATCCGCACCAGTCATGGCCAATTAATTAATTTCCATTCTTAATCCCCATCTGCAAAATTCAAAACTTTCTCCAAAAAATCAAAATTTCGTATTCCACCAGAAACCTCCTCATGCCCTTGTTGCTGCCACTACACCTCATCTACGAAGATGACATCGACTGTTCAAAGTAATTATTTGAGACAAGCCCTTCAATGTCATCAATTTCGACTCTATCTTGATTCTAATGCCTCCTCCTCCTCCAAGGCGAAGACTTTTGCTCGAGGAACATCTCAAAATAAATTAAATTTTTATCTTTTGAAATTCACTGGACAAAATTGGGATATTACGCGACGGGAACCAGCCTATTTCACAGGTGAACTGCGCCTCCGTCTCCGTTTGAGAAAAATAATTTCTTTTTTGTGATTCTAATTTATCGACATTTTGTGCTTAACGTAAATTCCATTGGGGTTCTACTTAAAATTCTCAAAAAGTCCTACTCGAAAGTGGGGCGGAGAGGGGACACGGGTAGAATTTAAAAAGAATTTAAAAAAATCGTTTGGAAAAAACTTAAATTTCTTTGGACATCAGCCTTCGCCCGTTTCGACCCATTTCACCCCGAAAAGGGCAACAACAGCTCTCTCTTAACTGCGTCAGGAAAGTCGGGACGATTGTGTCTCCTCGTTTTCTGATTCCCTCTCGACCCCTTTATAGAAGCGCTTTTGAACGATATCGCACCACGAGAGTCCCGCAGTCGTCAGAGCAGCACACAGTTCACCTGGCCTACTAGTCGTGTACCTGTTCAGATGAAGACCTGTTCGTTCCTTGAGGTATTTTCGGTATCAAAGGTGCACAGAGCTCCCCAAAAACTTCGGACCTACATAAGTGTGCCACTTGCTGTCAACAAGAAATTCTTTCACATGTGTGTGACCCCGAGAACAGGGGGCTCCTTGCAGGGTGGCAAAAATGTCAGGAAGTGGCTGTTCATCAAGCACACAAAAAGGGGGTGTTTTTGGGACAGCAACTCTCTCGCTGATTGTGTTCCGAGCCCGGCACCAGGTTTTGGCTTGTAATCCTAACGAAGCACCTCCGAAGTGGGTGAGAGGTGCTCGTGTGTGTTCATGCAAATTAGGATTGCATAGAGTGTTCAGTTGAGCGGGTGTCGACAGTCGAGGCTGCAGCGAGCAGAGTTTGGGTAGAGTCAGGCCAAGCCGAGTGCCATGCAAATGGACAAATTGGATTCGTGGTCTTATTGTGATTTTTGCATTTCTGAGGAAGCCACGAGGGTCACACACACACCCAGCACAACAGCAGCAACGTTTAACAAAAAATTTGTACTTCACTTCTCTAAATTCAAACAACCGAGGAAGTAGTCATGGAAACAGCTCAGCGGAGAGAGAGAAAGACCCACCAAGAAGCTGAGGTGAAATTTGCATCCGTTCGGGTGAATATTTTAATGCGAAATGAACCCAGAATATAATGGGTACTGAGAGCACAAGATTAACATTCCCCAGGACTAAAAGGATGTAGACATCAAGGGAATTTGAAAGTCCAATTGGATATGTGCAGTGGCAGCAGAAAGCATTGGTGCAGCACCGACCGACAGAGAGCGGCGGGGGTATTTCTCTGGAATTTCAATTCAAGTAATTGAAGTACAAGCGGTCGTCGGGCCGTTGTCGATTCAATATTCAGTCTTGTGTTAAGGGCGTCATATACCTGTAAGCTTTCCAGTTTCCCGCACAAAAGATCACCCCGGGGCGTATGCAAGTCGTCGTCATCGTTCATTTGTAAATGGATGAAAATCTCTCTCGCAATTGATTCAGTGCCTTCGGAAATGCCGTGCATAGTAAATTGCTGAGACCGTGGCCGAGGGGGAGGACAGCCAGGGCCGAATGGCCGAACGCAAAACCAGCCTGCTTTGGATTTTCAATGATCCCTGAAATCAAATTCAATGGGTGCAGCACAGCTGAATAAGCGGCTGTTGGTTGCTGGTGCGGTGTATTCCCTGTAGTCGAAATGCTGCTTCTCAAATTAAATTAATTGCGTCATTTCACAGTCCGTTAATTACAAATGGAGGAGAGTCGAACGGCTACTCTCTACACCCCTTGGTCAGAAAACGCCGTTCCTTCAGCTGTTTCTGAGTGTGTTGTACGTTGCAGCATTTTCGAGGCTTTTAAGCCCATCATCCCGAGGTATGCTTCTGTGCCCTCTGTGTGTGTAGCTGGTCACTCTACCAGATCGTGACCACCCTGCAGGGCCAAAGTCTGCTGGGAAAGTGAGTGCTGGCCTCTATATAACAATAATAAAGTAGCGAGCATCGCGGCGGACATGAGGATCGAATTGGTAAGTCAACATGCATCCAGGGCCAGGAGGAGGCACAAGGGATTATAACTTAACACACAGCTTTGAAGTCTGGCGAGTGAAACCCGTTTTGCGCGGCGATTGCTTTGTCTCAGGCAGTTCTCAGGCGCGCACAACGGAGGCACCCTTTTCTCGCTTTTTGCTCGTGCTCTGTGTGCGCCCAACAAAAAAGAACTTGTTTGTCTGCAAAAATTCTTCTCAAACATGACCACTACAACCTTTGAAAATCGCGTTCCCCCGCCGATTACAAGGAATCAGGTGACCGCGGTGTGTGCCTGTGGCGGCGGCGGCTAGTGGCGTGTTCGATAGTTTCATTTTCAAAACTAAAAGAGATTCCATTTTTTACATCGAGGGGGCACCATCGTAGCATGTGCAATAATCGCGACCGGGCATCCGAGTCAAAGGTCCACCCTTGGATTGTGCACCATCTTTAACAAGCGCATTGTTGCCTTGGAGATCTGTGTGTCTTTTGTGAAATGTGTGTGCATTCTGCAATTGCTTTTCTTCTTCATGTGGCATCGACGCCGTGTGCGCCTTGGGATTCTCATATAACTCCTCTCCACTTGAAGCGCCTTTCGGAGGAGCTCTCAGATTCAGATACAACGCGAACTGGTTTTTCGGTGAAGTTTACACTCTATAATCCGAGAGATGTGGTATGATGATGGTGGAGATTCTTCTTCTTTTTTTTATATTGTGTACATACATAAAACTGCACATAAAATATATCTGATGCATATTGCAACATCGAGAGGTGCCCGTTAGTGCGACTATAGTCTGTTGTTGTTGCGATATGTGCAGCACAAGAAAAGATACGATTCTTCTTCCACTGGAGGTCGTCGTGTGTTTCTTCCTCTGCTGTTACCATCGTCGTCATCATCATCATCATCATCTTCAGAAAAATCCTTGAGGATGCGATCGCTCCAATGGTTTCGTTATGAATGAATGTAAAAACGAGTTTCTTTTGTTACTTGTATGTATTTTTTTATCTGTTAGCCTTCTTTTTTTTATCTAAAAAAAAGAGAGAAATTTCTCGGGAGAATCTCTACTGAACTGGATTTACGTTTTCTTACGATTCTTCTTTGATTTTTTGTTTTGTTTGGATTTTTTTTATTTTTGTATGATTAACGACGAATGGTAAATAATGAGAGGTAAAATTACCGTTGCATGAAGATATTCCCTATATACAATTTTTTTGTGGTTTTGTAGTGGGATAAATAGAATTAATGAAGGCTCCTAATTAGGAGCAAGCAAATAGGCACAACTTAATTATTTATTCATTACGTTCGTCTTCTTTGGGTGGGGAATTTCTTCGATGTGATGGTGAGTGATGGTGGGATTTTTTGAAAGAGTTTCTCATAATTTTATTGGATTAGCTTTGATTCTTTATCTTGAATTTTATCGTCTTGTAAGTCACAGTGATCTGTCTGTAAGATTAATTTAAGGCAGACATCCATCCGCTGGTAAACATTTTGGATAAGCTCAATTTCATTAATGTGTAGAGTTATCTCGTCCTTCAGCACTTCAATGCTTGTTTGTTAATTGGGGTATATATTCTTTTTCAAATTTCCCCTAAAAAAATGCTCCTTTTGCCGAGTTTTAAACAATTTCGCTTTGAGTCCATTTGTTTTTGACAGGTGGAACGAACGGAACGAAAACATATTGCGGCTGAAACGAAAATAAAATGAAACAATAAGGTGATATAAAATCAAGCAATCAGCTAATTAGACAAGGCGAACGTGACTCGCTTTAAAGGGCCCGTAGACGATCAATAGTATTGTCAATACTTCTTTCAATAAAATTAACGAGGCGCATTGACCGTTTACCAGGGGTTCAAATGCATTGTCAATTTATTGAAGTCTATTGATAGAGATTTTGATTAAAGCCGTGCGTAGTGGCCGTATTGATAGGTAGATTGACGAGATTTTTGAAGCCTATTGAAAGGAGCTTCAATATTACTGCCAAAACCTATTGACACTTGATCGTCTACGGAGCCCTTTAGAATCGAGATGCACTTCCCTGCTTGCACCCGAGCCATCTACACGTCTAGAAATTAAAAAAGACGTCTAGAAGTTAAAAGGTCGGGCGGGAGCGGGCCACCGTCTAAACAGACACACAGAATGCGGCCCAGATAGAGGTATTTTTTCGTTAGCTATGTGACAAGTGGCACCATCCTGTTGTTGAAGCTTATTTCGTTCTCATCTCGTCCAATTATTATTATTTATTATGTAAGTACGGGCGTAATTTATATGGTAAGCATTCGCTTATTGTGTACATGCCTCACTAATGGAAAAGCTGTGTCGCTCTGGAAAAAGGCAAGAAAGTCTTTAGGACCGGCCCGATCAGAGCTCTTCGCGCATACTACTGTTTAGAAATTGGTTTATAACAAAAACAACCTCCCACAGCCAGAACTCATCCGACTCCCGCTACTGCACAGATAGTCCTAGATTGTGGAGGTGGCACCACAGCCCCAAATGGCTAGTCAGATATCCCACCAACAACCTAAGGTCCGCCCTGTTTAGAATGATAACACACATTTAGGCGAAGGGTCTTATTAGTTCTTTAGCATGTCTAAGATCTGGGGCTGATTTTCAATAAGCTAGGGTTAGTCTCTTAACCTATTCTTCTATCAGGGCCTTGGAGGTGAACCATCAGATGCCACAAAAAGGTTCTGGGCCCTGCATCAGCGTCTCAGACCGCCACAGTTTGAAGACCCAGCACAGCGAGACCTTCTTAGTAAGGCTCTGGAGTACGACAAAGTTCCCTGCAACTACATATTTTGAATAACGCTAAAAATTGAACTAGGACTAGCGAGGACATTCTATAATAGTCAATATTATAGAAAAGAAATGGTGGACTAGTATGGTACATGGATGGCTCCAAAATAGAGGCAGATGTGGGCGCCGGAATCTTAGGTGAAAACCCCAGATTCAGAAGAGCGATAAGTGTAGCAACTGTCTTTCAAGCAGAGGTGAACGCTATAGTGGGATACATTCATGAGAACTTAAGAATGACCTGCAAAAACAAACGGATCTATGTCTTCTCTGATAGTCAAGTGGTAATGACGCGATAAGCTCTAGTAGAACCAAGTCTAAATTGGTTTGGCACTGTCAAGGTACTTTGGTGATCTGGACGTTGTCAATCAAGTTACCTTTGTTTGGATCCAAGGTCATCGAAACTGGCTAAACAGGGCTCTGACACTGCATTTATCAATCCGGAACAGGCTATTGAGGCACTTACCAGCTTGCTGAAGAGATCCTTTGCCGATCGGACTCGGATGAAATAATTCGAACGCTGGAAGTCTGCGCCTAGATCGGCCGACTCGAAGCAATTTCTTTCTGTGCCATTTCTTAACGCGGCTAAAAAATTGTTGGGGAAAGCATGGGAGGATTTGGATTGAATACCTGACCTGAATTATCATTTATGGAGAATAGGAACATCTAAAGGTATTGCCTTGAGGATGATCAATCTGCCTTTACTGCTTCTGTGAGCGCCCTGTGATAGATAGAACAGTTAAGTCTCTGCTTCTTATTTCAGGCCGTGAAAGGTGTCATTTAGCATACTCAATTCACCGATTCTCGTTCGATTGTGAGTCAGGCAGCACTGGACGTGACTAGTACTGAGTTGGGAGCCCGCTTGGTAAAGCGACACTAGCGTTTAAAATATAAAACTTTCAACACAGCCACAGTTACTTCTCCCATATCCAGGCCGAAATTCTCTAATTTTTCAGCATCTTTTTTCCACTTGAGACTGTGTCATTGCGCATAGAAAAAGCAATTTTGAGATTTTCTTCTTTTATGGCGCGGGCTCTAGCAATCATTGTATTCCCGGGGGGAGGGGGATGGCAGATTCGTTGTTCCAAAAGCTACAATTACCCCTTGGAGGAAGGCGTTTCAAGCCAATTTAACCCATAAATGAAAATAAACTGGAGAAGTTGAAGGCAATATCTCAATTCGTGAAAGATGTGTGAAAAATTGGGTCATATCCGTTTCGGAGCTTACTTTAAAACCGCAACATAACATTTTAATACATTTTTTGTGTTTTAACAATTTTTGGATACTTTGAATTATGCATACTCGTACATATGTATGTATATGATACGAATCTACCCTGTCCCTTAGAGAAAATTTAACTTACAAAAGGGTGAATTTAATTTGCAAAAATGTGAATTTAACCTGCAAAATATTGGAATTTAATGTGGAAAAAAATGAAGGCAAAAAACAAGTAAATTTATTCTGCAACATTAAAGCGCCTTCAGCCTTATTTTTCGTTCAACATTCGTAAATGTGTAATAAATTTACTGTATGCTAAAAAACTGAATTCTGCGCAGTATGATAATTAAAAACGTTCTCATTTTTATAATTTTTTAAAGCAGTTTTTATTAAGAAGATTATCCTGTTTTCACTCTAAAACGCCCCCGCAGCAATCTGGGGTACCAATTTGAGAAATTCCAAATGTTTTGTTTTAACTTTTTAACCAAAACAAAAAAAAAAGAGTTTTGTTCTTATTAAAAGATTAATCTTCAACAAGATCTCTACAATTATCACAATTAACCTAAATCAGTTTTAATCAATTTAACTTTGTGTGTGATGATATGAAAGTGGGAGATTCACTTTCGCTGGTGAACGGACGCGGCGAAAATAGTTTGTTTTGTGTGAAGAGCTATGGACTAGTGAAGCAATTATGTGTGTGGGGGTATAATAATAATGGAAAAGTAAATAAAAGCTATCATTCTTAAGGATAACCTATTTGGAGGGTAATAATGAAAGGAAAATTGATTTCGTTAGATTTTTTTTTGTGTGTATGTTTTGTACATACATAAATATGTATCACAGAAATCAATCGACGAGGGCCAAGGCCATTTCGGAGCCCATTACACGATGATAAATAACATCTAGAGAGGACAGACGGTATCTCTGCTCCTATATAGGGGCTGCACGAGATTTAACAGCCCCTCTCCACTTATACCATCGATATGGCACCCTCTATAACGATTGATCCTACCAAACTAATTCCCATATGTATATACACTTGCACCAGCAGCGGGGCATAAGCGATATATTTATGTTTTGTATTTATGTATTATGTGTTATAGTTATGTGTATAGAGATATGCTCCCACGTTTTCGGCGTTTACGACATCATCATCATCAACAACAGATTTACAGCGAATATTTTCCTTTCGCCATGCATGGAGAGATATAAGTATTCATATTTGTTTTTTTTTTCTCGTCGTACTTTTGAATAATATATTCTCTTCTAAGACATCACATCTAAGAATAAGAAGACAACAACAAAAAACCGCCAAACAGCAAAAGGAACATGCTGTGTACTATAATAGCAGCTAGACACTCCGGAATTAGTAAACATGGGTGCAATATGAATCATGTATTTATTTGTTTTGTTGCGGCTTTTTGCGCAACACGTCCGCCAACTGCACTATAGTCTAGCGTTGTCTAGAATGATGATGATGACGGTGATGTTGATGATCAAAGCGTTAATGGAAAATTAAATTAAAAATTCCTATGATTGCAGGCAGGCAGGCAGCGACAAGGAATTCTAGCAATAATAGCGCAACAGCAGCAATTATTTTAGAGAAAGGAATACAAAACGACAACGACGACGACGAAAAAAAAATAAATAAAGAACGAATTATCCAGGCGCAAAAGCACACCTGATAATTTTCTCTAAGATAGACGACGGCGACGACGACGAGATGAACGAAGGTGCGATGTGACCGAGGGGGTAATTTAATTATCTTGTTAAGTAAATAAAAAACTAAATTAGTTTTTCTGTTGACATATAATTCACGTGTCCCGAAATTTATACAGATATACATTTTTTTTACCCACGGCTTGTCTGCGCCTTGTGTCGGGGCCTGGCTAGAGGATGTGGCAAAGGGGTGAGTTTCATCTTGTTTTGGTCCTCTTTTGGTTCAGGGAAATGTTTTTTGTTGTATATAGGTATGTATGTATATAGGGTCCATATATCAGAGGTGGGTACAATCAGTTTTTTCCTGTGTTTTTCTTGATTTTCTTTCGTTTTTTTTTTGAATGGAGCAAGGTAGGTATAGCTCAGCGGTGGCTGACACAATGGAAAAAATAAATATAAGACCCTTAATTAGGAGCCAGAGAGAGATTTTCTTCATTTCATTCACAGCGTTGCCAACTTAGTGGTTTTAGAAATAGAAGTGGTGGTTTAGACTTGAATTTAGTGGGGAAAATTGTATTTAGTGGCTAGTGGGTTTTTTTGGGGGTAAGAGGAAAGTATACAAGGTGGAGGGTATTGAAATTTTACTCAAAATCTGGAGATGATGTTTTCTGAAATAGTATCGGGTGTACAGTTAAAAAAGATTTAAAAAAAAAATGGGTACCTCCTAAGAATAAAATAACTCCCCGAATAAAAATAAAAAATGGCCTTACAACGGGCGAACACCGGCCTTGTTTGAAAATTAGTCCTAGGACATATGCCACGCATCAGAAGGATGTTTGCAAACTGTACGGCCGTAAGAGAGAACCATCAAGAAATCTGGTGCTCATATCTTTGTATTCGAATATTACAATAAATTTATCAACGCACTGCAATTGAAGGTTTTTTTTCGATTAGTAACAAAATTTCCCACTAAAATATAAATCAACACCAAAAATTAAATGTGCGGTGCCTTCACAAACTGACGACTGGCGAATCTGGTTTTCTTATGCATTGATAGCCTTTAAGTATGATAATCGAAACTACATATAGGCGCGAATCGAGTTGAATTAGGATCGACTGAAGTCGACTAATGAAAGCAAAACAAAGTATATGGTGGCCTAGTCTACGAGAACACCTAACATTGGTCTCACAATCAAGATAGAGGAACACGACTTTGAAGTGGCAAAATTATTTACCTACCTTGGGGCAATAGTAGCAGCCGACAATAGCATGGAACTAGAAATACGCGCACGACTGCTAAAAGCCAACAAAGCCTACTATAGTCTGTCAAGGTACTTCAAATCCAAGCTTTTAACCATAACGTCTAAACTTTTACTATATAAAACGATGATCTTACAGGTTCTCATATATGCATCTAAAACGTGGGTGCTTGTTGGACCCTTATGTGAGGATGGACGATTCCGGAGATTCTACAATGACGAGATCTGCTAGCGTTATTGCGACATAGATGTTGTGAAGAAAATAAAAGTAGGTAGGCTCCGTTAGGCATCTAGCTCGTATGAGTGAAGATGAGCCTGCTCGGGAAGTTCTTTGCGGTAAGACCTTTGGGGTGCGACAGTGAGGGAGACCCAACCTCCGCTGGAAGGATGCCGTTGACCAGGATGCTCAGAGTCTAAGGATTCCAAACTGGATGACATCGACTTAGAATCGGAGCCGGCGAAGAGGAGGAGAACAGTTGCGAGAGGCCAGGACCAGATCCCAGTTGTAGAGCCGTTAAATAAAAAGAAGTGTAGAAAGCAGACGAATTTCAGACTGCATCGGAGGTGGAAGAAAAGAATGTATTCAGGATATCAGGATTTAACTCTGCCTTTTGGTGATTTTGGCCAAAAGCTCCAAGATTACGGAGGTTACTCCATAGCTTTTTCGGAGATAAACTTGTGTTCAGCAGGTTACTCAAATAGGAGCGTTTCGCTAAACGAGTTAACGATACAATCCTTTTTCCTAAGTCTAACCTCAAATGTCACCTTTTATATTAACATCGTTTATGTCATGGTGCAATGCCTAGTAGGAAGCTTAGTTCGAAGAATAGAAAAATTATAGGATGGGTTAAAGGAAGTATAGGTTAAGTTAGGTTGAAATGGCCAACACAGTGTTATATCAAACTGTGTGGCAGTCTCACCCAGAGACCTGCGGTAGTTCAGAACAGTCGTGGATGTTGTAACAGAATTAAGAGCTTTGAGGGCCGCCTGGCTATCCGATAGAATACACATATTCTTACGAGTTATATTATTTACCTTCAGCTATTCGAGAGGCTCCCAGATCGCAATGACTTCCGCTTGGAAACCGCTGCAGTGATCAGGTAGACGAAGAGGGTAAGAGAGGGTATATTCAATACCCCAGCGAAAATACCAGAGCCTACACTGTTCCCGATTTTTGAGCCATCTGTGTAGATACATAATGACCCAGTCGGGGTAATCCCATCTGTCTAGCTATCTCTGGCCGTAATGATGGTATTGAAGGTCCCAAGGTAAACGTAGGTGTAGTATAGTCTAGGTTGCCCGCAGCGGTGGCGAACCTCCTAAGGATGGATGAGTGACCATATGAATATGGAGTCCATCCAAAATTCGTTATTAGAGTCGTGCATACCCTTATAGTGCCGGCTAATGTCCACGGCTTCACCTACGTCAGTTCAATAATGTTCAGTTTAATCCTTATAAGTGGCTTCACCGGCTAAAGTCCAGTTCATGCTCAGTTCGTACTTGAAATGGTTGTTGCTTTTTCCCCAGAAGTTAGAAATGCGAAAGCTCACTGGAATAGCATTACATTAATCCAGTTGATTAGTTACTCCCTTTTGAGCGAGCTTTTACGTTTAACTTCAGCTGGAGTCTAGTTGGGCGAACTGAGGTCTATTTTATCCTCAGTTGAATATGTGGAAATTGTACGCGAACTGATGTTACTTTAAAGTTCAGTTCACTAATTCGCTCAAACTTGCGCAGTTCAGCCGGTGAAGCCAGGGTATCATGATAATTCGGCACAGATTCTAGTATTAAAATATGTATATTTTATAGCATTTAGTGGAGACAGTTTTTTTTGAATTAGTGTGATTATTTACGCTTAAACAGCGCTTTTCAAATATGTTTTAAGTTTCAGGAACTTTATATTTAGTGAAATATCTAGTTACTTTTGACGAAGAGGAAAATATTTCAGGCGTTTTCTGGTGGTTTTGAAAGTGGAATATAGTGGGGTCTATCGAGAAAAGAGTTGGCAGCGCTGTTCATTGATTCCATGGCGCTCCGGTGAATGTTTGCTCGGTAAATATATAATGTTTACATGCTTAATTAAAGCCTTAAAAATTATGACTCACCCAAAAATATTACTCAAAAAAAATCAAATAAAATTTTTTGAATTTGATGATGAAAGATCCTTGGAAGTATTTTTTGGTGTGTGGCTCTTTTTACATCTGCATTTAAAACACTTTTTCTCAAGAAATACCTTATCCTCTTCTTCTACTAAAACATCTTATATCACATTACACAAAGTCGAAAAACAATTCGCACTTTTCTTTTATCTATTTATTCCTTCCAAAAAAAAACAACAAACAAAAAAAATTTTATATTATAAATATTTGCAGAGCACACAAAAAAGCAATATTTTTCTTGACACTTACTTCTTCTTCAAACCAAAACAAAAAAGAAACTGCGAATTAAGCACTTTTTTTCTATATTCTTCTTATTTAAATTCCACCTGTGAAGCGTGTCCTATTAAGAAAAAACTCAGGTGTAATAAATCCACTTTTAATTTTCGAATAAAAACTTCAAAATCGCGATTAGTTTGGCGCCAATTTGTTTTTTTTTTTTTGAAATCGGAAAAACTTGTTTTTTTGTAAAGTTTGTTTTTCTTCGATATGAATCAAACTATAAAACCTTCTTTTTTTACCGGTTGTTGTTGATGTTGTTGTTAATTATCATATTTAAAGAGCATGTCATGATATCTAGATAAAAATCAGAAGTAATGACACGTAAAATCTAGATAACACCACGGCGAAAAAAAATACTGAGTGGAGACAGCAACGATTTTCGAATTTTTTTTGAGAGCAATTAATCAAAACCAAATAAATAAATAATTGTCAACTGTCACACAATTCTAATTCGTTTTAGTTCAAAGCAGTTAAATCCCGACAGCGTTTCTTTTTTCTTCTATTAATAAACAATATTTTTTATTTAGTTCAATTCATTTTTTTCTGGGTGACACTTTTAAAAAACAGCTGAAAAAATTCACTCAAACTTGGTTTTTTTTCCTATAAGGATTTAAGCCACATGCGATTCAATCTGAATCGAAGCTTATTGCACGCCAAACCGATCTGATGAACCCGCGGCGAGTGACTGAAAACTTGTTTTGAATGAAGACGGCGAGGAGCAGTCCCGGACTCGCTCGCTCTGAACACTCGTCGGTCGGGCTCGGTGTCTTCTGGGGGTGCACGATGGGAAGCGCTTTTGAACAATGCGGCACGGCACGGCAGAATTCTTTTCGAAATTGTCAATTTCAAATGAATTTCAATTTTTTCGAATTTCGAAATTTATCTGTGCGATTTTTGATAGTGAACTTGCGCAACTTGAAGTAGATTTTAATACGGTTCTTGGCGCTTGGTTGGAATTTTTTTGTTTTGATTATTTTTGTTGGTGGAGCGCTAGGAGTTTCCGTTGAGTATTTGCAGAGCTTTTATGCAAAAGGATGGATGATGAAGACTTAAAAGTTTGCTGTGAGCGAAAGCTTGAGATTGAGATGTCATAGAAGGTTTGAAAGGCGGTTATTATATAATTGGAGCGGAATTTACGATTAGGTTTGATTTTAAGGTGAGTTTGGATATTTTGAGTTTTAGGAAATGGACAGTGGTGAATAGCGGGAGTATAATAATATAATTGAAGAGCGATATTCCAAAACGTGCTAAGTTCTTATGATGTAATTAGTGGGAAATAAAAAAAAACTGAATATCACTTTCACTCTCGCCTAAAGGGCTGTAATATTATTTCCTTTCTCAAAAAACCGATAAAAGAAACTATTATTTATAAAAATATAAATAAATTTGCTACATTTTATATGAAAAAAATGGTTTTATTTATGGTGGTACATTTTCATAATGTACTAAGTCAATTACTTAGTACATTTTGTAATAAAATTTCATAGTAAAATTATGATACTATGGTAAATGTTTTCAGTCCTCAGAAAGTCCAGCCCAGCAAAAGAAAGAATAGTATTTTTCAAATCTTTATTTTTAATATAAAAAAAACATTAAAAAATTCAATATGAATACTAGCTATTGAAATTGATGGAAAATTCATTTGTATGACCCATTATACATCGGAATGAGTATGATTTGTGATAAATGTTTATGTGAATGCATAACTACTACGTCATAGATTGGAAAGCAGTACAATATTAAAATTAAACAAAAATTGACTTAGTACGTTTTGGAATATCGCTCTTCAATTGGTTATTCTTATGATTAGTTCGTTGTTTTTGGGAGAAATATACAGTAGGTCCACCTTTTCATAATTCGAATATGAAAATATTGGGGGAATGTTACTAAAATCGAATAATTGGGGGTCTCCAATTTCACGTGAGGTAGAGGAGGGGTCTCGACAAATATGACGTAATTTTGATGCGCCTTACGTTTGTGCTTCAAAATATACGAGTTGGGAAATACTGACTGTAGGGGATTATTTCACAGTTGAGTTGTTCAATTCATAAACGAACTTCTAGATCGTATTGTGTCCGAGGGGGTTGGGTTGTAGGGTATGGAGTTGGGCCGAGTGGGCTAGTCTTGTGTTGTGGGAAAAATAATGCCGTGCAGGCGGGAGGTTCTGAATTCCAGTGGAGCAGTCAGCAGTGGAGCTCTGCTTTCCTAGGACTGCCTCATTTAGTGTGAAGGAAAGACCTTTATTAATTCTTTTAATATTTATAAATATTCTGGCGGTCAGGCGGCTCTGAAAGCCCTGCGCCCTGCCACAAACAGCTCTAGAACTACCTTTGAATGTCGCAGATCTCTTAACGAAATGGCTCAACAGTTCAAAACCCTCCTCGCATGGGTGCCCGGTCTTCGAAATATAGATAGAATGAAATTGTAAAGCTGACGAACTGGCTAGGAAAGGCACAACCGCCATTCTCCTTCCAGGAAAGGAAAGGGTTTATATGTCTTGGGCCACTTTTAAACTTGATGCATACAGCACACATTGCAATAAACGAAGAAGCATTGAAGGGATCTTAATAAATGCACCTTCGTTAAATTAACCTGGCTCTCTTATGATCTCAGGCCTCGGTAGCAAAGACCTCTCAGTTATAGTGGAAGTTGCTGACCGGACATTGTCTAGTAGAGACACATGCGACCCGCTTAGGTCTTGAGACCTACAATTTTTGCAGAAGCTATAAGAATCCGGACGAGGAGGAAAGTTTACTACATCTCTTCTGTCACTGCCCAGCCCTAAGCAGAAGGAGACTAACCGCATTTGGTGAACCCTTTTTAAGCACGCTTCCGGAAATCTCGAAGGTTGGAATTCCGCAACTTAGAAGATTCATTATTTCCTCGATATAGTTTAGCGAAGAAACGACACTTGAACATCAGGTTTAAAGTGGGATCACTACGGCATCACAATGGATCTATCCTTTTGGCCTAAGTGTTAAACCAACAGCTCAGCCATACCTAACCCTAATGTAACAACCTACTTGTAACAATTTAGCTAGAATTTGAACGAACGATTTATGCAGTCATTTAACATTGCGCCATCTATGAGATTTTAAACGATCAGTCAGCTTCTCAAAGTTGCCAGAGAGTGCGAATTTTTTTTTGCGAAACTTCCAGTATTAGAGGCCCTCCAGTGGTGGAAAGATCTAGAGTTAGGATGGGCGTTTGTAGTCAGTTTTGATTAGAAAGGCGATAACAGTGTTAATGATAAAAGTGACCTAAAGCTAAAAGTGGTGATTGAAAAGTGAAACAAACAAACCTACACCTGTACTTATATACCACTTTTGATAACCTGTACCCATTAAGTAGAAATTTAACTCAATCTTAACTATTTTTAACTCTTTTCTAACATTTTTCCAGCAGGATGTGAATTTGCCATAAGAGGATTAAAAATTGATGCCACAGATGTAAAAATGGCCAAAAGCCAAAATCCTGAACTGACCTCTGACTCCAAAGTGGTCGAACTGGTCACCTGTCCATAACGACAGGAAGATCGTTAAAAAATATCATAAAAGCGGCTTTTAATGAGGAGAGAGTCAAATAAACAAAAACATAAAATGAGCTTATTGGTTCCTAAAGCTGCATAATGGGGTTGTTAATCCTGAACCAACTCTGCGGAACCAATTCACAACAACAACTTCACTACATCCAAAGCTACAAAAGCACGACTTCGACTCCCATTCATAATTTGCATTGTAAATTTCCGAAATACGCAATAATTCATCTTATCGACTAAGTAGACAAGACAATGGCTCGGATCGGTTTAAGCCAGTTCTTCTGCCTCCCGGACATCTCAATAAGACTAGCTTCGTTGCAATAATCTTTCGATAAATGCTAATAAAAGTTTGTTTGTTGATTCCTCCTCGGTCTGCTCCCCCCACCAGAACTATAACTTCTTTCGTAACACACATAAAATCACTAAATTGCCATCGGAAATGTCATAACATTTTATTGTCTCTACGCATACGGAATGCCCATCCTCCAGATATCTTGACTTTAACAGCTGAATACCTTTTCTCCATCGCCAGTTAATTATGCTCTATGAAGTGTTAACCCTGATAACGTAGGCAGCCAGGCATTGAAAGTGGCCATCAGGTCATCGTTTTCACATTCCTCCGGGCAATAGATTAAGATTGTCTCTGGTTAATGTGCCAGCAGATAACTCCCCAATACCAGAATGGAAATAAAAAAACCGCCCAGAAATCACGGCGAGAAATTACAGAGCGGTGACAAGCGACGAGTGCATGGCCCCATACCCGATGCCGACGCGGTTTTGCCCCCGGTGTCTTACCTGCAAGTGGCTCCATTTTCTTCTTGTTGGGACGAAGAACAAAAAGCGGGAAAGAATTATATAAAAAAATGGAAGATCGTCATTAAGCGACAACAACGTCGCAGGCATTATCAGCGATAAGAAGAAGTCGTCGCATTCCTAGTCAGGAAGAGGGAGTCCAAAAAACTAGTTCCCACCTCAATTACCAGTTTTGGTGGTATTCCTGGCCGCTGATAGCCCCAGCTTCCGTAGATGGTAGACGCTGCTGCCAATTTGCCGTGATGAATGGAGACGAGCTTCAGCATTCGAATGGGTCCGGCTATGCGGCTCCTGGTCCGCTGTGGATGTCGCGGATTGCTGACTGGATTTCTTGAATTTCTTCAATGGATGAATGACCGGCCCCCAGTGTGATTGGAGCCCCCCGCCGCCGCCGTCGCCATCACGGCGAAATGATTGCGTTGCCTTATGGGAATGGCAGATGACTTGGGCAGCTTTTTCGGTCCGCAGGGACACGCTTCAAGTTCGGACGGGTTTTTAGGAGGATACCGAAAAATCCATGAATGAGTTTGGGATTCACAGCCAGGAATGAATAGCGGGTCCATGAAAAGACCTTTTTTGGGAGAGTTACGGCCGAGTCGAGAATGTTAATCACGGATGATTCATGAATTTTTCCACAGAACTTTTTCTTCTCGATGGGGTGAAGGTGCCTGTACCGATCTAATCATCCTTTATGATTAACGTCTTGAATTCATTGTGGTTAATTTCCTCTTTTTGTGCCGATGAATAGCTGGAATTTACCTGAAATATAACGGTTAACAATAAATACCGAGCGTCATCGTCTGATGGAACGTTTTATCTATGAGAACATACCTTTGAGGAATTCTTTTATGATTGAAAGCTTTCACGATTAAATAGGAAGTGATTCGTTCTTTGCAGGAAATTATGGGACTTATATGAAACTACTATAGCAAAGGCTGTACAGCACGACAAAACTTTGATCCATTTTCGATTTTATTTGAAGCGAAACGCACGATGCCAACGCGAACTCTAGCGCTGTCTCTATGTGAAGAAAGTTATAGGATCGAAAATGCGTTTATTCATTCGTCATTCTACCAAATCTTGAAAACCTAGGCCGATCTATTAGTTTAATGGGGAATGGATGAACGCAACTCCTGAAAAACAACTGTAATCTATCATCAGGAAACTCAGATCATCGTCTTGATGACAGGTTGAGAAGTAAGATTCTCAATTACCACCACTGGCAGTAAAAACTTTTGGTCCTTGGTAATTTCTATTAAGAAGAATTTCATTTGATCCACAACCACGTCTACAAGGGAGAGTTGAAAACAAATCCAAGGCCGATTTATTAGTACGCTTTGATTCTTCTTTGCCCGTCACTGCTAAGTCGTCGTTCGTCCTCCAGCGAGCTGTTCACTAAATGGGTGGAGTTCTCTTCAGGCCTTGTGAAGTGTATAAAAGTCTCGCTTGACGTCAAAAACTCCAGCCTAAACTCCCGTCGAACTACCATTCGACAATTTGGAATATGTGTTCATTCTATCGTAGATTCTCAGTTATAGTTACGCCTAAGATATTAGGAGATTCACAACGTTCACTGAAATGGAAGGGCATAGACAGTACTTTGTTTTGAAGATGCAATTTTTGATTTGGTCCACTTCGCATGGAAGGCTTTTAACCACCCCCGAATTTCTCCTTCAGAAGCAACAGCAGAAATGAATTAGATAAATATCTGACGAGTAAAAACCAGACAGGTAATTCATTTTCTATTTTAATGCCAAACACAACCCATGGCCTCTTGTTTTTACCTGTACATGAGGCTGTGAACGGAGCTGGAAGAATGATTTAGAAGTGTTTTACAAAAATTTAAAAGTTACTTGAAGGTTTGAATATCTACACAAAGGTTGATACAGCTAAACCCCGTAGTTCAAGACCGATACCACAAAAAACTGGTGGCAGCGGTAGGATAATTTGTGATAAACAATATTCCAGCAACCCACAGGATGGGTTTATCATGACAAATGGACCCGAACTAGGAACTAAAGAGAACAAGAACTGCGATGTGCTGATCATTTATTGAGATTAAGAAAAGAGTGAAGTTTATCCAGCAAAGTTATGTGCCATATATTCTACCAAAAGTCGAGATACATCCACCAAATTAGAATCACTAAAGCTGAATGCTGATATTTCTATCTCAATTGGATAGCTTTTACAAGGACACAATGCCCTATCTACTATCTTCATTTTTTTCGTTTTTACTGGGCTTGATTACTCAGCTTCCATATGAAGCTAAAAACGTCACTGTTATGTTTCTAGGTTGTAGTAGAAGATTGGGAGTGAGAAGTGGAAAGCATCATCAGTTTTTATTTAAAGGTTTGAATTTAAGATATTAATGACAAAAGTACAGCAATACTACGATGCAGGAATTAGCAGTGCTGAGGGCCGATCATTTATTAAGATATTTTTTTCATTTTTTCTTCTTCAGAGGCGCTTTGGCGGGTGCTGCAACCTATTTTATGTTATTTATACCTTGTATTTCTTTACCTTTCTCTGTTTCTTTGAGCTTCCTAACTCTTAAGCTTCAGGCGAATGGCCTTCAGCGTCACTTCCACCTTTCTTCACACAGCCTCCGACCTCATCATCTGATCTAGGGTGTCCTGAAGCGGCAAAGGTACGTCCTATAACCTCCGTGTCTACTCAGGAGCTCCACGTCCCCTCATAATCTTCTGCTTCACATTTGGTATGAGTCATGGCCTTAAGTAGACTCGTCCCACCGCTTTTGTCATACTGTGATGGACTGGCCGGGCATCAGAATCCGACCACACTGCCTCTTGCTCCGCCTTGAATAGTCCGGATCGTACAAATTCCTACTCTCTGCTGCCAGAATATTAATGTGGTCATTCCTGTTATTACACATACTCCTATTAACCGTCCTGTCCTAAATCTCTGCATGCAATAGGACCGAACTGTCCACTTTCATGATAGCAGGTTCGGCCTGATCTAGAGCCTAGCTTATAAGACGGCATCATCAGGATCGCTAAGGCGGAGGATCTCACCTTCACTTTCTATCACTGTCGCGATGGCGAAGAGTAAGAATTCAAAGCTCGGCACGACCTTGGACGACCAAACAAGTTTAGGCGACAACAAACGGTAAACCTGTTTAAGCGATCGGGCCTACAGATCATACGTACAGAGGCTGCTAAGAGTACAATAGGTCCAAGTTGCAGCCTTGCTACCCCTTTAACCTGGCACCTCACTAAAAGAATAAAAACGGATTCAAGTAATTGTTACCCAATTCAAACAGGCTTGATTGGTTAAATTGAGGCTTTGTTGAAAAGTCGAGATAAAAAGCTGCAGTAGCCTTTCCAAATTTGGTCTTAAGTGGAATTTCTAATGGAAGATCTGTTCACATTTCGATGTGCAATGACTAAAATGGTTTCTAAAATGCGAATCGATTAAGTACTAAGATTACCAAAGAAGATTGAAGCAAAATTTCAAAATATAAATATAATTACCAAAAATACTCGAAGCTGCACGCAACAATTCAGGCTCCAAGTAACTACCCAGACTCCTCAATGTGTTTTGTCCAGTTTAATTGGTCCGCTTGTTGTTGGCCGAAGATCAGAATCTATTAAAGTGTCATAAATTTATCCACCGTCATTCCAGCTTTTGCTGCCTCTGTTATTGTTGTCCACGTCAACCGGGAGTGGGATGAATAATGTCTCTCCTCATAAAACCGAAAGGGAATGGCCATGAATCCCCACATGTATGCACGCATCCAGCCACTTAGCAGCTCGTGAAGCTATAAAATAGCGACAAAAATCTTTTATACGAATGTCAAAACTCTTTACTCGAGACTAGACTAGACGAAAAGTAGCGCTAGCGTAGAGCTCTTGAAAAATCTTGTGCGACCAGCCAACAGAACACAGACTGTGAATTTTTTAAGAAACTGATTCGTGACACTTGACTCCATGACTTGAAGACGAGCATAAATCATGATTAAGATGCGTTGCACATATTTTGACGCGCGGCAAAGCTACATACAGATGTGCACGAACATGATTTATGGCCAGATTTTTTTCGAGTCAACTAGAGGGAGAGAGAGGGAGTTTTTTTAATTTGTTTTGCCCGAATTATGGAGCCTCAAAATAATAATTTCAAAGAGGAATTTTTTCTTCTGGGGTTCAATTTATTCACCGAAAATAAAAACGACGCAATCAAAGTGGTCGGCGCAGATTGAAATGAGCTTGACGTCAATTAGACTAGCGGTGTTCGTTTGGGGCTGTTTTAAAGTTAAGAATATGAACTTGTGTTTTAGCAAATAATAGATATTCAATACAACTAGAAGTGTAATCTATTCTCCGCTGTGGTTCAGTAAGGATTTCGATCGTCCGTTTGTTCCACTCCTTTGGTCAGTTCGTCATATGATTCAGATAATGGTACAAAGTCGAGTCACAAGGATATAGGAGAACAGGATAAGTTAGGAAGGCTCTGCAGCATACACAAGAAGAAAGCGACGAACCTTACGTTTGAACTTCTAGACGTAAGAAGATTGCTTCACAGTGGAGTTGTTCTATTTATAAACGAGCTTCTAAACCGAGTGAACATGGGTAGTTTTTCTTACGCGTAGGGGAGTAGAAAGCACAAAACATGCAACTGTGGGTGGAGTGAATAAAAATTTAGTGCGAGTGTTTACTCAAAATTTTTGAGAGAACACTCAAATTGGATAGAATGTGGAGCGCTACACTGAGACTCAAGAAGTACGAAAAAAACGGTTTTCTAGGAAAGAAACGAGAGAAAAGCAACGAATGAAGGACGCACATGACGAAACTTTAATGGAAGAATTTCCCTCCAAAATTCCCTCGGTGAAAACTAACTCATACGCACATTTCTTTCTCTTCTCCCTTCTCAGATGTTAAAACGACCGCGGTCAACACACACGGTAAGCTTCCTTGTAGGGTAAACATTATCTTAAGCTGAAGGCAGCTTCGTGTAGCATGGCGATACTTAAATCTGCTTTCAATCAACTTCTTGCGTCTCCGTGTAGCACCCCTCAATAAAATAAATCTACGTTCGTTAAACTCAGCGAAAACTCTTTACTACCATATTTTGACATTTGAGAGCTCCTTCTACTTTGTTGAGATTAAATTTGAAAACTCTCTGAGTGAACACTCAAGAAAAGTTTAGGGTGGTGATTACTAGCCCGAAGGTTCTATTTGTGTGAAGAAGATGCTACAATATTTATGTACAGAAATGGGTAAAGAACGATTCCATCTCCGTGAAAGCCTGGGGTTTTTGTAACACTTGTGTATGGAGAGGTACCATCCCTGGCTTTAATATTTCAATATGAGTGCAATCTAAATCACCTATTGCACCAGGAAAGTTATATTTAAATTGCCACTATTCCTTTGCTTCTCTCATTTCCTCAAAAGTGGTTGGAAAGTTAATCCATTCCATTGCCTTCGCACAAATAGTGCAACTACTTATTTTCGAGACTGCTGTTCTATGAACGCCAATGTCCCCCCGACTTCAAATTGAAATCCCCTGGATCCTACATATCTTAAGAATGGGCCTGTTTAGACGATTCGATCCCAGGAGCGTTCCTCACGAAATTTGTGGATGAAGGAATAAAGCCCGTGAAGAACGTTTCTGGAAGCGAACCGTCTAAACCGGCCGATAGTTTCCGGAGCTTGAAATATGAGATGATCAGGTACCTGAATGTGGCGAGTGAGGCATTAAAATTCTATCGTTTTTTGAATGCTTTTAAAGTCCCTGTTTTCGAGACCGAACCGGTTAATAGTCGACTTTTGCAGAGAACTCATTTTAGGTAGCCCCATATTCTATCTGTGAGCTGAATGTATAGAATAGAGAATATAAGAGCTGTTATTGTCTTTACACCAACTTAGACAATAAGAGGTAGTTTAAATTCCTAATATCAAGACCCCAACAACCTGTCACATTATCCCAGCAAATCCCCGTTGACAATCTGCAGAACTACTCTTCCACTTGTCGAGATTAATTACAATCGTAAATTTAATCGAATGAAAAATCTCATCCGTCGCCGTACCGCTGAGATGAATGAAATTGAAAGGCGAAAAGGCAGGGCTCCAATGCTCCCCAAAACGCCAGCCCTGGATATTTCCGTACTATATATGAGCACCACCACAAGCGGCCGCGCTCGCTCGCGTATTTGCGTCGATAATTTAGACGTTTTCGTGCAAATGTAAATATTCTCGTGCAATCGCTATTTATGGGTTCAATTAATTCTGTAAACACAGAACAAGGTTCCAATTCAATTAACTCGTCGTTTTGCATTTTACCAATGTTTAGACGCCCCAAAAACGGGGCGCACACATATAGTCAGTCGTTCGCATCGAAGGAAGGCATAGTAGTGTAGCTTCGGGGCTTTCCTGGATGTGGCGGCGGAGCTGTGAGGAAATTGTTGTAATAACGTGGAAGGCGCGACCCCTTCTGATCTTTGGAAGATTAAAAGCGCTTTTAATGTGCCCCCGGAAGACAGATTCCTTATCTGTGATGGCACAGTAATTTGTGACTTGGTTGAACTTTAATTCTCCAGGGGGAGTTCTGTTGTTGTTTTTAATGGCAATCGCTAAAATGATTTCGTTTTCATTGATCTCTGTTGGAGATTTCTTCTGTCGATTTTAAAGTGCAGGGAAAGTTCAAGGATTTAACAAACAAAAAATACGTTTGTTGTTTTGTTATTTATTGTTAAAAGTTATCGGCTACAGGAAATAGAGATGAATGGAATTGAAGTTATTTAATTGCTTTGCCTTTGAGGTAGGTTCAAGATGTGCTGCCTGCTGGTGGAGCGTGAGAAAATTTATGCGGGATCGGGATTACGAATTGGGTCACTTTAAAGGGGAAGGTGGTATTCATTTTTACTTAAAGCAGGTTAAAGTCTATAATTTTCAAGAAGTTCAACCTTTATTTTAGTGGAGACATAAAAATATACCGCTCGAGCAGATCGGTCGATAACCGTACAGCCGCAGTAAGAGGATGGCACAAAGACATAAAACTCAACCGAATAATCCATTATTCGCTGTTAATAGGATGGGATTTAAGCACACAAGATTATCTTTTTAGATAATTTTTATAGCAACCACAACGGCTGATTCTAACGAGCTACTAAACAATATAGCCAAGAAGCTGTTCAGTCTCTGTGAAAGTTTCTTGAATATTTACCTGGGAAAATAGGAAGTTTGATTTTTAATTAAGGCATAATCCTGCTTGTTTTGACTTATTTACAGCTCTCACAGCTTTTCACATAATACATTACTAAGTCAGAACAGCTTTCTTCATCTTCATCAGAACCAGACTGAGCAAGCTCTTCAGTAAGGAGTACTCCGCACCGACGGGAGGGTCGTGGACGGGGACATCTGCAGAGACACTGCAGGCACTGGTAAATACCTGCTTCCCGGATGCATAAAAGACCCTCAACAGGTCACCGTTACAGGCCAAGTGCACTCAGAGGAGTGGTTCAACTCGCTGGTAGCAGGGAAGAAAATTAACTGGGTAATCGATTACTTCTCACCATATAAATCAACCGGACTTGATAATATCTTCCCTAAGATGCTACAAGAAACCAAAGAACTAACCATCCCTTGTTAGTGAAGCTATTTAAAAGCAGCCTTCTGCATGGCTACATTCCACACTTGTGCAGGAAAGCATAGGTGGTTTTGATACCGAAAAGAGGACATGACACAGCTGAAGATTTCAGGCCGATAATTATCTCATCTTTTCTGCTGAAAACGCTATAGAGTTACGGAAAGCTCTCGAGCAAGCACCAGTGTGCAGAACCCACATGCCTACTGCAAAGGCAAGTCCACAGAAACTGCATTCAGTGAAGTGATCCGAATTGTTGAACATGCCATATCATAAACAATACATAGAAGGTACTTCCAATAATATAACAAGTTCAGCTATCCTACAATCCCTGAGGGAATGAGGGCTAGAAGCAAAGCTTGATCGATGAAAAGCTATACTGCTGCAAACCAGAGAGATTCATGCGGCTCTCGGAGGCTGTAAAATTACCAGAAGGATTAGTAGTGTTGAAAAACTCACTAGTTTTACATTGTTGCCCGTAAATGTAACGAAGAGCATTTTGGAGATCTCTGAAAAAACTTTATGAAGATTCGAAGGAATTTAGGGAAGACAAGCAACAGCTAGTAATAGCAAGGAATACTACTAGCGTATACGGAAGATTAATTGGCAGCTCAGCCTAGGTTACCTTTTATATAACTCAATGTAAATTAATTATTCTATTGTAGTTGCTAATAAATTATTGAGGACATTTTACCTGCGGCCTTTTTAGTGAAAATTTCACAAGTAGAGGCAAACCACAGGGGGAGTGCTGTCTCCGCTGCTGTAGCTTCTGGTAATGGACATCAATCTCAGAAAGAAGTCTGATGCACCCATAATGAAGCCTAGGACGACTCCAAAGTCGACCTTCTGTCAAATGAATGTGATGTGCTGCCTTAAGCCCTGGAAGGAGCAAGCCTCGTCGATGTAACCGAGGATAAGCTGCAGCGAAATGAAAGAATGATAATATACTATTATAGAAGAGGATCTTAAAGACAGCCCCGGAGGCATAGAATTCTGAGAAAACCGATTTTCTTTCCTGTGTGATATATTGGTACTGCGGCCATTCATTTGGCCTCTTGTACTACACCCATATACCTCATATTTGTAGGCCAGACCGCTTGAACAAGTTCAGCTGTCTGCCTAGTGACCTGTCGCTTAGACTTGAATGTTCCAGCAGGGACTCCTCGAACAAAGAAACCCTGCTCCTCTCTATTTCGGAAGGGGTCCTCCGCCCAGCACGTTGGCAGTCCCAAACTAATTTCGACTTGGTCCTACCGCTTGGCTATCAGAGAAGATAAAGATCCGTTTGTTATGATAGGCCCTTCTTAAGTTCTCATGAGTGCTTGCCAGTGTAGCGTACACCTCTGCTTGAAATACAGTTGCTAGGGTGCCTAGGCTTATCGCTCTGCTGAATCTGGGGCTTTCGCTCCAGATGTCGGCGCCCGCACCTGTCTCCATTTTAGAGCCATTCGTGTATCATACTATTTCACCCGGCAACACTTTAGGACCAGTCCAGGTTAGCCTATCCTGTATGTGCACAAAAGGTCGCTCAAATTTTGAGTCTCTAAAGGGCATGCAGTCCTTCCGGAATCTCTTCTATGATGTTGATTATTATAGAATGACCTCGCCCAGGTAACCATTCACTTCCAGCCGCAGCGCTGCGTTTATGGCGGACTTCTATACCTCGTGGTAGAGGGGTGCCAGATTGAGGAGAGTTTCCAGCGCTGCCCCGGTGATCGTTTCCTAGTGAAAGGAGCCAGAATCGTTTTGTCGGGATTGACTTTTCGTTCTACCAGATCTTGTGCCTGCTGCAAACCCTTTGACATGCTCTTTCAGTGTCACCCGTAACTCAGCCTGTGCACCAGATTGTGCAGTGCTGCCTCAGTGGACTTGCCCACCTGGTACGCATGCTGATAGGAGCTTAGTGGTTGGAGTTGAAGATAAGTGTCCCCAGTTTCAAATTGTAAAACTTTCATGAATGCTGCTATTAATCCCAGCGAAAACGCTTCAATTTACTCTTTCTCACTAAATTAGACACAATCGTATAGATACTTCTAGTTTAGGCATTTAACTAGCGAACGCAGCCTACCTCCGACTATAAAGGAGGACACTTCAACATCGGGGAATCTTAACATCGCAAAAGAAATAAAAGTGAACAGATTCTCGCAAGCAGAAAAAATAATGGCCCAATAGAAGTAGGAGTCGAGTATAAACTAAAAGGAAATGGAACGAATGGTGCCCCAGAAAAGATATATGGACATTACAGAAGAGTATTTCAGAAACAGTCCCGTAGGCAAAAAATTCTGAAAACACTTGCTTAAGGAAGCAAAGACAGATTTCGGGTTGTAACAGAAGCCATGATGAGGAATCTACAGCCAACACTTTATTGCCCAAAGTTACCATGATATACATGCATACAAAATAGGCACAAATTTGGGCCCTTATTATTTCTGTGAACAGGTTCTCTTTAGTTTAGGTAATGAAAAATTATTTAAGTCGAAATTTTTTTTCTTCTTATTTATAAAAAGATAATTTACTTTTTGTAGTGTCAATCATCAATACCTTAAAATCAACTTTAATTATTCAAGATCGAATACCAATTATTCTGTAATCTTGACTTAAAATTAACATTTTGAATGCAATCAATTGATAGAATATAAAACCTTTTAAATGTGTTTGTAAATCCCATTATTCCGCAGCAGCAGCAGCAGCTTTACTGGCCGCCTTCTTGCGACTCTTTTCAAGCTTCTTCTCCTCCGCTGTTTTCCGCAAACCCTTCACCTTCCTAGTTTGAATCTTAGTAATATTTTGTCGACCAACATGCACCCGTCCACGAGTTGTGCCCAGTTCATCTCTAGCAATATTCTTCTTCTTTGTAACTTTAAGATCTTTCGGCTGTCTTCTAGCCTGCTTGAATAGATCTTCAGAGGCAATTTTAGTCCGTCGAATCGAGAAATCAATTGAAGGCCCAATTTCTGCTAATTCAATTCTTGGCGTTCTTTGTCCAGATTTTTTTAAAAGGATTTTGTATGATCGCATCATTATAGTCATGTCATCAGTAACTGTAAAACTCAAAACATGCTCGATACCTTGCAGTCGAATTGCTTCAACTTTGTCCCTTTGGAATGCATCAATAAAAAGACTTTTTAAGCGACGTAGCTCTTCTGTTTGGTTCCATTTTGGACCATTAAATATTAGACAGGGCTTGACACAGGTCCCGATTTTATCATTCTTGAAGTCTGCCAGTCCTTGATAGTGTTTTATTCCGAGCTCAACCATGTCCAAGAGTTCATTTTCAAAAGTTCGTCCCAGAATTAAGTTATCAGGACGTTTTTTAGACGTTGATCCAAACATAAATAGAGCACAATCATTTTTCATTGTTAAGCTAGAAATACATGTGGTTAAAACTAAATAGAAACGGATAAAAAAAATGATAAAACTTACAATTCTAAAGAAGATGCGTCTTCGAAGGGAGATATGTCATTTTTCCGCGAAAGGACTTTACACAAAGGTTTTTTCAGGTGATATAAATCTTTCAGAGCTTGTTTTATTGGTCCAGCACACTTTCTTCCTTCAATAAATAAGGTGTTTTTTGCAGCTTCAATAATTTGCGGCTCACGAGCTAGGAGGATCTTTTTACCCTTCCGAGTTGTTGGTTTTCTAGCAATATCAATATATTAATGACTTGCTAAATAGATCTATATTGAACTTACCGTATTCTTAAGAGGGACATGGTATTATTTTTATTATATTTTGAGAAATTTGCACTAAACTCAGCTCTTCACGAAGTTAATTCAAGAAAAGAATATAAACAAACACACGTGCTCACAGCAATTGTCAGAATGTTCGAAAAATTCGAGAAAACTGCATTATCGATTTATACAGCTGTGCTGTGGCTAGTCAGGCAATTTTTGCGACAATGGCAAAATAATTTTAAATTTTAAAACGTTATTTTCGAAATTATTAATGTAACGGATTTCATAAAACATGTTGCCTTCGTGTTATTTTCTTTGGATATTGTTTAATGAGATTAATTCTCCTGCACTGCTGCGTGTACACCTGAGGGGTTATCAAACTGTCCCTCTTTGGTCATGAAACAGGTTTTATATGGCGGATCTATAGAGGACATACTCGACAACACTCACAAACCCAAAATGTACGTGGGAGGCAAAATCGAACCGATAACCAAATAATTAATTTCGAACCGATAACAAAATAATTACACCCTTCGAAGCGCTCTAAACCAAGATGTCAAGTTATCATGTCGAGGGCTGCGTGGAAGTGTCTGCACTGTCGTCCTCTGAGCAGTGTCGTCCACTGAGCACCCTGGGTACGGAGGGTCTGTCATAATGAATACTTTCGTTTACCTATCATACTCATGGGACCCTTAAGGACGGGTATAAAGGAATTCAGTTGGGTGGCTTTTGCCGATCGGACCTGGACGGCGCTGGGTATATGTTAAAGATAGGATTCTATACCTCTTTGTGAAGAGGACCAGTTCCGTTTTTACGCTGAGTCCGTGGGAGGTAGTCCAGCTGGGGAGGGTTTGTAACGCCGCATCCATGAGATCACAGAGGACTTGAGGAAATTTTCTTTCTATGATGATAGTAATGTCATCCGCATACGCCAGGACGTGATGCCCCTCTGCCTCCATGCGTCGCAACATCTGGCTGATAGTTACAACCCATAGGAACGGGGAAAGAACTCCTTGCGGAGTTTCCTTTATTTATGGCCTTTCGGACCGAGCTGTCGCCCAAGATTGAGCTCACCATCCTGCCAGCAAGCATTTGGTGAATAAGAGACACCAACGATGCCTCGATTCCATGTTTTGGCAAGGCTAGGATAATGGCGTACGGCAATACATTGTTAAACGCTCCCTATATGGTCTATGTCAAGAAATGCTGCTAATTTATACTGATGCTAGGCGAAACAGAAGCGGATGCTACTTTACAATGGTGCAGGCTTATCCGTATCACCTGCACCATCCCCCAAGTGTTTTGCTTCGACGACAGTCACCTCCGCTTCCTTGTCGCTGCAGGTGACTTCGTCGATGCCTGAGCTGAGGAGTTGTCCCTCCGTGTGCAGATTACCGACGGCTCTGCCCAGCTCGGAGTCTCGATCTGTTTCCATGTTTTCTAGTTCATCGCCAGAAGTCTTGGTGCAGGCCACTTGCTTCACTACGGCTTCCATGTCTGTTTTGTAGACCTTCAGCCCGATCTGTTGGAAGCCGTAGTTCACGGCATATTTTTCTTTTGCTAGCTGGTTCAGGCATTATTCATTTAGGAGCAGAATAACTTGCATTGTGGCCCTGTTAATCTTCTCCGTTTTGATATCTTTCCAGTTATCGATGTTGATGTGATGCTTGAAGCCCTTCAGCATGGTGAGAATTTCCTCAGGTTCCGATGGACCCGTGCCGTGAAACCATGCTCTGGCCCCGCTCTTTTGCTAAGCAACCTGCAATTGGATTGTTTATAGTTGGATCTTTATAAACTAGATAATTGTCGAAATCTAGCAAGGTCGAAGTTCCAAGCCGAACATTGACCTGCAAACCATTCCACTTAACTTAAAAAATTCCAAATTACATTGGTAAAAATATTTTCTTTTATTTATATAAAAAATAAATTACGTTCACATTTAAATTAATATTGATAAGAGGTTTTTTCACATACTAGAATACCTAATATGATGTACTGGGACTTACAAAATACCAGTGGTTCATAAGACCAACAGACTTCCTACGAAAGAAGGGGGGCACAAACTAAACATTGCCTTCAAAACGAATGATTGTTAACTTTATATTTTCTGTAACAATGATTTTTTTTTGTTTCTTTTTTTTACAAGATTATTCCTTATTATTTATTACTTCATAGAAGCAATATTTGACAAATCTTAAAATTTTTCTTTACCTGTATCAAAAATTGTGAAAAAATCAATTATAAATAATTACTTGACAAAGAATTGCTCTATATGAATGTTTAATTTGTTTAATTCTAATATTTTTTTGTTTTAAACTGAAGATTCTAGTACCTAATGATCTGGTATTCTCATATTATGTACTTACATCTAATGAGCTTACATCTAAATTTGTAAAACTAAAGGGAATCACATGTAAATCCTTCTTAGATCTGATGGCGATGTTATCATGTTGCATTGTGGGCAAAGTTTTCTAGCTCCTAACGTTCTTAACCAGCACTCTTCACAGTGAACATGCCAGCAGCATATGGATACAACTGGCTTCCTAAATTCGTCCATACAGATCAGACATTTAACCTTATTACTAATTTGATTCTCGTACTCGCGGATCTTATTCTTGAGAGATTCGACTATTTGACTAAAGCTGTCGCTATCGTTAATGTTAAGGGAAGTACTGGAAATGGGAGGGTTTTTACTATTATCATTCACCCTATCAGATCTTATATCAGAACAATTTGTGTGATTATCAGCAGAATTTGAGCTTGTACCCGCTGACTGCTGATGTGAAACAGTCGATAGATCATGGCCAGTTACTAGTTTTCTTAGGTAGACATTCTCGTTTTGTTCAGTTTCAGTTTCTCCAGCTGATGGTACTATAGTATCTCTATCTGTATATTGTGGTGGTCCGTAGATCTGTGTGTCATCACCATCAACATTTAAGTCTTCATCTTCGTCCTCATTGTTGCAGTTGTTTATTGATGTGCCTATTCCGACTGCTGAATAGCCGCCTTCCAGCAGACTGGCTGCTCTTATTCGCTTCTGTCCAGCCCATTCATACTCTTCGAATGATTCACCCTCGATATCAATGCTTTCATCATCGTCGCTAACCTGTCCGTTGGCTGCCCTGTCCGGGTTCTCACTCTTACGCAGGCATAGTTCAACATGAACGTTTATATCTTCTGTTGGTCTCTCGTTGCATATGGGACAGACTGGCTGTTCTTCTAGCTTCCTCTTTCGGGTTTTTATCTGAAATTGATTTGACTTATTCTTTATAAACATTGAAAAATAAAATGCAACAATTAACGGAACTTAAAAATTGATAAAAGTGTGAGGTGAAAGTGTAAAATGGCGTGCTTGTTTGTTTTTATGTGGAAATCTAAGCTCTGGAATCACCCTTTGTACTGCCAGTCTGTTATGTCGTTCATGTCATGGGGCAATATTTGGGAATAAGTTTAGCCCGAAAGAGAGAAAAGTATAAATGAGTTAGATTTCATTGAAATGATTGAAGGTGAACCCGTGACCATTACAACATAAATCCACAGTCAGCATACCAAAAGATGGGCCAACCTTTAATTCGGAACGGTCCACTAAAATTCAGTGGTAAAAGTGTTATTGAAGCCAATTCAGTACTTTGTTTTAGAAACGTTCTTTTTTTATATCGAAGCCTAAAGATTTGCCCAACAGATGACTCTTGCCAGAAAATGGCTTCCGTATGCCGGCTTTATACGTATTGCTCTAACACGCTATCTATCGAACCGACAATGGTCGAGGTGAAAACGACAATAAAATCGCTGAAAAATGGAAAAGCGAAGAGAATAGACACAACACAACAGCTCCACATTCTCATAACACACATATGGCATTCGGATCGTGTCCCGCCGGCGTGAAAGAAAGCGATCATTGTGCCAATTTTGAAGAAAGGCGACATTTGGGAATGCAAGAATTATCACGTAATTAGCCTTCTTTCGATCGACGGCCAAATATTAACGAAAATCATACAATCGAGGCTACAGAAGCATCGAGAGCAAACGAGCCGGAAAGAACAAGCGGGATTTAGACCACATCGTGGATGCATTGATCAAATATTCGCTCTCCGTCAGCTAATGGAAGAAAGAATTCGTTTCGGCAAACGAACTGTCGTAGTTTTTATCGATTTCAAATCTGTTTGCGATTTTATCGATTGAAAAAGTTTGTGGAGAGCCTTGGAAACCGAATACGCGCCATTGAAAATCATCCAACTCCTCCAAGCGTCGTACGATGACTCATCCAGCAGAGTTCGTAATCGAAGCGACTTATCCGAAGAATTCCCGATTAAAGCAGGTGTACGACAAGGAGACGTCGCTTCGCCACTTCCCTTCAACATGCGCGTGTGATCGACGCGATTATGCGTGCAGCATTCGATGGATGACGCGGAGTTCGATTCGACGACAACAAATAGTAACGAAGCCTCCAATCTCGGAATTTTTGTCGTCCAATCCTGAGTATTAAACCAACGTTCACAATGTAAACTGGCTGACTTACTCAAATGGCACCAGTGTTTGTGGCAGGGACGTCAACCTCCCTGCAGATACCAATAATTTACATCAAGTTGTGAATCCTCCCACGAGAGTCCCTGATGTTACTGGTCAAGGAGCCTACCTCCGGAAGCAATAATCTTGCTGAATTCAACCCCACCAAAACAAAGTACTGTTTTATTTTAAAAAAAGCAGCCATCGGCCCGTACTTTTATTTATAAATCATACATTCAGTGTCTTCTTGAATACAACTCTCTGGTTTGGGGGGGGCGCCTTGAAAACCACCTTGCGATGGTTAGAAAAGCTGTAAAAAAGGACTCCCATCGAACCCTTAAGGCACCGTAGGACGGCAATCTACCTAACACCAGATTAGTCCACTGGTCTCATTCCCTCCATCCGCATCTCCCCAAAAATAATGGATCTTGATGTTTCAAATATTGTTATATTTTTTTAACCCCTGCATATGAGAAGAGCAATTACTGCTGAGAAAGTCTTAATTAATTGCAAGAAGAATGGCAATGGAGTTTTGGCCGGAATGGTCTAGTCCTTGATGGGTACAATGGTTTTTTTTTTTGTTTATGTGAAAGTCTAAGCTTAGGTGTCCCCTTTTATACCACCAGTTCATCCACTTTCAAATCATAAAAGTGCATCGACAAAAACAGCCTATTAAATTCTTTTTAAACTATTTTGCATAAGTCATTTCTCAATCGACATAATTAGCCTTTCCTTTCCTTCAAACTTACATGACTCGGCTCGGCTAGCTCCATAAATTATTTTGATAATGAATCCATGTCATAAAACATCACACACTCATTATGAATAGAAAAATGCATAATCGATGATATCGACACAACAACAACAATTGGAGTATCAGACTGAAGTAGTGATTGCGAAATTATAAGATAAACAATGTTTTGCTGCTTGATTATGCCTAATTTATGGCTGGGGCAAGGCAATATCCACAATCACATTAGCATTTTTGAATGCGTCCCCCCGAGAGACCCTTATGCAAGAAAGGCGTCAATTTAACCACTATTCATTTATCCTTTTAAATCTGTGGATGTTTTAGTGTGTTCTGTCTGGATAATAGAGAAAGCAAAATATATTAATAAATTAAAATAAAACTAACTAAAAACAAAACAAACAAGAATCCACTTCAACGGAATAACCTACCCTCAATCTCGAATGCCGATTATTTCTAATTTTTTGGAATGTAACCCATGGGCAGCCGCTGGAGTCATCTCCATTTGATGAACATCCTGGCAGTGGATCATGGTACGTGCTACCATTTGTTAATGACTTCTTAATTTTCGGATTCAATTGCAGCTTAACAAGTCGTTCAACTTCAACCTCGTAATGTTGCTCAATTTCTGATGCCCGAATTGTCACTCCGCAAACAGGACAACAAATCGGATCCGTTTGCTTTTTCCTATGCCGATATCCTCGGCCCTCCTCCAGTGTATTATCCATTATAATTGTAAATTATGTTTAATCCTTTCTCAATATAGATAAAAATTCTTTTTGATTTAATCCTTCGGCACAATATAAACAACAAAACATAAAAAATACATTAAGACACAAACTTAAAAAAAACTTTACGAAACGAAATCACTTAACATCTTCATGTTTCAAAAATATATCTCGTCGTATTCATGTAGTAAAATAATTATATTTCGTAACGATTGATAAATTAAAGTTATTTTTATGTTATTTAAGCTCTTTCATAGAAATTTTTTAAGTTTTTCATTGAACAAAACACTTTTCCCCGAGATATCAACATAACCAAGATCTGTCGAATTTACCAACTAACACAAATAAATGTAGTTATGTATATGATTTTTATTTATTTCGAAAAGTGGTTTTATCAAAACTTTTGATATACCAAATTTTTTTGGTAATGCCAGATTTCATAATCATTTTTAAGTGTTTTTAATATTTATACTAACAAACTACAAGAAAAATTAATAAAAACAAACAATTTTTATAATTAAAAATAATATATTTTAACTCCTTTACGAATTTATAGCAGTAAAAATAAAGATTTTCAATATAAAACAATTTCGAACTATTGCGCTGCACTAGTAAGGAATCAATGCTACCAAATTTCAAGAATGAAAAAAACAACATATTCAAAACTTCAAGATTTAAATTGAAACATAAACGAAGCTTCTTGTTGTGCGTTATATATTTAATGTGATTATATTTTGTGTTTTAAATAAGAAATAAATGAATATAGAATCATGGATAAGAAAAGAAAGAGATCATCTGTAAGTTTTATACCTGATTGTGCATTAATTTTCTTAGTAAGGAATTATGAAAACAAATAAAAAGGATTGACGCGTTTTTGTTTACAATTTTCCTTGATTTTTTTCCCTTCCAATTGTAATGTGTTATCTCTTCTTTATTTAGTGATAATTATTAGAATTTTGATTATTATTATTAGTTTATATTCTACAGAAATGTATTATCAATTATAATCCAAAATAAAAAATGGGATCACACAAGAATATGAAAAGCGGTTTTTGGCTTAATGCTTTAATTGAATAAGTCAAGTGAAAATATTGTTTTTGTTAGAGAACTGGGCTTATTTGTGAATTAAAAGTTACTGTCCCAAAATGAGTTTTTATTAGATTCTATATAACTAAGCAAGGACACGAAAATTTGAACTTGTCACGTTTTATTACCCGATTTCAAGATAGATAACATTTTATCATAGGTATCTAAATAAGAGGTTATTTAAATGTTGTGAACCCCATCTTGGTCCAAAAATGCCATGCTAGCCCTGAAAAAGGACAAGGGTTTTATATAAAAAAAAAACACCACTGCTATTCTCAGTCAAACATAATTTAATGTGTACCAAAAAAGGGGCTATAGCTTTTGGTGGCGAGCCAAATGGGTCATAGCGGGAATAATTTTATTGGAACAGATATCTTACTTTAGTAGAATCACTATAATAACGATGAAATATTGCCATGTATCCATCCATCCAATGGTTCTACAGTCTGAATCAGGCCTCCTCTAGGGCATTTCTCCTAGTTTGAGGACTCCAGTTCTCCAGTTTTGAATATTGTGCATTGCGTCTGCTTCAGCCATCACAGAGTCCATCGATCTCCTCCTGGGTCTTCCTACTGGTCTATTTCTCGAAATTTCTGCCACCATGAGCCGTTTTGGAATACGAGTTTCGTCCATCCAGATTACGTGGCCGGCTAGTCTTACTCTGTTGATATTTGTATCAGTCGTACAAGCTTGGAGGGGATTCCTAATTCGAATAAGATCCTATACAGCCTCTCTCTGTTTATCGAGTCAGATGCCTGTTCAAAGTCCGCAAATATCTGGTATATATATCTATATTCCTTTCTCACGTTTTCTCCAGAATTTGCTTTAAGGTCAGCTGTTGGTCCGATTTTGACCAATTGTTCTAAAACCAGCTTGATATTCTCAAGGTCGTCCGCTATAGGTTTTAGTTTTTGTTTCACAAGGATTGTGAAGGTTTTGTAGCTGGTGCTGAGCAGTGAGATGCCTTTGTAGTTTTTACAGGTTAATTTATCTCCTTTCTGGTACATATAATAGCTTTCTGCCAGTCATCTAGTATAACTTCCTCCCCCCAGATGGTTCATATGAGTTCGTGTAAGGTTTGTAATAGGGTCCTCCTTTTTTTAGTAGCTGAGGTGCGATTGCTTTTTTGCCTTTTACAGCTTCACGTACCTCATCCAGTGTTGCTGGTTCTATTGGGATATTATCTTGAAGAATTACAAATGCCTCTGTCTGTGGATCCTCGTTTATTCAATAGGTTCTGAAAATAATGTCTTTTTTTATCCTATCAGGGTCTGCTAATGGGTTTCCAGACTGCAGATGCCCGTAACACGCCCAGACGCTTCTATATATTCTCCACCGATGTGCCTGCGAGAGTAACCCCAATCTGGCAAATTCATCTGCCTTCTCTCGATGCCCCCGATGTTCCGATGTTCCTAGTACCAACTCCCGGCCACTGCCTAAATTTAATTTTGCGACCATGTAGTCGGTACGTCCTGATATTTCCTGTGGTAGAGAGCGCAGTATATTACTGCACCCATAGGTTTTCTCGACCGAACAACCCGCTTCACGCAGTCGGAGGGTGGTACAGGCCGCCTGCTGCCATGTATATACTACATTGTCAACCGCTGCATCTGAGCTTATAGATAGATGCTAACTCCCTCTCAACCTCGATGGCTGTTAGTTCATCCAAGCTCTCACTGAGCTCTTCATCGGACTCAGCCTCTTCGTTAGAAGAAGCCTTTTTGAAGACCTTTACCCATACCTATCTTACTCCAACATACCCTTTCGAGCCCTTTTAGGCACTCGTCGTTGATTAACATTACCAGTGTTCTACTATTTCACTGCGATTCCTAGGCCTTGAGTACCTTACAGTTGTCCATACGGAAGCCCCTGTTGTGGCTTCGAAGTTGTTCGAGCAATTTGACTGGCTCTGCTCCCATTTTTCCGAGCCAGATTCTCAGTCTTGGTCTTTTGGTAATATCTCTCGCCAAAATAAGGTCCAGGCGGACCCCTTACCCGGCGTCTTTTGGACGAGCAACGCATTTTACCAGGGACCACGGCTCAGACTACGGGTATTCGTTATCAACTGCCCCGCTTTTGCTGCTTGTGGTAATGTCTTTCAAAGGGAAGCGTTGTTAGGTGAACGAAGATGTAGTTTCGTGAATTGAGAATTGAATCTTAGAGATTAAGAATTATAATATTGTCCAATAGTATAATCAAAATACCTGATTATTTCCTAAGTTTTATTTGTACATATTGTATAGTTTTGTTTTATTTCTGTTTAAATTTCTCTTCAGATACTCAAGAGACGTCCTATTCTTGATGTCGCTAGCCCCACCGATACAACATACACGAGACAATCGAGAAGAATAAGTTTTTCTGAAAAAAATTTAGTCAAGTAAGTAATACTAATAAGAGTTTTGATAATTTATAATAAAACGTAATTTTAATCAAGAGAGTTTATGGCCGGTGAAGAAGTGGCAACAATATGGGGAACTTCATATGAGGAACAAACTGAAACTATGAATATAGCAGTAGCAGCAGCAGCGAAAGTTCAGGATAATGTAAATAATCTTGAAGCTGATAACTCCGTAATGGTTTTAAGAAAAGGAAAGTTTGTGGTGAAAACTCCTCACGAAGCTAATTTAAAAAAGACGAAGAAAAATAAAAAGGAACAGATCTTGCCAGAACATGATAAAGAAAATATTATGGTTGGTGCCCTCGATATTTTTCAAAGTAATAAAGAACAATCTATTAATGATCAGAGTAGAGTATCACCAACAGCAAATGTCGAAGAAGTAGATATGGAATTATCTGTTTGTTTAGACGAGACGGAAAAGCCAGCTCCAATAGTTGCAACAGAGTCTTCTTCTACATCAATTGCAACAAAACCAGTACTTCAAGATAGTTTAGATATTTCTTTAACAGCTGATGAGATAATTCAATATAGTAGTAAAAAACCGAATGTAACAGAAGTAAAAGAAACGCCGTCAAAGGATAACGTTTCAGTAAATATTGATCCTGTGTCCAAAACCAGTTTATGCCTTTCTAACACGGAAATATCAATAAATCCTTATAGTAGCTTTTCATTTTTTGAAAAAGAACGTAAAAAATTGAAACGGATAAGTAAATGCTCTGGAAATGGTTTGATTGATATAACACTTACAGATATAAGAGATTTCAGTGAATGTAGCTCTCAAAATTCTGGACAAAGAAGTAGAAGTTCATCATCAATTAATCCAATTAATATTGAAAGTATTGTTGAAGATAATATGCAGATTGATTGTGGTGATGTTCAACCTCAAATGGATAACGCGAAGGCACTGGAGGAAACAATGGTTTTTGATAACGAAATTTTAAATACAGGTCCACTAAACAAAGCTGAAAATGTGAAGGCCGAACGCTATCGTAAAACCTTAGTTTTTAACAATGATAGTATGTTTGTTGATGGTAACAATAGAAATATTCCTATAAATGAAACAAACAAACAAATTATGATTGATAATACAATAGGTGATGTTATGGATATTTCTAATGATGGTGAAGATGATCAAATGCAAGCAGAAAAGGATACAAAACTTGCCTTAAGTCGCAAAACTATACATTTTGAAAACGCATCTTTAAATATAGATAAAACATGTTCTAATCACAATATAAAATTAAATAAGACTGCAGAAGGAGGAATTGAAATGATGAACATCGTATCAAAGAATCGCCAAACACAGTTATTTGAAAACGATTCTATTGAAAAGGAAGAATTCGATAAACAAACGAAGAGTAACCCAATGAAACGTAAGACGCAAATATATAATGGTGAAGATATTGTTCAAGATTCTCATTATTATTATAACACACAAAGTGTATCGGAGGCTAAACGTAGAACTGTTTACTTTGATAAAGATGATATAGAAGCAGAAACAGAACATGTTAAAAGAACTGGATTGCTTACAGATAAACAAAATGTCCGTAAAACTCAAATATTTGAGAGTGATGACATTGTACAAGATTTACATTATAGTAAGCCTGATATATCTGAAAAGAGCCGTAAAACTATTCATTTTAATAAAGAAAATATAGACATTGAAAATCAAGAAATTTGTTCTGAAACAAATAAATTACCCAAGAGGGGGCGTGATACTCAAGTATTTCTGAGTGATGATATTACAACAAGTTCATTTAATACTAATAAAACAAGTACCGCCGGAGCTAAACGTAAATCTATACATTTCGAAAACGCTGATATGCACGAAGAAAGCCTTCGATTGACAGAAAAAATTCAAATAAATCACGAAGGATGTGATCAAATGGATATAAGCTTAATGTCGGAAACTAGCACTTCTCATCCAGATTTCAGCTCGAAAAATCAAACCAAGCATGAGTCTAAATATTTTGTAGAGGAAAACAACGACAGTTTAAATTTTCCTAGTAATAGAGAAACAATGTTATATAATAATTCTAATATAGAAATTGAATTTGATGAAACGTACAAAACAATTGGACATGAAAGGTCATATAAAAATGTGAAGGATGCACGCAAAACTATTCATGAGCCAGCAGATATTGAAGTTGAAAATGAAGAAGATCATAGTAAGAAAAAGATTCTGTCCAAATATCAGCAAATTAAAGACAATACTCATGTATCTAAGAGCGAGAATATAATCCAGGACTCGTTTAATAATAATCCAACTTCATTTTCTTCAAATCGTAAAACTATACATTTTAATAATATCGATTTAGAGATGGATAAAACACACCTGCCATCATCAATTACCAGCTTCAAAGAGAATGATGCCAAAGAAACTGATAATATGGATTTAAGTTTAATACTTGAGCCAGAAGATGCACCTCAACATGAGAATCAGCCGAGAAAGTCTCACCAAACAATATTAACTAACATTACTCATAAAGAAATTGCTGAGGATGAGTCTCTTGATCTAGATATCAAAGAAAAATCTTATAAAAATTTTAAAGATAAACGCCAAACAATTTATGATCCAGTCAATATTGAAATAGAAGAAGATAATTGCTTAGAATCAAGAAATCAACAAATGTATAACAAAACAAATGAAACATTCAGAAATCAGCAAAAACACAACAAAACATCAATAAGCGATACTCAAGTTATTGTGCCAGATTCAGTTAACAACAATCCAAGTACTTCTGATGGAAAACGAAAAACTACTCATTTTCTCAATGCTAGTTTAGACATGGATCCAACATGTGCACCATCATCAGGTATCAACATGAACAAAAATAAAATAAATGCAAAAGAAGATGATTGCATGGATCTAAGTTTAACACCAATACTCCATACCGATATTGAGCAATGTAATAATACTAAAGATAACATAAAACAGAATAAATCTCGTGCAACCACTATATTTAAAAATTCTCATATTGAAGTTGAAAATTATAATTTAACTAGGCATGAAAAAAGCTATCGAAGCTTTAATGAAAAGCGCCAAACTATTCATAATCCGATTGATATTGAAACAGAAGAAACAAATATTGTTGAAAATGCAGAAACTTATCCTCAAACACTAAAAAGCATATCCTCAACTTTCGAAACTGAAGATATTCCTCAAGCATCACATTGTACAGAACAAACTACTTCTGATTCACGTAAAACTATATATTTTAATAATGCAGACTTAGATATGGACCAATCATCAGCAGTTACTTCAAGCAAAGAAAAAACGAACGACGACACAGGTTTAAATCTACCAAATAATAAAACAGAGAGTAAAACTGCTCATAGTAATTTGTTAAAGAAGAAAGTTCGACAAACAACATTCTATAACAATACTTATATAGACATTGAAAAGGATGAATCTGCTGCTTTAGCTAAACATGAAAAAACATGTCAAAATAATAAGCGTCAAACAATTATTGAGCCAATAGATATTGAAGCAGATGAAACAGATGTTGTATCAAAAAACAATCGTTCTAAAAGTGTTGTTAATGAATCAACGAGTGTTGTTCTCCCTAATAAGTTAATGCTCAGTAAATCTGTGATTCTTGGGCAGCAAAAGGAAAAGAGTTTACATGATAGATTGAACATGTCAACGGAAGCAGCATCTGAACATTCTACTCATTCAAAGTACCATTCGAAAGCAGATCGTAAAACTAATTTCACAAACTCTATCATGGCGGAGGATAAAGCATCAGACCGGCTTAGAAAAGTAGATGAAACTCGTAAAACTATTTTATGCAGTAATGAAGAAATGGACATCACTACTAGTAGCGAAGATGTGATTAGCGGAAATACTAAGGAGATACAATCTACTTGCCCGAAGGTAGTCGAGAAATGTGAGACGTCAACAGCTAAGAGTAAGTGTGCTTATATTTCCTACACAAAATTGTATCTTGTTAGTTTGAATCTTCTCCAGTCACGGGGCACTCCATTATCTAGGTTCGACAGATGTTCCAGGCCCTTTTTTGATCAGCTGCTGAAGGGAAGGTTCAAAAAGTCTGGTGGAACCTCTCGGAAGAAGTTAAACGGGTTGGACGAGGCACACCGCAGGGTGGGGACCTATCGCCGCTCCTTTGGAATTTAACAGTCAACGAAGTGTTAATACCATAAGATAGTCTGGGTGCACCACGGTGGCCTATGCTGATGATATTGTGCTGATGGTGACCAGTAAGAACATCTCAACAATAACAGATATAATGCAACGAGCATTGGACACTCTTGTTCATTGGGCTACTACAAAGAGTGTAGGCGTTAACGCAGCTAAGACTGAAGTAGTGCTTTTTACGACTAGGTCATTTTGTATCTACACAGATTGCTCTAAAATTGGGAACAGCGTTGGTTGTGGGTCTGAGTTTTTGAATATAGATACCTCTCTTCGTCTACCCGACCATTTCAGTATCTTCCAGGCGGAACTAACTACGATCTGTGAGGCTCTCGAATGGCTGAAGATAAATTATATATGAATAGCCAGGTGGCCCTCAAGGCTCTTATTTCTGTTGTTACAACATCCACGACTGTTCTGAACTGCGGCAGGTCTCCTGTGTGAGACGATCACTCAGTTTGATATAACTCTGTGTTGGGTTCGTGGACACACGGGAATCACGGGAAACTGCAGAGCGGATGAGCCTGCTGGACAAGGAACCGAAATGAAAGGATACTCCACTTAACCCAGATGGGAAGGCCCTTAACCACCTATAAACTGGCTGCGAGAAAAATCGCCTTAGCTCGAGCCGTGCTGAGATGGACCACAGCAACAGTGTGCCGCGCTCCTCACACTCACTCAAAATGACAAAAAAAAATTAGCTATGTAGTGAAGGTGCTCATTTGTCACTGTCTTTTTCGCCCGCCCGCCGAAAGATTGCGACTGCCCCCCACAACGACTTATAAAGATGAATTTGAGGAAGAAACTGCCTCCCATCTTCTCTGTAGGTATCCAGCCTTGCGAGGAAAAGAGGTACCTGCTGCTTCTTCGTCCCTTTTATAAAATGGTTATTGGTGTTAGTTTTCACGTCGAAAATTTTTGTTTAACTCCTCCCTCTTGCCGTATTGCCCCTCTCTTCTAAAAAATCGGTTTTACCACAGATAACGAATCATGGTGCAGATATGACCATTGCATATTCCCCTTCGGTTCGATTTTTGTCAGTGCTATTTAGAGTTGAGCCGGATTTACTAGAGGCAGTACATTTGTCCTTTACATGATCGTAAATTGTACTGAGGCCAAAATTTTTTGAAATGTCCCGAAATGAAATGTACTGGTATATGAGCATGTATTGAGATAAACCAGGCGAGGTGTGATTGTAAATACGTAGTGTAGAGATATGGATTTCTTCGTCCTTACTTCTTTTGGGGTAGTAAAATTCAACTTGAAATGACGGTGGACTATAAATACGTAGTGGTGGGTTTCTTCTTGCTTAGGCTAAGAACATAGTGAAGCAAAGAGCAAAGCAGCGATGAAAGCGCAGAGCAAAGCGACGAAATCAAACAAGTGAATTCATGTTAACACGTCCTTAGTGGATCATACTGCAGCACAAGGCAATCCAAATTAAGCCCTATCATAGTCCGTTAGACGTAGAACCAATATATTATCTCAATTAATCTTTTTTTTTTTAATTTTTATTGTGTTCTAATTTTCACAAGCGACGATGAAATCATGCTTACTAAATTGTTATTAAATTGATAATGATTAAAACAAGAATACATCTAATTCAATATACTCTACTAATAATAATTTTATTTTACAGACATGACAATTGTTAAATTAAGTCCCAACAAAAGGAATAAATCTCAGCGGGTTTCTTTATATAAAAAGGTTTTGACAAGAAAAGCAAAAGATCGTAAAACTATACTTTATAATAATGAAGGAATTGATGAATCTACTATATATGACGAAAATAGATTGACTAGAACTGTTGAAAATGAACAACGGCTAGAGCAAGGTCAATCTCAAAAAAGTCAAAAAGAAATCGACACAATATATTCTGTAAACTCATGCATGGGACAGGATATAGATATTCAAAATGGTAACAATTATGATAATATAGAGAAAAGTCGTTCGACAATGGCTGATGGTAAACGCAAAACCACATGTGAAACTGTTACCATGCAATTTGATGAACAATCCGATGATTTTCAACAGAAATCGGTGTGCCATCAGAGTTTTAATTCTAATAAAAAATACAAATCGGACAAGAGTCGAATAGATGAATCTGGGATTGTTCCAAATGTAATTTCTAAACCAGTTGGTAATACAGATAGTCGTAAAACAATTTTGTTTAGTGATGCAAGAATCGAAGATGATAAAACTGCTATTAGACGTGGAGAAAAATCATGTTATGGAGGTCCGTTGTCCACAAAAAATAAGCGACAAACAATATTTGAACCAGTTAGTATGGATATCGAGCAAGAGCCACAGTGCAACTTAGATCACCCGAATAATGTTTATATTCCTGAAAAGGAAAATCAAATTCACAGATCAGTTTCACACAAAAATCAAACTGAAACAGAAGAAAACAATGAAAATGCAGCGAAAATTGATGGACAAAGAGGCACGATCTATTTTAGTAATAACGAAAAAAATTATGACCGAATGGACACAACGCTATCTCCCGAGCATGTTAATCCGGCTCGAAAAACAATTATTTTCGAAGAGTGTGAGAATGATATAAATTCTGAGCAAACAAATCAAATATCTAATGCAAAGAATCGTGCAAGCTCGTTTCATATGGACCAATCGAAACCCGAACTTCGCGCTGAGCCTATAGATGACACAGGAACAAATCCATATATCTTACCAGGCACTCCAAGAAATCTACAACGAACAATTTCTTTTCATGCCAGTCAATGTCTTTCTACGCCCAATCTCTCTCGTAAAAGTTACCAGAATAAAGAAGAATTGTATACCCCAAGAAGAAATTTATATGAAACTACTGCTGATTACTTTGAAGCAGCAGAGCTAGAATGTTTTGAAGAGCTGGAAGATATTGCTAAAGATCAGTCAATAGCGCAGGACATAGCCAAGGACTGCTTTAATAGATCTACAAAAACTGTAAATAAATCTAATAAAAAACCAGCTGTTTACAATAAGACTTTAACAGAAAGTGAAGAAGTGAACAACAGAGTACCAAAGGCCTTGCTTAAGGATTTACGACCTAGTTTCAAATTGAGTACTGAAAATCTGCATCATGCCTTACAGCATGAAACAGAAACAAATGAGAAACATATTGGCAGTTCTTTCAAGCATGCAACTGTGGCGAGTATATCAGATCCATCGGATACGGGAATAGCCGCAAATACATCTGAATCTGACGAAAGGAATAAAACGAAAACCACTCATCAACGTACTCTACATTTTCCACATGGAAATGAAGATGAAATGCAAATTTCTATTTGCGGAATAAATAATGAAATTAAATTGAATAACAATGGAAATAATTTAACTATTAAATCAGAGAATAATAATAGAAATGTAAAACAAACAATACTGTTCACAAAAGACAATCTCGAAATCTCATTTGATGGCGATCCACATTGTGACAATGATAAAGACAAAGAGGATTTATTACTTACTGAAGAGCAAGAAAAATCTTGCATGGAAATTGGCTCACCTTTAAATAAGAGCATGACGAACCTTAGTGATAGTTACACAAAAAAGCAAAGCCCAAGAAAAGTTATGTTTTCGAAACTAAAGAATGTCTGTCATCCTAAAAGGTGTATAATATTTGGTGATGATATGAATACAACCATCAATGCACCATCAACATCGAAGAGCTTGCAATATTCCCCTGTGCCAGAAAATGCATTACAAGAACAATCACATGCTAATATGGATATTTCTAATACAAATAAAGAACTTTCTTTTGATTTAGTTAGAAACCCGACAAATATATCAGATGTTGATCAAATCGAAAGTAATCCAAACACAGACAGTCATACTCCAATTCTATTTAAAAAAATCCCAAGAAATTCGATATTCTTAATCAATAAAAATCGTAATAAAAGTCTGATAGGTACACCAGACACTACAGAAGCCTTGGGAAATCTTGATATTGATAATATAACCCAATCTTCATATAAGAGAAGCCTCAATAATAAATCTCATGAACTAACCGAACGAATACCTGATAATGGATTCAATAACTACCCAGAATTACTTTGTCAACCTGATATCGAAAATACAAGAAGTAATCTAATCGATTCAATAAGTTACGAAGATGAAACTCACATTTCCGTAGAAAGTACAAACTCCATTTGTATTATTGATAGACGATCCCAAAATAATGAAGATAATGAAGAAGAACAACCGAGCAATATAGATTTATGTACAAGTGTTGAAAACTTTCCGGTAGAAACTTGTAACAACGCTATCAATACTTCAGTACAATGTGAAGAATCCTTAAAACCAGAACATCTTTGTAAAAAGTGCCGAAAATGTGATGCTAATCGGAGCAGCTTGAGTTCAATACCATTGAAAAGTGATCTTTCTAGGCCCAAGCGGGAAATAGATTGGTCTGGATATGAACGTTATAAAAATGTAGCGACGTTCTCGGAAGTGTTCGCCGATCAAAAGAAACGTAGAGAATCGATGTCTTTTCAATATTCGACTATGGAAAGTAGTTTTGAGGAATCTGTGCTAGAACCAGTTGTGCCATCAATTGAATTTCTTTTGGAGAATTATGCGAAACAGTGAGTATTTTTTGTTTTATTAGTAATTGTTTTTTAATGTTTTAAAATTGATAGAATTTTTCGTTTTAACGAACCCTTTAAATTAAAGCAAATGGGGGAAGAGTGCGGTGATTAAATTTCTGATTCTCCAGGTACCGTTTACGTTGGGCCAATGATGTGTCTTAATATTTTTCTCTTAGGTGTGTCCTTTTTGATCTAGTCTGCATCATTGCTTTAGTTTTGTCTTGATTAATTGTTAAGCCCATGTTTTTAGCGGCGTTGTTTAGACTTATATAACATTCCTTTGCTCCTAATATTGATCTTCTTGCTATGTTCAGATCATCAGCGTAACCCAATATTTGCACCGCCTTGTTAATTAATGTTCCATTCCTATGTAATGCTGTTCTTTTGATGACAGCTTCTAGGGCTAGGTCGAATAACATCTGTGCATCTACCTGTTTGAGTCCTTGTTTAACGTGGAAGCCTTCAGTTAACGAGTTTTGAACCCTTACCTGAGCTATTGTACTTTTATTAGCCTCACTCATTTTGCAGGTATTCTAAGGTCTATAAGGTTGTCAACCAGCTTTTGTCTGAAGATATACCTAAAGAAGAAGAAGATATATCCAAAGGCAATTTCTTCCTACAGAACCAGTTTTTGCCCAAACTGAAACCCCAAATGTGGATTTGGCAACAAAACAACCTTTGCACAAACCAAAGCCCCGAAGGCAAAATATTCTTACAGAACCAGGGCCCGTACTGCAATTGGTTACGATACTGGTGAGATCATTTATGTATGTAAATGCTTAAAAGCAATGGCCCTAGTATGGAGTCTTGTGGAACACCACACGCAATTGGCAAGGAATGGGAAATTAAGTTTTGTAACCATACTTTTTGGGATCGATTTTGAAGGGAGTCTCGAATTAAGGAAGCATCTGAGGAAGAAAAACGCATATGGGTTATTAATTTTGTTTCTAGAAGCTTATGCCAAACACTGTCAAAAACCTTACTAAAGTCAAGAAGGACTAGAAAGCGGACATCACTTTCAGTAATGCAGTTTCCCACTGCTATTTTTGCGAAAGCCTGACTGTGGACATGACAATGAAGACAGCATTTCATAGTGTCTCTTAATTTGCCAAGCCATTATTCTCGAGCCTTCTCGCTGGACCCTTTAATTGGTACCATGTGACATTTTCCTTGATGACCTCCAATTCTAGCGATGTCAGCGCTCGCTACTGGTTCGTTTCGAATCTCTTGTTCTAAAACTGGGGTGGTAGCATGTAAGTTGTTTCAAGCGACCTCTTTATACAAAAATCTTGAATTTTTGTTTGAAGAGGTCGATTGAAACAACTTACCCCCTTCTCCCGAATCTCGAGCTTGTATTAAATGCCTTTAACAGAACAGCATGCCGATAGAACATTCTAAAAGCATTTTTAAAGCAATGTACGAACCAATCTCGAACTGCTTTTTAGTTTTTAGGAACTGGCTTAGGGATGAAGGCGTCTGGCTTCCATTCCATTTCCGAATAGCATTCCTTCTTACTTGTCTTTATTCTTCATTGCGATTCCTGTTTTTCTCTTCTGCCACCTCTTGTAAGCAGGAAGCAAGCGCGGAAATTTTCTATTTGATCACAGATGGATAGATAACCAAATCAGGTGAAGGAAGTGGAAATGGACTTGCGGCGCGAAAACGAGACTTTAGACAAACTGGCATCCGAAATGAACCAGTGAAATTGGAAGGCCTAGAACAACGTGGAGAAAAACCCTGTTAGCAGAGGCTGGGACAACTGGGAAATCCTGTCGCGTAAAACAATGTGGGCTGGGAAGGGCAACTGTTTCCGCCTTATGTGCCATGAGGGAATAAAGGAGCGTAAGAAGAAGACGTTGGTTGGTCAAGGCCAACGATTTGCCACGGCAAATTTCCTTTTCTATTTCTCAGAGCACACATAGGTTGTATTTATACCGTAGTTGTAATATGTATGTGTAGTTTTAATCGAGCATGCTATGTATATGCTCACTTAAAAATTATATTCAAATTAATGTTTTGCCTTGTAGCCTTAATATTCAAAAATTTCTTTCAGAAAAAACAAGGAACTGTGTGATGAGCTAGTTGAAGACGTTGTTGTTGCCGCAGTATTTCCTACTGATCGCTCCTTTATTTACCTTCTTCGAAATAAGCTTGAAAGGTAATATTTAGTATATTTATACCACTAGTTAACTTCAACACTCCCCTTTTTGCAGCAATTGCGATTGGAGACTAGATGATTTGCTTGCCCTAAACGGAATTTTATCATTTTATCACAAAAGCCAAAAAAGTTTCTATTTAACATTAAAATATTCTCCATTAGAATTAAGAACAAATTCGGATATACAATTTGAGAGCGTTACTTTCAAGGATAATCCTATTTATAGTAAGTACAAAATAACAACAACAAAAATAGTAATGATATTAAATTTAAAATACATTGCAGAAAAATTAACAACATTAGACACAATTATAAAATCGGAAATGTTATTTAAAGTGCCTCGTGATTTAAAGTATCTGTGCTGGTCGAGTTTAGATGTTTTTAAGTTGCTCGATTTTGTCAATGGTCACTACCAAAATGCGTTTACCGCCGCCAAACAGCTTCACAAGACTGTCATACTATGCGGTGCCAGCATAGAAACTGATTTCAGGTAAGAGTGTGCTCTACATCTTTTAATAAAAACACCTAATTATTATTATCTATTAATCCTTTTTAGAGAAAGTTCGTATGTTAAGAAATCCGTTAAAGTATCGACAGAATCCGGAATGGAGGTGAAAGATTTTAAGTTGAGAATTTACAAAATTGATAAGATTTCTTATAACGATATAAAAACACCAGGTTTAAGTAATTTTAAAGAAACAGTCAAGAATCTTCCAACTGGATTGGACTTTTTACCATCTTTTTTAAGTAACCCCATTCAATTTTTGAAGTAGTAAATAGTGCAATTTGTAGTACGTTCTTTACTTTCATTCAGTGTGTTGTGTGGGATAATCGAATGTTTTTCGTTTCAAGTTGTTGGAGTCTAAAGTATGTATAGTGCAAGTTCAAGACTTGTACTCAAAAGTTATGTAGTTGTAAACGATGAGATATATTTTATAAAAAAAGTGGTTTAATAGTACCTATCGATTATAATTCATTATAAAGGAATAAATGGATTGAAAGTAGTTTTAAGCCGCTAATGTTCATTCTCAATTGATCGTGTTTAACGATTTATAATCAGGTATGTTGCAACAGACAATGGCGGATCATTGATCAAATGAAATATGGTAAACGACTTTCAGTTGAAAACTAGTGATTTTCTCGTTTTGGATTAAAAATCTTTACTGTTAAACTGATCTTTCAACCTGTGTGTATATTTTTTGTAAAATTTCATTATATTTATTGTAAATTTAATTCTTATTTCATTTAATGTAAATAAAATGTTTTTCTTTAATATTAAAGTTTAGATATGAATTTTATTACGTTATGATTTCTATCTGACCATGTAAGGTAAAAGATCGTCGGTCCTTCTAACGAAGGTAAGAAAGTGTTCAGTTGAAAAAAACCAGACTTGAGCGGGGCTCAGAAGCTCTCTGATAAACGTCGTTCTTCTAAGCCAGATCAAAGCAGGACATTCAAAAAGACTATGCCCTGAGACAGTCCTAGGTTGTGGAGGTGGCATCTCAGTCAGATATCCCATCAACAATCTAAGATCCGAACTGTTGAGAGTGAAAACGGCCCTTAAAGCGGGATTTCCACTTAGCTGGCTGGCTGGTGGATTGTAGCCAGCAGCTTGCAGCCATCCTATCCCTAAAGGAAACAAAGACGGGCACTTTCAAGAATTCACCATGGTAGTAGCTACCGGTCAAAATAGAAGTCAATCTACCACGATCGCAAACTGATTACTTATCATAAATCACTACTCATCAACGGTAAGGTAACCCGAGTCTCACCACAGGTCAAGCCCTGCTAATCTCCGGCCAATAAGCTTATTTCCAAACATCAGCAAAGTATTTGAAGTTGTAATTAATCGTTCGCTGACAAGTTAGGTTGAGGAAAATAAAATAATTCCGGACAACCAGTTCGGATTTCGGACAGAACATCGCAGTATCCATGCTTGCGCAATCAAAAACGGGTTGCAACAAGGAGCAGTGAATTCGCCGCTGCTCTTTAACATCTATATAAGCGATATAATTGGATTTTTTCCGAACGCTCTGGCTTTCGCGGACGAACTTGTTATATACAGGACAGGACCGAAGACGGACGAAATCCAGACGCTACTACAAGATGATTTCGATAAAATCGAACCATATGGCGATGATTCCAAATTGAAAATAAATCATGGAAAATGCGAAACGATGCTCTTTAGGACCCCTCGTAATAAAGCTCCATGCGATCTTAGGAGGAAGTAGCGAGCGCATCATACTCGAAGCCCTTTAGAAGAAAACCGACGCTAAGTACCTAGGGATTTGGTTGGATTAGTACATGTATCACGAAGGTCATATACGTGCGTCAGAGAGCGACAATCCTCTCATTTTTGGAGCTTACTACCCCAGACCAGGGCTAATATGTCACGGCAAGACGAACAGGATATTCGTCATCGTCGAGCGCGGGATAAACGTGGTTTATACAAAAGAGCCGATGGACTGAATACAGAGCTCCTGCGATTCAGTTCTTCAGATAGGGAGGAGGCCTCAAGGGCCAGTACGAGGTGCTGGTGGCTGGAGGAAACAATAGAATAAAGGGTGATAATGTGCGAATGAATCTATGCTTGATGATGCAGGTCCTAGCCTAAGTAGGGCTAGGATCCCAATAGGGGAATTAGATATAGAATGACCATTGTAATAACTTTAGTACCGAGATGCAATTTTCGGGCAAGAGGCAGCAGATTCTGGCGAGAGACAATGTTTTTTTTTTTGCATTTTATTTATTTTATGAAAATTATATATACATAATAAATCAATTATTGCTAAAATGTTGCAGCCTAGTATTATATCACCCTCGGCTTTTTCGCACTAGGCTCGCCACTACTCGAATTCTTTGCTATCACAGGTGTCTTACTATTCACTTTTATTCTATATTCAACTTCTTTCGAACGCTTCAGCAATTTTCCTTTTAAATCATCAAGGCTCTCATATTCAGGAGCATAAGAAATATGCAAAATCCCACCATAAAAATTCTTAGCATCTAGAAATTTTTTGGCTCTTCGCGAGTGCTCCAACTTCTCAAAAACTGCATAAAATATATCTGTAAACTGTTCAATTTCAACTGAAAGATAGTTTAGAATATTTTTATTGTTTTAGTTTATTTTAATAAGCCTTGTTAAGCAACTTACATCCTGGATGCTCCTCTAGAAAAGCCTTTGTATGGCAACAAAACGATTTTAAAGGGCCAAACTTTTGTAGGGAGCGTTTTACTTCGTTATGTAAATTAACTTTTGGTACACCAAATATTAGTAAGTGAACTGATTCATTTACTATTGTATAAACCTAAGTGGAAGAATAATTATATGGTGAGATAGGTAAATATTTTGTGCCACAGGTAGTTGTTACCTTCACAGCAGTTAATGTCTTCCCTTGACGGTATTTCAGCCGCGTATGACAATATTTCTGTCGGATGTGGTGTTTCACATCATCACTCTTAACGGTTGTTTTGTTTTCACGCTCCATCAAAGCTAATTTTCTACAAACAATTCGATTTAAAAAATACTCCTATGAAAACATTTCTAGCCCATCTAGGTAAGATAAACAAACGCCAGCTGTCATCGGATGTAATTTAAACGTTGGTAGCACTGAAATGGATCATCTGAACAAACCTTATAAATGCAGTTTAAAAAGGAGTTTGTTAATTTTTCAGCCGTTTGCAGTCGGTTACGTTGATTAAATTTTGCTTGCATCGGTTCGGAGTCAGGAGTCAGGACCGCTGGAGGGAGCAGTCAAAAGATGCTTGAACAACGGCATAACTAAGTAATTAAGTAATACAACTTGAAATTGATAATTTTACTATAATAAATTCTGAGCAATTTTGTTTTTGCGTTTGGGCTTGCGTCAATTTTTCGCGCGGACTTTCTTCTTCTCTTCGAATAACTGCTATTTTCTATCTGAATTTTGCAAATCTGCTGTCTTGCTGCTTGTCGCATTTCTGCACTGCTCCCTTCAAACACCACGGTACAATTTCCTCCTCGAGTCTCAGATTATCCTGATCTGGCCTCAGCATCCAGGAGCTCTACTTATTACCACTTTTGGGGGTCGTTAATTGATATTTTAGAGAGAACAAATGTTCTGGTTCAACCTCTCCACTTGTTCGTTCCTTCTGGAATGATCCAGATGGCACGTGTGTAGGGGTTCGTCGATCTTCTCGATGTGGTTCAATAGCGGCCTTTCTTGTCTTTCCGTCTTACTTGAAACTAAGATGCAATTGACGCAGTTGAAGAGAACGGACTCGATCTTTTTGCTGAGGATAGGGATATAATCCTGTCCTGTTCTTTTCCTGGGACCTCTTAACTTGCTGATGCATTCCACTCTCAATGGAGTATATCGCAAGATATCTAGTCAAGGCGTCCACGTGCAGCATTACTGAGCCTGAACGGCAATGCACGGAATAATAGAACTCTTCAATTAAAAGACAACACGAATTTTTCATCGTCAATTGAAACGCTTTGCAGTCTGTGAAGACTTTGAACTGCAAACTAAGCAAGTGAGAACCGAGCTTTCGAAGAGCTTTGATATTGGCGAGAATCTCTAACTCGTAACTGGAGTAACGTGTTTCAACGTCGTTGGTCTTGAAACTCATGTAGAAGACTGAAGGGAGCTGGTCGTCTACGGTGAGACGCTGAAGCAGAACCGTGCCAAACCCTGATTTCCTTGCATCCTTGAGAGTTTGGGCTAGGACAGCAAAGTGTACGGACGTGTGCTGTTCCGGTCCTTGAAAAACGCGCCGAAAATAATAAACTGTGCTGTGAACTGTGATAAAAAAAATTGTGGAAAAATCAAAACTAAAAAACGTGCACAAAAAAAAACACACACACACAACCAAAAAACAGTGACAAAAAACGAGCGCAGTCTAACGCGAAGGCCCATCACCCTTCACTAGACTCAACGACCGACCGGACCGACGAACGGCACAAGTAAGTACCTTCGCTTCCTACCCTCTCTCGCATCTCGGTCCTGCAGGTGCCGCGGCTAAAAGCTGTCGGTCGATGAAATTTGCCCCGTCTCAAAAGGCATAACACTTTGACGAGGACAAATTTGATTGACTCTGATGGTTGCGGCAAATGTTATGCCGGGAAATATCCCCGAGAACGTGGCGATTGAGCCTGCGCAACCGAAGTCCCGTTACAGGTCAAATTTTTGTATTGATTTTTGTAACATTCGTGGACTTCATGCGAATTTCTCTTTTGTTGAGTGCCACTTATCTAATTATAAACCCCCAATCTTCGCACTTAGTGAAACCCAAATATCACCCGATAATGACTTAGATCATTACCAGGTGTCGGGATACACTTTAGTGCACAATCTCTCCCCCCATAGGGGTATTGCCATTTATGTTAGGGACGTGGCTTATTATAAAATTTATTCAAGCGCGACTTCAGATTTTAATTATCTTTGGATTAAAATCATTTTCCAAAGCCACGTCATATTCTTCTGCTTCCTATACAGAAGTCCTAACATAAGTAACGAAGCCTCCACTTCATCATTTGATACTATTTCTGAACAGATCTCGGGTTTTTTGTCGTCCAATCCTGAGTGTGAAATCATTGTTGCGGGTGATTTCAATGTTCACAACGTTAAATGGCTGACTTACTCAAATGGCACCAGTATTTCTGGCAAGGACGTCGAGCTCTTTGCAGACATCAATAACTTGCATCAAATTGTGGATCATCCCACAAGAGTCCCTGATGTTGCTGATCAAGGAAGATATCTCCTTGATCTTTTTCTAACTTCTCATCCAGCACGTTACTCCGTCGAAGTTGATTCACCTCTCGGCAATTCAGACCACTACCTAATCAGTGCTAACTTCCCATTCGAATTTCCCACCCCTCCCAAACCAGTTCGAAGAACTGTATGGCATTATGGGAAGGCCAATTGGCTGGGGCTTATTAATTTCTTCCAGTCTACAGACTGGAACCTGTGTTTCCGGAATAGAAACGCCAACTCTGCCGCTATCCGTATCACCAGGATCATACAGGCAGGAATACATTTGTTCATTCCCCATTCTACCAAATCTGTGAAGCCTAGGCCCAACAGATGGTTTAATCGGGAGTGTCTGAATGCAATCAAAACTAAAGAAGCCGCCTTCCGAGCGTACAAGAGCTTCCCGAGTGAATCGCTCCGTTTAGAATACATACAACAAAGAAATTCTTGTAAAACCGCCATCAAAAAAGTCAAAACCTTATTTGACAACAAATTGAGAAGTAAACTCCTAAATGCAACCTCCGGTAGCAAAAACTTCTGGTCCTTGGTAAGTTCCATCAAGAAGAATTTCACTACAACTTCAACCCCTTCCTTTATTCACAATGAGAAGGTAATAACAGGCGGCAAATCCAAGGCCAATTTATTAGCATCGATGTATGTTCGCTTCGAATTCTTCTTTACCCGAAACTGATGTGCTACCCCCTGCTTCCGAGCGTAACGCCCATTCAATGGACAGGGTTTTTTCCAGGACTCGAGAGGTGTACAGGTGCCTCAAAGAGCTCGATGCCAACAAATCCACTGGACCCGATAATATACCCCCTATCGTCTTAAAACAATGCGCCTCACCTTTGGCTAAACCTCTGCGCAAATTATTTTCCCTGTCATATTTCTCCGGAGTTTATCCCGACTCTTGGAAACTTGCTCATGTTCAGCCCATACCGAAAAAAGGTGATTCCAGCAATCCCTCCAATTACCGCCCAATAGCAATAACTTCTATTCTCTCCAAAACCATGGAGACGATAATCAACAAAAAGCTTATGGGATATCTAGAATCCAACCTACTCATAAACGACAGACAGTATGGCTTCCGACAAAAAAGATCCACTGGCGATCTTTTAGTCTGTCTTACAGAACACCTCAGCCGTAGTCTGCATGGATCCGGTGAGTCTAGTCTGGTAGCTCTGGATATCTCCAAGGCTTTCGACAGAGTTTGGCACCCAGCCCTGTTAACTAAACTCAAAGCTATTGGAGTTGACTCACTTCTACTGAAGTGGATTGAGAGTTTCCTTTCTGGCCGTTCAATCAAAGTAGTATTGGATGGCGTCAAATCCGCATCCCACCCGATCTCTGCGGGGGTGCCCCAGGGGTCAATTTTATCACCGGCCCTATTTCTCATATATATAAATGACCTTCTTTCAATCCCCTCCAACCCACTTCTCAGCTTCGCTGACGACGGTACTCTACGTTACTCGTACAGCTTCGATACAAGACAGACTCATGCCAGATCCTGTCTTGATGATCGCGAACTAATCATGTCCAAGTCGATTAATAACGACATTAAACTGATTCTAAAGTGGGGAAAGAAGAATCGTGTTGAATTCAACTCCGACAAAACCAAGTTCTGTCTTATCTCCAAAAAGAAGTTCAACACCTCTCCACCCTTGAGAGTGGATGGAGTTCAACTAATGGCTGACCCATCCTTACACATCTTAGGCGTGACATTAGCCAAAGACTTGCGATGGAATGACCACATATTCCAAATCGCCAAACAAGCATCTCAGTGCTTGGGATTTCTTAAGAGGTGCAAGTTCCTCCTCCAGCCATCGGCCCGTGCTGTTATTTATAAATCCTACATTCGGCCTCTTCTCGAATATAACTCCCTCGTTTGGGGCGGCGCCCCAATAACCACCTTGTCATGGTTAGATAAGGTGCAAAAAAGGGCACTAAAGTTAATTGATGACGACACCGCCTGCTCCACCATCGACCCCCTGAGCCACCGTAGGAATGTAGCAGCACTGACAAAATTTTATCGCTACTACCATAGTGACTGTTCCTCCGAGTTAAACGCTCTCCTGCCTCCACGGCAATCTTATACCCGCAACACCAGATTAGCCCACTCGTCTCATTCCCTTCACCTGCAACTACCCTTTTCACGCACTCAACAAGATATGAATTCGTTTGTTAATAGAACAACTCGACTGTGGAATAATCTCTCGCAGTCAGTATTTCCGAGCTCCTACAACATCCAAGAGTTCAAACGCAGGGTTCATCACCACCTTTTTCAATACCCCCCCCCCCGTACCTTTTAACCCCTAACCTATACCCCCCACCCCTCCCCCGTACTAAGCTTACTGCTAGACATTGCACCATGACGTGACAAATGACATGACGGACTAGTAGTACAAAGGGTGACTCCTGAGCTTAGCACTGCCACATAAAAAAAAAAAAAAATCCGTATGTATAGACGTTTTCAAACCTCGTGACATCCCGCGCATCTTCCCCAGCTAAGCTCTTAAAAATGTTAAAAAGTTCAGACAAAAGCTTCACTTAACTCCTCCTATCAAATCACTTGCTGGTCGCGACTGCGTATTGCTAAAGGGAGGTGTATTTTTCTGGGACTTCGATGATTATTTAAAAAAATTACAAATTATGACTGAAAAACACCCGTTTTTATATATTTTTTTTATTTTAAGGTTTTTATATTTTACACAAATGCCACAGAAATAATTTGTAGTAATTTCTACTAAAAAATACGATATTTGTGTTTTTATCACTTTGATTACTAGATTTTTGACATTTTCCGCCAGTCGCAAGGGCGCTTCTGCCCGGGGAGGTTGTGTTGCTTGCGGCTGCGGAGAACTCTCAATTTATGAATGAAAATGCTCATATCTTTAAAGGAATTTTTTCCAGCAATTCTTTTAATTTATTTTAAATTTAGGGATGGGAAATATTTAGCATAATTATAGTAAAATTATGCTTATTACGATGGATAAACTGCCTTTGTTGAGCAGGAGTTTTACATGTATTTCAAAGCTCTGCTCAATACATATAAAGATTACTTAACTTTATTCATCCGGCATGCGCACATCCCTTCCCAAATTATTTTGTTGAGTTTTTTCTGCGTTTGTTGCCTTTTTAAGTTAAAAGAGGGGAAATGATAGAACAAATTTTATGAAATTGGGCAACGAGGTGCGCAGAACCCTTCAAATTATTTGTGTCACGGAGTTTGAAAACTTCTATACCTCGGATTCTAACTTCGGTTGAAATATTTTGAGTACTGGCTCCTTACGTAACGTTTTCTTAAAAAGGATAAAAGCGTCTTGTTGATGGATGCCAAAAGTAAGTTTAGCGTCCTTCCTCATAACATCTGACAGCGGCCTTGCAACGGTGGAGTACTTTGGTACAAAATTCCGAAAAAATCCAGTCAGACTCACCGAACTCTTTATTTGTTTTGCGTGTTTTTGCGGCGGCTATTTTTGGAACAGCTAAAATCTCTTCTGAAGAGGGCTTAATGTCTCCATTTTCAACATTGTGACCCAACAACTCAATATTTCCTTACAGAAATCTACATTTGATCTACTTTATCAGTAATCTGCGACTAGTGGTAGTTAGAGCAAGTAATAGTAAGCTTAGATTCTCTATTTTATTTCCAAAGTGTATGATAATGTCGATGTAGACCAAAAGTATCGTTTTATAATAGGTGGCTGAAAATAGTTTTGATGAATCTCTGTAAGACTACCAGAGAATTTCAGAGTTCAAAAGACGCTATTAAAAATTCAAAAGGCCGGTCAGTTGTGATGAAGGAAGTATACTTTCGACACTCCTTCACGTCGCCATGAAAGAATCCAGCAAAAAAGCTATTTTGAGATTCCCAATTGTTTTGGCGCGCGCCATACTATTGGCTTGAATTTGTCTCCTTTCTCCCAGCTGACTCTTGGCTTTTCGCCGCAGGATTTAATTTTCTTTATTGATGGTTTTGGCGCAACTGTTTTTGGTTGATATGACTAGGGTGCAGCTGCAGAAACTTACTACAAATTGGTAGTCCAACCTAATATCCCTAAACAATACAATTGGAACCTTTACCAAATTCTGAAAATACTGAGTAGAGGGGGATTCAAATAAAATATAAATAAAATCAAACTCATGTTGAATGCTTTTTATTTTTAAATATTACAGTATAACCCCATTTAAAATTTTTCTCCTTAGTTTATTGTATTCTTGAAACATGCAAGTTCCACTATTTATCCGTTCTTTTCATATGGAATTTTTGTTTTAAATATTATTAGAATAAAACATTGATTTATTATCATTTTTTTTATTCAATTTTGCGAAATTGCACTACGTTTATTTTTTTTAAACATTTTTTTGTTGTTTTGTTTTTCTTTCTAATATTTTTATTAAATTTCATTCGTTTTTGTTGTTATTATTCTTTTGTGTTTTTCATTTTTGTATATAAGTGTTTTTAATATATATCTATATATATATATATGTATGTTTTATATATATGCTTTTTTTATCAGTTTTGAGAATCACAATAGAAGTTTCCATATTTTTTTGAATACAACAAAATTGTCTCAGTTTTTATAATTTTCCTTATTTTTTATCATAAATTTTGATTTTCGTGAAAAAATATACTTCTCTTTGTTTTTTTTTGTTTTTTTGTTTTTGTAATCTAAACATACATAGCTTTTTAATGTATGTATGTATTTTTTTTAAATATATTTATATATACGAAAAGAAGATATTTTTTTTTAAATCAATTAGTATTTAATATTTACTTTTTTTTGAATAGTGTATGTATATATGTTGCCTTATTTTTTATGTAAATTTATTAAATTATTGTTATTATATGATGTATCGTTTATTTCTTTTTCTTTTTTTTTGTATTGTTTTTTTTTAAATATATTAACTTATATACTTACGATTTAAAAAGAACAAAACTAAAAAGCCTAAAAAGTATAATCTGTATTTGTTTTTCTTTCCTTGTATTATATATGTATATATCTACCTTACGATTAAAAGTAATAAAATATTAAATTCTAAATAGTGATTAAGTAATTCGTGTTCCTTATGTACTATATACACATATATAACTGGGATTGTGTGTGTCAATTTATTAATCTTAAATTTAATAACCATATGAAATTTTTTTTCTTCCTTATTTTTTTCAAAATGTTTTCCTTTCTCTCAGTTAAATATATATTTTTATATCAAAAAGCAAACGAAACAAAAAGGACATATTTTTATTTATTTTTTGATTCTACTCATTTTGTAAATAATATTCTTGATAAAAAATTTCAAATATATTAAAAGCGTTTGTTTTGTTGTTGTTTTTTTTTCACATATATTTTTGTTTTATATTTACATAAAATCATTTCTAAATACTTAAATATCTAAGGATTGCTTGCGAATTTTGAAGCATATATAAATTGTATATAACTTTTCTGAAATAGTTTTTTTTATATACAAAAAAATCACTCTCTTTTTTCTATATATTACAGTACAAAGCTGAGATGTTACTTTTACTTTATTGTGTTAGTAAAACAACCTTACACACTAAGAAAATATTACATAAAAAAACCGACCATTTTTCTTCTTAAATAGTGTATAAAAAAAATAAAATTAAAAAAAAATAATAATAATGTAGAACCATAAAACAAGAAAATTATTTTACGCTCCAAAATATATTGTCAATAACAATCACTTGGTGTATGTCCTGTACTGTTCAGAAACAAAAAAAAACATTTTATTTTAACAAAATATTATTCAAAAATCAAAAAAAGAAAAAACAAATTTAAGTCGTATATAAGTATAGGTATATATGTATGTATGTACAATGGTTATATTTATCACACATTTTTAACTGATCACCAACAAGTTAATGCTTGGAATAAGAGATTTTGTTTGTTTTTTGTAAAATATTTTTTGTTTTTTTTTAAACATTAGTGGGTATTACACAACACATTTTTAGGCCCACTTATCATTTTCAGCTAAAGTAGGTATGTCTGCTTGCAATTTAAGTGTTTGAGCAGTCGGATCATAGTAGCCAGCTAGATAGTAGGTATCGTTGTTATCATATATATTTTGATATTGTTTTGGATCTTGGCCAAATTTCTTTGTATAAGCATCCAATGGAAGAACTTCACATTTATGTGAAATTGTTTGTACGTCATTTTCATCCTCATGTGGTGATTCAAAAAGTGCGCCCTGGAAATAAGAATGAATATTAATATGTAAAACATTATTATGATCATTTGAATTTCTTACCGGAAATTTAAGATTTGGACATCCAATTGTCTCTTCTGGATGATAGAACCATCTGACACGTACAACCTTATTACTGGACGATGTCTCCCACATACATTCAATTCTACCAATATATGGCCGATCTGGACGTCCGGTAGAAAGAAATACTGCACTGTCTCCGACCTTTAATAAGAAAAATATGTTAAATGTAGTATTGGTAACAGTTTGGACTATGCAGGCCTCACATAGGGTGCCTCCTAGTCCTAGTGGATAGAGGAATGCACTCATATATGAGTGGGGAACGAGAAAGAAAATATTGGAGCGGGCTAACTAAAACCTGGTTTCAGTATAGCAGTAAAAACCCATATGAGTTACCCATGGTCATAAATGGTGGTTGAGTTAAAACTGGGTCCACTCAATCCAACTCAGCTCTCCTATCTGGGTCGAGTTGATATTTTGCTTATATACGCGGGTTAAGTTGTAATTGGGTTGAAGTGACATTAGTTTAATCAATTCAACCCAAAGTGAACTCAACTCATCACATACGGTGGTCGAAATGTCAACTCAACCTCGACTCAACTTTTCAACCTAGTCATAAACGGGGTAAGTAAAACATTCTCAAGTCACGAGAGATTCAAAAAAGCCTCAAACGGTCTGATTGAAGGCTGACGAAATGATTGGATAGGGGGACAATGAAATGCTCCCACCTCCTGGATTTTTTCCGCTTTAGCTTTACCGATTTGAATGAATCTTTTAGCTTGACGAGCACCCTGGTTCCTTATCCAGTTATGAAGAAACAGCTGGTTGACCCAATTTTTGATAGCCGTTCTTACGTGGTAGCCTGCAGAAAGGTTCCGGATCAATAAGTGATGAGTTTGCCCCTACTCTAGCGAGGTTGTCGGCAATTTCATTACCAATGTGACCTTCGTGGCTCGGAATCCATAACAACGTGAAGTTGTTGTTCCTGCTGAGGGATTTCAGGCTAGGAGACAATTCAGGATAGTCTTTGATGACACCCTGAGATTTAATGGCCAACAGGACAGCTTGACTGTCGAGGAAATAATAATGTTAGAACTATTTGGAGCTCTAACATCTTAATGGTGAGTACATCAAGCTGAAAAAACGGGGCGGGGGATTGTGCCTAGAGAAAAAGGGGTAGGGCTAGGCGTATATGGCCCAAAGAGTAAAATACCCATTGCTCCTTGAGCGATATACGCCCAGCCCTACTGTTTATCGGCTTTGGAACTGTTGCCACTCTGACCTACTTCGAATAATCGTCGTAAACGGTTTGTCAAAGTCAAGAGTAGCAGGAATAGCATCGGGCAATGATATCATTGGCTCCAGGTTCAGCTCCTTGAGGATCGATAAATCTAGGGTCAATCAATCTAGGGTCAGTTACCTAAAAACCCGGGCAATGAGTGCTCATTAATAGTTCCATGGTATATCTGGTTCTCCGTGAAGGACCCTTCAGAAGTTTGGAGAGAGAGGCAATACCATTGCAGTGATCCTTAAACAGAATTTTGTGATTAGTGAAATAGAGCTTCGAGGTTTCGCAAAGAAGCTACTTTTAAAGACTGTGATGATCGTTTCCTTCAGATTGGTAGAGCCAAGATTAACCTCAGTAATGGGATTATTACCAAGCTAACTATTAGTTTAAATCGAACAAAAGGATATTCATTCTTTGCGCGGGAGTACTAGATACTTTTAACCGAGTACAATTTGCACCTACTTAAATCCGGCACTGCAAACGGGTTTCAGGATATTCAGTTGTTAAATAATTTCTACTACTACTAAATCATTGCTACTACTAAGTGAACAGGATGTGATGTTGCAAATAGCACATATTTCTTACTTTTGACATAATGAAATTTAGAGATATCAACAGAAAACTAAAATCGAACAAAATCTCACTCACACAGTGTGTGACGTATGAAATATCTTCCAGAGCAGTGCTGGGCATTAGCAGACCTGGGTGCCACACGAGCTCCTGTGAGCTCCAGAGCTCTCATATCCTGCTTGTGGATTCGAAGGAGAGACATATTGGCAAAAGCTTTCAGTTCGAATAAGAAAGGTAGAAACAAAAGCTTTGCTGATGCTCTGCAAGCCAGCTATTGCCCAGCACTGTGATAGACTCTGGTCAAAGTATTTTATTTTCGATGTTTTCTTTCAAAATTTTGTATTCAACTCTTTCATTGATGACAAGTAAAGATTAACACCTTAACAACTTTGATTTATATGGAATTTTTGCAAATATTCTTACCGTGATAGTTTCTTTTCCTCTCTGAATAGTTCTGTAAAATTGTTTCTTAGTGCGACCTTTGGCGGGTCTCTTATGGCCCTTTCCAGCCCAAGCCCAAAGCTGCCGCGCTGGCAGGAAAGCAGCAATTTTACTGTGATTATCAACAAACGCTGAGGTAAGGCGCTCTCTCTTGCATCCTGGGTCCTATAAAACATTAAAGTTGTACTTCAATTTTGTAATAAAAGTAAAAATATTATAAACTTACATAAACAGAGCCAGAACTCTCAGTTATAGAAGATTCAACCTCTTCCTCTGTCATGGTATCCTCCTTCAAATCGGGATCAAATGTTGATGGTTCGGATTCTCTCTTAACAATATTCTCCTCCTCCTCATCAGCCTCGCCACTCTGTGAAACGCTATCACCCTGTTCAATAATAAAATCTTCCTCTCCCTCTCCTTCTTGCGGATAATCATCGGCATCCAATGATGAATCTGCATTTGATGCATTCTCACGATGATGATGCTTCTTGTGCTTCCTTCTCTTCTTATGCTTGCGATGCTTACAATTCTCCTCATTGCACTTATGCTTCTTCTTATGCTTCCTTTCGCTACCCGGACTTTCGGACGCGTCTGCATCGAATTTCTTGAGTTTATCCTTTTTCATTTTCTTTAGCTTTCGCCGCTCTTCTTTATCGATGCTGCATTTCAATTTGCTTTTATCATCGTCACCATCAAAATAATTTGAGCTTGTCGAGGTGATTAGTTCGGTTTTTTGAGTAACTTCAGGATGAGTTTGACTGATTCGACGTTTTCGTTTGCCCAATGAAAGTAGAGGGTTAGGATCGTATTCTAGGAAAGATTGGGGTTTTAGTAAATTACAAATAATAACTGTTAATGAAATAATTTTAGATACATACCAACAATAGGATAATCACTCAACAAGAACCGAATGTCTTCTAAGGCAATTCTGCCGCTGTCTCCATCATCGAATTCTACACTAACGAACTTCTTGTCGTTAACAATATCCGGTGTACCAGGCTCTGCAGATGTCCCGGGATATAAGCAGCGATATTGTTGGCTCCAGTACGCACAAAGGCGTGTACCTGGAGGAATCTCTTCAACTGTGGTCGGACAAACTTCGATAATCTGTAATATACCAAATATTATTAAAAATTCAATCAATAAAACTAAAGATCATACGGCATCTCTTAGGACCTCCTCTCTGGACATTATATGTGGCCGATTACCTCGTTCACCATCCAAGGTAACAGCATAAACATCCGGTGGTTGTAGTGGACTAAGGTAACCAGCATAGAACAGACCTCCCATTGCGGTTAATACTCGTGTTTTATCCTTGTCTAGATGTTCTGCACTGAGGGTACATCTAGCGTCTATTTTTCTCTTTCTCTCCTTAATCTCTGAAGATCTACGTTTCTTCTCCTTACTACTCTTAGATTTCTTATGTTTGGAATGATGTTTGGACGATTTGCGACGATATTTTTTCTCATAGGAATAAGTGCTGCCTTCATCGAATATCGCAAAAGGCTCTAGAACCGGAGGTTTCGAGTTTTCATCCTCAGTAGGCTCCTGCTTTATCGGTGACTCCGATGTAAATGCGCTGGCTTTAAGCTTGCACGAAGATTCTGAAAATACGGTTGTCTCGTCGGTAAGGAAGCCGTTGCTGTCCTTGTTCTCATTGGTGCGATTCTTCGACGCTAGAATGTATCCAACAAGACTTTTTGGTTTTTTAGCGACTATAGTCTCTGTATTGCTGTCATCCTGTTTCTTTGGGTTGCCTCTTTTACGTTTCGAGGACGATGACGAACTGGTCTCGATATCTTCAAACTTACTCGATTCCGTGTCGCTACATATTTTCGGAATTTCAATGCCTTGATTATTTTCGGATGGTACCGGCGAATCACAACTGAATTTCGACGCGCAGATCTGCAATTTATCGAGCTGGAACGAACGTACTGAACTTTTGCTGGACAGAGGTGTCGACTCCCTGTCCGAGAGTTGTTGAGTTTTACGCTGCTGAAGTATTGGACTAATCTCTTCCAATTCTCGCTTCTTTTCCTTGCACTGACGTGTGATATCAGCCAGTCTTAGCATCATATCCGTTTCCATAGCACGAATTAATTCCTCTGTAGTCGGCCAGTTACATTTCTCCTTACAGCAGTGAGAAGAGTCGTCATTCTTACAATTTGAGCATTTATCATACTTTGCCTTTACACGGTTCAAAGTTTCTTTCAGATTTTCATCTAAACCTTCGTTTTCTTCCACAAACTCCTGCTTGAAATCTTCTTCTACATCATCTGACTTTCTGTGTCTTCGTTTCTCTTTCCTCTCTTTGTCGCTGCGCGATTTTTTGCTCGATTTTGAGTGTTTGTGTTTCTTCTTCTTCGATCCGTGACTCTCTGTTGAAGACGATGATCGTTTTCGATGTCTTTTTCCGACTTCTTCTTGAATCCTCTGCTCAGCTAAGGCGCAGAGTAAATTTAGGCCACCAAGCTGCTCGTGTTGACTAGTGTACTTTTCTGGTGTATGTTCGGGCTCCTTATCTTCGGTAGGTTCTTCTTGCTGACAAATCATTTGCGGAGATCTTTTTTCTTCGATAGGCTCCTGTTTGATGTATGTTATCTTCTTTTCTATAGCTTCTATGCTTATGTTGGACAGTAGTTCCAGACCACTGAGATCCACTGGTGTTGATGTTATCTTAGAGATTGATCGATATTCCTGTTCTTTTTCGCATACAATATTCGGAGCAGTCATTTCTTCGCTTTCGTTCTCTTCGATATTATTGCTGTATGTCCATTGCTCGGAGACAACCGATGGCTCTTCAAGAGAGTTCGTTGATGTTACCGCATTGCTATCAAACCCGGAATCGTTACGGCTTGAGTCAGTCTCTATTTCATTTGGTACTAGTTCTTCATGTTGGACATCTTCTTGTATATTACTAGTCACATTATGGCACTCTGGTGACGTTGATGATGGCCGCTGTATTAGGGATGTCGATGAATGTATAAGTCCATCTCGTCCCTCATCTGTATGGCTTGGTAATGAGCATTCATCAGCACCAACTGTATTATCATCCTCACTCATCACTGGAGTATCTGTTTGAATTGTTGCATCCTGCACATCAGGCACGCAACTGGATGCAGCTTCCAAATTCTCAGGAACTATTGACTCGGACATCGGTGATGATAGGCATGTCGTTACTTTGGGCGATGTTGCTGGCAAAGTAGCAGATACTGCCAAAGGTGGGGGTGATGAGCTGGGTATTATGGGGCTGCATTCTTGCATTGAACTGGGCTGAGAGTGGGGTGGGGCAATTTGTATCAGGCCAGCTGGTTGTTGATGATAGTACAATTGCGTTGGTATATTGCCGCCAATATTGTTTGTTTGCACCGCTGTTGTTATTGTTGCCGCTGATGTGTGCAATGATGAAGCACTTTTAGTGTCACCGAATAGCGTTGAGTGTTGTTGATGGTGATGAGTTGCTGTAGTGCCTGCACTTGTTGCACCTCCGCCATTACAGTCTTCAATTTTAATCACAGCATGATGTGGTATGGGGAGCGGAACTGTTGTTCCTGGTTTTCTTTTGCCGTCTGCCGTCAGAGCAACAAATCTGGTACTATGAGTTTGCGTATGCTGGAAGAAGTTGAAAAAATCTAGATTAGTTAATCTTCGAGATGACAGGGTTTTAGATTCGAACTATATATTTACATTAAAACTCTTTGTAAGTACAACGTTCTTCATTTTTCTGCAAAAACAATTACATATTGGATAGAAGGCTCTTTGGTGATTAGAAGGAGATTTTGAATAGTGCAAATGCGGATCGAGGATTGGATTATTTACCAAAATAGGCAAAATCCTTGTAGATAGAGAGCATCTTTATCGTGCAGCGTAAATAAGCGCTGGATAGTGTTACAGTTTTGGATTCTCATTTAAGAGCAGACACATATCTCTCAGTCGAGCTAAAATTATAAAATGTAGCGAAAGTTATATGTAGAAGTAACAAAGAAGGTCCTTGCTGTGTTCAACTCTGTTTTAAAAAATCGGATCATAGATGACCACCATTGCTTCTATCCTTGAAGGATTAATCAACATCAATACTATCATTTTACATTGCTATTGGACTGAGAGTTTCGCAAAAACGAAATCGGTTTGCTTCTTTTAAAGCTTATAGCAACACTGCAGAGGAGACAAGACACTTTTAAAGCGACAAGGCAACCTTAACAATATATTGAAACAAAAGCATACACATCTTTTTTCTGATACGACTAAGGAAAGAAAATAGTAATATTACTGTAATAACTACAAAAACAATTAAGTAGAAGCTATAGCGTTCTTTTTCCAATGTGATCGAGATCAGATCATTCATTAACTTACAACAACAACTTGATCCAGTCAGGATCAAAATCTGCTTGTGTGCCAATCATATCGAAGACGCACTCCGTTGGAAAATGGGTGACGAAGACGCACTCCATTGTGGGTTGCTATTTCTTTAGTTTTTTGTGTGCTGGTAGTTCTGCAAAATTTGACATATTTACTTGGAAAAATGGTTGGCGTAATTTGCGCCATTTTTGAAAGTTGCCATTTTGTAAATTTTGGAAGTCAGGTTTAAGCATTTTTGACAAATTGTTTTTAAAACAGAAATATATTCAGTAAGTTTTAGGCACTTCCTCTTTGGACTCCGACTTGGTCACACGTTAGTGGATAGGCTAGTCAGTGCTTTTCCTTTTTTTTTTTTTTTTTCTTTTTAAAGTGTTTTTACAGTTCAGTGCTTTATAGACGAAGTGTTTCTTTTTAAAATTAATTTTGTTTTTTCTTTCTGGTTTTCATTATTTATTAATTATTTATTAATTATTTATTGATTTTGTTTGTTAATTAGTTGTAAAAGAATGTCGTTCAGTCAAGTGTTTTAAGTTTTTACATTCTCTTTTACATGTGCTTTTGTGATAAGCTTTTAAAATTTTTTTTTTTTTTTTTGCATACAAAATTTTTCTTTTTTAGGTGCTTTCTTTTTTTTTCTTTTTTTAGATTTTCTAGTGTAAATTTTTGAGTTTCCTTTGCTATTTTCAAAGCACCTGGCCACCTTTACTGCCTTTTATGGAATTTTTTTTTTAGAATTTTTAGTGATCCATGTGGTTAGTGAGTCCCGCTATTTTGTTACCAATACATTGTTTGACAAAAATTTAACATTACGGTGTAATTTACTGAATCCTGGTATAGCGGCATTCTTCAAATCCCGTTATTTTACCTAAGAATAGAAAATTTTTTCCATTGCTTGTTTTTTTTTTCCTTTCTTTTTTTTTAGATATATAATGAAATTACCGTCTCACCTTGTGACATGTTAATGTTTTAGTGATTTTTATTTTTGTTAGACAGTGGCAGTTTCAGTTCGACATTAAATCGAAATTTATCTTTAGTTTCATATAAAATTTCATAAATTCAATAGAATTCCGTTGGGTACTTCAATTTTTTTACTCTAACCAACCACTTGCCTCCAGTTTTGGGTCTTCAATCTTCACACCCATCCAACCGTTACTCCCTTTACTTTATTAAAATGGATAAAAAAAATTCTCCTCTTATATCCGGGGAAAATCGAAAGGAAAAAATAAGTGTCACTAAAAGAACGTCAGCTAGGTTAATTAACAAAAAAGGCGCACCACCAAGCATAATTAAGGTAGTCCCTGAATTAAGACCTATGGTGCAGCCCAAAGCTGTAGTTCCTGTCAAAAAAAACCTAAAAGGAACAGAGAAGGTAGGCGCATCGTTAAAGTGTAAAAGTGATACTCTGGGCAAATCTCCAACCTTGTCCTCTCAAGACTCATCAGCTACGATAGGGATCACTCAACAAAATTTAGCTGAAGCTTCACGGATTTTACCAAACAATCCATCTATTTCTACCAATAATATCCCAATTGAATACAACAAAAACGATGTTGGTCCCTTCACAGTTATAGTCCGGCATATCAACCCTGATTCAAGGGAGAACAAAAGCCTGAACCCTCTTTCCTTGGGAAAATTCTTATTATCAACCACAAAGGGTGTACTTTCAATTCCCTATACTGCAAAACACAAATGTAAAGTCATCTTTGACTCTGCAGAAAATGCAAATAATTTCATTAATAAGTGCCCCGTAGACTCAACTTTCAGAGCATACATCCCGCTGGGTCTAGTAGCCACTCCCTTTATTGTTCATGGCGTGGATTTAGGACTGAGTGAAGAAGAACTGATTGAGGCTTTAAGATTATGCAATCCCTCAATCAATTTCAGAAGGTGCTTCAGATTAAAGTGGAAAACCTTTTCTGAAGGGAGGGTGGTCACTAAAGAGGTGAATAAAATAAAAATTTATGTAAGTGGAGACAAGATCCCAGAAAAAATTAAACTATATTACTCGAGTCTCAAAACGAACAAATTTGTCTCCCCCCCTGTAAGGTGTTTCAGATGTCAGAGGTTTGGCCACCTCAGCAAGGAATGCAGATCCAAATGGACGATCTGTGGTAAGTGCGGAACGCAAAATTGTGAAGAAAGAAGAAATTGCGTCAAAGCCGCTAAATGTGCAAATTGCAAAGGAAACCATGGAGCATTTGAGAAAGTGTGCCCCGTGTGGCTCAAAGAAAAGGAATTAGTTACAATAATGCGAAGGGGCAACTATGCAAGATCGGACGCGCTTAGGATCTACAAGGCAAAGAATAGACTTCTCAATGCTCAATATCGTAAGAAAGGGACTGTAAACGGTATAAGCCCTACACGTTCTGGGGAATTGCAAGCACGGGGTGTGGGTTTAGATATAAATAACCTGTTCCATGCTGAAGAAAACAAAGGTAAAAAATCTCCGAAGAGGCCTAAAACGTGGAAAAAAAGGCCTAAGAAGAAATCTTCAGTGGCTGATGTCGCAGGAAAGGGAAATATAGATCCTCTCATTGAGGACTCGGATTGTGAATCGATCAGTTCTAGGATCTCCTCAAGGATACTCCAAGATAATACTGGCCTCGAAAAATATAGGTCCTTACAACCTCCATTAATAAGGGAAACGAGTTCAGGTACAACCAATTATTGGTTCTCGACTCTAAAAAAGGATTAACACATCAGCCCTTTAGGTTTTCACTCCAAAGGACTCTCCTCTGAGTGAAGTCAATTCCAGCAAGAAGTCTTCTAATCTATGTAAATAGATTGTCTATATTGATCTGTTTTCATATCTTACAGTTTCAAGTGTGTACGTCCAGTACAATCTACCTTCATATCTTAAGTGTCTATCTTTATTTTATCCCGGAACCTGAGTCGGTATGGGTGTCTACGTGTCACACCAACATCCCAATCAATGGAAAAAATTTTCTTTGTTTATCATTGTTCCAGCATTAGCTCGATATACACTAGAATTTATCTTTCCTAGTCTGTTAGAGCTTCATAATCCATGTAACCTTTCATTAAACTATCTTTTGTGTTCCACTGAATGATGAGGATTTAATCTACTAAATGGCAGTAAAGGTGACATCTTTAATACATCAAGGTTATATTTTATTATTGATTAATCCTTTAAAGCCTGATTAGACCTCATCTAACTTTGACTACACTGACAAACTATATCAACTGTTTTAAAAAAAAACGTAATTCCCAGCTGCGTTTTGGCCATGTTGCATGGGATAGTTAGTTAACAAAGAGGAAATTTAGGAGGCCAATTAAAGTTGTTTATATCATTGATTCGTGGTCTATGTAGCTTCAAGGCTGGGACCAGTAAGAGACCTTTGTGGTCCACTAGCCCTATGCTAGTAAAATTTAAAACAACAACAACAACAACAGTAAGTTTTAGAAACTGACATAAATTGTGACATCAGTCTGTTCTTTTATGCTCGGATAATCTGATCTAGAAAACGTAAAAAGTAGCTACGTTGTGCCATACAAAAGAAGGAGATCTTCGAAAGGCACAACAGTAGTTTTTATTTTAAATTTGTTTTTGTAGTGCATTAAAGTAATGACAGCGCATTGAAGGTTGCTTTGCGAGTTCGTTTGAGTTTTTATTTTTATTCTCTTGGATTTTCATGCTTGAATGAAATAAATTAAAAACACTTAAACATCGAACATTAATGACACTGTATGCAACATTTTTATATTTCCTTGCCATAGTCCCTAGAAGAAAGATAGACGTAAGTCAGATGTTAATTTTGTTTTTTGATTTGTTTTTTTTTGAGGTAAAGGGATGTACCCAATATATTTATTGATATTTCGTTTTTTTTTTAATTTGTGTAAAAACTAATCAAGAAACGTGAGTGAGAAGAAAAATGATTTCCTGATTTCTAGATTGTAAAAACAATAAGAGCTCGTGGACAATTCATTTCGATTGTTATCTGGAGAGCGAAGAGCCATATACCTGAGGAGTGAAATGCGCCAAATTGGATTTTTTGTATGGCTTAAAGCTTTGGATGAATTGCAATGACTGCTCAGTTAAGTCGAACTTATAAATGTTTATATTAAGATAGCGCAACACTGCTGGTATCTGAAGAGTAAAGACGAAGGATTATCAGCAATAGAGGCTTATGGAATATGATCAACAAAAGAAATGTTAGCTCTTCATTCAAGAAAGGATAGACGAAAGACAAATCAGGCGACGGAAATTAATTGGATTGAGCGCGCTTTGAGACGCGAAAGCGCAAAATTAGCCAAAGAAGCCCTTGACTGGAATTCGGAAGGATTCCATCGAGTCGGAAGACCTAGAACAACGTGGAGGAGAGCTCTATTAGCAGAGGCCGCAACAGCTGGGAGATCTTGGTCAGAGCTAAGAGCTGTCGCACAAGCTGGAGGGCAACTGTTTCCTGCCTATGTCCCATGAGGGATTAAAGGAGCCTTATATAAGTATGTCATGAAGTTTAAAACGTCATGGTGAAATGTCAAGTAGTAAGCTTAGTTCGAAGCATAGAATAAAGGCTGTATCAGAACCTCAAAATTGGCAGCGTGCAGCAAATTAGGACATGAGATGAACATGTAGCACGCTGCTCTGGTGCTACTTTGCTTGTCATTTTAGCAGTCTCAGCCAATAGAAACACTTGTGATTGCAGCGCTGCATGAGGTTCTGAATGAGCCTTAAGTTTTGGTTTATGAGAGGTCTGCGGAATTTTGAAGGAGATGACGATGGAAGGTTCCAAAGAGTAGAAGGTTCAAAGTCGAGTTGTTCTATTTTTGAACAAATTTCTAGTTATTGGAGTGAGCGCTAAAAGGAAACTGTAGACAGTGAGAATGAGCCGAATGGGCCAATTTGTTTTTTGCGATAAGCAAATCAACAAAATCAACATGACTGTCGGATACTGGAAAAAACGATGAAGACCTCGGCGACGAAAAATGCAAAATGATTTAAGACAGTTGGTTGATTTACTTTAAGTTTTATATTTTGCATTACGACCAAATCAACATCCGACTCTACACGATGCTATGAACACCCTCAAACGTTGGAAGTTTGATAGTAGGACGAATAAATAGATGCTAGAATTTCTAGTGTCTAACGTCAAATATCCAACATTGGTGTTTAGATACGTTCGGGCTGTTGTCGGTATTGGATCAAACGTTGGAAGCCAACATTCGCATAAGCATTCGTCGCATCATGTATAGCCAGGTAAAGTAGTAGTCGGATTCTCGATTGTAGTGAACCGAGTCGATTGGATTCGATCACAGTTCAGGATTGCATTTAGTTGGTCGAATGCTTGTGTTGCATTTATTTAATTTAAACACCAACAACTTTCGTAAAACGAAATTGCCATTCAATATCCTTTGAAAAATTCATCAAAACAAAAGAAAAATTTCAGTAACAATGGCGGCATTTTTTATTCGATTCGACTGCGTTACGGACTACCAATCGCAATTTACAATCGAATCAGCTTCCGATTGACGAATCAAATTTCGTACTAGGGGTCACGGTCATATAAAACCATGAAATTATATGGTGACTGGCAAAAACCAGTAAAAATACAGTGTACCTAGTACAGCTGGCATAGGGGACATCATGTTTTCGTAGTAGGTTTTATGGTCAGTAAGAGTCTCCGGGAACGAGAACTAAATGCCGGTATTTCACCTATTTTTCGCAAAAATCACAAATTTCCCAAATAAAGGGAAATTAGTGAAAATTTGAGAAAAACTGGAAGGCTGGCGTGTTTCCAGAGAGCTTCCGTAAGCTACATTCTTTCTTCTTTTGGATTAATTTCCCGCTGGGAATTGGAACATAAATAAGAAGCGCATTGGCATTCCTTTTCAGCGCTTCACAATCTGTTCAAAAGCGCTTCAATTCCCCGATAAGGGGAATTCTCTTTTCGAGAGAAAAGGCTTTCTGTTTACTTAACCAAAACTCTACTTTGTCTTATGGAAACACAGTAGCTCTGTTCCAGCGTTCCAGGACTCGAATGAGGGATCCCGCGGGAGCAAGAATTTACTCGAACTAGCCCAATTTGTGTTTCTTTACTTTCTCATGCAAGAAAAAGCGGGGAAATTTTTACTTCCCTTCGTGCAGGAAAGCCGGAGGTTGTCGGTCCTGCGATTTTTTGCAAGTTGTCAATTGACATTTTGTTGTATGTATGTATGTATGGATCTTTAAAAGCGGCATACAAGTACAGAAACGATATTTATGTTATCTTCTTCTTGATTTGCAAGAAATTGCCCAAAAAGCGTTTCTTTATTTTCTGGATTTTTGACAAAATTATTCCCACCGTTCAAGTAACTTTTTGCCCAACAAGTTGTTGCAGAAAAAGTACTGGAACAAACCTTATAACTGTCATTAGTACTAATGGCACCATCTTTAAGAAGTTAAGAAGAAGAATACAAAAAACTCTCTGACAATTGTTTTAATATTAAACACATGAGTCCTAGTTAAACAAATCAAAGTGAATTTTTCGAGATTATTGCAAAAATAATTAATCAGCATGGAGGGCAGATACAAAATCAATGAATCAATTAGTGTACCACAATCTTCAAAGATTAAAATTAGCTCCTTAAACAAAAATTGGGCATATTCGTCTAAATGTATGCTATTAAGGCTGAGTTCTTATGCTACCAGGAAACAATACTAATTATTTTTCAAACTGAACTGGAAACTTTTCTTCTCACCCGCTTGTATTGTTTAGTTTAGTTAGTTTCGTGACGAAATAGCAATATTTGTAATATATTCAGTTAAATTTTTCCTACTTAAAATTAACAATTTTTCATACATCCAATAATTTCCCATTTTTCATCTGTCATAACATAAAAAAAATTGTTTTCCTCAAATCATTTTTCAGAGTTATCGCAGTCTTTCACGACTGCGTGTTGTCGATTTCCGCCAAGAATTTAGTCATATTCTACTAAAAACAATAAAAATTTTATTTAAAAAATTTAATTTTCATGCGAAGTTCGATTCAAAAGTTCTTGATTAATTTAAAAACAAATCAGAATCACCGAATCCGCTTCGATGACTCTCGATGAGCGGCATGACTCGATTAGAAGTAGTTTAGAGCCGTTCAAAGTTTTAATAAAATCACGTGTGTTTTTCAGTCAATAATTATAATAAAAATTGCTTTAAAAATTTCTGGTTTTGACTCTCTCAAATGTGATTTCATAAAAATTTGAATCGGTTTTTAGTTGTGTATAAATTAATTTGAATCTCTTCTTCGCTTTGTACTCTTGTTCTTTTTTACATATTCTTCCATGCTAAAATTTCTTTCAATTGCTTTGTAAAAAGATTAAAAAATAATTTTTAATTTTCATTTTCATTTAAAGAGAAAGAAATACTTACAAGTACCTACCGAAACGGCATGGATTTTGCAAGCATTTTTTTTTTTTGTTAAAAATTATTAATTATCAACAATATTTTTTTATGCATGTGTGTTGTAAAATTTATTTTAAACCCTCTTTTATAAGAACAGATGAGATTTACTTACGTCACTCTTTCTCTGTCGTGTTTACAACGGGATTACAATACAATTATGTAAATGTAATAATCATAATTAGCAACACCTCAGGCAGACTCCGGACAAATTGCTTCGGCGGTAACAAAGCAAATTTTATTTAATTTTTGTGGTGCCTAATGAAGTCCGAATGTGCTTCAATTTTTCGTAAAATTTGTTTAATTTTTTGTTTAATTTTTACGCCAAAAATTTCAAAATTTTGAAAAATCCAACGCCGCGTAAAAATTGTTCGTGGTCTGCCCTTGGTGTTGAGGTCGCTCTGTTGCGTGCGAACAGACACCAACTTACCTGATGCAATGTTGTACTCGCGGTCGCTAAGTAATCGGACCCCAAGAGCTGAAGGGGAGCCAATGGTGGCGGCTGCAGCGATTGGGCTAACGGCGGCAACAGCAGATGAGGCGGCTGTAGTGCTGCGGTGGGCTGAGGGTATGTTGGCCATACAACCGTTGGCTGGAAGGGTTCTGCGAAGTATGGAATATCTGAAACATCGCATGACTGCCCTTAAGGTTTAAACTTACCTATGGTCGCTGTAGCTGGCAGGAACAGGTACTGCCCCGTGCTGGGATCACGCACCAATTGGAAGCCCACAGGTGGAATGGGCATGGGAAGCATCGACTCGACAGGTACTGGTGCTGGAAGGGAAACAATTTTCGAAACGTTAATTTCCTATTGGCAGCTCCAAATCTGAGAAGGGCCGGGCCCCCACAAGACTGTTGGCTTGGCTGTTGCCTGACTGACTGTGACGGAGGTGGACGGATAAAAGATAAGATAACAAATGCGCATGGTGGCGACTCCCATTTTCGGTTTTTGTTGTTATTCTCCGAGGCTGTGGTAAAATGTGCGAAGGAAAAGCTTCTGTGGTAAACCTAACAACAGCAACTGTGAAGCTTTGATAAATAAAACGATGTTTATAAGGAAGTGCACGATTCTGATTGGGTGGTGACTCGGAAGCTTTTCCTCATGCTTTTGTTAACGAAGGAATTGTGTGGAAGTAATAAAATTCGAATTAACAGCGAATTTTTATATTTCATAATGATTTTTTATTAAAAAAACATTTCAGAGAATACTTAGTGAATTATAGCAGAGTTTTTAATGATCTTTATAATTCTTACCTAAAAAACCTAAAGTCCCATTTTATCATTTTTTAATCTGTTCTGTTTCAGAACAGCTTCTATACAAACTTTTGTTCTCGATAATTATCGAGCACAGTATCCAATCCAGCACCAAGAGAAATTATAAATTTCCCTTTTCTCAACATGTCTTTTTTAAATTGACAGTTGACAAATAAAATAAAGAAATTGTTTTGTGAAGTGTGAAGCCGTAACTTATGGAAATATTCGCAAAATTAGACGAAATCCTAAAGGAATAAAATGGCAAGTGACTTTTACTCTGTAAGAAAATCTCTTTTTTAATGTTCCAGTACAGAACAGGCTAAAAAAAAAGGCAGCTAGGGTTTCTATACACGTTAATTTTCAAAATGTGATGCTGAATGGGTTTTTTAGGGGCTTCAAATTTTCAGGAATAATTTTAGGTGGATTGTAACAATGCTCCGAAATATTTATTTGAATTCTGATTGGTTGTTGAATTCGTTGGCGGTAATTTGAATAGCCTGAAATAAAAAGACGCGTAACCCAGTCTTTCATGACTAACTTTTCCGGCCATTTTCGGCAATATTCTTCTAAAATATTACCAAGGCAATGATAGCTTAGGACTGGGGTGACGAACCTATGGCACGTATGTAAAATTTGCTGGCCCGCGAAAATTCGTTGGTGCAGTGTTTAGGTTAGCAGATGCATGCCAGCGTATTTCGCTGAAAAACATCGAAGCAGCATTTCTATAATACGCCTAATATGAAAGTAATGCGTTTCCATGACATCTTGAAGCTTCAAGTAAAAATGTAAACGCATGGAGCCAATCAAGAGAATTTTTCTGATTGGCTCGAGTGCTTGTCATGTAAACCAGACTTGAAAGCTTGAGTGATCGACATTGTTCAATCGTTGTCCATCAGTTGCTCAGGAATTCAAGCTCATTTCAAGCCAATATGTCGCGAATATGTCAGATTTTCAAGCTTTCGAACACTCAAGCTGCCTTGTCATTTTTTCGGCATACTTGAGTCATCCATTCTGTAAACATTACCGTCCCAACATAAAAGATGCAGTAGCTTAGTATGTGATGACACTTTCAACTCTTTGTATAAATGCCGTTTCATAATGAAAGCTGTTGCAAGCTTTAGCTGACTTTCATTTGAGGCCAGCGGCTTGAAGGCTGATTTACAAGACGAGTCTTGCCCAATATTCGGTCTCGCTCGCGTTTCAATGTACAATTGTGCCAGTGCGAGTCAAATCCAATCAAATTTTATATTGTTATTATATTTTTAACAGAAATTTGTGCTCAATCTATTAATTTTTCTATGCTTTTTCCACTAATTCTCTGCATGAGGTGCGTCTAAATATGATAGACTCAATTAAAGCTACACTTGTCGTTTCTTTTTTCATAAACTCAATTTCTAGTTCATTAAAAAGACACAGCTTATATAGTGCATATATCACACAACGATTTCCTTATCATTCTGCCTATTTCTACAGAAACCTACACTAAATATTTTCGTTCGTTTAATTAAGGCAATGCCATTTTGACAGCTCAGAATTTCTGAACTGACAGTTTATATTTGGCAAGTGGCAAGCGTTTGTTGCAGAAGAATATATTTGTATACAAAATAACATTTTAATTGCTTATTTTAATTACACGAAGATTCTCGTGTAAGTACAGATCAGTTTCTCATAAAACAGTACTTATATTAAGCAATAAAGTTTTATTTTATTGCATATTGTGAATTTATTTTTAGATCTTTATAATTGTAAACAAAGTTTATATGCGAGAGTAGGAGATTAGTTGTTAAAAGATATGTATGTAAGTGGAAAATTTGTTACGCATGTGCACAATTAACCTAAATTAAGAAACGGAATGACTGGGGTAATTGTCGTGTAAAAAATAGAATTTATCATTCAATATAATATGCAGAAATAGAATAGATTTAAGACTAATTTTATTTTTATTGTTGTCGGTACAATAATAGCTGCGCTTCTTTTTAGTACTTGTGAGTAAAGCAACACAAAATTTGTTGATTTGAATAAAACGTAACCTTTTTGCTTTTATTAATTAAGATTTATTTTATAGCGATTTTTACAACGGTTTTTTAGTAATTTTCCAGGAGAAGAGCCCTAGCGCGATGAGGGTGATAATTTTTTAACCGATTTTATGATATTCTTTAAGATAATAATAACTATTTAGACCAATTGAGGCCAGACTAAATGCGTTTACAGTAAATGATGTAAAATACTGGGGTTCCCCAAAAACCTTTCCTTTGAAAAGTCACATCACAGTTTCCTTACCCGCCATCTTCTTGAATATGTCTCGGGTGGACCACAAAAATCTTCATGTCAAGACATGGAGACAGAAGTTAAGACATGGCGATGTCAAGACATAAAGTAAGACGGATTTTTAACATTTGTGAAAAAGAAAATGGCGGCTTTATATATTTTAGGTGTTTTCGCGTGTGATAATCCGTAAAATCGTGCACCGTGTGAAGTCGAAGTTAAATCGCGGCGGATCCTAAGCACCGCTACAAACTTGGCTGCTTCATCACGAACGGCACTCTTCTCAGGGAGTGTCGTCCGCGTCTGTCCACAATATCGGCACCGTGGAAAGCCAGCTTTAGACTTATGATACACGAGTTAATGCATCTATGAGATTATTCATTAGTCGATTTTTTTAATAGACATTTAGGCACTTTTTAATGGTTATAAACAGTCTCACAGTATCACACACATATTTTTATTATATAAATATCCATATGACAAAATTTAAGAAAGATACCTTGTTGGGGATCAAAACGACGGCTATTGTTTTTACTGCTCAACTACACCAATGACGACTAATGTATATATAATATTAAAACATTTGTTATTTGCAATAGAACTAAATTTTTAACACTACACAATCTTATCAAGTGTTACAGCCCACAGAATTGTAATTTCAAACTGACAAAGTTTCATCACAACTGAGTCCTTCTTTCTGTCATGAGGAATGATGTATTCATCAATTTCTTTATCATACTTGTCAAAAAAACAAATTATGTTTGTTATTTTTTTTAATTCATCTTTCCCTCGAGTTCCCTGAGCTGCAGATTAAGACATAGCAACCGGAACTAATTGTTCCATGTGTTTATTTCATTCAGGTATTCAAAAAATGTATGATTTTATTTGTATGATATTTTAATGAGCCCACTAAATACCCAAAAGAACACGCACCAAAGCGAACTTTTTTTAATAATATAAGGGAGTCCAAGCTATTTCAATAATAAAATCTACTTCACCATTAAATTCTCGTTCTTTCAATAATTCTGCCATCTTTTCTTTACGGTAATTCATTTGAAATTGACATAACATACATACATCAAATTATAATTTCAAACATCATTCCCTATTTTAATATCGTTCATTATTAGAAAAGAATCACTGATTTCGATAAACAATTTTCCCCTCAGTAAGAAAAAACTAATTATAACGCAATGATGTCACCCTCCGCAGTTTTTAAAAATCGATTTGTACTTTAAAGAGGATTTTAGTAATGCGATATGGAACCGGGCATTAATAATGATTTAGACTGCAGCGCGCGATCTCACATATAAAAAACAAATTATCAAAAAAGAAGAAGAAGAAATGCCCCAGGGCGAGGGTGCGTCTCGCTTTGAAATTGAAGTCAGTTTTAAGTTGTTCAATTACTTGTAAAATAAACGCGTGTCTCCCTTGTGGATTTTTTTAATTTGTTTTTTCTCTTGCGCTGTTTTGTAATGAATTAGAAGAAATAATTTGTTTTGCTTGGTAACTTCAAAGATTGGTTGGAATTGACATTTTTCGTCAACCGGCTTAGTTTGAGAAATTAACAATTTCACGCTCAGAGCAAAAGTTTGTCATTTTGCGACATTTTGATAAATAACGGAAAAGTTTCGTAAGTTCTGATTTTTAATTATTGTCTTTATTAAATCTTTTTTAGTCAATTAAGCTGTTATGACTACATTTTCTGTAATACCTACTATTAGTCAGTCGATTGACGTGGGGATAAATTCGTTGATCTGCTAGATTTGCGGATTTAGTATGTATACATGATGAGTTGATCTCTGGGGCCGTATTTGGTTTCTCAAGTCGACATTGTCGTCTGTCGATAAATAAAAATTGGCATTTGGTGACACGATATCGTCTCTTTACGTGTAGATAAAGACGTTTCACAATTCTTAAAAAGCTCAATTTATGCATGCAATAAACTTTTAACAATTTCTATTTTAATTAAATATACGTGATTTGCTGCCTTGGAGTAATACCACCCAATTTGATGGTTTTGTATGGCTGCGTTTAGCTGTCGATTTGGTCGTGAAACCAAATATAAAACTTAAAGAAAATCGAGAGGCTTTTTTGTCGAGTCGATGCATCGACTCGAGAAACCAAATACGACCCCAGGTTGAAACCGACTCGATGGGTAGCAAATCGGGTTGATTTAGGGCCGACTGAACTCGACTCAGCTCTGCAACTTGGGTTGAGTTATTATGCATATAGATGCGAGTTCAGTAGTTGAATAGTTGAATTTAGTTGTTTGTGATTTTTTGTAACGTGGTGTTTTTTTAATTTTCAACTCAACCTCAATTCAACTCATGTATACGTACTGTTCAACACAATTCTCAGTCTGTTCTCGAGCCTGCAGAAAGTGCAGAATCGGTCAGTTGCTTCGAATTACTTAACAGAATTCTGTCCCCGTGCACTTTTACAGCAGCCGCCACACTCATTTTCCGACCCTGCAGTAAGACCGAAACTTACAGTATCTACGAGCTTCTGTAACCTGCTGCGGAAATGTCAAAACTGTCATTGCCGTGTTAAAACTGCAGAAACCTAAATGTTTAAAAGCGAAGTTGAAGATGACTTTGAGCCAGCTTGGCCCCCGTAAAATCAATGTTTCGGCAGATAGAATTCAAATAGAATCGACTTGATTTTATCCAACATTTGGGCCTGGATCGAATCGAAATTTCGTCGTAAAGACGCAAATTCAAAGATTGAGGGATCGTTTTGCCAGCAAAACATTTTTAGGCTATGTTAGGTTGAAAATTAAATTAAAATAATCCTTTTACAAATAAATATTTACATAATGGTAAACTTGTAAGTGGCAACTTTGAATTTTTTAGGTTACGTTAATAGCTTTTCGCTTACCTTTGAATCCATTTAAACTTAAATAATTTGATCTGACGGTGTCAAATACGTAGATTCACTTTCAATCCTTCAATTTTTGGATCGTTTGATTCGATCGTATTTGCGTAAGAGTCGATACCAATATAACCCGTTTATGACCAGGTTTAACTTAGGTTCAACCCAGGGGCCAATTCACGCAATTCGACGATGACTGAAAACGACGCTTTAAACGTCATTATAGGTTCACGCAAAGCGAAGTTTTATGTTTGTCGTTTTAAAAGTGTCGTTATTCTTCTCGACGCCAAAGTTGGTGTCGCATTCAGTTAGATGCAGATTAAAATGAATGGATAGAGAAGCACTAGACATTAGCTAAAAATTCGTTACAAACCAATCTCATTTCCTTAACACCTATCCATTGTCTACACAAATTTTCCACCAAATGGAAAAAGATATTCGAAAATATGGTTGATGTGGATCCTTTTGAGGTGGGAGTAAGAAAATAATTCCTCACTAAATTTTGATATCTGCCTGTTGCTAATATTTCAAGTCTTACAACTGGAGGAATATACGTAGGTAATTCAAGTTTCCTCAGGTAAGTTTAAATTATTAAAAACAAGAATAAACGCTTCTTGTGATTGCAGCTTCAACCAAACGAAATATGTATAAACAAACTTTGAAATGTCTTAAATAATGTGATGATTTATGCGCCATCTATTCGTTAAAAAGCTGAATCAACGATTGTCGTTAACGACTCTGGTTGTTGTCTGAACTAATGATTTATGTACTAAACTAAAATTGGAACGAGCGATAAGTGAAGACAACTTCAAGCTTCTGGACGAAAAGAAAAGATCATACCACTAGGCACTAGAAAAGGGACGAAGGTTCCAGTAGTTAGATAAAGGTGGAGCTGGGATATAAAAGCGACTTGCAGGCACTGAGTGAGTGAGTTTTGATTTGAAAGGCGATAAAAGTGTTCTAAAGTGAGAACAGTGAAAAGTGGTGATTTAAAAGTGAATTATAAAGCGATAGATAGAATTTAATAGTGCGAGTTATTAAATTGAAAGTGATTATAGTGAACTGTAAGAATTGTTTGTTATTAACTTGTGTTTTGGTTTTTGATAAATAAGTTACTACGAATCCGTTAAGCCGTAAAAACGTAACAATAACAATGTTACTACAACGGTTACATAGCATTTTGCATACTTTTTGGAAGCAGTTATTTTGTGAAAACGACATTCGACGCGTCGACTTACGTGAACCCAAATTGAACGTTGAAGAAATTAATGTCGTTTTCATAAAGCGTCGACGTCGAGTGTCCAATTGCGTGAACTAACCCAAGGTTTGCCTACTAGGGGCATCATGAAAAACTGATGATGCATACTTCACTTCAGTATCGCTGTTTTTTTGAGTGGCATTCATGAGGAAACTCTTTTGGCATACCCCTCTCAGCTGCTATATGAGAGTTTCCATGGCTACTGAGGCAATCCCCTTTCTAAATGCTAATCTGGTGGGATTTAAAATGGTTTCGAATGAAAAGTTTTGCTTGGGTACGGCCTTTCGACCACATTCCTTCTTTGCCAGCGAACGAGATAGCTCTAAAAGGTTTTGGGTTTTGAGGTATACATGAACAATTTAGGGTGTTGATTTCTCCACCCAAAACGAAGGTGCGTGTGCACTTTTCCTTCCAACCCCATGCGCTCTGCCGCCCATGGGAAAGGTATTGTCCGGGGAGAAGATTTTTGGCAGTGTTTATTCGCTTAACCAAGGGCGAACTTCTAGATTTGTCAATCGAAATGAGTTTGTTGTGCATTCTTTCTCAAGTTGTTGTATTAACAGAGAATATGATTTACCTAAGCGTAGCCGACTAGATCATAGATCGGCTTTCTGATACCTCATTATTTAAGCTTGATCTTTATATTTGATCGAGACACCTTAAATATATACGACTTTTTTGGAATTTTAATTCATTTTTCATCTGATCTAAATGATCGTAGTATCAACTATAATATTCTTTTATTGCTTTCTTTAACTAAAAGTAATTTCTAGGTGTATTGATAAATATTTTCAAATATCAGGAACTATTCTGAAGGTCGCTGAAAATGATGCTCTTAAATATCTTGGACGAATGGTTCGTGTAAATATCTTCCATCTTCCTATCTCCGCTTTACAATCTCCAATAAAAAATGTTCGTCGAAAATAGCTTCTTCTCCCCCATAAAAATCCTTCTCAAAACATATTCTCAATTACACCTCAATTAATCACAAAACTAAATACCACCAACTTCAAGTAGCACCATCCCCTCTCACTGCTGCAGAAAATCCAAAAACAAAAAACGGAACAATAATTTCCATGCATATGTGTTAGTATCAAATAGTAACGGTAAATTCCAAATTACCCTTTATCGCTTATCCAATAAATCTTAGCATTATCCGACAAAAAAAAACTACCACCGCCTATAAGTGGGCTAAATGTTGCTTAGACCCACCTTTCCGCCTGTGTAACCATTACGGAAAATTTTCACGGTGTTTATGGCTGCCATAACAGTTTCGGAATTAATTTTCACACACTTTCATTTCGAGACGGGGTGTAGCCGGCCAGAGTTACGACCCCAATATGAAGCCAATTGGTGCTTATACTTACTTGGATATTGCCAAAATGTGGGTGGAGTTCGGACCGCGTTCTGAACATTGGACACGCCCATACTTAGGGCTTCGGAACTAAGCGGTATCATGGTAGAATTGGTGCCCGCGAAAAACATGTTTTGGCTACTAACCGATGCCGCGCCACCTATGATTGGGTGAGAAAAAAATCAAATAAAATAAAATTTATTACTGGCTATAAATAATTACAAAAAAATGAAAGAACAAAATAAACAGAAAATCCAGTGGAATGCCGCTAGGTTCCACACACACACATCAAACGGTTTTTTTAAATTTATATTTATTTACAAAAAATTCAAATACGGTGTGACCTCAAAAAGAGTCGCTTTAGTTTTTTCTTGTTGTGTAGATTTTCTCTTTTTTATTTGGTGTTGTTGTTGTTAGTGGTTCAGTTTTAGCTCTCGGCATGCTGCGAAGCCGGAGGTTTTCGGTGGTAGTGGTGGTGGGAGCGAGCCTCTCTTTAATTGCATCACCGCTTATGCAAAAGAGGCATTGGTCAGGGAATGCTGCGGTTAATTGTGGAGACGAGGGGCGAAATTCGGGGAAAAAGGTGCCTGCCCTCGAAGATCATGATTTCATTTGAATAATTTCGCGGTTTTCTTCGTAAAAAATTATGAAACTTGTTTCTAAGATCGCGATTATAAATCACGAGCCGCGATGTTCTTCACTTGTGAAATATTTAAAAAATAATTCTGAATACGTTAAAAAAATAAAATATAATATTAATAACAGCGGATTCTGGTCGATCGTAAATTATAATGCATATTTTTTAATGTTTACGTTCTTAAAGATGAGCTAAGCTACGATGACTGCATAGGTGAGATTGGGGGAGCTAATAATAGTAAGGGGACAAACTAACAACTCTTTGATGAGTCACGGTAGGACATTTATTGGACCGCCAATAAAAAATAATTCTAATCTACGAAGTGTGCCAAAAAAGTTTAAACCTAATACTCTGGGCAGATAGTGCTCTTGAGGGGCAAGCGCTTAATGTGTATTAAAAGAAAAGGTGTCCCGACAGCATCTGTATAACATTTAGGGCATTGTGATTAACATATGTTTTTGACAGTGACAACTTTGACAGTTTAAGAAAAATTAAATGCGTGGTACGCCATCTATGAGAAAATGAAAAACTAAGAGAACCGCTGTAACGAACGTGTTTAACTCGCTACTCATGATTAAGCATTGATGTTACTCATCAAAAAATTGGTTATTAACTAACAAAAGAGTGCTATATGTCCAGAGCTGAGAGTCTCCACGCAAAATAGAGTCCGCTGGAGAGCACCTGTTTACGCCCTATGTCCCACGAAGGATTAAAGGAGTGTTATGTTATGTTATGTATGTCTAGGGTACAAGCTGAGCCTGTTAAAGTAGTGTGGTCTTCAAATCTAGGGTATAGAATAGTGCTTGGTAATAGCAACTCTTGGGAGCCTCACAAATAATATCCACGACAGAAAAAAAATTTTAGAAAGAATCTAAACAAAATTATACCTTAACATCATACGTGGCGTTACTTGGATAGATTAGCTAAAACATGTTGCTTTAATCTGCGTCGAGTTATCGTGTTGTGGCAGCTCTTGTCGACTACTACTCCGAACGTGAGTTGAGTGAGATTTCGGACACCATAGAGATGAGTGATCCGTTGTATCTAGTTATTTAAATAAGAGTCGGTCTTGGAAGAAAATAATGAGTAAATCGATCTAGATGTAGTAAAATGCATTACTGTCAATTAAATATCGTTGGAAATGTAATATAAAATAAATACGACGTCAGTAATTGACAAACTTCGGCAAAAGCAATTTTGTCTTTATTACCCAGTTTATGACTAGGTTGAAAAGTTGAGTTGAAATTTCGTCCACCATATATTATCGGGTTTGCATGGAAGTCGAGTTGAGTTGAAATGACAATTCCATTTCTGCCTTCCGTCTTTCTCCACCTTTTTCTGTCAATTGATTTTATTATAGATTTATTAAATATAAAGTCTTGCAGCAATTTCACTTTTTGTATCTTTGCCAGTGTGCCGTTTTTAGTTGTGTGCGTGAACTCAATTCAACCTACCTATTTTCGTTGAGTTGAGCAGAGTTGAAAATCTTTAACGAAAACTCTTAACTGTACCTACTTATTTCCATGAAGTTTAGCCGAGTTCAACTCGGGTTGAATTCTCATGGAAACTCAGTATATGATATCGAGTTGAGTTCAGTTTGGGTTGAAATAGAGTTGAACTTACATCAAAACATAACCTCAAATTTTTGTGTGAAATTCTCATTTAGATACGTAATTTTTTTTCGAAAACATGGAAGGTAATCAGAATGATATAAACTTATATACATTTATATATAACGCCAAAGGCAGACTTCAGGGATGGTAAACATATAAAAAAAGTCACTTCAACCCAATTACAACTCAACCCGTGTATCTGAGGCGAAATATCAACTAGACCCAGGTAAGTGAGCTGAGTGGAGTTGAGTGGACACAGTTTCAACTCGACCCTCGTTTATGACTGGGATGAACCTAGGTTGAACCTAGTCATAAACGGGGTATATACTAATTGCATCTACCAAAGCAGTCACAAACGTGGGGTGAGGGTCAACTTGAGACAATTTAGTCACAAATTATCAAAATTGTGACTGTTTTCTTCAGGTTACAAGATTATAAAAGGCAGGTTCCTCCAGCGTCGATGACAGTAACAATATAAGTCGCCCAGACTCATTACACGATTACAAATTCACCACAAAAGGATAATTTTTTATGATTATTCTTGTGACTGGTTGCGTAGAAAACCAAAACGACTGATAGTCACAATCTACCAATGACAAGCCCGAATAGCAAAAGCTTGTGACTTATGACAAATCTCGTTCTAACGCATTTTTAAATTTGACATCCTTTTTCCTTTTTGTTATTTGGTTTTATAGGTAGAAGAAGGTCAATGAGTATCTCGGACGCCACTTGAACCTATTGTATTCTTGCTAGCCCTCTACTTCAGATTTGTATGCGAAACCGCTTGAGCAAGTACAACGATTGGGGCTTCACACTTCTTCTTCGATGGCTCTACATCCCAATTCGAGCCTTGCCCTCCATCAGCGTCTTCCTCCAGACGTCTCTCTGCTCCGCAGAGTGTCTCCGGTTTCTTATATTGAGAAGTTTTGCTGCATCGGCCTTAACATTGTCCTCCCACCTTGACCGTGGTTTGCCAACTGGTCTTCTGCCATCTGGTGGTAGATGCAGGGCTTTTTTTTGGTATCCTTGAGTCATCCATTCTTTGGACATGACCGGCCCAACGTAAGTTAACTCGCTTTGTATAGATCGTACAATTCTTGATTGTAGCGTATTCTCCATGTATTATCTTTATTGATTGGGCCGTAAATCCTTCGGAGAACCTTCCTCAAATATATCCATCTTGTCGGCGGATTTCTGGGAGATATTCCCGACATCTATACGTAGCTACTGTAAATATGATGGTTTTGTAGATTCTAATTTTGGTTTTTCTGTGGATGTCTCTGGATTTCATTACTGGCAGTAGTGAGAAGTATGTTCTGTTTGCGGCGTTTATTCTTCTTTGTACGTCTATCGTTTCATCGTTGTCTTCGCTGACTGTGGACCCCAGGTAGTTAAATTAAATAATAATTCATAACTGTCAAATTAAATGCGTGAATTGTGTTTTGGCAAACTTTGGAATTCCGAAGTGTTCCGTGCTAAAAGTAACAAATTCGGAATCCACCTTTAATGAAACCATAAACTATCAAGAAGCCTGAACATATTCTATAAACTTCTCTTCTTCTTCTTTACAAAATTTCCGTTTTACCATATACGACAAGTAAATAAAGGCTAGATGGAAAAAATGTCAATTTTACTTTTCCTCAAGATAACTAAAAGCAAATGTTTGGATAACTACATTAAAAAAGGTTAAAACACTGTAAAAGCGCACTAAAATTAAACTTTCTCAGCCATTTTTCATTAGCCTGTCAAATGTCAAAGACAGGTGTGACAACATTCAGGAAAATTGTGAAATATTTTGAGCAAATCTAGTAGCTTTAATTATCTAAACTTTTTTCTCGATAATTTCTATTCCATTGTAGGTTTTTCATTGGATTTATTTTATATGATTATTTAACAAATTTCGAAACTAATTTTTATTCGTATAATTTTATTTTAAATTTAAAAGGAATTTTCTTAAGGAATTCCTTAAATGAGAAAAGGGAATTCTTCCCACGCTTTAAAAACGCCTTAAATGTATCGCAAAAGTAAGATTTATTGAACTGATCCTTCTTAAGTTAAAATTTATGTCCTTAAAACTCTAAAACTATGTAAGAACGAAACTAAAAAAATTCTATGCTAATTTTTCCACTACAAAGAAACAAACAGAAACAAAACGAAATTATTGGCACCGAATGAAAACGGAACAAAATCATTGATCTTCGCTACAATGAAAAAAGAAACAAACCAAATTTCACAGCAGCAAAAAAGCAATTTTTAAATATTTTCCGGTCCTTTTTTGATGATTGATCGGCAAACGTTCAATATCCACAGTTGGGGACCAATTTAAACCCAGAGAGTCGCCATGGCCTTGGCTGCAGCCGATCCGAACAAAATGGTATCGATCCCCTTCCTCCGTGAACGAACACAGCCTCAGTTTTATCGCATTTTATCTTTTCTGTTTCTGGATATTTTTGTTGTTGTATTAATTTCTCAATGTTTACTCATTGCCCTGCCGGAGCGACTGAATATCCGATAAACATCCTCGAGTCATCAATCACCCCAGGATCAGTTGTTGTCAATGCGCGGCAATACTGTGCCTCAATGGGCCGCGCCGAGTCAGGAGGAGAACGCGGAACGCAGCGGGTAAAAAACATAGGAGACAGCAGAACATAGGAGTGCAAGAAAAGAAAAGAAACAACACAACAAGAAAAAAGATCGCTCGAGAAAAAAGAAAATGAAAAAAAAAATCAAAAAAAAAAAAATGGAAAATAGTAATAACAACAACAACAATGGCGGCTCTAAAAATAGCAAATTCGAACTTACCAATATCGGCGATCCCAATGCCAAAACGGTTGACTTCCTTCGGCTGATGTGTAACAGTTGCCGTGTGCTCCTGCAGCCGTTGCCGGGCCACGGCGATTCCTACTGGTATAGCGCCAGCTGCGGATGTAGAAAACCCTTATTAGAAAATGCAATTTGTTTGGAAGACAACTATAACCAGCAGCATGGTCCGCTGACGGACCGGCTAGCGGTTGGTGCGCGCTTTCATATGGAAAAACAACACAAAATGAAAGACGACAGAAACCTGTCTCCGGATACCGTACCTGAATTTTGTGGTGTAGATATTGTGTGATTGTCCATGACGGTGCTCTTCGGCGATGGTGACTCAAGCTTAACAACCGCAGTCAGCGTTGATGACGTCTTCTGGTGCTGCTGATGCTGATGATGATGGGGATGATGCTGCTGCTGGTGGTGGTGTCCAAGGCTATTAGACGTGGTGACTTCCGAAACCTGGCAGGGCTCTCGCTTAATTTGTAACAGAGTAACACTGGATGTGGAAGAGACTGCTGAAGATGGTGCAGCATGATGCTGCGAGGATAGATTCTCGGGAAACGGTGATGGTATTCCACCTCCTGAACTTCCTAATAGTGTGGATGTTGATGAAGGTGCTATGCTGGATGACGGTGTTGTCGACCATGAAATTGGTATCGTGCGGCTACAACCGTTTGCTATGTCGTTTGTGGATGGCATGCAAGTGGTTGACGGACTGCTTGTTGTCATTGTCGTCACGAGACCACCAGTACTGTTGCTGCAACCACCATTCGATTGCAAGTGATGATGGTAGCTTTGTGACTGGGGCGTGAGATCGTCGTACTTGCTGCTGCTGCGGGTGCTGCCGCAGCTAATCCCTTCCGTTTTTACGATGCTTGCCACTGGCTGAAGCGGTGGAACCTTTTTTTAATGTGAAAGAGATAGAAGGAAAATCATGCAGGAATTAATTAAAAATGTTTTTTTGGTTTCGTCTTTATACTTACTTGAATGTGTAGTGGTTCTAGGGTACTGTGTTCCCATCGACCGATGCATGTTTCGGTCTTCTTGGATATTGACGAGGTTGCACTTAAGTAATCAGTGTGGGATGAAACGAAAATACTATTGGCCTGGAAGAGAGATATTATGTTACCAAAAAGGACTAATTAATTGGATATTTTAAGGCGCAAATTGTGTAGAAACTAATTTTGGATGTCCTTAGAAGACGCCCTGATTTTTAATTAGATAGAAACCAAATCAACCACGAAGCTATCAGCTCAATTTGGCCACGTAATACCAACAACACTAAGTTAAATCAGCAGTAAACATAAATTAGTTTTGTAGCATTTTTAGAAGCTTTTCTATAAAAACAGACAAAGAACACACTGCGTACTCTGGCAGTCCCATAAAAATGACAATTACTATCGAAAAAGTTTGAAAAGAGCAGTTTCGAAACCCACAATACTATAGGTGTGTATGTCTACTCCATACGGGATCCCGAGATTTTCTGCAGTAAAGTTGAATAGTGGGGATAAAAATAGCAAAGTAAGAAAACCCTTTCTATTTGCGCCCACGAGATGTGGAGTAGACATACAGTCGTTATATAAGTTAATCCCTGATAAAGCCTAACTACAATGGTCTTAAGACGACTTCAGATTCTTCGTCAAATTCTGTTAAGATTGGCTGAGTTTCTTTCAAAACTGAATGAATCTTAAGCTCAGCTTTAAAGCTTAAGATTCATTAAGTTTTGACACACAATTTTTTAAGCGAATTTGACGAGGAGTCTTAAGTCGCCTCAAAACCAATGTAGTTAGGCATGGGTTAAGCGTAGTCCGAATTCTAACAAACTTCCGCTGTTACGCTAAGTTTTATAACCATGTTTACTAAAAATGCAGACGCGTACTTATAGAGTTAAACTGAAATCAAGAGTTGACCGAAAATTTTGCGTCAATTTTGTGTTGAAGGCAACTTTCCTTTCAACTCGTATCCCTTTCTCAAGTTGCATGAGAGCGAAAGAGAGTAAAAACCAAAGAGTTGAAAACGTCAAAATGTTGAACGTAAAGTAGTACATATAGAATGGCTAAAAAGTGACGCGTGCGCGATTTACAGAGTCTCTCCCGTGGAATATTTAGGATTCGTATACATATAAAAATAAAATCCTTGCGTGGATGAATTGGAGCGGGACTTAATTTCGAGGCGGCATGCGTTCGGTTCTACAGTCACAACGTCGCAGTGGTCCAGTGAATTTCGTACACTATTGCCTACAGACGATTTTGTACATTTTTTGACATTCATGATTTAAGTGACGCACTTAGTGAAAACTTAATTGGAACATGAGTGTAGAAGTTCCGTGCACCAGATACAACCCACGAACAGGCCGAGACGAACAGCAAGAACCAAAGAAAACATTCAGCGTGTTGTTAAAACCAGCGTACGAAAATATACGCGCCATTCCGTGAGTAAGAGGGCATCACCTTTAGCGCCAGTAAAAACTCATACTGAACCGAAATTTAAGCATGGATATGAAACCTCGCTTTTTTAAGATGTAATTGGTGCACGCTTTTAAACCAGATAACTACCGAAAGTGTAAAGAGTTCTGTAAAAACATATTCAAACACATGTAAACAAGCAATTTAGCAAAAGTCTGAACATAATATGACGAAACGTAACGCAGCTTTACCTAACCTAAAGTACAAACCTAAATTAACGTAATAAACTTGATGAATGTTCCATAAGAAGAGCGATTTCAGTAATATGGCGCCAAATCTCATATAGGGAGAACCTTTTCCGTTACTGTGTTTCCATGAGGCAAAGTAGAGCTTTCGTTGAGTAAGCAGAAAGCTTTTTCCGTCAAGTTAACTCGATGCTGATTCCATGCCGGTTCTGGGTTAAGGTGACAGATAATCAATTTTACATTGCGTCGCCGTGGTATATGTGCAGTAAAGGATACTCACACACCCTTATGCAAAACCCGGCTTAACCGGAACGGTTTCGTCGAGTTTACTTGGATTTAACGAAGCTTGACTCAATCGCCATTTCCATGGGCGCTTAATCTAAGTAAACTCAGGATAAACTTGGCCGAGGTAAGATGGTGGATGTTAAAAATTCATGGAAACCGTACTAGGTAATTGTTAAACGCACGTCTGTTCGCCGCTGGCGCCCAAACGAAATTAATCTCAAAACAAACGTGTGGACGCTTCGCAAAGGCTTGCCGCAAAACTTACCCTTTGCTTTGTTTGTGCCCAAAACCGATACTAGACTGGATCGGCCACAAGTTGAACGAGTTCGAAAATACTGACTGCAGAAGACCGTTCCAAAGTCGAGTTTTTATTCTGAAGTGTGCCCGAAAAGAGAGCAAAGTAAGCTAGTCCGGGTGTCGCTTACTTAAATGGACAATCGCTATGGTAGTTACGATACAATTACTTAGAAGGTAGCTCCTCGTTCCTTGTAATTTCTTGTAATATATCACACACGTCAGACCCTTTCCAATGTAAAAAAAGCAGTATTTAGCAATATTTCCGTTCGCACTTTTATTTAACATTCAAAGTTTACTCCTTTATCCGTATTCAACGCTCCTACGACCGAAACGTGTGTTCTCCTCATTCATCTTTGGAATTTTTTAATAAAATAAGATACGAATCGCATCCACCACTTCCACGCCACATTCTTTCATAGATTCACAATAGTCTTCCATTAAAGGATAAAAGTCTTCTTTGATTTCATCACTTCTTCTTTGGACTACCGTCAACCCCATAGCATAGGCAGACAACTTTATCTCTCTCTCTCTCTCTCTCTTGCAAAAGATGTAACTTGAGCTTCCACCCTCTACCATTATAAAATAGCATGGATTAACAAAAACCAAGAGGGGATGAAGTATTGTCGTTTTTGGCAGACGTACGAGTCGCACGTAGTCGGGAGATATTGATGGCGCAAATGCTTTTAACAATAACAACACCAACAACAACAAAAAACACCATGCGATAAAGTGCTTCTCTTGAGGCCGCCGCACGTGGCCCCTGTAACTGACATGTAAGTGTTTAATCAAAATTAATTTTTGAGAGTTTAATGAAATAAATGTTTTTGGGGTTAATTGGATTTTTAAGGATTTGTTACATTAAGCTAGAAAATTAGCTATTTGGTGGTTTATGCCCTGAGAGAATCGATTGGGTTGGGACTATTTGTTGCAGAGAGAAGACATTCATTAGCCGTGTTCCTTTTCTGCTATTTTTTACTCGAATTTACTACATACTACTGAACTCCCAGAGCAATAGATAACCAGAGTAGTTACGCAACTAACATCCATTAGGGGAAAGCCAACTCTGAGTCTAATGTGAATTCACAATATTATTTCGGCAATATTCACAGCAGAAAATACCAGTATGTGGGAACAACCTACCTTTCGAAATGTAAAGAAGCGAATCCTCTTAAAAATGGCACTTCTTGCTGAATGATAGAATAACCAAAATGTCTTAAACTATTCAACATTGAAGAATATTTTATTGGTTAACTTAGAAGACTTGATTAATTTTGGTAAGATCATAACGATCAGAGAATCATAAGGCATGCAACTATCATAATATCTACTCTTTAGGAGATGAAAGTCCTAGCACTAAGCATTCATATAACACATAGAGAGGTCTCCTAGATCAAACTTTTGTGCACGGTTTTTATCTTCTTCTTCCCACATCGCTGGCTATTGCTTCCATATTATTAAAATCTACTTCAAAGTACTAAATTGATAGCAGATTATTGTGCATAATAATTTTACCTTTTAATGCGGCTTCGAAGAAACAAATACCAATCAAAGCCTGTATATGATTGAACAAAATAAAATTCTAGTGGATAGGGGAATGTATGTTATTTTATCTGTTTTAACTTATACTGGAGACAAACAACGGTGTGTAAACTGGATTTAAGTGATACAACATGTCAGTGCAATGCCGATTAGAAAATTTGTGTTAAGCTTAGGTATAAAAGAAGAAGATAACACTGACATTTTTTCTTGTCAAAAAGTTCTTTCAAACGAGTTTTTGATAAAGTTTACTCATAACTAATTTTTTAAAAAAAGAAAGGAAGTTTAAAGAATTGTTTTTAGTGTAATTAAAGTTCTTACACATCAGTTTTCTGTAAAAAAAATAGAACAATAAAGTGTGCAGTTTGTGAATGTAGCAATAATACGAAATTTCCGCGAGGAAAATCCTTCTTCAGGTAAATGTGATAATTAAAATACTTCCTAAACGCAGATATTGCATAAAAATATGTGAATCACTGCGCTAAATACTTCAAATAATATAAATTTTGTTTGGTAAGATTACTTTGTTTACATTAGCCTGCCAAACGCAAAATTCAAGGGATCAGCTGATTAGAATTCGGAGTGACGGGGTGTAAAAAGTTCATTTCTGCGGGTAAGATTTTATTTTATTCTTCTTCTTCGATGGCTCTAGAGCCAAATTCGAGTCTCCATAAAGTTCTTCTTTCAGACGTCTCTCTGCTTCGCAGCTTGTCCCCAGTTTCTTGTGTTGAGTTGTTTTGCTGCATCGACCTTAACTTGTCTTCCAAACCTAACGTTTAAGGCCTGTATGTTTTTCTTCATTTTCTAATTCTGTGAATTGTCTCTTTTACGTTACCTTCTAATTTTGTGAATATTACTCTAAGGTATGACAGTGATCTGGCAAGGCAGTTTATACCGTCTGCATATCCTGCCAACTGTTTCGATTTGTTAAGCAGGGTTTCGTTCGCATCAATGTTTACTTTGCGAATTACTTCTTCTAGGCAGAGATTAAATAGCATGGGTGCCAGCCCATCGCCCTGTTTTAAGCCTTGCTTAACTGAGAAGGACTCCGTCAATTCTCCTTGTATTCTGACTGCACATCTTGTATTTTCCATTATCATTTTTGTTAATTTTACTATCTTTAGGGGGATGTTTAGGTCCAGCATTGTCGCATGCATTTGTTCCCTGTCGATGCTATCGTATGCTTGTTTAAAGTCGATGAAAAGTTGATACACGTCGATGTTGTATTCCCAGCATTTTCGGAGGATTGTAAAAAGGTGATCCATTGAAAAAAGTTGATCCATTGAAAAAAGTTGACCTATTTCTACTGAATCCAGCTTGGTATTCACTTATTCCGACTTCTGCATAAGGTTCCAGTCTGGCTTTAAATATGTTTGTCATTATTTTATATACTGTGCTTAAAAGATATATGCCTCTATAGTTTCCACAGTTGAATTTATCTCCTTTCTTGTGTATTGGGCAGATAATGGTTTGTTCCCAATCTTCCGGCATTTTTTCGTGCCTTCATATGCAGCATAGTAATTCATGTATAGCTGTTGAAAGCGATTCGATTCGAATATAGTGATTTTAGGCAATTTTTATAAACCGCAGATTGACGTTTCTGTTTACATCTTCTTCTTATTTAAATTTTACTCATCATCGCATCATTTTTATCTCGGTTTTTATTACATTTAACGTGTCAACTAAACTAAGTCAAAATGGATCCGATTCACACAAATCTATATTAAATCTCATGTCTGTCAAGGCTATTAGAAATATTGTTGGGGATATTGTTAGACTGACTTATAATTTAGTTTGATTTTATTTATACCTGATTTCTATAAAAACTGAATCTTTGTGGGCACTTTTATTATAATGACCTAATGACAGGCTAAGAGCCCTAAATTTAACCCGGCGTTGGCTTTCATAGGGGTTTAAAGGGTTTAAACTATTTTTTTATTATATAAAGTTAGTTAGATAACTTCTCTATGTGTTATATACTTAGTGGTACCAGCAACCATATATATCTTATCACCTCCGCTTCACTGTCATTTTTTAACTATACAATTCCTTCTACGATCTACATTTGCTCTAAATAACTACTATCTTTACCTGACTATAAGCAATTGATTGGTGATAGTCTTTGGCAACTAAATCATATGGTGCTACTGGCAAGAATGGCGACGTCGAAGGAGGTGTATTATAACCTCCGGGCGCAAATAGGGAATCCGTCACTGAAAAAAATAAACGTATCAATATTGGATGTACAAAAAAATTGTATATAAACTAATTAATAAAATGCTAGTACAAATTTACTTCAAATCTACAATAGAGCCAAAAATAATAAGACTTCTCTTTAAGGAGGAAAAAGTTCATCTAAGTCCTTTTCACATCTATGTCACAAATTGAGTGAAAATTTTTGCTCAAAATCACATTAAGCAAAAAATTAGAGTAAAAATTTGAAAGAGTTTTAAAATTTTGTGTAGCTGTCATCCTACATATTGTTTATGCGGATGACCTACATATTTAAGTCAAGAGCCAATAAAATATAGTTAAAAAAATAAACAAAGAATTCTATTCGCCAAAACATAAAAAGATTAAAACTCTACAAAAGCGATTATTAATTACAACAAAAAAAATATTGTTAGCCGTTTGTGTGCAATTTTGCAGCAAGTTTGATATTAATTGCTAATTATTTAAATTAAAGCAGCAAAAAAATATTTTCTTCATACTTCAAAGTGATTCCCCCTCCTTCGAATCGAGAGAAACCACAAGCCATGTCATCAGGTCATATTGGAAAAAACCTGGCGCGGTTGAAGAGTTAATTGTAATTTATCGATTTATGTTTCTAACAATTTCTTGCATAAATAAAAATGCATAGAAAATACTTAAACCTTAATTTTTTTATACTTGAATTTATGTCCTGATTCGTGACTTTTATTAGTTCGCCCTTAAAAAGTGGGCTTAATTCTGAAATGATGGCGCTGTGTTCGGGGGCCCCCTCGCTTCTCTCTCTCTCTCTCCTTTGCTCAACATTGCGTGCTAAATTGTCACGAGAACTGTTAAAAGTGAAATATAGGCATATAAGAACGCTGCTGTCGCGCATACTTTTGTAGCATGCTACAAACATCACGAAAGAGTTTTAATTTTTAGCGACGCAAAAAAAACATCGGGATTGGGATTGGGGGTATTTAGAACGCGCAACTAACATATTTTTCTGTGCAATTGTCATTAATTTCGAATTTGATGATAATTATAATATGATGGTGATGTTGGTCCTAAATGAGTTTTTATGGAACCATAAAGGTGCTTGACTTGAAGGTTATATCGAATTTTATAAATTTAATTCCGTTTTATTTAAGGGGGTGTTTTCGGTGCTGCAGGAAAAATATCTTTAAAGAGAGCCGACGCGAGTTTTTTATGTACGATTCAGTGAGTTGATATTTAATGCATGTACGGGCGGAAGATGATAACAAAGTTTCGCTCGAGTGATAATATCCAATAAAGTTCATTTTAATCATAGTGAGAACAATTAGAATTGATTAATTTGACAGATAAAATCGATACAAGTGACAGATTAGTGTGGCATTTATTGGAGAAATTTAAATGAAAATGGAAAAAACAATTTACAGTGAGTGGTACAAGTGCACGCATGCATGAAAATTCGGTTGTCAGTTTTCAGAACTTATATTTTTTTATGGATAATGTATATATGTATATATAATGTTATTCTGGTTTATACAAGAGGAGAGTGCGACGGAAACATCGAACTGGCCCTGCATAATGGGGGTTGGACTGCAGGAGGACAACCTACCACCGCAAAACCCAAAAACCCATCTGTCGGACAGGACGGACTCAACAGCAACGACTCAGGCAACAGAATATGAAACTAGATTTAGGAAATTGGAACATAAGAACGCTCAACAGGATCAGTAGGATAATACAACATGGCGATCAGGAAACTAAATAGACTCACAGTGGCATAATGGATCGCAGAACCTACACTCTGCAATGGATCACCGAACGGAAGAAGAGAGTTTAGAGTAGCATTCATTGTGGAAAAGAAAATGAAATCATAGATTTTTCACTTCAAGCCAGTAATTGTAAACTTCGCACACGACACCGTCGTTACGGCGAATTCCATTTTAGGGGATGACACACGATAAAACTCGTCGTTGTCATTAAAATTCTTGCCTCGCTTCGCAGATCCGGCGAATGGGAAGCTCCCTCCGCAGTTCAGACTCCCTTCGCGCCGTTTAGTGTTTCTAAGATCCGCCAGAAGTACTATCATATTCAAAATGGGGATATAAATATAAGGTCTGTTCCTGTACTTTTCCTGTAAAAATTTGTTTGGCAAAAACTTAGTGAATGGTGGGGATAATTTTGTCAAAAATTCAGAAAGTAAAGAAACACGTTTTGGGCAATTTCTTGCAAATCAAGAAGAAGATAACATAAATGTCGATTGGCTATGTGTATGCCGCTTTTTAAGATACCCACACACATAAACAAAATGTCAATTGACAACTTTTGACAACTTTCAAGAAATCGCCGGACCGAAAACCTCCTGCAAATTCCTGCAAGAGGGGAAGTGAAAATTTCCCCGCTTTTTCTTGCATGAGAAAGTAAAGAAACACAAATTGGGAAAATTTTTGTCCCGCGTGATCCCACATTCGAGTTCAGGAACAGACCTATATATCGTTCATCCAACGGTGATTTGTCGTAACCCTCAAAAATTTTAAAATTGACCTTATGGGATCATTGGATAGAGGTCATAATTGTCCAACCGCCTGCAATATGTCGTAATCTACAAAATAATATTCTATAAAATGCCAATATGTTTAAATTTGCAAAAAAATACAAGCTAATTATAAATAAAACTGAAATGATGAAGTTTTAATTGCCTCCTGAAAAATACCACTCTGTGGCTTGCGACATATTGAAGTTGCATGAACGATATGCTGATTCTTTGACAAATGAGAAATGTCAAAGCTGGTTTTTGAAGTTTCTACTAACTGGAAGTTTCAACTAGCTATTTAACTTTTTTTATTTGTTATAGAAGTTAGCGTTATTAACACGCATCTAAACAGATCTTATTTCCTGGGCAATCAGAAAATTAAAAGCTTTTGCCGTGCGGCATGCAGCTCATGGTAACGAGCCCTTGCTCCTTATGCACGATTAGGGGATAATGAAGAGGAACAATAAAAGCTCAACGTCCATTTTGAATTAGAATTAATTAATTAACATATTCAGTTTAAAATGCAGAATAAGCGTGCATAGCTGTAGATGTGTATAGGCTGCATTCGAAAATTCATATACTGCAGCAGATTGATTTTTTGAACAATTCTGCGCAACTTATAGAATTTTTGAATGCAGCCATGGTATAGTGTTGTGCATATGTATTATAATTAATATAGTGTTGTTCTTGTATGTATTAGTTTGTTATTTTGTTTAGTAATTTTTATGAAAGCTTGTTAACGATACAACAAGAATTGTACAGAACCGCACTTTGCAATGATGGAAAAGTTCTATACTCCAGACCTATTATAAAGTTTTTCTATGCCCACCCATTTTCGGAATTATGTCATGTCAAGTGACATTTTTAATCCCGCGATTGTGTAAATTAATCTTAAAAGAAATTATTGGCTTGTACTGCTGTTTTATTTATTCTTACTAATATCTTCCTTTCTTTTTCCGATTTTACTTAACTCACTTGACAGTTCTTGGCAATCAGCTGATGTGAAAAATCTAATTTGTTCAGTGTTCAAGATATGAAAAAAAACTGTTGGAAAAGAGTTCCCTACGAATATTGAATACCTCTAACAATTTTAATAAAATTGTTCATATATAATGGCTGAATTATTGACCTTGGATTTAGGATTGAGAGACCTCGAGAATGGTAAAAATGGAGGGATTATATTACTGCTGGGGTTTTGTGATTTTTATTGCGGCTGAGTGCTTGAATACGAAAACAACTGAGAAAGTCGTATCGGAAATAATGGACCGCAGCAAAAATTGGCTGAGTATGCTCAAATTACAAGCAAAACAGCACCATACCATGCATTTTCACCTGAATATCGAAGAATAGTGACCAAGAGTCACAAAAGCTTGTGACTTAGGTCGGTCCCGACCCCATGGGCTGCATGCAGCATGGCAAAAGCTCAATTTCGGCCTGTCTTCGTGTAGTATACGGAAATTGTGAGAGGTTGCAGAAAGCTTGCCGCATACCTGCATCGCCGTGTTGTCAGAAATCAGCAGATTTCTGATAATTTTTGTGAATGACAAGTGCTAACTGAAATGGTTCACTACAATAATAAAACATTATCAAAGAAATCGCCTACTTGATAGTTCCGTGATTTCAGCCCGGCAAAACCTCGAACTTGACAGTTCCATGAGCTTTTGCCGTTCTGGATGCAGCCTATGTGAACGCGGCCTAAGCACTGACATATAGAATGGACTGCTCATGAGGAATTTTTCATGGCACCAATTTGTTGCATAGGCTACAAACCTTTTTTCACTCCATGTAAACACCGAAATCACTTTTGAAATTTACATTTTTTTAAATACGTACTTAAAACATTAAAACAATACAAATATTTTGTTTAAAAAAATTAATAAACACTATTTTCACTTTTTCACCTTTTAAAATGCCTTTTTTTTCATTAATTTGCAAATTTTATGTGTATCTGATTTAAGTTCTTAACGCCTGTTTTAGCAACTGACATTCTGTATGTCAAAATCCGGGGGTCTATGAGGAAAAGAGCAAAAGATATAAACATCACTATACCCGTCTATTTTTTTCTAATTGATTTAACCTGATTTTATTTCTGAGTGCTTCTGTCAGTTTGGGGGCTTATGGATGAGCGAGTCGACTATACCTTTTTGGTGCCATCGGTTTGTATGGGAATAATTGCTGATGAGCAGTCCATTATTATATGTCAGTGGGCCTAAGAAAGTTGGTAGTTAATATTACGTTTTCGTTAGAATAAACATTGGCCTGCTTATTAGTCAGTCCTAAAACAGAGTATAGGTTTTGGTGTTCATTAGTTTTAAAGCTTGTTATTTTTGTTCGAAAGTGTTCTAGTTGTTTTAAAATGTTCTAAGTTGTACTTTTTTGTTCTAGGTTTTGACAGATGTGTTATATGAATTTTGAACATAAAATTTAGAACAAAAAACTGCAAAAAAGCATTCTTTAGAATGTCTGTTCTAAGTTGTTCTAAAGTGTTTGGTGTTTAATTGCTTGATGTTCCATTCGGTTCTGCTCTGAAAACTTTTGTGTTATTATATAATTCATTTTTCATCTATAAATTTAAGAACATTCACTCCGGAAATTATAGAAAGTCTAGTCAATAATTAAAATAAATATTCTGAAAGGGTTGTATTAAAGGGAATATTGAAAATGAAATAATTGAAAAAATGCCTTCAGAACTGTCAAAATACAAGCGGAGTGTTGCCATATTTGTGGTGTTGCCGAATGATTTAATTGCATGCAGTTGGTAATTTTTTAAATGCAATTATAAAACAAATGAGTTTTTACACACGTTATATCTTCGAAACCTAAGAAAAATCTGAAAATACAGGTAATAAAAAAAAAATGCTTTCTAGTAATAAATATAAAAATTTCTAATAAAAATTTCCTAAAAGCTACAAATTTGCTAAAATCTAAATTTCTAGTTATAGCTAAAAATATTTGAAACGTGCTATAATAAAACCTAAAAAATTGTATATAATTAACGCAATTGAAGCTACTTTTTATAAAATTTTCGAAATATTCAAAAAAGGGCGCAAAATACAAAAGCTTAAAAGTGTTTTCTACAAAATTTCACCAAATTTAAGCTGAGAATGAAAAAAAATCTACCACCAAAAAGCGAAGGTTTTATATTTTTCACCATTATTATTATGATTATTATTTGTTATAATATTATTGATTAGTGAAAGCGTTGTAGTTAAAATGTAACAAAAGCGAAATAGTTTATTTATATTTTTATAAAAATAAAAAAATGTCGCGATTATTTTGTGTTTAGTCACCTTCACTACTATGTCGAGCTTTAATTGTACTGCTACGGTTCAAATGTGCCGGTTCTGGCTGTAATAGCGGTGTCTCCGCTGATGCAGGCGCTGCTGGCGGCAGAAATGGCGGCAATGGAAACGGTAGCGGCGGTAGTGATGACGATAATGGCGGGGGCCATAATACGTTGTTGCTACTATCGCAACAACGTGGCAAACATGAACCAGAATATGGCCCTACTGTACGACCTTCAGAAATTGTGGTACTCAACATGCCTCGGTAACGTTACCAATAATTACTGCAAATATCCATAAAAATTTAAAATTGTTTTTCTGTTTTTTTAAATATGTATAAGAAAATATAAGGATTTTTTGGATCCTGTTATTAATTAGGAAGGGTTATTTTAATGTTTTGATTTCACTACTATTTTGGGAAAAGATCGTGCATACATAAAAAAATTTAGTTTAGCTTAACCCTAATATGAAAGTTTTCCTAATATAATTGTATTTTTTTATGAAACAATATAAAATTCTTGCATACATATATTAAATATAATGTTGAGAAATTTAAGTATTAAACGGCAAAAAAATACCTAAAAATCACTTTTTAAAGTTTTCTTTCAAGCGTTTACAGCGCCGCAACACTTTTCCTGATAACTAAACTTTAATATTATTCTACATGTTAGAACCTTTGACAGTAAAATAGATTTTATGAAGTATATCTGGTGACAAATATTACATACTGCCTTAACATCCTTTAAAATTTTATTCTGCTGGACACGACTTCTTTAACTGACAATTACTGAGTTTCCATTCACAGTTTACCCTGAGTTTACTCAGATTAAGCGCCTATGGAAACGCTGGTTGATTCGTTAAATCCAAGAAAACTCGATGAAACCAGTAAGATTAAGCTAGGTTTTGCATCTGTGTGTTTGAGTATTGCAAAATGAATTATTTGTCACTTTAATCCAGAACCGTCATGGAAACGACATCAAGTTAACTTGAGAGAAAAAGCTTTCTGTTTACTCAATGAAAACTCTACCTCGGCTCATGGAAACACAGTAATGGAAACGCCGGTTGAGTAAAGTTTCGTTAAATCCAAGAAAACTCCACGGAACCAACTGGATTAAGCCGGGTTTTGCATATGTGTGTGTTTGAGTGACTTTACCGCACACACAGGCTTTACAAACGGTAACACATCGTAAAATTGTTTAGCTGTCACTTTAATGCAGAAGGTCCATGGAAATAGCATCGAGTTAACGTAAGGTAATAAGCTTTTTTATAACTCAACGAATACTCTACCCCGGCTCATGAAATCACAGTAAATGGTAATGGTCGTGGTAGGCCCTAAGTATAAGGGAAGCATCCCAGTGGAAAAAATTGGGAGTGATGCACAGGGGAGCTTAATTTGAGCACTGTTAAATATGCTCTCGAGACAGCTTTACTGGAGTTTTCATAAATTTTATAGAAGAAAAAAAAAACGGGAAATTATCTTCGTGACCATAAAATGTGACAATAGCATACTAAATATCCCGACTCTCGTTCGACACGGAGGACAAGCAGCCTTGGCAGTGGTTAGAATTTAGCAGGGGGATTACTTTGGTAAAGTCATGCTCGCGCTTGGAAAGCAGAAGGCAATTGCAAAAATGAGCAAAATAAAAGCTTTTCGATACCGGATCACATATCCACAGGCGCCTATGAATATTTCGTTTTTAAAAAGCTTAATTCTCCTAGAACGGTTTTTAGGAGCATAAAAACGTATGCTCTCCTGCAATGACATGCAGGGGCGGCGGAGTGTAATAATTGTGGGTGGGGAGCACACAAGCAGGTAACCGTTAAATTGTACGTTCCCTTAAGGCCAGTTTACATCCCAAAGTCAACGCGAAAGTGCAGTGCAAGTGCAATTTTCAGTACTTTCGTGGAACAGAGAAAAAAGCATACAAATTGTGCGATAAAAGAGTTTAAGTGCACTTTCGCGTTGACTTTGGGATGTAAACTGGGCTTTAGGAGCATATTGACAGCCCTCAAATTTCGTTTCCCTTATGGTCCATCCACACGACTCACTCTTTGGTTGCGCATTCTTTTGCCCATAGAACTTGAAGCAATTTTGAGTGTCACGCAGAGTGCGCAACCAAAGTGTGTCGTATGAACGGGCCATTAGTAGCGCTTCGAGTCGTTCACTCAAATAATCTCCAAGCGTTGGATTATGGGAGCCATTTTTTTCGGGCAGAGGAAATTACAGTGTCATCCAGTAATCTAGTTGAGTCGGCTTAAGGCTCAGGAACCAAATTTTTGTGTTAAAAATTGAAAAGAGCTTTCCGAAGTAAAATTGTTTTTACTAGTAATTCGTGGACATTGAAAACAAACCCTAAAAGTTAATATATCTATCCAAAAAAAATTTAAGAGATTTAAGAAAGCCGATATATAATTCACAGATATCCTTCAAAAACAATCTCAAAATAACAAAGTGCCTAGAATCACGCCATCTCTGTGTTGTTTTTCTAAAAAACCAAATTTAAATCAGGAACAACACGAAAAAAACCCAACTCCCAAGAAAATCCACCTCTAGCCAATAATCCATCTGCATCATCTCCAACCTCCCAACCGCAAGCAGTTTACAACCTGTCTAAATAAATTACAAAATAATAATGTGGCCTGAGCTGACGCGGCGTATCCAGTTAATTATTAAAAAGGGGAAGGAAGCGGAAGGCCTACCCTAAACACGTGATTGATACCAGTTGATATTAGACTATGGAATGAGAAGAGGTAGAGAAGCAGTAGTGTAATCCTAGACGATGGGCAGCAGTCGTCAATCATCTCTCTGTCGTTCTTTTTTACCTAGTTACGCGGGGGGAGGTTAAACTAAGGCGAGGAATGTGTGTTAGTCCAACAGTAGAACAGGTCGTTGTGTGGTATGTGCACTAGATTAAACGAAATTTACGGGGTTTGAAGGAGAAGGAGAAGGTTTTGAATGCAAGTTATTGCATTTTCGGCATCAAAACAACTTGGACACTCTTTGATGTGCACGGTTTCAAGGTTTGCAGACATTTTAATCCACCTTGCAGTTATTTACCAAGTCTCTAGTAAAGGCCAACCTTCAGTGCAGTAGGGAGGTTACGTTGTAGTATATGCACGTGTCGTAAATATCCAAGAGTGGTCGAAGTACAATCGTGACATCCAAGCGGTGGTCACTGGCAATTATCCTAATTATCATGGGGGAAAGTGTAAGGCTATAAGCTTCACAAACAATCATGTATCTACAGAAAAGTTCCCGCACAATGAAAAGAAGGCATTCTTTGAAGTCGTTGAACGGGAACGTAACGTCTGTTCCAGGTATGACGTAACAACCACAGTAGTCGGGAACTCCCATACAAACAATCCGTCGGCGAAAAGTCTCATGCGTGAACAGCAACAGAACAGAAAGCGTAGATGTTACATAGTTTTACCAAAGACATCGCAGTATGACTCAATTTACAGAACATTGCACATATTGCAAAGCCGTATAGTAAGATATCTCGGCGGCTTAACCGATTAATAATAAGGTACCAAAGTTCCGCTTAAGTCGGATCTTCACCTAGCGGAGGGTGTTCCTCCTTTTCATCTGGTAGTCTGACGCTGCCCGATCACAGACTTTATCGGCTGGTAAGCGGGATTCGCTTGTTTCAGGCAGGAGGCATAACACTTCGACGAGGCTGTCTTCCCCGACGGTTGCGTGTCGACATCATGCGGCTGGAATTGAGCCTACAGACTTTGCGAAATCGAATCCCCGTTACAATTTCTTTTTGTTTTAGCTTTTGTTAAGAGTGGGACTCGTGCAAATTTTATCTTTTTGGTGTGAGTTCCCCTACAACGTTTAAACGCAAGGTTCATCGCCTCCTCCTTTAGCACTCTCTCGACTTATGCTACCCTCTATTCTTTCTTTCAAACCAAGCTTACTACTAGACATTGCAAAAATGCTAGAACGCTATGACATGACGGGTTGATAGTACAAAGAGTGACTCCTAAGCTTGTTCTTATTCTAAGCTTAGACTATCACATAAAAAAATCTGATGGCCGATCTCTCAGGGCATCTTGGAGCGATGAGAATTACACTTTCATGCTTAATGGCGGGCTAACTTCGAAATGGGTGGCTCCACCAATATCTGATGACAAATCTCAGCTGTTCCACCAAGGTTAGAAAAATTAAGAAAGGCATAAACCCGCTCGAGAATGACAAGGCCTCAGGTTTAGATGGCATCACTGCGGAGCTTGTAAAATGTGGTGGGCCTGCACTACATCCAGCAGTTCACGAAGTAATTGTGTAATGTGTAATTATAGGAGCATGAATTAGGAGAAAAACATAATAGCGCGCGAAATTATCTTAGTATAACGTTGCTAAGTTATACATTTTTAATGGTGAAGCTCAGAGGTTATCTCCTCTGTACAATTGTCGATTCTATCCTTTCATATATATCTAGAATAATAGTAGAGAGAAGAATGAAAGAACAATCACACGATTTTACCTGATCCCATCCATTTTCTCATTTTTTCTTATAGGACTGGGTCTGCCGAGGGCTTATTGAACTGGGTCTAATAGGACTGGGTCCAATGTGACCATTTTGTAAAAAAAATTAAGAAGGTTCCAAGATGGCGGCCGAATTTTGCACTTGTGTTTCCCGACCCCTTAAATGGGTAGTAAAATAAAGGGTATGATAAGTAGAATTAACTATGTGACATATAATAGACATTTGAAAGGTATTTTTATTGCCCGTATTTCTGCTATTTACTACATTTTCATATGAGCAACCGTTAACGAAATATTAAAAGAAATGGCGTTATCAGTTATTCCAGGCACGTACAGTGCGAACTTTGGCGTTGGATTGCTCGCAAACTGTATAAACGAGAACGGCGATCAAGGGTTCATTCTAAGGGTAATTACTATCACTTCAAGTTAAGTTAAGCCAAAAAAAATACGAATTTACTTTGACAGGCCATAACTTTGAGCTAAATCAACATAGAGAGTCGTTGAGGGCTCATTTTGTATTCTCCACAACAGCGCTCTCTCTTTTTCAGCTATCATTGCATGCAAACGAGTTATTTAATATAAACAAGCTCTCCCTCTTTTTCAAGATGGCGGCATTTATTTCCCAACCAATTTCATTCTCTTTTTTCGCCTTTTGCACTGGACTATCACTAGATGGAAAACTATTCGGCCTAATAGCAACAATAATAAAACTGTAACTTTTCAAGACAATCATTAAAATGCGGTGAAGAGAGATGAGCACAAATGTTGTCAACAAAAAAAAATCGATTTACAAGGTTTTCAAGAACTTCACACTCAAAAATTCTTTCTTACTACACTTTTTTACGAAGCACTTCTCAAATATGTCAATCACTTCAACGTCAATCAGAAAATAGCAAAACCATAACTGAACAACATAAGTTTTTAAGTCGATCCAACTATGCTTAACTAATGTGTAATGATAAGATAATGCTTCCAAAATAAAAATAGAAAATGGCGTTAAGACAAATGTCAGGGAAATATAAAAATGCCGTCGGCAAAATCCTCTTTCTTTATCAAAACACAAAGAATCGATTTCTATCACAAGAACATCGCAAGAAGAGAGCTAGCGACCTTCAGGAAACAACAGAAAACGTACATATAAAGGAAAAACACGATTGAATTGCCTGAGTGCCCAATAATTATTGAAATCAAATCGAGTCGAGTAGTTAAAAGTAGTGACACTTGACTTGTGTAGTATTAAGAACAGCTCCGTGAAATATGCAAATCTGCGGCAGTCAATAATATCTCAAAGTGAATTTGAGCAAAACAAAATATGTCAAAGAAACAAGGAAACAAGGATATTGACATAAAAGGAGATAGATTGAAGGGAACTAGCAAAAAGAGTCGATTGCTGCCTGCACTTGAAGAACAACTTCAAGAAGATGAGAATTCTTCAATAAAATTAACAAGTCATGATTAAAGCGGCAACATCAGACGTGAAGTAAAATTCCACCTGACACACAGGACAGCACAAACAAGTTCACAGAACTTTGTAATTGTGCTTAAATGGAAAAGGTATTAAAGAGTTGAACATCGAAAGTTTGTGTAAATATCATAGTGGAATTGTTACAGCATAATCTGGAACAAATTCGAGCATAAAAAGTGTGGGAATTTTGATAGAATTCTGAAATCGGTTTTACTAAACTTGCAATAATTGTACTAGAATATATTTTCACAGTGCAAAGAGCATAATCGAGTGTAATATAGTGAGGAATAGTAAAGAGCTTTGGAGAACAAAGAATTATTTTATTGGACTATCAATCATTTGTCATGATATGTATTAAGGAGCATTTCATGGGCTTCACTGGATATCATAAGCGTAATTAATAATACGTGATTTGGCATGTTACTTAGCTCACATACTTCTATATATGGCACGAGCGCCATCTTCTGTAGGGGTAGTCACGTCATTTTGACATTAGTTTGTTGTATTTGAAGTAATGCTGAAAATGGATGAAATCGAAATTTGTGGTGGGAATCAATTTATTTTTTTCTTCTGTCAATTCATAATATTAATATTAACCTATATTATAGTATAGTGAGTAATTTTGTTCTTCCAGGACCTTTTAAATTTGGGTGAATGTATTCAAGATTGTGGACAAGCACGAAACGCATAATCCGAAAAACAAACATCAGTCAACTACATTGAATTCTCTGCTCGTTCAAATTCAACAGTTGTTATAGAAAGCATAAAAGAGTGCACAAAATCGTTTTGGAAGACCGTAAAGTGAAGTTGCGCTAAATAGCTGACACCTTGAAGGTATCAGAATGCAGAAAACCACTATTTTGCATGAACATTCGTCCATAAGAAAACTCTGGTCGAAGTGTGTAGCGCGTTTGCTCACTGTTGACCAAAAACAACAAATTGACGGTATTTGGCATCCTACGAACGCACTAAGTGATGTTGCATACCATTACCAGTTCCAGAAAGATGATTCGCACTACTTCCGTATCCACCATATTCTCTAGACCTATATCCCTCGAACTATCAGACGTTCCTAGCTAGGCACAATTTAAACCAAATAGTAAGTAAGGGAGCATTTTGTAGCCCTTGAAGAAACTTATTCCCGCAAAGGGATCGCGAATAACGCCGAAGCAGGTGCATTGAACTTCAAGGATACTATGACGATAAACGTTACGTTATGATTTCTCAATTTAAAAAGAAAAGAAAAAATGAGTATTTGCAATGACATGCAATTTTAACACTGTTAAATAATAAGCGTGCCCAAAAGCAATCAATTATTTGCTGTTACATCTTTTTCTGCTGCATAAAGCGGCGGCCCACACATGTCGTAAACTTGGAGCGCGACCGATATCAGGTTTCGTCGTTTGTAAGCTGGGGTGCGCACCAAGTTTACGATCTTCAAATCGGGTTAAGCTTTTTGTGGGAGTGGCTACATAGCACATGTTGCGAGCAGTCAGTTGCATTGTGCATAGGAACCTTGAAACTACCTTCTAATAACTTAAAAAGCATTTGTTGTAAATGGCTGACGATATACAAAAGAGTTTTTAATAACCTGAACTGAATTACGAGCATATCACTAGGATTTAACCAAAAATGCAATAAAACATCTTTCGGGGATAAGGCAGAGGGAATGAGCTACGCGAATCGAAATATGTTCCTCTTCCATCACAGATCCTTGACTAAAGTCACACTTAGGATATTGAGGGATGGGTCAGTCATCAGTTTTACGTCGTCTGGCACGATCACGCATGTGTGGCAGGTTTTATTGAAAATAAGACAGTAGTTTGTTTTGCAAGAATTGAATTTGGCACTACTCTTGCCCCAATCAAGAATAAGTTCAATGTCACTGTTGATTGAGTCTGAAATAAGTTCACGATCTTTAAGACAGGATTTGTCCCCTGCTTGTCTTACATTATCGATAGCGTAAAAGAACTGTAGGTACCTGTCATTAGCAAAGCTATGAAGTGGGTTGGAGGCTATTAAGACTAGGTCATTTATATAGATTAGAAATAGAGAGCAAGTGGCAGAATTGATCTCTGGGGGACAACGGTACAGATGGCGTAAGGTTTAGATTTGACGCTATCCAGAATTATTTTGATTGTACGGCCGATTCTCATGCAAATCTGTAGAATTGAGTTAACACCAATAGTTTGGTATTTAGTTAACAGAGCTGCGTGTCATCCTCTATCAAAGCTTAACACCACGGCTACACCGACTTGGATTGTAATGACAATTACATACTCATGAATTACGAAAAATTACTTTCCTATGATAGTGAATGTTCTCAGTTGCCTTTCACGGCGTTTTCTTCTCCGAACAACCTTTTACGGTGCACTTCATTTATCCATACTCATGTTAATCACTCACAGAATTGTCACTTTTTAAAAAAAGTATAACTTCAATTCACAATTTTAATTTTTACGAAGAAATTTTAAAAATTTTCAAAGCGAACAGAACTGTCAAAGACAAGCGTTGGCTGACACCTTTGACCATACATGTTGTTTCTTTTCTTTTAGAGCGAGAGGTTCTTGAGCCCAGATGATTCCCTCCAATCCGTATACATGTACGCTATATTCTGTTCCCTATCTTTTCTATTCAAAGATTTCGGCTGAAACGAAAATAAAATGGAACATTAAGGTGATACAAAATGAAATTAAAACAGCCAGCTGATTAAAAAATGAACGTGAGTCGTCTTAAAATCGAGACACAATTACTTCCCACACGAACCCTCTTCGCGCCTTGAAATTTCGTGTTGAAAGGTCGCGGATGAAAACCGTTTAAACATTCACATATATTTTAGTAATTAACATAAAACAGCTTCTATGAAAACATTGAGTGACTGACACTTGACGTTCAAACTCGTACAGCATTACCAGCTTACAGGTAAAATGTTTTATTCCCCTTCTTTAAAAATGATAAATTAAGAATACTTCTTACACAATGTATGTAATACTAGCAACTTACAATTGAGAGTTACTGACAAACGCAACATTTATTATATTACAACAATGTTACTAAATTTGATAGCGGTTATATATAAGAAGAATTCCAATAACTAAAAAATCTCTGTAATAAACAAAACTTCAAAATATTTTTACGTGAATACTTTTCTACATCAAAATAAAAACTTTATAAATGGTTTTTTTTGTATATTGTATTATTATCCCAATTTCTCCATGCATTTAAATTATTACTCCAAGTTAGCACACGCACACACAAAAAACCGTAAATATTCAAACTTACTTTTATTTGTTGAACTTCCTTTCAACAGAAGGATTCATATCACAACCAGAAGAATCGTCCATCGAATCCTGCATACTTTAAAAATTTCCCAAAATTCCGAGGTTTTGTTTTTGGTTTATCTAAAAATAAAAACAACAAAAAGAAATTATTTATTTATATTTACACTTATCTGAGAACTTGTTGATTGCAAAATAAATTATAATTAGCCTAATCAAAATATATTTCCTTTATCGTAATCGCACTATTTACACGCAGAAAAAAAATAACGATCAGTAATGAATGTGCTAAAACGAATTTAACACATTAAGTCCCTGATTTTTTATTTTTAAATTGGGTTAAGCAACGCTGATAACTTTTTGATGAATTGATTCCTTCGTAACGGAACAGCTCCGACGTTTATTGACAGCTTAAAAGCTTTAGATTAAAGCAAGAAGAAAAGCTTCTTAAAGTGACATTTCGTTGTTAGTGACGCATGGTAACACTTTTTTTTAAGTAACCACGAAAATTGTTTTTAAAGTTCAAATATTTTCCGTTCAACTCGATCGAGGGCGTTGCTTGTTCTATAGGATGATGGCCCTCTCAGGACCCCGAAGCGCATTTCGTCCGATTTTGCCTGCTACAAAATCATTAAAAGCATGAAAGTAGCGTAGAGAGGATGAGGCGAAAACTACAAGGAGCAAGACGTAATTTATTTAAAGTTATTACCGAGGACTCCTTTTTCTTCGCACACATAGAACCGAAAAGCAATTACGAGCGGTAATTTAGCAAAAATTTCTTAAGGCCCTAATACACTCAGCGACGAAGTCCAACATGAAATTCAGTTCCAACAACAAAATATTAAGGGAAGCTTAAAAAAAAATACAGTCACAAAATTAAACTAACCCAATCTCAAAAACATCCTAACACAGTCAAAATTACCTGTTGTGCACTGCTTGCAGTGCACAACACGGCCGCCGGAGGGGAAATCTTTGCACAATAAAGGGGTTCGGCTGCATTCGTATGTCTTGTTGGGCTCTACTTTATGAGTGCGTGCCCGAGGTAAATTTTCTGGCGACTTTCAAGAAATCTCTTCTGCGGTGTCGCCGGCTAGAAATTGAAGCCAGTGTTAGATAATTATGAATGGAAATTGAATTAATGTCGCAGTAATGCACTCTACGAACTTGTTCCTGTCATGGGATATGGAATAGATCTTTTTTGTTTGATATTTAAATTTTTCATTCATGTGAAATTTTGATATCGCTGCTTTTGCTGATTTGAAATTTAGCAAGTGCTAGATACTAGTTTTTTTTGTTTGGCTCCCACCCCCTTTACTAAAAAATCTGAAAAACACCCCCGACTTTCCGAATTTCCGGACCTCCTACCAAATTAACCCAGAGGTCCAGCAAAGCCCATATTTACATACAAAAATAATAAAAACCATAAAAAATGAATTTACGCAAAATTTATCTACACTCATGTTGTAAAATACCTGTGCAAGGGATACACCTTTTTTGCGAATCTAGTTCCGGGAAGTTGTTACGGCTAAAAAGACAATAACGAAAAACAAGGATGTCATAAAACTTAATTATTACATGAAGGTAGTATTTGCCATTAAAATATTTTCTTGGGTTTTTCATAAAGCCAAGATAATAAACACCGATTGATCACTACCTGACCACCGGCAAGAATCCCTAAATTCTCAAATCAAGGAAATCACCATCAAGCAAGTCATTAAAATTCTTGCCAAACAAACCGATTTTTCCTCAGATTTTATTTTTTCCCGAAAATACGATCACCATCCATGCCTGCAACAAAAAAGGTTTGAAATTTCCCCTGCAAAAGCCGAAGCAGAAGCTCTCACTTATACAAACGCATCTCGTGTATGATTACGCAAATGCTTTTATACAGAATACAACTAGCGCAGAGATTTGCTTGGAGCGGAAATTTGATGTATTAAAACTGAAGAATTTTAGGGAATTTTCGTTCTTAAATTTTGTGGACAATTTTTAAAACATAATTTACTCATGAAAGAAGGCTAAAATTCAAAAATTTTCCACCATGAATAGCTAGATAATCGATTTAAGTTTATCGTACATTAAAAAAATTTTAAAATTTTTCCACCTAAATAGGAGTATTTTCCGGGCGCAGGTACGGAACTTTGAACCATTATAACTAATATACTAATAAAAAATATTAAAATTTTCCACCATGAATAGCTAGATTTATGTTTTCTTAAAAATACCTAATTTAAATTATTTCATTTGGTTGGATAGTTTTCTTAATATTCGCGGGCGCGCGATACCCTATAATTGCTCGATTGAGTGTATTAGGCCCTTAACCCCATCCACATTGAGAACACAGCGCCGGGGCAAGGATGTGGAGGGAATCTGAAGATTTGAAGAGTGCACAGAAAAATCCCGTAAAAGGGGGTGGGGGGCAGTGAAAATCCATATGTTTTGCCCCAAGGATGATGTCAGGAAATCGACGTGAATTTAAGAGACTGCGAAAAGATTTGGTTTTCAAGTGTTGCAGGTTTTTTTTCCTGTAGGCACTTGACAGCTTGATTTGATATTTTATTGCTGCTGTGGGCAAAAAGGAAATATGTATCAAGGGAGGACTTTGGTTGTATGAAGAATGAAGGGAGTGTAATAATTTGTGGAACTATTAAAAGGGTTTTTTATTGCAGTAAGAAATAATATATTAATGTGATTGCTTTTAATTTCAGTGGGTTTTTTCACATTTCCAACAACAAGACAATTTAATTAACCCGCCGTCTGCTACTGGGGTATTTCAATACCCCAGACTTTTTTAAAATCTGTATATTTTCTAAATGGGCGCTGCTAATTTAATTAAATTAAAAATATTGAAAGTTATTCTTTGGCTATTAAAACAAATAAAAATTAAAGTTAACACTTAAAAGAGCAAACCCAAATTTTGTTAGATTTTTTAAAGCATTTTTAGAACCCTAAAGTATACAAGGAAACGAAATACCCCATGTAGCAGACTATGTACACAAAAAACCATGTAGCACACGGCGGGTTAATTAAAGAATCACTAGAATCGGCCTGAAGAAGTTTTTGTCACAAAAATATTAAATTATAGCGATTCTAATACTCGTGACAGATTAGCAAACTTGACTAGCGCATGACGCCATATTTGATATTCGGTAGCCAGTTAAATTCCATGGCTCATTTTACACGATGAAACACGAAACGAAACAAAGTTGCCTGCAATCGCTAATTCCCTTTTGGAGTTTCCTCAAAAACTTCATCGGTGTCTACATGAGTAAACTTCTCATTTCTCTTTTTTACAAAGAAATCAGAGAAAAAACAACAACAAACCTTAAGCTGTCAAACTGTTTCCGCAAAGTTGCTTCCAAAAGTTTGTTGGCAAAATTTCACGTCCCCTCAAGCCCTCTCTCACCCCTAGCCTAAGCTTGCTGGAAACTTTATGTTTTGTGTTTCATCGTGTAAAATGGGCCCATAATGACGCATGAGACTACCTTTGTTCGCTTACGCCAAATCGGATTGAGCGGATTCCCAAGTTTCTTGACATAAAGTTGAATAGTGGAGATAAAAATATCAAAGTAAGAAAAAGCTTTCTGGGATGTTTCGTGCAAAACAAGATCGCATATCCTAGAAATTACTTACATATGTACATATATCTTAAAAATAACGAAATTATACAAAATCTTATAGTAAGGCACCTAATGAAGAACTTATTTTCATCACGTCGTAATCGTTTTGGTTTGACATGATAAGTGACAGTTGCTTTTGATAATTCAAATTATTACTGCAGAATCGCTTTAAAAGCAAGGCACAATCGCCGAGACTCAAAATCTCAGGAACTTATTTGCAATAGGGAAGCGAAAATGTCTTTCGATCCTTTCGGTCTTTACGTTTCGTACCGTAAGAATCACATAAAACATAAGCATCCGTAATCGTGAGCTTTTAGGATTTTTAGGAACGTTTTTTTTAGGATTGCCAACGTTCATGACCCCAGACCCTGCACGCGTCGTCTCCTTATGCGCACTGGTCAGTCCGTTTTGCTCTACAGAGCAGAGGTATGGGCCGACGCGCTGCGGTACGAAAAATACCGCAAGTGTATGGCCACAGTACAAAGACGGGGAGCTCTTAAGTGTCACGTTTTCCTACCGCACAATCTCTGAGCCGGCAGTGCCGGAGTCATTCCGATCGACCTGCTAGCCCAGGAGAGACAGTCCGTGTGCAGGAAGAGGGTCAGGCTGGATAAAAGGGAGGCGGAGATGGCCAACACGCTTCTGAGGGTCGTTGATCCGTCTCCACGGAGCCCTGGCATATTCTCGCCCATATCGGAAGGACGCGTAAAGGGTCATGATGGTGACACCCGAAGTAATACCTCGAGGCGGTGCCGAGTGGGATAAATGTCACCAAAAGGGATGGTAAGTTTAGTCAGTAAGAATTTGACACTACCGTTTGAGTGCAGATCCTCAGCGATGTCTCCTTTCATGCGTGACAAGCGTTTGAGCACTGTTCGACTGATGCAAGATTCTCACTAGCGCTCAGGGACTAACTATATGTTGGTGCGGCCATTTTGCTTTCTAGTGCTTCTTTCTGCCAAACGCGCATTGATCAATACCTTCTTAAATTCGCCAGTATAACGTACACCTCTGCTTGAGAAACAGTTGCTAGAGGGATAAACACTCTACTGAATTTGATGCTTTCGGATGGTAGCAAAACTCCTTTGTTTAGGGTTGCGCATTCCAGCATCAGTACCTGCTACAATGAATTATAGCAAAGCTAGGACATAATTTGTGCATGTTAGAAGAATACTCTCGCCACCCTTTAAAAAATGTTTACCTATTAATAAAATCCTGTCACATATTTTTAGATAAATATAAATTTCCAAATCAAGCATTTTGGTTATTCACTAATTTGATGCATCGAAAAATATTTCACATTCCTGGTTAATCTTTACAAGCACGACCGCAATTTTATTTTGGGTAGAAGCATTCCTTGCCTACCCTCTCGACTAATTTGTGAAATCGAGAAATTCAAAAAATTCAAACATAACCCCAAAAAAGATTGCCCCTTTAGCATAACTAAGGACACGCTTCTTGTTCGAAATATTTAAAATTCAAAATTCCGAAAACTGAAATTGATCTTGACGTGATCTTGGCATTCTGTTAAGATCGGCAGATAATTTTGGTGTGGTATGGAAAGAACATAAACTTATTTATAAATTGAGTGTTTTTTAACCGTGTACTGACAGATTAAAAACTATCATCATAGTTACTATAAAGAAACTTAAGGATGGAACGGATGGTAAAAGAAATGCACGAACCAAAGAGAAACGAACTACTCAAAATCGAATTCAATGACTGTAACTGCAATTTGTTCATAATTGCTTTATCATTTTAATAATTAAAGATGGTAATTAACATCTTACTAAAAACATACTTGCGTCTTATTATTACCCTTGCGGAAAAAGTCTTTTCTAATGTTAAATTCTTCTACTTCTCCTATCTCCTTCAAATCTCTGATTCGAGACTCGAAGTGTGTTTTCTGTGCGGCAAATGCAAATGACAATTTTTCTTTATGGGGAAAACTTGAAGATTTTCTGCTTCTGTGACTGCCGTGGCACGTGCCGTTTCATTCGAAAGTATTCAAGTGGTTCCTGAGCAGCAATTATGACTAAATTTAAATCGAACATAATTTTTAATTAGTTAAAATCCATTAAACGGAAATTTCCTGTTTCTTAGTTTAGAATTTTTTGTGTGCTTTTAGCTTCGAACTTTGAGAACGCGGAGACGGAGAGTGGTATCCAATATACAATATGGAATGGTTGAGAGATGCCATATCGTACGAATTTTTATGGTTCTTCTGCTGTTAGAAACATCTCAGTAAGAGTGCAATGATTTCACCCAGTGACAATTTGCTTAGGTTCACGATTAGTTATCATAGAATCTACCTGATGGTGTCGAAATCTGCATCGTCTGCTTGGAAGTAACTTCCGCGCCCATTTCCAGCTGCGGAAATAAAAGGAAAGATATATTTCCAGTTTTTTGACAGAAATTGGTTGCCATGGAATAAGATTTTGTTCGTCTGTTAGTGAAGAAAAGGACTCCGCAGCACGTGCAAAGGACAGAAAATGTGCAGCAAAGAAATAACATTCATGAATTGATAGATAGATAGTGAGCCCACGCTTTGGGAGTTGTTTGTCCACTACAAGCAAAAAGAGAGAGAGAGAGAAGTCACTCCGTATTCCAATCAGCTGATCACATATTGGGTTAGTTAATGCAAACAAAGAGCGAGTTTACACGGGTGCATCAAATAATTAAATTAAATTTGATGCAGCGGTGTCCCTGACAATCAAAATAATCCGCTGCATTAATTTAGTTCACAGAACTTATTTGATGCACTGCCGTGTAAACAGTTGAGTGCATTAAATTGACATTTCAAGAAGAGCATATATTTTCACTTTAAAATTAAAAATGGAAATGGAATTACAAATGGAATCGCGGACGAGGCGCGGTTCTAATTGGACAAATCTAGAAACAACATGATTTATAGATATCTGCAAAGAAATAAATATTTGCACAATCATGGACACAAAATCGGTGCATCCCCGCATTAAAAAAATTTGGTTCAATATTTAATCACCGAACTAAAAGTGATAGCTAATCACATACCGTGTAAACGACACGGCTTAATGCAGTGTGCATCAAATTAATTATTTGATGCACCCGTGTAAACTCGCTCAAAGTCCGAATATTTAACAGCCAACAGAACCTTAACCTTAGATTAATAAATACTACAGATCTAATGTAATCGAGTGGCTGTGAAGGCAAAAGGGGTTTCGTATACGCCATTTTGGTAGGCTCCACTTTCTTCTCCTGTGCTTGAATTTCGGTTTTTATTTCAATAATTTTTTGATAATATGTTAATAAAATAAAAATAATTAGTTTTATTTGGTTTATCTAAAGGTTTTATCCACTAAATTTCGACTAGATTATTTGATTTGATTTATTTGCCGCCAGGCATTCCCACTTCCGTCTCATGGCTTCACGCTTGATGTCTAAGATCGCACTTTACACTCCACCTGTAATTATATATATCTACGCCCTCAACAGATTCAATTTGACAGTCGACTGACCCCAGATTCTCACGTTCACGGACTTTATACGCGAGAGCCCTTCCTGTAGTTCTATACATACTTACTCTAAGCAAAACGATTAGCAGGCGTCTTGCGTGTTTTCATTTCAGTGTGACTGAGGAAATTACTTTTAACTTTGAAGTTTTAACTTTGACAGATATGAAAACTATCACAGCTTTCTGTCACTATGCCCAGTACAAATAAAAGGTTATAAAAAGCCTATTCTGAGCTACCGATGGTTTTGGGTGCACCCATTTATGTTAAAGGTGGCGCTTTATTGAATTCCAGACAATTTCAATAATTCAATTATTAAAAATCCTGTATTACAAAAATTATAATTAAACATGACTTGTAAAATTCCATTTAGTTACTCCCTCCATCGATTTATTGCGAAGCATTTTCCCATCACAGCTCTATAAGCCGGCACGGCACCACCGACAAAAGCCGTTAAAAAATAACAATTTATTTCCAGCATTTCTTTTTTCTTTTCAAAGATGGCTACCGCCAAATTTGGCATGAATAAATTGCCGCACTATATTCTGCTGCCACTTTTAGAACCGAATTGTACAAATCGCGCCAGCACTTACCCATAAAATAAACAGCAAATTGCATAACCGCCCCCACCAACTGCCGAACAACAAAATGACTCGGAGCATTCTTAAAGGATGAATCAGGTTGAAACTAACTAAAATTGGATGAAATAAATTCATTTCTGCTGTGGAAAAAAACCCGATTATTTAATTCTGAATTGTGTAACAGTAGCGCTAAAATAAAAACCCCGTATTTTTTGTACTTCATCCCGTATCCGTTTTTTTTCGTATAAATTGTTTTTTTTTTATTATCAAACAGGAAGATTATCGGGAAGAGAGGTAAATACATTATGTATGGATTGCTGGAGAGGCGAGGAGAGCGGATTGTCGGCAGAGCGGCCGGGCTCTAGCCAACTGCTGGAATGCCGGTACAGGACTGGCCTGCAACAAAAGGGAGAGTTAATAAATAACCGCAGCATTTACATAATTCAATTTACTCACTCGAAATGCGAAATAAATCAAACACTTATCAAGGGGTTAAATCAGTTTTTATGCAGTTGACTTGGGGCCCTCCGACTCCGGAGCCAGCACCTCTGCGCCGCAATACGGCCAGTCCGACAGTGCCCCCAGACCGTGGCTCGAGTGGTCGAATGGCGATCTTCGATTATCAATTCAAATGAGTTTTCTTGCGCCCTGGCCGCACTCGAGCACGCGGGCGCGCCCGGGGAATGGAACGGAACGGAACGTGTTTCATTAGTTTTGCTCGATTGAAGGACGAACCACCAACGCTGCTGCTGCTGCTGTAGTGGTTGTGGATATCGGTGAGCATTCGATGCAGCAGAGCCCCATTCTCCATGCACGGACAAAAATTAGAAATGTCTGCCACAAAAATCTCCGAACTGGGAATAATATAATATCTACAGTTGCCAGCTATGCACTGTTGTAAGTATGTGTGTGTAGCTTCATATCTGCAACAAAACAGTAGTGGCGGGCGTATTTATAGATTTGCTGCCCGATTATATATGCTGGGGGAGATTCTCTGGGGGATGCTGCATCAAACATAATGCAAATAAATTGGAAATTAATATATTTAAAGAGACATCTCCCCCTCGATTGTGGAAATGCATCACAACGGCCGGATGTGCATGTCTTCTTGCTGCAGCAATGGGGGCGCTGCTTCTGCTTTTAAAGCTTAAGCGCATTCATTTTCAAATATACCGACGGGAAAATCGATCGGCAAACTTTAACCCCATTTTAAATATTAAAGCCAACTTGGATAATCAGATTAATTGCGGAATCCAGTGCTTTGGGGCAAAAGTGCTTTAACTAATACCTATTTAGGTGCGTTCAAGTGTATAACACAGATTGATGCATGCACACATGAGCACCCATAAATAATCAATTACATTTTACAACAAAACGCACAATATTAAATCTTTCAATAAAACTGTTGTTTCTTAATCGATTAAGCATTGTAAGCGCGCGAAATAAAACTGTCACAATTGCCTGTCAAGTGTTAACTAGGCGACATGACTCTAAAGTGACAAATTAAAGCACAAAACGTCAAGGACAGGTTGCAAATGTCATTTTAAAACACACAATTTTAGAGTGTGGGATTTTTAATATTCTCCATTAACTGCGGAAAAAGGTTGCTTTATTTTTATTTTTAATAAATGTTAAGTTACACGATTGTGTTTTGTCGTAAACATAAATTCCGTCCGTTTTTTAATGTTTTTTAATCAATTATCTGGAAATTTAAAAAATGATGTATGATCTTCTGTCATTTTTGTGGTAGATGACTGATTTGTCTCTCTTGACAGTTGAGTTGGTAATATCACGATTTTCATCGAGAATTTTTTTTCAGCTGCATTCGGGAAATTCACACCAGTTAATGGATGATGTTTACACTATTCTGAGGGGCGTACTTTCCTTTCGAACTTGTGGATGAAGAACGTACGTCATGTAATCATCGTTTTTGAGTTCCAGAACGGTTTAAACTAGTTTGATGATGTAAGATGAAAATTTTTTGATTGATGTGCTGACAAAATTTGATCAAAGACAGCAACAATTTCTTTCCAGGGACTAAAAGTTATTGCCGACTGACGTAATCATGCTGAAATACTTGGTTTGGAACATGTTCATCAATTATTTCAACACTTGTGATAAGAGTTATTACTATAATTATTGGAAACTGGTAATTTTCCTACTGCATGGAAACTGTCCTATATCAGACCCATTCCATAAATCCAGGTCAGCTAGAATTACACTAGAGCTCAATTCTTAGCTACGACCGGTCAAATATCATAAAAAATTATGACAACATTAATCTTGAGACGAATCTTGTGACAAATCAGCTGTTTCAGATTCCCAGTGAAAAATCAAAACATTCATCACTAGAATTCCACCACAATGGAAAGAGTGGAAATGTCAAGTGTTGTGAAATTGTTATGTGAAGCAATAAACGCGCGCTAAAATGGAAACAGGTAAATTTTTCTGTAAATAGTAAGAACTTTGATTGTTTATATTATTTTTAAGTTTTTACGGAACGAGAAAATCAGAATTAGACTTCTCCAGGTGTGATATTATTGGATTACATGCGATTGTGTGTAACGCTTTTGTGTACGCTTTTACTTCCAATCCGATGCAGCATCTTTATAAATGACATTGGTGTTAATATCAAGTCAAAATATCAATTCGGATGATATGAGGATATACAGAGAAGTAAGTAATATACTAGATCTACGAGGGTGGTCTGAAAAGTTTCCGACCTCAACGTGAAGATGGCAGCTCTCGCCAATAAGTGCTAGTAAAGTTGTGCATCTTTTGACAGTCGCTCATTAAAGTTTTAGCCATTTTGGACGCGCAGTTGTTATTTGACCGTAGTTTGAGTGAGTCGATGTGAGTGTTTATGTGAAAATGGAAAAAAATAGGTTTCTAGCTATCATTAAATTTTTGTTTTTGCCTATGCAAATCAAAGATGAATTGGACTCTGTGTACGGGAACTCTGCACCACCATTTACCACAGTGAAATTTTGGGCAAAACGTGGCCGTGAGAGCTTAGAAAAGAGTAAAAGAGAAATCACAGACGAAAAAGGAAGCCCGGAAAAATCTCGTCTGTGAACTAGAACAGTACAGAGAGCGACGGCCGCACCAGGCGCGGGAGTTCTACCGAATATTCCGCAGTATGACGCGGTTCACACCATGTTACACATACTGCAGGGACAAAGAAGGGAATCTGATCACCGATTCTTAAGGCATCTTGGAGCGATGGGAAGAGCACTTTGATGAATTGCCAAAAGGCGAGCTAACTGAGAATTCGGAGGCTCCACCAATATTTGATGATAATGCTATGTTGCCGCCACCAAGCTCAGAAGAAGTAAGCCATAATAAAGCCTCGGGTGCAGACGGCATGCCAGCCGAATAGTATGAATGGCCTACATTACACCAAATGTTTCATGAATTAATTGTGCAAGTATGGGAGCAGAAAGTGATGCCAGAAGACTGGAGAAAAGGCATTCTCTGCCAGAGCTAAAAACTAGGAGACTGCAATCATCAAGCTCTAGTAAAAATTAAATCTCCCATGGACCTAGGATCTAGAAACAGAATAACCAGGTTGGTGAACTTCGCGAATATCAAGAACGCAATCATGGGTATCAGTGAAAACTCGCTGCATTCTGTAAAATCACCGCACGCTTCAACAACAATCACCTATTCTATTCTCAAGAGTTACTGGGACAGCGTTAAAAATATGTTTTCTACGGTTAAAAAAGTAGTTAGTATAACTCATAGATGGCACTACAGACGAAAAAAGCATTTTGCTAAGGCGCCTGACTACAAGACCAGGGCTCCGTGATTCGAACCTACTCCGCGGTGAGGTCCTTCATCGTTCTATTTACTTCTATTTCTATTGGTAAGTGGAATAAAACGACGTTTCTCCATTATAACTTTCATACATTGTCCCCAATGATGGAACCTTCGACAGAACTCTTAAAGGAGCATTATAGTGGTAGCTCTAATAAGGCATCGTACCTGCTTAGCAGGTTAATAATAGGGTACAAAGGTCCGGTCGGGTTTTAACCTAACGGACGGTACACCTTCTTTTCACCTGGTAGTTTGGAAATGCCAGCATCACAGCTCTTGTCGGGTGGTTAGCGGAATTTACTTGTTTCAGAAGGCATAAAACTTCAATCAGGCTATCTCGCGCTCACTGACGTTTACATCTATGGCTTAACCGCGAATTCTCTTTTATGGCATCTATCGTCTGAAAACGGGTGCTTCGAAGTGGTAATTTGAATTTTGGAAAAACAAAAAAGTCGGTCGGAGCCATATCAGGGGAATACGTTGACCGCTTGATAGGATTTGTGGAGTTTTGGTCACTCTTTTCGTAACCTAGAGCAATTTGCCTAGCTTGAAGAAGAGTAATCAGAGAAGAACAGTTATTCTGTAACAAGTTTGGAATGACGCATTATCCGCAAAAGTGCAGACTATATATTTTCTATGCCTCTAATAGTAGTTTTGTAAACAAAAACATAGCTGATGTAAAGCTAATGTCAAAAATATAAGGTATAAGGTACAGCAAGATATTTTAACACGAGATAACATATTAGTAGGGAGTGTTCAACACCGCAAAGTTTATTAAAAAAATGCTTTTATTTTCTGTAATTTAATAACTGAATAATTGATTTAAAAAAAAAGTCTAGCGGAGCATTATTGATTGTTTGTTATTGAAATAATCCTTTTTTTTTCTTTAATTAATAAATTGTGAATAAAACTGTCACATTCTTGGATTACGAGTAACAGATGTCGCCACTAGTAGTCATTTTGTGGCGACTACGATGCGTTCACCGCGACATCCACATGTCAAACATATAGACACAAACCGCTGTACACAAACCACGGCGAAAACACTGAACTTATATGCGGCGAATCCCAAAGGTTTTAGTCAGTAGGCGTAGGTTAATTTATTATTTTAACTTTAAGGAATTGTCATAATTTTAAGTTAGTTCTAAGTTAGTAGCCTTACTGTTAACAACTACTTTATAAATATTTATATTGGTAATAAAAAACGATTATAAATATATCCCGGCGTTATTCCTGTGAGCGACTAGCCCCACAGGAAATTGGTGACCCCGACGTGATCCTTGAAGGACGAGAAGGAGGACACGACGATATCTCAGAAGGAGGACCCGACGTGATCCTAGAAGGACGAGAAGGAGGACACGACGATATCTCAGAAGGAGGACCCGACGTGATCCGAGAAGGACGAGAAGGAGGACCCCGACGATATCTGAGAAGGAGGACCCCGACGATACTTGAGAAGGAGGACCCCGACGATATCTGAGAAGGAGGAGCCCGACGTTTTCCGAGAAGGAGGACCCCGTTCTGATCTGAGAAGGAGGACCCCGACGTCATCCGAGAAAGAGGACCCGACGATATTTGAGAAGAAGGACCCCGGCGTGATCCGAGAAGGAGGACCCCGTACTGATTCGAGAAGGAGGACCCCGTACTGATTCGAGAAGGAGGACCCCGACGATATCCGAGAAGGAGGACCCCGACGATACTCGAGAAGGAGGACTCCGACGATATCCGAGAAGGAGGACCCCGACGATACTCGAGAAGGAGGACCCCGACGATACTTGAGAAGGAGGACCCCGACGATACTTGAGAAGGAGGACTCCGACGATATCCGAGAAGGAGGACCCGACGATACTCGAGAAGGAGGACCCGACGATACTCGAGAAGGAGGACCCCGACGATATCTGAGAAGGAGGACCCCGACGTTTTCTGAGAAGGAGGACCCCGTTTTGATTTGAGAAGGAGAACTACCCGACGTGTTCGAGAAGGAGGACCCCGACATGATCCGAGAAGGAGGTTCCCGACGATCAAGAAGGAGGACCCAGCACTCGCATCCAGGTTAACAGAGGCCAACAACCTAAGGAAGGAGGACCATTATCCATCCCTTTGGAGGAAGAAGCAAGAAGAGTGAAAAAAGAAAAAGGAAGAAATAAGAAGGTCGAGCGGACTTGTGACGCATATGCAAGTGAAAACAAGGTACGTCACAAATTAGCAATAAGTAAGACACGTTAATATAGAATAAACGCTCGCACAACTTTACCACAATGGTCCAATAAATTAGTTTCAAATTTAAATATTATGCGAAAGAAATTGTTTAGAGTTGGCTTAACCACCAAGTTGTATAGATTCTAAGTTAATGATGAAACTTGGGATTCGGTGCGATTCAACTCACTCCACTCAATATCCACTTTCTGTTTAACTTTTCATTACGTTCAAAGTTACAAGTTTTATACGTTACGTTACGGTTACATTGATTCCTGACGATAACAGGAACAAATAAGACAAGCCGAAAATTAGGAAAGTCGGAACTATTTGGCTCGCGTTGATATAACGATGGAAACTTCATCAGGGAATACCCAGGAAAACCACATGTCTGACCGCGATCTCCTACCAACGCAACACCAACAAAATGTTACGTCAACAGAAGGTTCACAAGGGAGCGAAACTGCTAGGCTCAACGCTGTGTCTAGTGTTAACCTACCACGGCCATTCTGGAGGGATTCACCAGCCAGATGGTTCGCAGTGGCAGAAGCCGCATTCGGACTCCACCGAATTACATCCGACTTAACTAAATTCAGACACATTCTAGTAAATCTAGACAATGAGATTTTAAGCGTGATTGGAGATCTTATTGACTCACCACCCGAAACAGAAAAATATGCCACTTTGAAGAATCGAGTGATAACGGCATTCGGTGAGTCGTCTGAAACACGTCTTCGACGATTATTGCGAGGGCAACCGATGGGAAGCGAGAAACCATCGCTTTATTGGCAAAGGATGAGAAACTTGGCAGGAGGACAATGCAACAGCACAGTTATGCGAACTTTGTTCATGGAGCAATTACCAGAGCAAATGAAAGGGATCCTGGTTATGAACGACACCGAAGACCTTGGCGCACTAGCATTACAAGCAGATCGGATTGCTGAGGTAACTCAACCACGGATCGAGGCCATCAACATGAGGCCAACGCAGCACCAAGACAGAGTTAGTGGATACGAACGGACATCACGAAGACAAAACATGGAGCAAGGAACGCCCGAAGCTAGAGGACTTTCAACCAATTCGGAGGTAAACGAATTGAGAGCAGTCATCGAGGCTTTATCAAGGGACGTGAAGAATCTGCAAACAAGATCTAGAAGTCGACAACGTTCAAGGCAAGGCCGGGATAGATCGAAGTCACCTTGGAGTGGCACTCGAAGCAAGGAGGACATATGTTACTACCACGAGAGGTTTGGAAAGAAGGCGCGCAAGTGTCGCACCCCTTGCTCTTGGAATAAAAACTCGGAAAACTAAAAGAGCCGATGTGCATCGAGGCGTCCGTCGGCAGTCCACACGTCTCAAAACGCCTCTTAATACGGGAACGGAAAACCGGTACGCAATTTCTAGTGGACACAGGAGCAGACGTTTCTGTATTACCCAAAGCATTTAAGAAAAAAGGCCAAGCAAATACCGAATTTCCACTTTATGCAGCAAATAACACCAAGATCGCTACATATGGAGAGGCCAATCTCACACTGGACCTTGGAATAAGGCGACCATTGACATGGAAATTCTTAATAGCTGACGTGTCACAACCCATCCTAGGAAACGATTTTCTACATGAATACCATCTCCTTCCTGACCTCCGGAACAGGAGGCTAATTGATGGTATTACGGGACTTGCTACTTACGGGATTCTCACACAAAACAACGTGCCAACAATAAAGATGGTGGTAGATGACAACGAATACACAAAGATGGTTAAGGATAACATAAGCATCACCCGAAGGGGTAAATACAGTGAGCCGAAACATAACGTCAAGCACCATATCATAACAAGAGGACCACCATGCGCCGAACGAGCACGACGCTTATCACCTGGCAGATTAAGAGCGGCACGAAGCGAAATAAACGAATGGATTAAAGAAGGCATAATCAGACCGTCATGTAGCCCGTACGCTAACCCGATGCTAATGAGGAAAAAGAAGGATGGCACATGGAGGCTTTGTGGCGATTATAGGCGACTAAACAAAATCACACTTCCGGACAAGTACCCGGTTCCGAATATACAGGATTTTTCTCATCGACTACATGGTTGTAAATTCTTCACGACAATGGATTTGGAAAGGGCTTACTTCCAAATTCCCATGGCACCGGAGGACCGCGAAAAGACGGCATTAATCACACCATTTGGACTATACGAGTTCAACGTGATGCCTTTCGGACTAACGAATGCTGCGCAATCGTTCCAGAGGTTTATCGACAACGCACTAAGGGGCCTGGACTTTTGTTTTTGTTACGTAGATGATATCATTATTGCATCACGTTCGCGGAAAGAACACTTAGAGCACGTGGGACAAGTCATCGAGAGGTTGAAGGAGTTTGGACTTACGATCAAACTTAGCAAATGCCACTGGGGTCAAGACAAGGTTGAATACCTAGGATACGAAGTGACCGGCGAAGGCATCAGACCACTCGAACACCGAGTACGCGCTATTCTCGAATTCCCAAAACCTAACAACATAATGGAGTTACGGAGGTTTTTGGGAATGATCAATTTTTATAGAAGGTGCATTAAGGACGCTGCAAGAATACAGGCACCGCTGCATGCCTTAACTACTGGAGCGAAAAAGAGGGACAAGAGACCGGTCGAATGGAATACGGAAGCAGACGAAGCATTCAGTACGTGCAAGGACACCCTAGCGAGAGCCACTCTTATAGCTCATCCTGCGGAGGGAACCCAACTGTACTTGACCACTGACGCATCTGACACCGCTATAGGAGCAGTTCTGGAACAAGAAATAGGTGGTGAAAAACAGCCACTGGGATTTTTTTCAAAGAAAATTACAGAAACTCAATCAAAGTACAGCGCTTACGACAAGGAACTACTCGCGATTTTTTTAGCGATAAAATTTTTCAAGCACATGATCGAAGGACGAGGTACCACGATCTTTACAGACCATAAACCGTTGGTCTATGCTTTTAACCAAAAAGCTTCAAAGGCATCTCCAAGACAACAAAGGCAACTGGATTTGATTAGTCAATACACAACGGACATTCGACACATCGCCGGTAACTTGAACGACGTTGCAGACACGTTATCACGAATAAATGATATTGAACTACCAGTCTGCGTCACAACTGAGGAGATTGCAATTGAACAAGAAAAAGACCCAGAAATGAAGCAATTAATCGAACAGCCGGGAGCGATAAAATTCAAGAGGTTACGTTTAACAGGTACTGATACGGTCGTATATTGCGATGTATCAACTGATGCGATAAGACCTTATATTCCAATAACATTGAGAAAGAGAATTTTCGATAATGTGCATAATACCGCCCACGGTAGCGGGAAAGCAACACGAAAAGCTATAGCGAAGAAGTTTATTTGGCCACGAATGAATAAAGACATTACGGAATGGGCACGAACTTGCTTACCGTGCCAACGCTCAAAGATTAGTAGACACACGAAGCGTCGACCAGAACACATCGATATGCCGGATGAACGTTTTCAGCATATACACATCGACATGGTAGGTCCAATGAGGGAAGTACGCGGATACAGGTACTGTTTAACCATGATTGACCGCTTTACACGGTGGCCGGAAGCAATTCCAATAAAAGACATCACAGCACAAACGGTTGTTGATGCAATCTTTGAAACTTGGATAGCGAGATATGGTACACCAGCAGTAATAACAACTGACAGAGGCACACAGTTCGACTCTCAAATTTTCGAGGCATTTGCCAGAATGATTGGCAGTCATAGGAAACGCACTACAGCATATCATCCCCAAGCGAACGGTATGATAGAACGATGGCATCGATCACTCAAGGCAGCCATCAAATGGCACGAAAACGAAGACTGGGTACAAGTGCTACCTGTCGTAATGCTGGGATTAAGGAACTGTTTGAAGGACGACATTGGCTCATCCAGCGCTGAACTGGTTTTCGGTACGACATTGCGGATACCTGGGGAGTTCTTCATGCAAGACAATTTCCAAGCGGACCAAACAATTTTCAAAGAAGCGTTAAGAGAACGTATGAGGGAACTGCGTCCACGTGAAACGGCACACCACAACAAGCCAAGGATATTCATACACAAGAACCTCGCCACTTGCACACATGTGTTTATGAGAGTTGATGGTACAAAGAAGCCACTTGACCAGCCTTACACCGGACCTCATCAAGTGATCAAGCGAGATAGCGACGCTTACTATACAATAGACATGAATGGCAAACATATCAATGTTTCAATAGACCGACTGAAACCAGCAATATTACAAGATATAACAAATGAAGATAATACGACATCAACACCTAGGCCAAGAACATACGAAGGGCCAGCCGTTAGGAAAAAGAAAGTAAGTTTCGCAACACCCAACGATTAGTGACGATGTCGCTGGAAGGGGAGTAGTGTGGCGACTACGATGCGTTCACCGCGACATCCACATGTCAAACATATAGACACAAACCGCTGTACACAAACCACGGCGAAAACACTGAACTTATATGCGGCGAATCCCAAAGGTTTTAGTCAGTAGGCGTAGGTTAATTTATTATTTTAACTTTAAGGAATTGTCATAATTTTAAGTTAGTTCTAAGTTAGTAGCCTTACTGTTAACAACTACTTTATAAATATTTATATTGGTAATAAAAAACGATTATAAATATATCCCGGCGTTATTCCTGTGAGCGACTAGCCCCACAATTTCATAACAAGTGATGGAATGAATATTCCATACCGGTGTGGAATGCTCTTAATTCCGTATCTAAAAGTAATATAAGAATGCTTGTATTATAACGAATGGTGGCATTTTGCAGTGTTTGATTAACGAAATCAAGGAAAAACAGCCGAAAATTACGAAAAAGTAGCGCTTAAGGCATTTACCGGCACATTGGCAAAATTAAAGAAAATTACACAAATCACCCTACAAAAGGCTTCGTCTCTTTCTAGATATATCCTTAATGAATATTTATTTGTTCTAAACTTGAATGCTAGATGGCTCCAGGCAAAAATAGTATACTTGCACGAGGAGGACCAACTGAAGCGTGTTATGGAGAGCTTGAAGAGGTCTTTCACCCATGTACTTGGGTGTGTTTATTCATTAACAACAGAACTTTTCTTTACACCTAATATTAGCACTTGCGTTTCAAAATGCATCTCTCTCTGCCCTTCTGTCTCTTTCCACCGTTTAATGTAAGAAACTACTAGCAGATTGATGAATCCTTCATTGTTAGTCCCCTGCTATTTATTTTCCGTGTAAAGCCCGTAACATTTGTAGAATGTTGATATTTGAGATGCTATTTGGTGAGAATGTAAATAAAGAGTGTGTTTTCTCTCGTTACCAAACTGAAATTAAATTGAGAAAGGGGACAGCATTTAATCGAGTCAACAATGTCGATGAAATTGCATGCTGAAAGTCCTTAATCCATGGGGGAAGTAATATTACTTGCGCACAAAAACCCTACAGAGCTTAATCAAAAGGTCTTTGTACAGCAGATGATAATAAGGATCTAAATTCCAATTTATGATTAACGATGCACAGACGTCAACGCAGTTTAATATCAGCTGAATTAGTGGACCGAACTATTGACCATATACCGAACGTCATTTTTCATCCACCATTTCATTCCAAACATTCCTTAACCGGAAACTTTATATTCCGCCCTCGTGCACAGCAACAAAGATAATCTTAATTGCAAAGATAAAACTTCTAATCTAGCTAAAGGAGTTGGTCCTTGAAGCCCATAAAAGCCATAATAATACTTATATCTCTGCTCGCAGAAACGGAATTGCACTAAAAATTGCCACTAAAACGAGGAGCGAGAAAAAAAGCCCACCGCACGTCGCTTGCACAATATACCAATTTCGAGCGAACCCTTTTTCACCCTCGCCTCTTAACCATTGCGAACGACGCACGCGACCCTGTGTGTGCAGAAAAGTTGCATCTTCCACCACCTCGAATTAATAGCACGTGTGCCAAGAATACCAAAATAAATCAAAGAATATCCAATTTCCAGGAGTTGTCGTGCCCACTCCGCCCCCGTGCTCCGCCAACATCGTCCTAAATTGGAATCCTTGTTTAAATTGACAAACCCACGAATACGGAATTACGTTTACCTGACTTTTAGCTTGGCAATATCCCAGTGTGCTCGCTCATCAGACCCGACACAAACTGCGATAAGAAAGCGGTCGAAGGACTTGCGGAGTGTAGTAGGATCGACAATTTCTACAAATTTCGTCCTTGTAATTAAGTGTAAAACGTCCCGATGTTGAGCTAAAGTTTTCCTTTCAGGTATTTGTGATGGGGTGGTCCTGCTCGTCTTCTTGCATTAAACTCGACGTTTTACTCTCAACTAGGGTCCTTTCACTCATCTTTCTTTTTTGTTATTTATTCTGAAGAGGGTCTTTTCCCCCAATCTAAATGCACGACCGAAGTGAACGGCTGGGCCACTACCCTCTTCTTATCCCCGTGCCTTTCATTACTACAAAGCCATATGTGCCTGTTCTCACCGTGATGGAAGACCAAGGACTTTTGTTGTTGTTGTTGTTGGTCCGTATTTTTTCGGGAAGAGTTTTTGAAGGGCGTCCGTCGTCAATATGAACGGTTTCCCTTCATCTTTGATTGAAGTCCCCCTCAGCTCGTTGCCGCCTATTAAGAACCGTTCCGTTATCAATGTCGGACCCTTTAATGGGCTTTAGGTTAATTTATTCCTTAATCATAGTTTTCCAGGTTTCTCGTTGGGATTTTCACAATTTCTGAAAAGATCCTCGGCGTAACGCATTTGTTTCATAATTTATTACGAAGATCTTAATTCCCCCTGAATGAAGAGAGAGACTAATCTGGACGCGCTTTATCAATAAATAATTACACAACGCGCAAATGAACAAGGACTCACGACGATGCACTCTCAGAACGAACGAAGAATTTTTCTGACATTTAATCGATGCCGACACTTGTACACAGTAAGTAACCACCCCCACGAGTTTTTGCCTTTTCATACTTTTCAGTGTTGTGAGCCCTTCACAATCAGCAGAGACTCCTCTGGGAGATACCGAGAATAAAGAGGCAAAAAATAACACACACATTTTATCGCAAACACACGAACAGATGGCGCTATCGGCCATTAGATGAGTATTTGCTCAAATATTTGATAGTACCATTAGCAATTTGATGCTGTGTGCTTGATAAGGCTGGTTTGCTGCTGTGTAGGGACAGTAATAATATTAGTCAGAAGAAGGAGAGGCGGAATTGTAGAGCATTTTGGGATCTCGAATGTCCTTCATTATTTTTGTGTTAAAGAAAAAAGGGTTGAGATGTACGGGTGTTCGAAAGATAATGCTATGTTGAAGTAACACGCTTGGCTTCAATATTTGTTTTGGTGGGAAAAAGGTTAATTTTTAAAATTGTGAAATATTTGAGGATTAAAAAATGCTATTTCGATCAATTTAAGTGTCAGGAATGGCTTTATGAAACTTGTCAATTTTTTATAAGAGCACAACTATGAAGGTTAGGCTAAACCCCTTTGCACTGATGACAATTCTCTCTCGAGTGTAATGTCGAACAGCAAGCTCTGTTCGGAAGGTTGTAGAGAGAAGAAGGTATACTATTTTCTTTGAGGGCTTAAATCGATGCTGAAGCATTGGCATAGACTTTATTTTTAAAGTAGCCCACATTTAAGTCTCCTTTTCGGGAAATCACACTTCCTAGACAATCTTTTCCGCAATAGAGCCATTGTTTCATGAGCTGTGTGGCTGGTGTCGCCGTCATGTTGAAAGCGAACGTCAACGGCAAAAAATCCAGCCAACTACAAGGTAGGGATATCGATAAACATCGAATTCTATCAATACGATACATTGAATTGAAGATTCTCTTGCCTAAGAAGTATAGTCGCAAGTCCTTAAAGAGATTGGCAAGAGAATGTTTGATCCGAGGTTCAAAAAATGCATTTAACAGACCCAATCCCAAGCGAAACAGCAACAACAAAAAACCAATTGCTTTTACTAGTTCGTTCGTTGGAGTTTCACCCGTGAAAATGTTCATGCAACTTTCCATTGGACCTCAAAAGAGAGATAACGATAACAGCTAAGTTTTGTCTGTTCGTTGTCCGATCGTGTAAATCCAGCCAAAGCAGCTGAAATCGCCTGGCGACTGAATAGCCTTAGTGATTTACATACGAGTTAGACAAAGTACTCGATTTTGAGAAAACATCGATGTTTCTAACCGATACAGCGGAAAACACCGATGCGCAGTCACGATCGAAATAAACCATCGATGTGTTTCCCGTACTACAAGGTGAGGTAGAAGTAATGTCATAATATCGTCGATCCAAATGCAAACTATCGAATAAGTTTTCAGGAATGTCAAAAAACTACAAAATGATGTCAAAAAACAACAAAACGTTACGTTTTTTGAAGAAGTTAATTTTTGGTACATTGCAACCGCAGTTTGAAAAGATTGGAGAAGGGATACGACGTCAATATTTTGCCACCACAAAGGCGTCTAGAGTGCAATTATAATAAAGCAAAAAAAAGGCATTTTTCATTTTCGATAGTTTGCATTTGGATCGACGAATGAATGTGTCATAATTTTTGCAAATGGCGCCAAATATCATTATGTTGTAGAGAGATAGACAACAAGCCATGGAGCGCTGTATACATGAGAAACGCGAAATTATTGCTACTGCTTACTTGAACAATTCCCGGTCTGTTGGTTTAACGCAGCGTGAATTTTGTTGCCGTTTTCCTCGTCGTCCTGCACCATATGCGCCTGGCCGGCAAAATCGCCACATCTGATGGCGCCAGACCTTTTCCTTTTTGAAATCTCGCATTTACCACACAAAACGAGCAATATGCATCAGCTCTGGTAGTCCTTTTCAACTTAAGGTCATCATTTTCCTTAATGTCATCAGTTTTCTATAGAATCTAGCACTCAGCTCTGTTAGCTTAACTTCAAGCTATTAGGGTTGTCGCAATTGTACAACATTGGATTGTGACCGACAATCAAGGTAATACTGAATGCCATAAAATCCAAACCCCAGGACTTCTCTGCCAGTATCCCCCAGGGGACAATTCTGTCACTTGCTCCATTTCTAATCTTTATAACTGACCTACTCCCAATCCGTTCCAACCACTACAGCTTTACTGACGACAGTATTTTGGGTTATTCTTACGCCTAAGACAAGAAGACTCCAGATCCTGGCTTGAGCTTCACGGCCATCCATCATTCGATCAGCAGGGACATTTTCTTTTCCACTTGTGTCATTTTTCTCGCTTTACTTCTTTTATGACAGAAAACCAAGAAGCAAGCTTAGCAGAAGTGTTTCATCACACAGAATACTCTTCAAATATCCCTAGCTTGTTTATCCGATTAGGATGATCTCGGTCGAAAGGAAATTGGCCCCAGTTAAAAAAAATACAGCCAAACGTTCGTTCGTATGCAGGGCCGGCACAACAGGTTCAGCCTAGGGGCCTCCAGATCCTTAATCCAGATCTGCCTACATATGACACCATGATCAACGACGTGACGGACTGGTAGCACAAAGGATGTTTCAAGAGCTTAGAACTGCCAGGTAAAGTTCAAATTCAAAAATAAAATACTTATCACGTTGCCTTCAAGCAGTTTCTATTTACAGAACAAACACAAAAATATAGCTTTATTCTATTCAGCTCAAAATAATACTCTCTACACCCTGACAGATTCTTTTCTTTTACAATTTAACAATTTTGTTGCAGGAATGTAGCTACCCAAAATAAGCAGATTATATTTATAGCAAAGCACTGAAGATAAAGAACTGTTTTCAGTCGGCCAAACACCCCAATCACTTTCATGTTTACAGATGTATAGCAAAACGCCATTTTTAAGCGCATTCTAAAAGTGTCGTTAATGAAAATTACAACACAACACTTTTAACACTTAAGTATAAAAATACCCGAAGTAAATAGAATGTTTTTCCTCTTAATTTTTTTATCGGCAAACTTTTAACTCGACTTTTAACTATCCATAATTATTTTATCGGTTAGGTTAAGTGTGAGTTTCCGACACTGACAGGAACTGGGCCATGTTCTTTACATTTTTACAGAATTTCCCGTCTTCCCTTGTAGCCGCGTCAAGGAATAATAAAATTAATTAAAAACAAAAATAAAATTAGTTATTGTAAAAGGACACAACACTAATGAGGTAACTACAAGCTTTGCCTCGTAAAATATTAACAAAAAATCAATAGCACAAACAAAACGAGGTGTAAAGAATTAGGGGATATCATCCCACGCCGTCCGCATCCATTAAAAATCAATTACAAAAAGCCCTTAACCGAAAAGACAAAAAAAATGTGAAAAAAGGTGTCATCATGACTTTTCCATAATCGCCACGTGAAGGCATAACAGGCGGCAAGCAGCAAGCAGCCAAGCACCGAACAGCAAGGAGTCAAAGAACTTGATGCCGAACCTTTTACGATGACGTTTCTCCTGAACAAAAGCTCGGACGTACACCATACGTAAAGTGCTCAATTAATTCCGAAAGAGTTATGTTCCACTTTTACCCCGAAAAAAAAGAACAAGGCATTCGTCGCGCAACAGCCCAGCCGACCCCGAGAGGGCGCGGCGAGAAGGTGCTGCCATATTGCGGCTATAGGTGCTTCGAGCCTCGAACAGTCGAACCTCAAGTGCTGCTCATGTAAGTAACGACGACGAAATCAAAACGTTGCGTCGCTCGCTGAGGCGTTTGACTCCGCCGCAAGGGCCACCACCACCAGAAGCGTTCCGAAAAAAAGCCAAAAGGTGAAAAATAAACAAAACGGGCCCGGCGCACTTTGCCTTGACCTTGATTCAGCGCTGCTCTGCTCGTTTATTCCGATTTTTTTTCTTGTGTTTTTCTTTTTGTATTTGTTTTTTTCTCCAACCACACGTTTAATTAGAGTTATGGGTTTCAGGCTGCTTTAATGGTAATCACAGCGATAACAGCCACGGCGAACTTTGCGCCCGACTCACCGAACTCGAAACGAGCCAGGCTGGGAATTAAAACACTGTCAATGACGATGGCGACAACAACGACGACGACGACGTTGATTACACTACGAAAACGGGCAACTTTAGAAGCGCGGACGAGAGAGAGTCGAGCTGTTGCGTTGCGTGCCAGCAGCTTCTCAGAAATGGCCGATAATAAGGTTTATTGCCGCTGTGTGCAGGTAGAGATAAAGCGAAAGAGCAGCGCGCATTTGGGAAAAATATGTTCCGGAAATGTTTTGACGGCACACAAGGCATTCTCGTTTTATTCATATTGCGCTGCAGCGATACTTATCAGAGCTCGAAGCTCTCACACATCACAGTCGTCATACCGCGACCACCGACACATAACAACAGCAACAGGAAAAACTTCAATGCGGCGCGACGACGGCCAGGCACATAATGTATAGTTTCGCGGCGAAATTCTCATGCATTATGTGAATTAGCATGTGTATGCGTGCAATTTAAATAAAATTAAAACTTTTATTATTTTTGCAACGTTTGGAAAATCTTTATTATAATAAAACCGCGCGAGGACGACAGAAAGAAGCCATTTCCTGCTTTACTGTTTTAAATAAAACCAATGCAGAAATACTATATATATTAAAAATAGCAACAAAACAGTTACCCAGTCTACTAATAAAAATAAAAACTCGAATCCATTTCAAATCTCTTTTTAAAAAAACACGCGTTCACATTATATGTATATTTTCATCTTCGTGGAACGTTTCAAGCTCGTAAACGTTTCAGAACGAAGCCTGAAAATTAAAGCAATTAAAAGGCCCCCAAGCATCGCTTCACATTATTAGTCACACAAGCGTGGAGGAATGAAATGCAGTCATTTGGCGGCCGGGGCCCATGATTATTATTATTGGTTTGAAGTCGATCTTAGAGACACGCCACACATGAAAGATGCAAGTGCATCACGCATTCATCATCATATGCGTCATAACATCATGATTATGATGCACGATCTCAGATATTGGACACTTAAAACTGGTCAACAAGTAGGGGTAGGCAATATACACAGTACCAACAGTCCATACAATGTAACCGTAGCATCGCAGATAAAACCCGTTGAGGATTATATTTTTTTTAGAAATTTTTTTTATCGAGACTCGAGACTTTCATGATAAATTTAAAAAACAAAAAATACTATTAACGACCACATTACATGAAAATTATGCTTGAGCACACTTTACAGGTTATTTTGACTTTCAATATTAATTCTTTTATAAATCCGAACACGCAACATTTCACATTTGACTCATGGGAACCCCAGCTGATAATTTTGACAGCTGTCATAAGCACAAAAATTACCCAGCAACGATGAGGGAGTAATTGCTCAAAAGCGGAATTTTCTTTGGGGCCCATGATAAAAATAAATTTTAACAAATAATTATCGACTTTTGAATGTAGACAGACGCACGTTAAAGCTTTTGTCGAGTTATCGTTGAATTTTTTTAAAAGTAAAATCGTGAAATTTTTGCAGTGAAATTGTTTAAAAGCGATTGTTTTAGCATATCGATAATCGATACTGACGAAATAGGTTTGATTAGTAAGAATAACTTAAATTGATACGACAGCGACGGCTTTTGCAAGAATTGGGGAACGTTACAACGGAGAAAAATGTGTTCCGGCACTCCGTCATCTCCCATCCAATATTATCGCAACAGAACGCTAGTTTGGCAAAAGAACAGAAGATGGCTCGCTTGCTTAATATGCTGATAGACGGAAATTGCAGAGAGCTGCTGTACAAAGAGAAGACAAGAAAGAAGGAATTGTATCTCAGTCCAAGAAATAGAAAGGGGAAAGGCCATGACCATGATTAGATCCTTAGGATACGCTCACTACTGCGGGAGCAAGTGAGGGTCACCAACCTGCCTGGCCTTAGAACAGACTAAATACAGCGGACCCAGAAAGAACAAACTCGATAGAGACCGCAATACCAAACAATCATTCTGAAAGGATACATGGTACTGCGTTAGTGTACCAACAACGATGAACTTCGGATACTAAGCTACTTCCGGTTTAATTTAGCCTTCACATGGTAATGCAGAGCTCTGTCATAGTTGACTGTCCCGCCTACTACAAACGCAAACCTCTAAAAATAATCCAGCTAGAAACGAATACACGCTTCTGTTACAGATATAAATAAATTCCATATGCGAGTGTCGTTTTACCAAGCAGTCCCCCAATGGGAGCTCATTTCTGTCATTGCCCTGTTAAGTATTATCTTAACAAGATAGGACTGACCAACCTTCTGCCCAAAACACCCCGAAACGTCGGGAATTGAAAGCTCCACCAATATCTGATAATGGTCCTCCCTTCCACCACGAGAAGAAGTTAGCAGAGCTATAAACCAGCTCAAATACCAAAGCCTTGGATACAGACGGCACCCCGTGGAGCTAGCACACTACACCAAGCGATTCATGAATTATTTGTGCAGATATGGTAGCAGGAAGCGATGTCAGAAGACTGGAGTACACAAACAAGGAGATATTACAATATTTCTTACAGTTTATTACAGAGTTGGCATTATCCAACAAATTCGCGGCGCTCGCAATACCGGACGATATCGATGTAGAAAAAAGGAAATTATCGGAGTCTATTGCGTGGTGTGCAATGGAGTTGTTGCCACCTATCTCTAAATGGACGCAGCCATAGATCTCGGACAACTGTCTTGACCTCGTCGATCAGCGGAAACGAATGAAATACGTCGATTTCGAGCAATACCGAAGATTGAACAAAGAAGTTCGACAGTAAATGAAATCGGAACAGGAAGCGTACTGGAATAACGTTGCGGCTGACATGGAAGAAGTGGCGTCGAGGCACGAGTACCGGACGCTGTACAAGAGAATTAGGTTAGCCGGCAAAAAAACATCAACAAACGATAACATCAAAAAATCGGATGGAACTTTCGCGACCTCTCCATGGGCATGATGGGCGCCTCCAGAGATGGAGAGAATTATTGCAACCGCGTACAGCCACAATTCGCCACAAGGTCTAGCACCCGAACCGTCGATTATCGAACAGCCGACGAATCAATTTCTCGATACCGAACCGACAATTATCGAGGTGACGACGGCAATAAAGTCGCTGAAAAATGGAAAAGCGCCGAGACTAGATCAAGTAACAAAGCCGGAGGTGATGTCTTATCTAACAGCCCCTTGTCCTCATAATAGACATATGGCATTCGGATCGTGCCCGTCGCCATGGAAGTTGGGCCAATTTTGAAGAAAGGCGGTAATGCAAGAAATATCGCGGAATTAGCCTCCTTTCGAATTTAGACCACATCAAGGATGCATTGATCAAAATCCGCTCTCCGTCAGATAATGGAAGAAATAATTCGTTGCGGCAAACAAACTGTCGTCGTTTTCATCTATTTTAAATCTGCTTTCGAGTGCATCGATTGGAACAGCTTGTGACTTGGAAACCGAACACGTGCCATTGAAAATCATCCAACTTTTACAAACGTCCTACGATGGCTTAACCAGCAGGGTTCGTCATCGAAGCGACGTATCCGAGTAATTCCCCATTTAATCTGGTGTCCGAAAAGAAGACGTCCCTTTACCACTTCTCTTTAACGTTGTGATCGACGCGATTTTATGCGTGAAGCATTCGATGCACGATGCGGATTTCGATCCGACTAAAACAACTTCGTAACCGACTGGATGTTCGCCGACGATAACGCCGTCTTCGCCTAAGATCTATGGGTTCCAGAACAATGGAAGCCCAGTCTACGTTAGAAAGATAGCGTAGACCAGCACTAGATGCTTAGAGAAGTTAACTGGATGACCACAGAATTGGGCCCGATGAGTGGAGAGAACAGTTGCGAGAGGCCAGGATCGAAACCTGATTGTAGAGCTGGTAAAGAAGAAGAGACTTACTGATATTCAAAACGATCAGCACAGAGTTCTAATGAACCTAACCTTGACTGAATTCGATTTCACCAAAACTCCAGTGTAACCATAGCCTTACAGGTTACAATGCCCATCAAATTCCTTTTTATTATCGCCCTTTAAGCCTAATTTAATCTAAGAAATAAAACTAAATCTAAAATAAATAAGATGATGAAAAATATATCTTCATCAAAACACTGATTAAGAGACATTCATCATCAAAATAAATAAAACAAACCATGATCTTTAATTTAATAAGAAAAACGTGACAAATTAAAGCCAAAAGGCACAAAATATGTGTGTGGGTGAGGGTGGGTGAGAGAAGCCGGGTGTAGTTGTCACCACCCAAATGCTCTTCTCCACTCTGCACACACAACGACACAAGTACAAAAAGTGATGCAAAAATGCATCAAAAGTGAAAATCCTTTACAAAGGCAACGTTTTTTGCTGTCGTCTAAGATGAAATGCAATACGGACTGCACAAAAATCACTTTCATTTCTGGCATTTGTAGATGTGTGTTTCGCCCCATGCTGAGAATTTTGAAAATGAATGTTTTAAATTCATAATCTCATAATAGATGAAAAAAGTTTTTGTGAATTTTTTAATGCTATTTATGGGAAAGATTGATTTACTATAAAAAAATAAATGCTTGAATTATTCCAAATTATAGCGAAATTTGTGCGTATTTCGATGTAATGGAACGAATCCCTTTTCGCTTTTATCTTTAAAAACAGATCAATTAATAAATAATTGGCCCTGGGATAATCCAATACCAGCATCAACACTTAATTCCAGTCCAAAATAAACATCCCCACAGCACTTCACATTTCTCACCTACGCACTTACAAAACGCCACCGAACCGCCTTCTGCGTATTTAGAAATTCTACGAATTTTAAGTATAATTACCATTTGATTTTTTCTACACAATATCCTCCACTTGACCTACATAAATGCACTAAAATTCACACGCAATTGAAATGTTTATTCTCGGTTCTTTCTTTATTGGAAATCCTTAAGGAAGAATTTATAAAAAACGCTGCCACTAGAAAGCGTTCAATGCTCCCTTCTTGCGCGGAATCCTGAAGAAATTCTAGAAATTCTTAGCTCTCCTCTATTTATTTCTGGGTGAATCCTTTCCGGAAGGACTATAAATATACCGAAAACTCAAACATCACAGGTTATCGGTGTGGCCGGGTGGCTTTGTACAGGGTGCTCCACAAGCGAGTTATACGCTTTCGTAGTGTACAAGTACAGGCAGCTATGACAGACATGCCACAGCGAGGGAACGGGACACAAGAGTCCGGAGCACGAGTGGAGCTTCCTAGTTGTGTGTATATCGTACAGGGTGGACTGGCCCTGCTTCGAATGGAATGTTCGAGAACAAAAAGGATGCTGCGCAGAAACGGCAAGGGCTGAATACTCTGCCTGCCAGCCAGAGCTAGCACAGCGAAAATGTCTGGTCCTGATGCCTTCTGGTTGCCTGTGAAATTGAAGATGAAAACGGGAACATTTGGGAGAGATTTTCGGGGGTTTCTGTGTAAATTGTGACACCAAAACTGACGGCGAGCTTTCCATTCACCGTGTGCTCTATCACAGCGCCTGCAGGGGGCCAGCAAAGCTCGTCAAAGAGCTTTCAAGTCCGTTTCAGAAGGTGAACAGCAAAACTTTAGGGTCGGCACACGCGATGCCGTCTCGTTCCTCACACCCGCTCGCGCTGTATATTTTTGTATGTGTGCATGGGCTTATGTGTCGGTGATTCATGGAAAAATTTCTCTGTGGAAAATATATTTTCCGTTCCATCAACTTTAAGGACAGGAAAAACTGGGCGATAGACAATTATAGGATTTTATGGCTTAAAGCTGCAAAGTATCTGAGAACGTTTTTTTCTCTAAAATAGAATTTATGTGCTTCTTGGAAAAATTTCCTGGAGGATAAGGAAATAAATTTAATTTCGTCTTTATCTCATCTTATTTTCAAAAGCACACAAAAGCAATCTTCAACATAAACATCGGTTGTGAATAAATCTTTAAGGATTATAATTTCCCCTCAAGGAACTCCTTTACTCTTTTTCCCCCCTCCACGCTACAAAAATCTTTTTAGTTTAATTCAATTTTAGTGTTTCCTTGTCGGCTGCGCGGCGTACACAAACAGGGATATCAAAATTCAAAATTCAAGCATCAAGGTGAGAGATGACAACTTTTTGGTCTAGCCAATATTCATACCGACAAATATACAACGCACACAACATATATGTCGCTACACAAAATTTGCATGAGCGACTTTATGCAGTGTCATCTTTCATTAATTTCACTTTAATGTTGTTTTAAGGTTATGCCATTGCCGATTAATTTCACGTGTGAGTGTGTATGTTTCGTTTCGGTTTTTTTTGGCAAACAATGCAGAAAGATAAAGTAGGCGCTTAAATTGTTTCATGTCAAGGTTTTATCTTTGAGCGACATTAACAAAATTGAAGTGGGAGGGTGGTGGTGGGATTCTGCAGGATCTCTCTTTTTTTTTAATTTCAAATTGACTATAATATCACTTTGACAGTGTGAGCGCCATCTTTGTTATATTAGAATCGGGGAGTTTATTGTTTTGATAGATGAAAATGTAAATTGTTTTTTTTTTTTGTTTTTACGAGGTAAGTACATCGTAAACATTTTGTTTTAATTAGTGTAGAAATTATAATGGAATTGAGGGATTAATTTACTTGTATATTTATAGGCTGAGCGTTGAGAATTGTTCAGATAACAGACAGTGTAGAAAAAAACCGGCGGAAGTAAATGAAAAAATAGAAGTAAAGTTAACAATGGCGGACCCCAGGATGACGCCTCTCATCTCTCATTCCCAATCTCCTACAGCGACCTTCAAGTGGTGAGGCTGTTAATTTCGAGGACAGCGGAACGAATGTAATAGGTGAGACGGAGTACGCCCTTCAAAGCTTAGCAAGTCAACTTGTAAATGTCATCGTGTCGAGGGCTGCATGGAAAATGTTAGTTTTTGCACTGTCGCGAAAGATTTCCTTTGTATACCGGGCAGTGCCTTATTCTGACGTTGAGGCTCTGAAAGGATGGACGTCTTTTGCTATACTCGTGAGACTTTTATGAACCAATTAAATACTTAGCAAAAAGAAATGACGAAGAAGAAAGTTGTAGGTCTGTAGCTTTATGCATATCTTCCAGCACAGAAGTTTCGGCTTTGCACTCAATGACAGTGACCCAGGCAATTGACGGCACTGCTGCTGAAGAACTACCAGCCATGCTTGAGATGACCGTGAAACCTAGCAAGAAAAAAATAGCTACCGTCGTCAAGAGGAAGAGGGCCAAGGCAAGGAAGGCCGGTGTGGAATTAAGGAGCCCAACTATTTTCCAACAAAACAAAGGCAGGACGCCGCACAGTGGGACCAAATCCAAAAAAGCTGGCCAAAAGTCTAAAAAAAAAGTTTATAGATTGCGGTTTTTTTTTGGGGGGGATGATTCGAGGACACTTCCAATAGTGAGCAATCAGTCACGGAAGGTTAGATTTTTTTCTACGGACTGAGAAATTGTAGTTGCTACTTTACTCTTTTTGCTTATTTTTAAACGTTAATATTGTGAAAAAAGGTTAACGTTTTCAAAACGCTATAAAAAATTAAGTAACCAAGCAATCGTGGTTGTGTAAAGTTGAATTTTCTTTGGAAGGTATGTAGAGTATAAAAAAAATTGCCTATACCCATTAAGCAAGTATATAATACACAGTAAGCATCTATTACACGTGCTTTTTATGAATTGGTATTGTAAGAATGCGATATATATTGGACAAAAAGTAATATTGCTCCACTCTGCTCCACTGGCAAACTTGCTGGGCGTTGTTGGTAAAGGTGTATTCCTTCACCTCCAAAAAAAATCCGCTGCCCAAAATTTCCCCTCCGTGTTTTAAGGGGTCACATACGTCCAGCACTAGCCCATGGAAATGGTACTTCAATATTGCGAAAATGCGGGACAAGGTTTTATTTTTGGGATTTGTAGGGGGGGTCAGTGTGAGCTTAAATCTGAGTTTTCGGGATTCTAACCCACCCCCCCCCCCAATTTGGCCGCCATCTTGGAAAAGGTGCGCAAATGGTTTTTCCATTATACATATATCTCCGTAACAGTACATCTTACCGAAAATTAGCAAGGGCACTTTTTGTTTATAATTAAATTATCTACAATATATTAGCAAGATATTTTTGGGTAAATTTAATAATTAAGAAGTTTATAAGCCTTAGAACACCAAAATTAGTCACAGTATTTTCTTTTAATGGCTATAGCTCTGAATGTTCGACATCAGAAGATAAAGATACAACTTTTACTTGTATTCACAATGATTTTCTTCTGTAATAGCATTCTTAAAAATTCTTATTTTGTTTTTCTAATAAACAATAACTTCCTAATAAAATAACTTGCTTATAAAAAAATTAATCAAAAGTATTAAACATTATATTAAAACAAATTTTTTGATTTTTTAAGAGGTTATGTTAACCATATTGAGTCCGCCATTTTGAAAATCGAAATTTCGACACCGGATTCGTCATCGGCGACCCCGAAAACCCCTAAGTGAGATGTTTTGGTATCATTTACTAAAGTTTTTGACTATTTGGAGGGGCTATATTAACCATATTGAGTCCGCCATTTTGAAAATCGAAATTTCGACACCGGATTCGTCATCAGCGACCCCGAAAACCCCCGAGTGTAAAATTTGAGATCATTTAATGCACTTTTTGACTTTTGGCCAGCTTTTTTGGATTTGGTCCCACTGTGCGCCGGTCAGGAGCCCAAGAAGACCTAAGAAGCATACACAGACAGCCGTCGCTCTACCCTAACTTTCTGGACCCTCCGATTGACAAACCTTCTAAGGGACACAGACACGACCTAAATGCAGAGATCAGAGGATTCTTCAGAGGAGTAGTGGACCCCAGAAGAAAAACAGGAGGAGCCGCAACGATTAATTGCTAGACACTATGCTCCGAACTACAACTTATGGAAGATAGGAAGGGCAGAGGGCTCCATCTGTCGGCTTTGCTTTGTGGAGGATGTGAAGAATTCAGCAATCGGCACCAAAGAAAACCTGCTTAAAGAATATCGTTGGCGACTAAAAGAATCAACGATTATCAGTTATCGAGGTTCGAGAAGTAGCCTGCCTCCCCCTCATACGTCCTCCATACTACCCATAGTCTATCAGGTCCTTTTTCTATCCTTGAGCTAAGCTTACTACTAGACATTGCACCATGACGAGACCTTCCATTACGGACTAGTAGTATAAAGGGTGACACCTAAGCTTAAACTCTTTCACACAAAAAGAAGTCTGATTGAGGTTTGAGGACTTGAGACATTCGCCTGAGAGGCCGTGGAATGTAGGTGACCTCATGATTCCCTACATACACACAAGCGAAGATGACAGTTTAGTGTAAGCGATTTTTAATTTAAGTTCAAAATTGTTTATGGCCTCAACGAAAATTTTAAATTGAATAGAAGCTCAAATCTTCAGGCCCGGACTGACGATAAATAGCCATGCACATAAAGTCTTTTGTCAGTTTTCTTGGACTATATGCTCAATTCAGTTGGCGGCCGGGAGTCTGTGGCTATACTCGGCCTCAAGGCAAGAAACCTTCAGACCATGGCCTGCCAGCGGCCTGTATGTAAATGGGGCCTATAAATTTTTTTATCCGTCGAGGACCTGCTTTACTGAAAACATAGGACATTGTCAATTTATTTTTTCTAAAACCAGCTTGACACTATTTTTTTATTTCAACAAGGATAAAAAAACTGGGATTTAAATGTGCCATAAACATTATCACATTTCCTAAAGTAAATCTTTCAACCGTGTAGGAATTAGATAACAAATTAAATCTTTTGGCACGCCAATTTTATTGATTTCCGTTCCAGGCCGAAAAACTATCTCTTCCACCAACTAATTACCAAAAAAAACAAAACTGAAGCTTCTCTATTTGGATTTCCTGTTTCTTTGTTTACACAAACGAAAGGAACATTTTGCATAACCACAGTCAAAAAACTAAGTTCTTCCGGCTGTAGCTAGAATTTCCGCTAGATGGCTCCCAAAATCTTTAAAAATAAATGCTTTGAATTTTATGAAAAAATTTACGCATACTGTTTTCAAAATACGAGTAGAAGAAGGAAGAAAATTCTGCTTAAATTCAAAACCAGTTTCCCCTTTAAGACGATATTTTGCATGTAGACCAAATAGTGATAAATACATATCCCCACCACAGCCAATTCTGCATTCAAAGCCTGTTCAACATCAGGAGATTACGCAATGTACAAGCAAGGGTCACACTGGGAGTGGAGTATTTTGACACTTGGGCTTAGCTGAATATCGAGGGCATGGTAATGCCAAGGGATTTTGCTGCCAAAAGGGTCACTTCCTTTCATCATGGCGCGTAAAGTTAGAAGGCAAATGACAGGTTAATCACGCCTCGTTCCAATAATATATTGAAAATATCAATTGGTAAATTGCTTTAAAAAAATGGCGCACTTCTTACAAATTTCTCTTTGATGTCGATACAATAACAACAATGACAATGTGACACAGGTCCTGCCACCTGCTGTTAAAATTGAAGGGTGTTCTGTTGAATGTTATTAATAATAAAGTTGTATCCAATATGTATTTCGTGAAATTCCTTGGAAATGTTCTATTAATGTCGTAATAAAATGAGTGACATTTTGGATTCTTATTTTTTTTCAATAGAAGAATATGTTTGCAAACTTTAATAGAATTTAACCTTCTTAAAATAAACATTTTGAGATTGGGAGGAATATGATAATAATTTCTATTTTTGGGATTGTTTTGTAGGTTGTGATAGATCTTAAGCCTGCCTGACTTTCGGTACCCTGCGTTTTTCGTATGGAAAAAATCGCATCGTACATCTCACTTACACGTTCTGATGTATTTTCCGAGCTTATTCTTGCCAGTAAACCAATGAAATAATAGGATTTTGTTACTTGGGCATGTCTTTAGGTCATCTGCCAGTCCCAGCAGGAAAAAATTGCAACACTTACGCCGAAAGCTTTGAATTGAAATACAACAGAATGGACCTTGCAAACCCAGCAGTTTTTAGAGGGTTTAAAGGTCAGAATGCGAGGCCTTTCAATAACATGATACGCCTCCTTACAATTTTGTCGGTCTAAATTTCAATCCTTCAATCCTTGTGTAATCAAAAATTCTCATTGTTCTCTATTTGGAGGATCGAATGTCATTGCATCAGTTGTAAAACTTGAGCCTCTGTTGGCTTCTTTTTGAAATGTTTGTTATTTCGGCAGTTGCCAACACTACATCGATGCTTCAACTTCACTTCCTATAAGAACTAGTTTAGAAGTCTCGAAGTGAAGATTTTGATTTAGCAGACAAGGAGCGCCTTGGCCAACTAGAAGTGCACGTCTCTAAACATTTATAATCGATGGGAATGGTGCGAATTGAAGTAGAGACTTCGAAAGTGTAGGGCAGCGGAGGTGAAACTGTGAGGGGTGAGCTCTTGGAAGCCAAACTTATTTAGATCTATATTACTAAAGTAAAATCTAAGAGCTCTATCCTAGCCTCAAGGCTGCGTAAAATACTAACTAAAGCAGCAATATTGCCTAGTTGCTCACGCAAAGAAAACGGCGATTGGACAAACTCAAGCGGAGAATCTCTGGCACTACTCATGGACACCCACTTCGCGAGTAGTACTACGACTGAAACAACCGTCGCAACAAACCGCCCAGTTCTCCCAGACGCCATTACCCTGACGAAACTGAAATGATGAGCTCAAGCCTTGGTGATTGCTAGGTCCGAAGGACCGTCAACAAAGGTACCCCACAAGGAGTACTTTCACCATTAATATGGGTCGTGATTGTGAACTGGAACGCTACACTTGACTACCTCATCAGGCCATATGGGCCTGCAAAAGGCTTCTGGGTAAGACATGGCGTCTTACACCACAAATGATGTACTGGATGTACAATACGATCATTAACTTATCCTGCTATAGCTTGGTGGCCCAAGACTAAACAGGTTACGTCTACCCACAAGTGGAGTAAACTACAACGGTTTGCTTGCTTCTCCATTACCTATATAGACCAGTCCATTGTATATCTTCATATAGAAATCCGCCGTCATAAGTGCCTCGGGACTTCAGATCTCATTCAATTGGCGCTATACAGTCAAACGACTCATGGATATCCTTAACAATATCCAAAACATTTCCATTTGTCGCGTATCCGACCATATGGTTGATGAGCTGCGCTTTCAAAGGAAATACATGCCACTGCGACCTAGGCTAGGCTCAACATTGAGAAAGGCAACATTAAAATCTTTTCTGACAGCCACGCTGCCATCAACGCACTCTCAACGTGGAGGTTTTCTTCCAAAATAGTTGCAGGGTGTTTTGACGTACTCCAGAGCCTGACCAGAAGAAATGAAGCCTCGCTGTGCAAGGTCCCCGGACACTGGGGTATCGACGGAAATGAGGCTGCAGACAGCCTCGCGAGGGAAGTGTCTGAAACGTTGATCCAGGCCCAGAACCCTTCTGTGGCGTCTCTTGGTCCACCTTCAAGTCGCTGATAGAGGAAGGGATTAAAGGACTAAACCTAGCCTATTGAGAGTCAGTCCTAGGCCTTAGACAGGCTAAAGATCTAAGATCCTTTTCCTTAAGGGGCACTATTACTTTAAACAGGGCGGACCTAAGGCTGCTGGTGCGTTATTTGACCATGTAGGACTGCGGTATCACCTCCACAACCTAGGACTCTTTCAAGAGACAGAATGCCGACCCTGCATGGAAACCGACGATTCCTTCTGCATGGAAACTGACGATATTCTTTACGAATGTCCTGCTTTAATCTGGCTTATCGGAAAGTTTTTGAGTTTTGATCTTCTTGTATCTATCTGGAAGACTGATAGTCTGTTCCGCTAGTGGGGTAGGTACACAATAGGCCTAACTTGGCCGCAGTGTTTACCATGTGGGTTGCCCCTCACTGCTTAAAAAACCTATATACATCCAAAGGTAATCTATATTACTAACTACTTAATAGCAGATTACTTTCAACTTGGGTCTTCTTCTTTCTTCTGCTTTAAAAAAGTGTAATTGTCATGTAAAACGCCTCGTTTGCCTTAGCAAGGGCAACTCTTCAGTTCTATTGAAATACAAGTATTGGTCCAGCCGAAGCTCAAGTTATTTCACTTCCAATTTATGGTGCAAATGCTTGTCCAGCATTATTTGAAATTGAGAAGGTTTTTCAGTTCCTCTCCATATCGCAAGAAGCTCTATTTATAGGAGTCCGGAAAAGGATCGATTCGGATTTGCTAAAATTGATCTTCAACTTCCAATTATCACTATAGCGTTCGACTGTTTCGAAGTCACATTGCAGGAGTGTCACTTTTCGGCCCCGTTCCGTACACAATCAGGTCATCTGCAAACTCTAGTGCGAAAGTAAACTTATTAGGTTACTCAAAAAGAATTAAAAACGACTAAAATATACCTTTTACTATCTTCCTCTACTTCTCTTTAGTATTGTCATTTTCTTTCTTCTCTTATTTCTCTATCTACTGTCTTTTCATGGTCCTTACTTCAAATCTTTTTCCTTTTCTTTTTATCTTCTTCTTCACTCTGTCCTACATACAGTTTATGAAGGTTTGATTAGTTTATTTATTAAGAACATAGTTAATCTATTAAGAAAAATTAATTCTACTCTATAAGATGGGTCTTGTGTACTTTCTATAAAATAAAATAAAAGAAAACTACGAAAAGACACGACAAGTCAGTGTTCAGCATAGTATCAGGGGAATATTTTTATCTAATGAAACATTTCACCAAAAGATATCGCAAAATATTGCTTGAAATAGTCTCAATTGCCACTCCACAAAGCGCTATATAAATTCGACTTTCTTCACTTTCTGTTTCGTGATTTTATCTATAATTGCTTATGCAAATAACAACTATTATCTACGTTCGTACTTTTAACAAAGGAGAAGAAACGTCATAACTGCCAAAAATGCATGAATTATGGGTGTTAAATGCCATGCAAAAGAGATTCTCCAAAAACAAAATCTCGAAAGTAGTCCGTCCGTTTGTCTTCAATAATGACTAAAAAGAGGTGTTGTTTTTCAAAAAAATAACACTCATATCTCCTCCCTGCCCCTCCACAAGTGCCATAAAGGAATTTAATAAAGAAATTCCGCCATTTGGGAACGGAAATCATTAATGCCCCACACCTCAAGCTGGAAATGATAATGAAAACTATTTTTAGAGCAATTTAACTATTATCACAAAATATTCCCGTCTCTCCGATATGGGCTAAACCGCCCCATTTCGAGTGGCTTTTCCGCTGGGAAACAATAAGGCCCATCCATACACATGCAAATTTCTCGCTCCGAGTTGAACCGCATCGATTATTATATAAATCCCACTATGAACAGCCTGTAATCTGTTAATGCTTCGCCCACCGAGCGACGCGCGGCAGGCAGGTACTAAAAAGATTTTCCAGCATGATGTGATTTATGAGATAATGCTTCACCCTTAACCGTGAATGCAATAAATTTTAAGATATTTTCGGTCGCGCTTTTGTACAAAACACGAGAATGAATTACCCACTCCTCCTTACCCCTAACGACGCCATCTAATGAGAGAATGCCAAAAACTTTTCAAGTGGCCCGTGACCATCTAATTTTCCCTCCGCTCGTGGTCGTGTGTGAAGCTGCATTAGCGAAATTAAAATACGAATTGAAACAAGAAAAAAAACAAGCGGAAAAAGTGCTCATCTACTTACTGCTATACAACGCCAATACCCCCACCACGGAGCTGCGCATATTGTAATAATTACGTCACCAACTTTAGACGCCTAAGCGAAACCAGAATTCGAGAATTCGTACAAACAATACTGCGCTGTGAATACCATCTGTTGTTGTCTGGGGCATTTTGTGCTTGCCAGTGGCCGCTCTACACTTTACACAGTGTACACAGTCTCCAATCTCCAATGCAGGCTACACCGACGACGGTGGCTAGTGGCGGTGGCGATGGATTCCGAGTAGTCCCATCGCGTTAGGCTGGTCGAAAGCGACTTTTTAGACGACATTCTTCCGAGAGGAGGCAGGCAGCGGCCCAGAAAAGCGCCTTATACTCTTCTTCTTCTTCATCTACGTCGCTTCGTTTCTCGTTGCCTGCCTGCATGGCCTGGTCCCCACTCAGTGGTCTTCTTCTTTCCTCATTCATCGTAAAGATAAAATACGCTTACGTTGCCCCATCGCCCCCCGCGTCCTGCTTATCATCTTTGACTCCACTTGGGGCAATTCTCTACTAGCTTCGAGTACGGCGTGTTTCGTTTCATGTTTTTTCCTTGAATTTTTCCCTTATTTTTTTTTGTTATTTGCTTTTCATTCCGAAGCGTTTTTTCGGTCGTGGATTCATTATTTGCTCGTGTGTGTTGCTATGTTTGCACCCCGCAGGTCATGAGAGCGGTTCTGTAGGGATTCTCGCGTATATGTGCATGAACATCAAGGCGAGTGCGCGCGTGTTGGTGCGATCAGTCTTTGGTAGTCGAGTAGTTTTCTTATCTTTTATTTATGTTACCACACATGGATAGGATCTTCTAAAGTTTCCTATGTTTACTTTCTGACCCTAAATGTCGGGACGGTTTTTTTCTTAAAAGTTAAACTTAAGTTTTTTTTGCATTGAAAGCTTTTTTCGTATTTACGTAGCGTTGAAGAGGGGAAGGGGGGACACGCTGAACAGTCGAAAAGTATTAGGGATGCACCTGAAACTAGAAGAAGACTGGGAAAGAATCTCATGGGAAAATTTTTTGTTGGCCGCTGCTTTTTTAAGTGAAAGCAGATGTGTTTTATGTCTGTAATTATGTATTCAAGAGTTATCTAGTTACTTCCCACATGGTAACAGCTAGACTATCTTGATTAGATTCGTTTTCTAATGCAAAATTGCTCAGTGAGATTTAATGTAAAGAGTTGCGGCTGGTGCTTGGCCTGTAATATATTACCGTGTGTCTCTTTTCAAATTTAACGGTTTCGGACGGGTTTTTCGAACCGTTACAAGCTTCACGCAAAACAAATCAAATCCTGCATTTCAACTTAATCTAGTCTCATCAGTTACCATTTGCATAACTTTCTGTGGTCGGTAGTGGTATCAACGCAGCGATTTTTGTTGCTACTACTATTATTGCCGAAGGTCATCTTTGAGAACCGAAACAATTCGAACGATAAGATCGGGAGGGACAAAGTCTAAACTATTTTGAGACTGCCAACATGCCCAGATGAGCTGTTTATTCTCAATTAGATTAGTCTTGTTTAGGTCTCGGGTCATCGGACGTCCGAGAGCCATGAGTAAGCGAACAGGTTAAAGAGATAGGAATCTGACACTTTATTCATTGGGCCAGATGAGACTGTTGGGACACACACTAGTTTAGTGAAGAGAGTTAGAAAGGTCCCCTGACGATCAAACCCGAACGAAACATACAAGCACTGCAGATCCATGCACGGCTGGTTGACTCCCAACGATTTCTTTTTCTGTCGTCACGCGACGCGACCAGAAAATTGTTGGAACGTAGTGGAAAGCATGTAGACATTGGTTCGTTTGATTGACGGACACTTACTATCTAAGAAGGTTCAAAATGCTTGACATTCATATACTCTGTCACTGCCTTACGATACCAAGGTGCAGGATATTGTAGTTTAGCATGACCTACGTCGAATAGTTAAATCTGGGCCGTAAATCACTAGGCATACTACTGAACGTGTTCAAGCGGTCTGGTCTATAAATAAGAGGTATAGAAGCTATAGAACAGTAGATCAAGTGGTTTGCTAGTTGGCGTCTTCACTAGAGAATCGGAAAAACGGAGAATCCCACATGCAGGCCGAGTTCCGATAGCAAGGTATAACCGTACAGTGCGACGTTGTTTAACCGAATAAGTTTAAGTGACAAATTTCTTCTTCTTCTTTAATCCGTTAGCTGGCGGGCTGAGCGGGGCGTTCTCGCAACGGATACGATGCTGTCTGCGCCGCTGGGTCTCCGACTCCATACACGATTTGTTGCCATTCTTAACGATTTTTGGCGACGTCTCGAGCCTCGATAACTGATAATCGTTAGTTCTTTAAGTCGCCTTCGATATTCTTTAGACAGATTTTCTTCGGTGCCGATCGCTGAATTCTTCAGTCTGCCGGATGGTCTCGCCAGAGGAGGTTACGCGGCAAGCGGTTATCATCCATTCAGCAAACATGTCCCAACCACCGTAGTATTTCTTCTTCGATCAGTGTCTGTTGATCGCATCTTTATCAACTGTCTGGTTTCGAAGACGAGACGCCTGAGCGATGCGGCTGTGAACGTCGGCCATCTATGCCATTTTCTTTTCCTCCGCCAATAATCCAAAATATTTGGAAATCGGAACCTGTTCGATTTGGGTTCCATCGAGGGGGTTTCACTGGGTTTCAACCCGTCCGTTGTGAGCACTTTGATCTATTCCTCATTGAGTTTTAACCTGTATGACCACGCAATGTGGTAAATTTCGTATAAGATGTCTGTTGCTTTGACATCCGTGGCGGTGAAGGCGGCTCTATGATCGGCGAACATGAAGTCTATTACGTAGTTGTCGTCGTATCGCACTTCGAGTCATCCATCTAATGCTTCACGCTTAATCGCGTTGATCACAATGTTGAATAGAAGTGGCGAAGCGGCGTCTCCTTGTCGGACACCTGTTTGAATCGAGAATTCCGCGGATAAGTCGCTTCGAATACGAGCGCTGCTGGTTGAGCCATCGTACGACGCTTGAAGGGGTTGGATGATTTTCAAGGGCACGTGCTAGGTTTCCAGGACTCTCCAGAAGATGGGCCAATCGATGCAATCGAAAGTGGATTTGAAATCGATGAAAACGACTACAGTTCGTTTGCCGCAACGAATTATTTCTAGCAGTAGCTGACGGAGAGCGAATATTTCATCAATGTATCCTCGAAATGGCAGCCTGTACAGCTGAACCATAGGCAACAGCTTCATCACCGCTTTTGGAAAATGAGGAGAACCACCGAAAAGTACGATGTCGTGATGTTCAGCATTATTCGAAATTCGGAAGGTTTTTCAGGCTCTCTGCTAAAATTGATCTTCAACTTCCAATCATGACTATAGCGTTCAATTGTTTCGAAATCACTTCATCATTTCAGTGTTTGGTCCTATTCATCAAATCATCCACACATACTGGTGCGAAAGTAAACTTAATAGGTCACTTGTAAAGATATTAAATAAGAGCGGCGAGTTTATCGCACCTTGTTACAGGTCATTTTTAATGTCAAAGCCCCTACTTGATGTGAAGTTCGCACTTTTGACGAAAAACTTTTTCTTTGAAATCTTATTATAAATCATGTATAACTGAGGTCCGGTCATGCCATGTCTGGCAAGTAGCGTCTATTGTGAGCTGAAAAAACATAGTGAAATATTAACTGAACGAGTTAATGATAACAAAACGACAAGAATATACCTTTTCTATCTTGCTCTTGTTCTCTTTAGCATTTTCAATTTCTCTGTCTTCTGCTTCTTCTCTTTATATGTTACTTACTCCAAGTCTGTTTTTCTTTTTTTCTTCTTCTTTATTTAATTTTACACAATCAGGTCAACCACAAACGCTGTTCCGAAAGTAGTTCTCTTTTCACACATGATAGTCTAGAAAAAGGTTCATAAATAAAATTGAACTTGGGAACAATCTCCCACAGTTAGTGTTTCCCAATTGGTACAATATCCTACAGTTTAAACGCAAGATTTATGACCATTTGCTTCTGCAACCTCCCGAACCCACCCTATCATATTTTAATAATTTATTTAAGCCAAACAAGGTGCACTTAAATCACAGTATTGCCCTTATCCCAATAACCTAAATATAGCCTAAACTATATTGTTATTACAGGACTAGGATGTCAACAAGGACATTAATATTCTTTATAGGATTGTTTCGTAATAGAAAGGGAGAAACATGATCTGTAAGGATTAAAGACCACAGATCTTCTTAATGGGTATTTGCATACTCGGTGCAATGTGGATATTCCTTAACGATTCCATTAATAATGTGTTTTTTTTTAAATTTTGATCTCTTCTTCCCCTTGCTGAGATTTGTTAAGGTCTGGTGGGACCCCCTCTCCTTTGGTGAGATTTGGTATGATGTGGTGAGACCCCCTCCCCTTCACGTGATATTTACACTTGTGCGGCACTTGTCTCAATTCGGGAAATCTCGGGCATAGAAAATATTTCAAATCGCGTATAGCCGGCATTGATTTTGAAATGAATTAAAATGTTAACGTCAGATTTTTAATGACTTTAAATGAGATTTTGCTGAACTCTTCCCCGACGGTTTGAGTTCGCACATTTAATGGACGTCTCCTAACCAGTTTCATATATCGCGTGTGTCAAACTTCATCTTGAATTTAATTTTATCTAATAGAAACTAATCATTGAGATTGCCGTTTAGGGCGTCTTAGGTATGTATGAGATAAGAGATTTTCTTCTACCAGACAATGGTATGATATCAAGCACTTGGAGCTTACCAGTGTAGGGTGATATTTAATAATAATCGCACGAATCAGATTGTCTAAAAGAAAAGGGAACTGATTTAATCCTGGTACTACTAACTACGATCTCAGATGGGGAAACTATATAGGATTCCAGATGGGGAAGACATATTCTAGGATTGGTTGGACTAGTGAACCGAAAAAGGTTTCTGCAACCCATCATCATCAACAATTTTAGTTCTTCTTCTTCGCATTCCCCTTTAATGCCTTATGGCACATAGAGCTAAAACAGTCCAGCGGACTCTATTTTGTTCCACAGCTCTTAGCTCCGATCAGGATCTTCCAGTTGCTGCGGCCTCTACTAATAGGGAACTCCTCCACGTTGTTCTAGGTCTTCCTACTGGACGGGATCCTTGCGGAATCCAGTCAAGGGCCTGTTTGGCTAAATTTTCGATTTCGCGTCGCAAGGTGTGGCCAACCCAATTTCATTTCCTTCGCTTGATTTGGTCGTCTATCCTTTCTTGGCTAGCGCGGCACCATAATTCTTCGGTTGAAATTCTATCTTGCCATCGGATTTTTAGGATACGACGCAGGCATCTGTTGATGAAGACTTGTAGGCGCGCTGTGATGAATTGGGTGACTTTGTCGGGCAACCTGGTCTCTGTTTTCTTGGCGGGCGATACTTTACCCAGCACTATCTTTGTCGGGTTCTGTTACCCACCTTGTTGGTCATGACCTTGTATGGAGTATTTTATGTCGTCTAAGCTCATCTATCATTTCTGCTATTCTTCCAGGTCTATATAATGTTCTCACATCTCATGTTGCAAATTTTACATCGTTATTCCTAAAATCATTAACCCTGGGACGTTGCTGAGGTCTTTGCCGTAAATCCTGACTGTTCCGAGGCTGAGTTCTGGATTCCATAACAAGAGTTGTTTTTCGAGAAGAGGTTGTCCACCTTTCTCCCAACCCCTAATCTGGAGAACCAGATCCGCGAATCATACACCATCGGATAGGGTGGCCCAGCTATACCCCCGGGCACTGGGTGCATCCGTCGTTGGTTGGTTGTCCAGGAGGCACCAGCAAGGAGTTGACGTTACGATTTTGTGGAATTTCAGTAATTAATAAACGACTCTGAAAGTAACAAAATAAAAACAAAAAATATAGGTTATTCGGTAAAAAAAACTCCTGCCGTTTCAAAATACTAATCCAAAACCGGTATCGGTCCCGCCGATCTCATCTCCAACCTTTTTTCTTAATTTTTCCAAACCACAATTCTTGTAATCACCGAAAAACAAAAAAACTAAAAAATTATAATCCTTTCCGAAAATTTATTCGAAACCCCTAAATCCTTGGCCGAGTTTTTTTTGTACATAAACACCCAAACTAATTAAGAAACTGTCAGAACTGTCAATTGTCAAAATAATAATAGGAATCGAAAATTTCTACTTTATTCAAAAGTTTTTGGGACCAATTAATCCGTTTCCCTCACAACCTGACAACCATATATTAAAATATTGTTTTCCCTCCCCGAAATATGCTCTCGAAGAGAAAGAAATAAAAAGATGTTCGAAAAAAATATCAACTTACCGCTGGCTTGTATATCGTTATGGGGTCCTTGTATTCGAGAAGATGAAATTACGGCACATTAAGCGCTGCTGTGTTGTTGTTGCTGCTGCTGCTGTCCCAATCTCACACAGGAGAGGAATGGCGGATGGAAAAAAATTATTCTTTGCGGGAAGTCTTTGAGGAACGTTAATCCTTTTTTGTGCCTGGTTATCAGAATTTGTTTTTTTTTGCTCTCTCTTTCTCTTTCTCTCTGTTCTATAGTGTCCCTTTGGCTTATGTTTTTCGTATTTTCCGTTGCGATTTAAATGTGTTTGTACGTATACATGTTGTACACGATCGAGTATGTATGCTGTCGAGCATGTAATCCACAAATATGCGCGGCGGCTGAATCGAGTGTTGGGGCGAAAAAAACACTGAAACGCTATTACCGTTGATATTCTTGGAATTTCCTCGTAAAGGATCGAACACAGCACAACACTTTTAGCATTTACACACAAATGCACAACCGACGACGACGACAACACTTGGAAAGGATATGCCGGCCTTCGGACTATACATATATTATTATTTTTTTTATTTTGTGCTTCTTTTATTCCTTTTTATCAAAGCCAATTCACACTTTCAGGTACACGTTTACCTTGCGTTGCCGCGCGTACCATTCGGAAACCACTTCTTCGACGACTGTCGTATGATTTTTTTTTTGATATCGTTGTTGTTGTTGTGTTCTCCTCTTATTTTAGGATTTGAACAACACAATATCGCCACAATTCACTTTTCCTTTACACTTTTCGAGGCGATGGAACGTCGTTGCTGGTGGTGCTGCTGGCTTGTAGTGGTGATTGCAGTTGGAAGTATAGTAAAATCGCTTTGTGTATATGCAGCTACTAAAGAAGATAAGCACTATCCAGGTAAAAATGAAACGCACACTATCAACAATATTTATTATTATACACCGAATACCCAAAGCACTAAATTTTATTGCTTTACTTTGTGTTGAATATGGTAGGAAAGCACATTTATTATGCTCTTTTTTTGCTTGTTTTCACTCTGGGCCTGTACACTTTACTTTTTCATACACGATAAACGAGCCCGGCTTGTACATGCGGGAAATAATACGGACACACACTGGGGGAGAGATTAAGGCGAGATTTCACGTATTTCTAACCGCACAAATACACTCACATCTATGCGCAAATGCCTCCTGCATCCACTGGGGGGCACTGTTGGGAAAAGTTGAAGCATAAACTCCCACACAGAAAGCACTAAAAACTTTATAAGACTCTCCGATTCTTGATTCTTGGTGTTGGAGAATAGAGTGGAGACGTTCGTTTTTTTTTTCTTATTCTCCTCAGTGCAACATTAAAGTTGTTGCTTTATGACCCGGCAATGTTGTACTTTTGTTGTTGTTGTTTTTATGCTTCTCGAACGCGCTTTTACTGTTTCTCCGGTTTGCCGTCAGTGTATACGTTTATATGGGGCTTTTGTGTGTGTTTGTATGTGTGTGTATTATGTATGTTGATTCGAAACTGCGCGAAGTCACGAACTAGGGTTTGGCTTGAAATTTATTCGACGGCTTTTAAAAGTTTTCGTGTTTCTTTGATTTTCGTTTGTAAAATTTCTGATATGCCCCGCTCAGTTTTCTATGATTAGAGTTCTTCTTTTTACCCACACTGCTGGTGATGGTGTGTATCTGATGGCTTCATGGACAGAAAAAATGTTGTGGTAAAGAACCTGCCTTTTGAAGAGAGAAACACTGAAAAAGAAGCAAAACCGAAAAAAAATCATAATTAGTAAAATAACAACAAAAAATATTGTGGGCTAGATTTATTGCTTTCTATTAAGATTATAATTATGTGGGTAAGTTTATAGTGTGATTTATTTGTGATTTCTTTGGTTAAATTATATATTTAAAGGGTTCCGTTTGTGTAATCAGAAGAAACTGGCCGGAGGTTTCGTGTTTCAATTAACGAATTCCATTGTTCCGGAGTAACTTAATAAATATAAAGCCAGCCAAAGGACAAGACAATTTAGGTATGTATGTATGTATATTTCTCCTCCAAAAAAATAAAGGATTGGAGAGTAACGAATAGGCATGTTTATAGGTTCATAAAAATTAACACAGTACAGCCAGCTTGACTTTACCTTAGAAAAAGTGACATGTTTATAATGCATGGATATTCGAAATATATTTCATTAAAATACCTTCGAAGATGCGGGATGTGTTTAGTTAGAAACAAGACAGGTCCTAGTAGGTAATGCCACAATAGATGTTCTATGGGTTGATGAAGGTATGCGATAATTAAGTGGAAATATAAGAAGCAAAAAGTGGATGTCCTAAATAGACAGGTTGGTATACAGCGTGTGGTAAATGACGTTGTTTTCTTTCAATTTTTAATTAAAGTTGCTCAAAATATGCATGTAGTTTAGAAAAAGATGTGTATTTGAAAGTATTCTGTATTTTTACAGGGGGTTGGCGGCTTGGTTGTGCCATTGTACGAACGAGGACAATCAGTGAGCCTTTTCTAGAAGACCGGCCAGACCGCATCCTGATTGAGGTGAACCTGCATTGCTGCGTAGAAAAATGGACGGTTATCAAGCTTCCACTGCCTGGCTATGGAAGAGACTGAATATGGTGGATCTAGAGACGACATACTCGATAAAACCCGCAATCCCAAGGTGTAAACAAATCGTGCTGAAGAGATGAATGATGCTGCGTTGAATGTACTACTAACGATGGATTATGGAAACCAGGCGACCTTTGGTTTAACTAAGCTTTCCTAAAATAATGCAGAATTTTTCCATGGGTGGCCGTCTTTTCTCGCGCAACTCGAGATCAGTATTGATCAATATTCTGAGGTCCTGGAAAGAGGCTAGGGCGATCTTATTCCCAAAGCGGAGAGGAAAGTGGAGGGGACGAGACAAGTCCTGAGCAGTGCCGGCCTCCCGTGTTAGGCCCGGGTGGGTAGCCAGACCCCCCTAAGCTTCCCCAAAATAGTGCAGAACTTTGCCATGGGTGACCGTCTTTTCTCGCGCAACTCGAGAGATCAATATTGATCAATATTCTGAGGTCCTGAAGGTAGGGCACTTCATTGTGAATCGGGTCGATGGTGTATAGGACAACAAGAGGAGTTCCGCAAGGATCTGTTTCGGGCCCTCTCTTGTGGATCACAGTACATAACGATGTGTTGAGGCTACGCTTCCCAAAAGGAACACTTCGCGTTTGGGTTCGCGGTCCACATCGGGAAAGTGGTCATAGGAAGACGCCTCGATGAGATCGAATTGCACACAAACGAAGCTATCTTGGAGATTAAACCGTGGACTGAGAGTCTGACGCTAGCTGAGCACAGCACTGATCTACCACCGCGACGCTATGCTACTCAGTAAAAGCCTCAAATGTCCCCGCCTGCACTCGTCAACAAGATTTTTTAATTATATGAATGTATGAAAGACGAGATAGAACGCAAGCACGCAATTATCTGTCAATGAAAACTCGCCGCATTCTGCGCACCAACTGCACACACGTTGTCCCCAGGTTAAGGGCACAATGCCGCTGAGAGGAATCAGCTGAAACACTGAAAGTGCCATCGGATACTTTAGCCCCGAAGTTGTATAGTTCGGAAATTACACCAATTATCGAAAATAAGACAGTCACGTGACAAATCATGTAATCAGACTAGTAGTAAAATGACGTGCACTAAATTCGGGATGCACCATTCCGAAAGCTGCACATGTCTTTAATCAATATTCCTGAAAAGACCAGAGTTTTCCCTCCCCGTACTCAGTCCCTCCCCAGTTGTACTCGTCACCCCAGTGTGACTACTGAAAATGGAAAAAGGGAGAGTAAATAATTCATTATAGGCTGTGATGCACAAGCACATAACACCGAATCGCGTAATGGTGACAATAACAATAGAGGCATATGTAGCTAATAAAAGCGATGAGTTCAGCTAAATAGATTTGTAAGAAAGCATAAGATGACTCTCTTTAAGTTCCTGGGCATATAACGTAATACCTTCTGCTAGCCAGTCAAAGGTGCAGCTCACTGTAGACCCTTGTTATTTTTAGGACGAACTCACCTACTTAGAACAATGAATCGTCTTAAAAGAATCCAAACAGATATTGCGTTACTATTCCTAATTGGGCTGTCTTCTGGCCATCTCGTAAATTGAACTACGACTGTAAGGATGTTCGAGTATCGTGGAGATGGCGGAAGGGGTCCGACTATATCTACATGGACATACTCAAACCGATTAACGAGTACGATGGCACGTCATGTACGGCGAATACCGACTTTTACGGCTCTACAGCCGGGATCCGGTTTTGGCCTCTCGCAACTCTTTTCCACCGGTCCTTATTCTGAACCGATGTCATTTAGTTTGGCATCCCTAAGCTCAGGGCGTCTTGGTCTGCGCCATTCTTCCAGCGGAGGTTGGGTCTACCTCGCTATCGCACCCCACAGGTTTTACCGTAGAGAACTGACATGCATAAAAGGACGGACGCTGAATACCCGTGACGGAGGCGTCGTTGTTAGTTCCTAGCCAACCTGACAAATAGTCTGCGGCTACGTTTTATTTACCGGACATCATGTTAGACAGGGTATCGTATAGATGCTGTGCAGTACGCGTTATGTGCAGAGTCCGAATGCTTCATGAAACGGAAATTTGTTAAGTCGCTTTCGTTTCCGTGGTCATTATCAATTAATTCGGTCGTGCTTACTTCACTTGGCCGATCATGTTATCGCATCCTCCCTTTTAGAACATCTACTAGAGACCCGGTTGGTGAATATGATCACAATCCCATCAGTGCTGATTATTTACTTTACATTTACTGCTACTCCTTGTATTTCGCTGAGGGCTGCCCACCAAAGTCAAAGAGAATGCAATAAAAGCGAATGTTGCTTTCAAAAATCCCCATCCTTGTCAAAGTTGGTAATAAACATTTTCCTCGGCATCACGAATTTCAGTAAAGTACTGCGTGCCAGTAATATCCTCTAATTTGAGCTATTTTCAGTACATTTTCATTTGAGTTATTTTCCTTTGACGTTGTGCCCAGTAAAGCGTATAATATTTTAATTACTTTTCATTCTGATGCTTCAAAACGGCGTTCTTCGAAATGTTTAAAATATTACCATCAAACGACTCTTGGCGGACAGCAGCGGAACCCTAAAAACTGGTAGACAAATTAATAAAATTACGGCGTGAAATAGAAACAATAAAAAGAAGCGCTCCGCAACTATTTTGTTAACTGCTTATTATTACATAAATGGAGCCAAAACATTTTAACTGCGCCTACGTACTCCTGGAATTACCCTTTCATTATGTCAATGTTCTATTTCCAGCCACGTACTAGAGTCCGAATCCATCCACTAGGTCGCCGCAACAGTCTGCACTTAAAAATAGAATAAATTACAGAAAACAAGAAAATAAGAGGAGAAGACACTTCTGGCGTGTCGATAGGGGCTCTTTGTGTGAACACTGGCTAGAGGGAGACGGGGGCGAGACCGAGAGAGAGCGAGCGAGATAGAGAGGAATCTACGTGCCCCCTGGTAGTACATTTGAAAGCATTCTGTGAACTGCCACGTAACCATAGTTTTATCTTTTTTTCTTCTTCTTGCTAATTCCGGGTTGTTTACAGTTGCCGGTGACGGGAATTTTCTGCTTTAGTGGATGGTTTAGAAAGGAGGGAATTTACTTGGGCCCAATCTGATTATATCAAAGCCCCAACAGTGATGACTGCGGACGGCTCTCTGCTGACGACGGCGGCTCTGATGTGGCCGGGCCATCGGTTTATTCACAAAGTAAACAAATATCTCTTGATTTTCTTTGGTGCAGAAATTTCTTTTATGCCAAAATTGTCAAATGCTGTTTACTTGACGAAGTTAGGATCGTTTTGGTTTATCATGTCAGCAAGCTTTAAGTAAATATTAACAAACAAAAAAGCTGCAAAGGGAAATGATGGAAAAAGGTTTTCTGAAAAGATTATTTTCTATGCGCGGAGCTCATATAAATTCCGAAAGAGGTGGTTTTTTTCGTACCAATTCTCTTTTAAAGCTGTGATTACAGCTTACAACTTGTTGGCTTGTCACATTTGAAAATGTTCTGCATTAATTTTAAAGTAAAATTGAAGAGTCACCGGTATTTTCTCAATGTTATCAAAAACTTTTTTTGTTGGCATCGAGAGCAATACAACCAACAGTGTGACCTCCAGACATTTTTCATAGGTTGATTGAGGTATGGCCTTCAGCTCCTTCAGCGAATTTTCTTTTATGGCTTCAATTCACCCTAAATGCCTTCCTTGGAGTGGTAAGTTTACGTGGGTAGTCAGAAGAGTCAACATAGACTAGTTTTACATGAGTCAACACCGAACGAACAAAACTTAGCTACAGTCGTTAATTCGCTTTTGAGTTCCGATGGAAAGTAGCATGCGACTTTTTACATGAGCAAACTCTAACGGACCAACAAAAAACCGAACAACGCAGGAACTGTCCAAATATTCGTTCGTTCAAAAGTCGGTTAAAAATATCTTTTCAAATTGGCTGCCCATTCCGGTGTACGGTGGTGTAAAACTTGTCATAAAGATGGCGTTGAATTGAAAAATTCTGATATTACAAGGAACTCCGCCGCCATTTGCTCCCAAGCCCAGGGTGTGAAAGGAGGAGAGTGGTCGACCTGTCAAATAGTAAAACTTATTTTTTTTTCAGAAGAACTCAAACATCCAGTTTTTACTCAGGATGAGATTCAACTGGGATTTACGTACCTACTGCAAGTGCTGGCAAGAAAGCCTTCAGAGCAGTATACGCAGTCCTAGCTTGGTTTCCAAAGATCGCAAAGAAGAAACTGCAGGTGGAGAGACATCAATTGCGAAAGGCCAAGACCGAATTTTAGTTGCAGAACTATAACTCGCCCGGCATCTTGAATTTTTTACTAAAATGTCAACTAAATTGCCACGCAAGCTGTGTACATGTGACAAATTTACAGTTGATCAAATTTGTGGAGGTGGGTGAAAATCAAGCGCCGATCCTTCAATCGCTGGAACGTCTGGTAATGGCCTAAACTTGCTCACTGTGAAACCGGGCATTAATGTTTTATGAATTTTCCATCTCACACCGTCAATTATAGATGCCGCCGCTCTCAATTTTTCAAATAACTTATGACGTTTGACCGACCCATAATTTTGATGCATTAATAAGATGATTATTAAATTTTGAACCTGGATGCATTATCGATCGTTAGTAAGCATTTTTACTAGACGTTGTGTCAGTAAGAAGCTGGTGTGAAGTTTTCAGTTATATCTCAAAAAAGCCAATGATAGTTTGAAAACTTCGCTGGCATGATCTTTTTTAAAGACGATTAGATGTCAAAGATGTAGTAGCAATGTTGTTAAGCAAATTTCTTCCACCAATTCACATCCAATATTACGGTAATTCTGACTTAAACGATCGAGCAACAGTCGGTTTCTTCGTCATATTTAAAGGCGCGATGGCAAAAGAGAGGAGGCAATGGACTTTCAATAAAGAGCAAAAGCAAGTTTAAATAAAAGGAATGACATCTAGTAGGGGAAAGTAGAAAAACTAAAAACAATGCTGCTGTGCGGGATTCGAATCTGCAAAAGTTCTTTCGGATAAATGAAAGCGTGTGCGATTATGGTTTTCGCAAATACATAAATAAGAACTTTATTCTTTGTGAGAACATTTCAAGTAAAATTGATAAAACATAAGTGATGTATGCGCCATCTATTATAAATTTGAATGAACTGTTATTTGAAACGATTTAGTTAGAATTTGAACGAACCATGCGTAAAGCGGCCCACACACCCTCAATTATAATTGGTCAGTTGAACTGTGTAAAGAAACTGTCGATAGTGTATATGAAAGTGTGTGGGTTCGTCAGTCCGTTGTACGGGTTTTTTGCTCAGTCTCGTCAGTTTTTTTGATTTGAGTACATCTTTTTACAATGGCAAACGGGTGAAACTGAGAGAACTGAACAATAAACTGTCTGACATGGACAGTTTGTCGGAGCAAGAGACTCCAGAAGCTCAGGTCTGAGGACCGAGTGAAAATAGTTCAAAACTGCACAGTTCACACAGTTTATCGTTCAGACATGACGTCACATGTGATAAACTGCGCAGTTAAACTGAAAATGTATAGGTCGCTTAACGGTTATGCAGTCAGCTCACATCACGCCATCTATTAGTGACATTAACAACTTCTCAAAGGTTCGTGCCTATAGAATGTGAAAAAAAGCTTCGTATGTTCCATAAATACAGGGCCTGCAGTTTGCATTTGAAGTGTTCAAAGTGTTAAAAGTGAGTGATAAATTAAAAGGCTATAAATAGGCCGTATTAATGAAAGATATTGAACTGCAAGTGTTAATAAGTGAACTTTAAGAATTGTTTTTGAAGAAGTTTTGTGTGGAAAGTGTATTCCTTACTTAATCCTACGAAGCCGTTAAACCGTAAAAACTTAATAATAGTTTAGCTTTCCAAAAACTGATTTGCTTGTCATATGTAAAGCTTTTGTGCCTGGAATGTGCCTACTTTTTACAAGGCTCTTCGTTCCTCTTCGATCACGATATTTTTCGCATATTGTTTCCGTGTATAGCCCACACTTTTATCATCTTTCGGCACAGGGTCTCTTCGAAAAAAGGAGCAATTTCGTTCCGTTTCAGTACCAAATCACATATGCAAAATCCGGTTCTCGAAATTGTTTTTTTTGCCCTTCGAATCATGTGTGTGGCATCAGAACATGACGTTTTTTGTTGTAGCCCCCAGCTTCACGCATATGATTTTAAATTGTTTGATGATAGATGTTTTCGTCCCTTGTGGTGATATGTCTCCAACTACGCTTCACGTGCTGCGTGAAATGTTGCGTTGACTTGTTGGGTCATTAGTTTGTGTTAACTAAATTAGACCGTTATAGTATCGTGTTACGTTTGGAATTTTCTTGACTTGTTTTACAAATTTGGCAAATTCTTGTCATGCCCCAAGGTTTTTTTTCGAACAATCTCTTATTTTTTGGATTTTTATTATTAATGCAGGGATGATCTTATATTTCGAAGCTATTGCTCCATATAAATGCTTGCACTTTGACAACGATTAATCGTAGACACATTTTGCTCGTTGCGTCGTATGTTCTCTTCCCATTATTCATAAATTTAAGCATCCACAGGTAAATACACTTTCTAAGTAGTTATCAGCCATCATTGCGTTTTGAGATGTTTCGACGAGATGGCCGATGGCATCTTAGTAATTTGTTTCTTGCTTTGCAAAAAAAGACATTTCCGTATGCTAGGATCTCTTCATTCGATGAACATCTCCAAACGTTAAACTCAGAAAACAGGAAAAAATCGTTGTCGGCCTAGTCTAGGGAATATGGTGGTGGGTAGTCAACCAATTCGAGGTGTAATGTGAATTTTGTGGCCAAGGCGAGTGCAAAAGTATGAACGAGAGCGCTGTCTTTATGCACCAGTACTTTCTTCGAGAATGCTAGCCAAGATTTTCAATGCTGGACCACCAGGAAAAAGAAGCATAGGGCGACCAAGAAATAGGAGAATGGATAACATGCCAGAAGATACATCGTATAACAAACTTTATAGAGCTCGTAACACGCCGAGACACTGAAAGAAGAGGCCATGAGAACTGTAGCGCACTGTCACACACAGAGCTGTCACTTTTTACAAAAACACTGACATGAAATGACGTAATTGTCAAACAAGAACTGAGCGTCCAAAATGGCTACAATTTATGTATAGCTTAGTATGCAGTTCGAAGGGAATTCTGCTCCCCAAGTAAAATAAACTGCATTTCCGTTGTCCCATTTTTCTGTGTACTTCTTGTTTTGGGATTACGGAGTTTCTCACATACAGTTGGCTCTGGAAGGAATTTGTATAACATTTTCCGTTCACATCATTATCATAAATAGCAGGATACCAACAATGAAACAAAGAAATCAATTTTCTTCTTTTATTTTTCGGTCACTGACATGGCACGGTATACATATAATAAGGTAATGTAATCCGAATGTAAACATTGAGCTGTCATTTCGGTCGTGACGTCAGTAAAATCGTTCGGGGATAAACAAATTTAAAAATAATTTTTGCGAATTTTATTAAGGTGAAAAGTTGTGATTAGTAAATAAAGGAAATATTAAGATAAGGTGAAGTTAGAAGGTACCAAAATAGAAAATTTAGTAATCAGTATTTTAGTAAAATCAGTATTTTATTTCATATATTCTTTTTATTCAACAGAATTTGCCTTTAGTATCTTTTATTAGCCCTTTCTTCTGTAGTGACCGCGTAAAGTTTAATTACCAAACTTTACGCAATGTCACACAACAACTTCCGACACGATCAAAACGATCAGTCGGAACACTCCATCGATCACTGAACGAAAGTTCAGTGATCTTGCCGTTTCCATATCGAGATAGCCAATTTCCGGCATCTCCGATCTCTCACTCTTCTGGTGTAACACTACGGCTACCGACATCGAAAGATTGCGTTCAAAATATAAAAACATACTACGTATACTTATATATATATATATCGATATAATTCCATAGATAATAATAAAATTAATAACAACTGTGTAATATTAGAATAATAATAAAACTATTAATTTTAAATATAAACACAAGTGATTCTTTTATTTAAACGAAAAGTGCAGTAAAAAGAATCCGTTATTGGTGATCCCGACCGCAGAACACGCGGAAAAAAGTGTTTAAAACCACATAATAAGGGTGTTAAACCAAGAAAACCCCAGGCGAGAAGCCATTTATTGATAATTTGAAGTGAAATATAATAAAAGAACCAAAACAAGGTGTTAACAAAAATAATTTTTTTATATTATATCGTTCGCCATTGTTGGATACGTCTTCACAAAGTGTACAAAATCCCGTATACCAAAAATTGTTTTCCATTTATTGAAATTTCAAGTGAAATATAATTAAAAAACCAAAGCAAGGTGTTAACCAAACAGAAGTTTTTTTTTTTTCTTCATATACATACATATATGTATATCGTTCGTCATTATTGGATACGTCATCACATAGCGTACAGAATACCGTATAGCAAAATTTTCAAGTTCAACAGTAGACAACAATAGTGGAGCTGGAGTGGAAAACAATACCGAATAACAGATAATTTTTCTCTAAAATTATATTTTTTTTATATATTATTTCTGAAATTAAGAAATATTTTAATATATTTGATTAATTTGCTTTATCGAGTGTCTAATCATAACTAAATTCTAAAGAAAGTTTTTTTTACTTTAATAATCTTATTTTTAATTATCGTATTTCAACCTATTATTTGAAGTTTATATTTTTTTTAAGGGTTTTGAAGTTTTTTTTCTTTTCTATATTTTTTTTTAAAAGCATATATTTCAACTGGAGTCTATATATACTCATATTTGACATTATATAAAATACACGCTTCAACACATATACATATATAATAAAGAACTATATTTGTTGTTTTTCCCATTTAATAACCATATTTCTAATTATTGTATTTCGATTTATTATTTGAAGTTTATTTTTTTGAAGTGCCTTGAAGTATATTTACATATATATATATATATATATATATATATATATATATATATATATATATATATATATATATATAGATAAGTTTTGACGAGTATATATACACACATACACATATATATAACGTTTTTTTTCTGGTTCGTGGTTACATTTCACTGATTTTCATTTATTTTTCTCAACCCGATTCGCTTTAAAGTTTTACGAAGATGTCAAGAGTAGAAGAAAGCCGTATGGAACAAGACGTTCCAAACACAGAAGAGCCAAAACCCGGAACTTCGGAAGTCGGCGCCGTCAAACTGACGAAACTCGATATCCCGAAGTTCTGGGTACACCAACCCGCTTCCTGGTTCTACCAGGCGGACGTCATATTCAAAATAGCGGGCTGCAGGTCAGACGCGACTAAGGTCTACAATGTCATGGCCGCATTGCCGGAAGAGGCGGTGACGGCAATGCGGCTAAGCACCGTAGATTATTCCGAGTCTACATACGACGAAGTCAAACAGTATCTGCTCGAGAAGTACGGCACTTCGGAGAAGCGCCGTCTCGAGCAGTTGTTGTCAGTGCAAGAGCCTGGAGACCGAAAACCTTCTGAGTTCCTCCAGGCTCTCAAGGCACTAGCCGGAGGATCGGCAGCAGTCAACGACGACCTGATCCGGAACCTGTGGGAGCGTAGGCTTCCACAGGCCATCCAGGTCGCGTTGGCCACCGCTGCTGACCAGTCGTTACCCGCACTGGCCGCCATAGCGGACAAGGTTTGGGAGGTGCTTCCACATGGAGGCGCCTCATACGCGTCCGCCGTCAGCGCAGCACCGACCAACTCGGAGCCCACATTGGTGGCGCTGCAAAGCGCCATCAATAGGCTGACGGCCAGGCTGGACAAACTCGACCGAAACCAGCGCAGCCCAAGGAGCCGAACACCTGCCAACCGACAGGGCAGCTCCCGTCAGCCCTCGGCCACTCGGCCAACAGGGGCCAATCAAGCCAGGGGTAGCCTTTGCTATTTCCACTACCGTTACGGTAGTGAGGCACGCACCTGCAAGGCCCCCTGCAGTTTCGGTGGTGGCCAAGCCAAACCGGCGAAGAAAAAGACCACCACCCATAAAAAAAACTAAAGTGGGGGATCGATGCGAGCGAGCATATAACCGGCCGCTCATATCGTTTATTCGTCAGAGACACCAACAATCGGATGGACTTTCTGATTGATTCGGGCTCTGACGTTTCAATTGTTCCCGCCAAGGCGTTCCCGGCCCATAACGGTAGCCCGAACGTCCTTCTGTACGCGGCCAACGGATCACTGATCCGAACTTTCGGCACAAAGTTGCTTGAACTCGAACTCGGCTTACGCCGACGATACGTTTACAACTTCATTATAGCCGACACCACTAAAGCCATTATCGGGGCGGACTTCTTAACGAAGTTCAAATTGTCAGTCGATTTTGAATATCGGCATTTAGTCGACAAGCGCACGAAGTTTCGCATTAACGTGTGCGCTACCGTCGACTACAACCCCGAAACATTTCCATGCCGAGTTATTGGCATATACAAAGAGCTATTAACGAAGTACGCTTCGTTAACAAAACCGCCCAATTTTAACCTTCCGGTTAAACACAATGTGCAACACCACATTGTAACCAAAGGGCAATTACCTTTTGTCACCGCTCGGCGACTCCATCCGGAGAAACTGAAGGTGGCAAAATTAGAATTCGACCATATGGTCCAATTGGGGATTTGTCGACCTTCGTCGTCCCCCGCAGCATCTCCGCTTCATCTGGTTCCTAAACGGGACTCTCATGATTGGAGGCCATGCGGCGACTACCGTCGCCTTAATGCTGTCACTGTGCCGGATAGATATCCGATCCCGCATATACAGAACTTCTCCGTGAATCTTCACGGCTGCACAATTTTTTCGAAGGTTGACTTGGTACGTGCATATCATCACATACCAATCGCCCCAGAAGACGTGCATAAGACTGCACTCATTACGCCATTCGGCCTATATGAGTTTACACGTATGCCATTCGGCTTACGGAATGCAGCACAAACCTTTCAAAGGTTCATAAATGAAGTTACGAGAGATCTCGACTTCGTTTATGTATACTTGGACGATATACTTATCGCCAGTAAAACCGAGGATGAGCATATCGTTCACCTCGAAGAGCTCTTTAAACGCCTCGATAGCTTCGGTTTAACCATTAAGCTAGAGAAATGCGTTTTTGGTGCAACAGAGATTAAGTTTCTAAGCCACCGCATCACAAAGGATGGAATACTTCCATCCTCCGATCGGGTTCAGGCTATCGTTGATCTCGCACCTCCAACTTCTGTCAAATCGATCCAGAAGTTTTTGGGAATGGTGAATTTTTATCACCGATTTATCCCAAAATTGGCTGAACAGTTGGTGCCTATAAACGAGCATTTGAGAGACCTTCTCAACCGCTCACGTGCCAATAAAGTTTTTGACTGGCCAGCAGAATGTCAGGCGGCATTCCTCAAGGTGAAAACCTCGATGGCTGAAGCAACTCTGCTGAACCATCCAATCGAGGATGCAAAATACAGTCTTACGACTGACGCCTCTGATTATGCAATCGGAGGCGTTTTGGAACAATTCAACGGTCATCGGTGGCAACCTCTAGCTTTTTATTCCAAAAAGCTGTCACCAACAGAACGGAAGTACTCTGCATTCGATCGCGAACTTCTTGCAATCTATGCAGCGATCAAACACTTCCGTTATTTCGTTGAAGGACGCAATTTCGTGGTCTATACTGATCACAAACCACTGGTTCGCGCCCTTCACACAAAGACCGAACGATCCCCTCGTCAGACCAGACATTTGGGTCTAATCTCTCAGTTTACCACAGACATCAGACATGTGTCGGGTAAACAAAACGTTGTCGCCGACTACTTGTCGCGCTCACTAGCAACCGACAACGTCGACTCGGTCACCTTCGACCTGCCTACACTGGCTCAGGCTCAACAAGGTGACACAGAGTTGAAGTCTCTACAAGAGCAACCCAGCAACGGCTCACGGGTAAAATTAGTTCTCACACCAATACCATTCACCGCCCATCAAGTGTGGTGTGAAACTAGTACAGGCATTCCAAGGCCTTATATACCCACTTCCTTACGTAGACTAGCGTTCAACTCCGAACATAGTCTATCTCATCCTGGTATTCGTGCTACAAGACGAGCCGTTACCAAGAAATACTTCTGGCCATCGATCAATAAAGACTGCAATGAGTGGTCTCGATCATGCCTAGGTTGCCAAAAGTCCAAAGTTTCACGGCATACCAAATCTCCATTGGAAGCTTTCAAACTTCCAAATAATAGATTTGACCATATCCATATGGATATAGTGGGACCCCTACCCCCATCTCGTGGATACTCTTATATCTTAACGATAGTCGATAGATTCACGCGATGGCCTGAAGCATACCCAATTCGGGATATCTCAGCTTCAACAGTGGCAAAGAAATTCGTCGCTGAATTTGTCCCACGATTCGGCGTACCACTAGAGATCACAACCGATCAAGGTACGCAGTTCGAATCGAAACTATTCAATGAAGTTGCCAAATTACTCGGCACTCATCGAATCCGGACCACCGCCTACCATCCACAAGCAAACGGGATGGTTGAACGGTTCCACAGGCAACTTAAAGCAGCCTTAATGGCAAGGGACAACACTACTCATTGGAGTGAAGACTTGCCCTTTGTCTTGTTAGGCATACGCACGGCAATTAAGACCGACTTACAATGCTCACCAGCCGAGCTCGTATACGGTCAGAATCTGAGACTTCCCAATTCGATTTCTATCCCAACGGATGAGAATCCAATTGAAGAATCAGAATTCCTCGCTCGCCTTCGTTCTCATATGCAGAACATTAAGGCAATACATCCTCGGCAACCCGTCCAAAAGGATGTCTACGTGCCAGAAGCCCTGGAGAACGCCGACTACGTTTTCATACGAGTCGACAGAGTTCGAAAACCTTTCGAACCTCCATATGAAGGCCCATATGAAGTAATCAAACGATTACGAAAACAATTCGTTGTCAAATTGAACGGCACAACCAAGTCAATATCCATTGACAGGCTAAAGCCAGCCTTCGGTTGCGACCGCGACAACGAAGCTAAGCCGTCTAAAGCGGTAACATTCCGTTAACGCTACGCTGGGGGGGGAGTATGTAGTGACCGCGTAAAGTTTAATTACCAAACTTTACGCAATGTCACACAACAACTTCCGACACGATCAAAACGATCAGTCGGAACACTCCATCGATCACTGAACGAAAGTTCAGTGATCTTGCCGTTTCCATATCGAGATAGCCAATTTCCGGCATCTCCGATCTCTCACTCTTCTGGTGTAACACTACGGCTACCGACATCGAAAGATTGCGTTCAAAATATAAAAACATACTACGTATACTTATATATATATATCGATATAATTCCATAGATAATAATAAAATTAATAACAACTGTGTAATATTAGAATAATAATAAAACTATTAATTTTAAATATAAACACAAGTGATTCTTTTATTTAAACGAAAAGTGCAGTAAAAAGAATCCGTTACTTCTCTCTTTTGACTAGGAATAGTTCCTTTCTTAAGGGTTTATGGCAAAAGAAAAGAGAAGGGTAGAATGTTGCATTGTGTAACGAAACTTAACTGAACGATATGTGTTGGTTTATGCCACAAATGTCAAATTCACTATGACCAACTTTCAACTGTCACTATGCAACGTTCGAAGATGCAAAATAGCTTCATCGGTTTATGTTACATAAACGACATAACATCGTCGTTAACTGAACGAATTTTTGTGCTACAAACGTCAAAAAAGTTTTACATAGAACCTTAACTGAACGACTTTGTGTTACATTAGTCACATAATGTTACATTGTGCTACTAACTGAACGCACTCATTACCTTATATATGTATACCGTGTGACATGGCATCTGTCAAAAAACAATGACGAATTTTATCGATAACGACGAATTTTATCGTCACCCACTAAATGGCGAATTTTCGTTGTAACGACGTTGCCATGAGTTGAGGATATTATTTGGCACTAATGCCGGATTCATCGTTGCGGATGAGTCCCGCCACACAAATTTCCTAAAAAGAGAATCATCTGAACTACGATTTATGCCGGATTCATCGTTGCGGATGATTCGCGCCGCACTTATGTACGCGCATACTTTTTGTATGAAAAATTGTACCTTTCTCAATTTTGGGAAATTTTTTTTTCTCTCTCAAAAAAAGTTGAAAGTTGTTGTGGATAAAGTGTGCCGCAAATTTTGTATGATTTGACATTTCGTCAAAGCTTTCTTGGTAAAATCCTATAAAGTGGAAATATAAATTTTAAAAATGAAAAATCAGAAAAATCGTAGAATCCTTAAAAATGCTGAAATATATGAAATATCGACATAAAACATATGATTTTTTGACAATTTCGAAAATCCGCCGCACAAAAGTTGAAGTTGATTCAACTTTTTTCCAGAGAGAAAAAAAAATCCCAAAAATATCCCAAAATTGAGAAATGTTCAATTTTTCATACAAAAAGTATGCGCGCACATAAGTGCGGCGCGACTCATCCGCAACGATGAATCCGGCATAAAGCTCATGTGATTTGGCATTTGGCTAGACTTTTTCGCTTATAAACATATGTAAACTATGAGACCTAAACTATAGAATCGATATGCTTAAGCCTTTACCAGCAACAGTATTCATATAAAAATCCGATTAGTTTTAGAAATTCAATAGAACAAATCCGTTCATATAAAGTGCCTAAACTAGAAATTTGTTTCAAAGCATTTTTCCTGGTTAAAACTACTTAAACTCCACAGGAGACATTCCAGTTAATTTCACCAGCATAATACCACTTAAAAAAATGAATATTTTAGGTAGCGAAAGCGAGCACAAAATCCCCGCTCAACTTTTATACAAAATTTAATTTAACGCAGCCGGCTTACTATGCACAATGTACACGTAGCAACAACATTACCTACCGAATGCTGTTAAATCATCTCTCAAATCTTACCTTTCCCTTTCTTTTCTATTCAGTCAATGCTTACTGAAGGATATGACATGATATTACACATGACATCCGACGGACAATAGCCTAGTGTGCTCCCTTCGTAACTCCTCCGCTGCGCACAATATTTCGGTATTGCTTGTGCAACTACAAAAATCGTAGTCTGCTTTCTAAACTGATCCTTCGAGTATCGTTATTGTTGCAAGAACTTTACGCAGGCAGAAAATGCCACGAAATTATTCCTTAAATTGTGCCGCTTGTGATAATCCTCCTGAAAACAGCACTGCGTTATCACCTTCGCCAAAAGGTGTTGAAATTTCCTGTTGGCTGTTTGTTCATTACGAAGTTAATCAGTGTTTCTCAAGTATTTAAGATAAGTTCGTGTAGACAATAATATTTTCCTGTTTTAAAATACTTTCGAAATTCTAACAAAATCACTTCTTGCGGGAAAAGTTTAAATTCATTAAAAACAAAAACAAAGTTTCCAACTTTCACAAACAGGCACTTTTTCGATCTTCGAAAAAACAAAAACAGGCAAAGCCAAAATGCATTTGCGGCTGTCACATTGAATTCCGAGATAAGATAAAAAAAGAACATTTTACAAATCTACAAATCCCACAAAAAATCCACGCAAATCTCACTCTCTGTTTGTTTCGTGTCTGGCCATCGTGCATTTGTGTATATTAAACAATCGATTTTGCATTAAAGTAGGAACTTCCTCTCAGCCTGCCCCCCTGGTGGTGGTGCCTGTAAGCGCGTCTCTGAAGGAGCGAAAATTTCTTATAATGAATTCACTTTCTTTAGATTTGGATCCAAGGAGGCGACTTTCAGCATTCAGAATCTTCTTCTGTCACAGACTTGTGCAAATTTCAGAGTTTCAGACACAACTTTTCTTGGAATTGTTCCTGGCTCCGGTGCCCCTCTCCGGGGCTTCTGCGACTCCTTCTTTCTCTGCTTTTGCTATGGCAACAAATTTACGTGGGTATTTTCTGCTTCGTCCTTTTTTGTTATGACTGAGCCGGCGGTAAGACTTCTGTCATTTTAGGTTTCTTTTGGCGTATACACACGTATAAATACTGGAAGGAAAAACGTTCAAGGTTGTGTCTGATGAAGGAATTTGCGGAAAATAACTTTTTTTTTGCAATGAATTGAGGGAAAGTTTCATACATTTAAATGTTGCCAGGTTATTTTGTGGAAAATTTTTCTTCAATTAATCATTTCTATTTATACCCTACCGACATCTATTAATAAATTTTGGAAGTATTTTCAGAAATGTCGAAAAAACACTTCAAAGGGATACATACCGCGGGTTCATGATAATTTTGTAAAAAAAATGTATATACAGTTCATGTAAGTCACCTTTGCTCTCTATCAATAGCTGCGTTCCTTTTCTGCTAATTTTTACTATTTTTTACACTTGCGTACTAGCAACTACACTTGCTCTTATAAACGAGTAGAAAGCTCTTGCAATTACGCAATTGAAATCCGCTAGGGGAAAGCGGCCATTTTCCATTACATTTTTTTTCGTATAATTATCAAAAATTATTATCTTTCGTTTTACTTTAGAAATTGTCGCATTAATTTCCCCATTGTGTCACAAATTCTTCTTTTAAGAATTTTTTATTTGTAAAGTTTAAAGTAACATCAAAAGTTTCAAGTGAGCTTTTACTCAAATCAGAAAATTTTGCGTTCCTTTTCTGCTCTGCTCACAAGTACTTAATAGTAGAAAAGGAACGCAGCTAATGTGTTTATGTGAAAATCCAAGTTTAGGAGTCACTTTCTGTAACAGCGGATCCATTTAGAGGTCCTTTTTTCAGCGGGGATTTTCTGAAAGATCACCGAGTGGCACTAAAATGACAGTTCTCTTTTACATTAAGATGGATTTACATATACAACGTTTTTCTGTCGCCCGTACTTTTTACAATTTCGACCAATAGGAGACAATCTCTGCGACATTTTACCGTCACGGCGGAGAGCTGAACGAACTTCAACTTTTTCTGTGGCAGGGTGATAGAAACAGCTGATTGTAATTAAAATTTGAGATCATGTATAACTGAAATATTTGCTTATTTGGATTTGTTAGGTTTTCCGTGGACGTTAAGAGAGGTTTAATTAAAATTTGTTTGTTTGTTAGTTCAGTTGTTCTTGCTTTTTTTGATAATGAATGAGTTAAAAGTCACAATTGTTTTTGGCTACGGCAGAATTCGTAACAAATGTAAAACGCGTATTCAAAATCTGCGACAAAAATTGATCAGCTGTAACACGGTGCGACGGAAAAATGTCAGATATGTAAATCCACCTGTAACGGAGGATCCATTTAGAGGTACTGAGGGATCCCTAGAGGAATTTTCTGACAGATGGAGTGACACTGTATACAGATACAAGGTACGCGGTCACTAAGTGACGTCAGCACTAAAATGACATTTCTTTTTTACATTACCTTGTTTCTGTATACCGGAACGGAGTGAGTTGTGTCAAACTGTTTTGTTCAGATTCAGTATTGTTTGACATTTCATCAAGGCAAGACTTAAGGTTCAAACAGAACCATTACCATTCGAATTCGTCCGTTTTTAAAAGTTAGAAATTTGACATTCCATGAGACGAACGAAGCGGTAGCCACAATAAAGCGGACGGAACGTCAACGAAAAAACAAGCGGAGCGTTTCGGTTTGAGCCTTTAACCCGGAAGAGTCTAGAAATTATTCAGTTGTATTACGAAAATCAGCGTTTTACAAAGAATGTGCTTCGTGCGCTTAGAGCAACTTATATTCTAATTCGCTATATCATCGAAAATTTGACAACCTCATTATTGGATAATAAGCGACAAATAGACCATATCCAGGAAAGATGCACAGCCAATAAGAATCACCACTCGTGCCTCCACCAAGATAAAAATAGCAGCCGCAATTCATGCAATATGGAAATGGTAAAGCTGCTGGAAAATATGGAATCCCGCCACAAATGTAGAAAGCCGACTCATGCCACATAGCAGATAGACTACATTCAAGATAGGTTAAAGCCGGCTCTACACGATGCTGTGAACGATTCATACGAATGTTGGCTTCCAACGATTGAGTAAGCACCGACAACAGTCCGAACGTGTCCAAATACGACAGTTGGACGCTTGACATTGTACACTCGTTCAAGCATCGGTCAGACGATTCGTCCTACCATCAAACGTCCAATGTTGGAAGGTGCTCATACCATCATTTAGAACCGACTTAATTCGATTCTGGAGGGTGACGATAGACCTTTTTTTGGAGCTTTTACATGTTGTAGGGGTTCACACAAACGGGAAGCCCACTGTAACAAAAATCAAAACGAAAAAATTCGTAAAGGGCTTCGATTTCACAAAGTCGATATCCTCAATAGCAGACGGCTGAGATAGAGATGCAACCGTCGGGGTTAGCGGAAGACAGACAGCTTGTCGAAGTAACTGAAACAAGTGAAAAAGGCTGTGATGCCGAATGATACCAGATTATCAGAACAAGGGCAAGTGCAAGTGTACCATCTGATAGGTGAAGACGCAACCTAAGCGAAACTTTGGTGCCCTATTGTTACCCGAACGAACGACATGTTCCAATGACCGCTTTTAGTCTGCCTCAATATCTTGGCGTATTATGCACAGACGACACGAATTTTTTTACTTTAACATGAATTCTGCGATGAGATTTTTAAAATAGTCCATTTCGGTAATAAGTTTCGATCACATTTACGACCATGGCTCCAATTTGCCAAATCTTTTACTAAATATAAGAAGTGTCACACAAATTATTAAGAGTTGACGGCGTTAATATTTAAAACACCCATTAAGCTATTAACATGTTCAGTAATGAAGCTATTCGTCTGTTGGGCAGATGTGCATTTCATTGAAGTCACACATCACATCGATCATTCGAAAATTGCAAGTCACAAAAAAAAACTTTTTCACCGAAATATTAATTGCAGTTCCTCAGCAGTTAGAATGCATTAAACTGAAATAATGTGAAGCCGGAAACTTCTAGTGTTAAGAATCTGCAAACGTCAAAATGAGAGCTATTTATATCTGGGAGTCTTTTATTGAAACTTTTACTGCCAATGATGTGTCAGACTTTTCCCCACAAATAACTTACCACCGACAACTGACTGCATTTGGGAGTAATCTTCAGACAAGACGTCAACTTGTTCTTAAAGCATTTTATATGCTGCAGTTGTTAACTTGTAACTTTGTTGTGGAGGTCGATGTCAGATGATTCAGTGATTCATGAGAACTGAAAGAAGGGTGGGGAGGGGAGGGCGTTTTTGTACATCAAACGCGATATATTAAAAAATTGATATGTACTTGAGATTAAATGTAATCAATAATAGTAAGGTTAGTTTAAGGAGAAGAATAGGTTTGAGGTTATGAGGAGTCAATGTCATAATGAGTTTTCATAATGACAACGCGATATGACAACTGTAAATTGTAGGTTATGTTTGTTGCTTTTGGATTATGTTTGAATCCACTTAAACTTCAATTATTCGTTGCGACGATGCCAAATACGCAGATTCACTTTCAATCCTTCAATCTCTGGATCGTTCGATTCGGTCCTCTATACGTGGTACCAGATTGAGCGGGCGAGAAAACTGCCCCAGCAACCCTTCTTTTTCTTCTTTGATCCGTTAGCTGGCGGTCTAAGCGGGACGTTCCTGCAACAAACACGTTGCGGTCGGTGCCGCTGGATCTCGAACTCCATTCACGGTTCGTTTCCATTCTTGACAATTTTTGGTAACGTCTCGAGCCTCCATAATTGATAATCGTTAATTCTTTAAGTCGCCCTCGATATTCTTTAGCCAGAATTTCTTTGGTGCCAATCACCAAATTCTCCAGTCTGCGGACCGTCCCACCAGAGAAGTTTACGTGGCAAGCGATTAACACCCATTCGAAAAACATGTCCAAACTATCGTAGTTAACGTTTTTGTATTTCTTCTTCGATCGGTATCTGTTTATCGCATCTTTGTCCAACTGTCTCGTTTCGAAGGCAATCGCGGAGTGAGATACCGAAAATCTGCCTCAAGCATCACATTTGGAAGATCACAAGCGTGCTGACGTCCGGAATCGAAACGATCAACATTCGGGAAAGGCGTACTTTGGTTTTGATTGTACATTTGTTCGTTTCCATATGCACCACTTGAGCGAAGCGTATGTTCCTGTTGCCTGGCTGATGCGGCTGTGAACGTCGGTCGTCGACGCCACTTTCATTTCCTCAACCAATGATCCCAAATATTTGAACATCAGAATTTGTTCGAGTTGGGTTCCATCGAGGTGAGCACTTTGGTATTTTCCACTTTGATTTTTAATCCTTATGACCGGGCGATGCAGGAAATGTCATAAAGGAAGTCCGTTGCTTCGGCATCCATGTCGGCGAAGACCCGAATATCAAATCGGTTACGAAGCTCTTGTCGTCTTGTCGTCGTATCGAACAGCGAGTCGTCCATCGAATGCTTCAAGCATAATCGCGTCGATCACAACGTTGAAGAGAAGTGGCGAAGCGACGTCTTCTTGTCGGACACCTTATTGAATCGGGAATTTTTCGGATAAGTCACTTGGAGTACGAACGCTACTGGTTGAGCCAAAGTACGCCGCTTCGGGAAGTTGGGTGATTTACAATGGCACGTGTTCGGGTTCGAAGGCTCGCCACAAGCTATTCCAAACGATGTAATCGAAAGCGTATTTGACATCGATAAGACCGACAGTTTTAGTTTGTTTGTCGCAACGAATTATTTCTTCCATTAGCGGAGAGCGAATATTTGATCAATGCATCCTCGATCAGGTCTAAATCTCGCTTGCTCTTTCCGGCTCTCGATGCTTCTGTAGTCTCGATTGTACGATTTTCGTAAATACTTTGCTGACGATCGCTAAGAGGCTAGTACCGCAATAATTCTTGCATTCCCGACTGTCGGTGTTCTTCAAAATTGGCACAACGATCGCTTTCTTCCACACCGACAGGACACTATCCGAATGCCATATGTATGTTATAAGGACGTGGAGTTGTTGTGATAAAACATCACCTCCGGCTTTGATCATTTCGGCGATTTTATTGCCGTCTTCACCTTGAACCGACGTTCGGTATTGAGAATCTGATTTGTAGGCTGTTCGATAATCGGCGGTACGGGTGCTGGACCTTGTGGCAGATCGTTGTGGTGAAGCTGGTGGAAGAATTCTCCGCGAATTCACCGACGCCCATGGGGAAAGGTCACGAAAGCTCTATCTGATTTTTTGATGGTGCCCTTTGTTGATGTTTTATTGCCGCCTATCACAATGTGCATTAGATCCTTCAGTGTACGAAAGGGTGATCGCAAGCTTGGTTTTGCCACCTAATAAAATGCATAATACATAAGGAAAAGTAAACAAGCATATTTTTCAAAACGATCTATATATAAACACATATCGTCAGGAAATTATCGCTGTACAAAATTTTATATGAATCTGTTTTCATTTACCACATACAATTACATCATGGCCAACTCCGAAAAATTGTAAATAAAAACAAGGAAATGGCTGGTATCTCTCCCACAAAAGAAATACCCGATAACATCATGTCTCTCGCCCAAAACAACAAATTCCAATAAAAACATATCTGTTCGCGCAAACACCCGATTTCTAGTGCGCAGTTTTTATATAATAATCTTCGCGAGGTATTTTCGGCGTTACCACATTAAGCGAGAAACGGGATTCTGCGCACCATCATAAAAGAACGCTCTTCAATAAAAATGGGAATTTCTCAATCTGGCCGCGATGTCGTCCGCGCGTATTTCAATTCGGTTTCGGGAGGATTCTTCTGATTTCTTCAAAGTCGTGTGGTTTATCAGAGCACGGAACATATCTCTTTTTTTTAATGACACTTTTTTTTCGTTAATTCAAGCTAGAATATTTTTAGAAATTATGATTTTGATTTATTTTATTTTATTTTTCTTAGTTTATTGCGCTGCTTTTAAACAAATTTTTTGGTTAATAAATTTCAGTTTTTATTAATGAATTTTAGTTGTGGTTCATGAATTTTTCTGTATTTCCCTTTTGTGCTATTTTCTCTCGCCTTTGATATTCTTTTGAAATAGAACTTGATATTTATTCCTTTGTACTTTTTTACAGCAACAGATAATCCTGGTAATAGGATTATGTTTCCATTCAAAGATTCTGCAGCGCAGCAGTATTGAGAAATTTCATAAAGGCAGAGCACGGCGGCAGTATCACAGTTTATTATTCTAGGTCAGGAGTTAAAGAATTTATAAATTTTAATAGAAATGGTTGTTTGTTCATTGATATCTCTACTGTAGCTGATCAATATTTTACTGAATCGACACTGTACGATTTTATATTCGTTATACTTTGTGCTATATGCTTAGAAAGAACGTCACCATTTTAGTCTATATTCTAAAGTTATATGTCTACTCAAACACTTTTTTGCGCTTCCTGCTTCTGACTATCTCCACTTAAAGGGTCGTCCATAAATTACGTGAGGGGTTATAGGGGGAGAGGTCGAGTACAATCTCACCCAATCTCACGTTCGGGCGGGTCTCGCCAAATATCACAAGAAACAGGGTAAATTAGGTAGAAAACTGGGAGAAATTAAGTAAAACATGTTTCTTCACTAAAGACCCCTTACAGGCCACCGGCAGGCCAGGTCGGCAGGCACGGCCCGATGAAGGCCATACAATACTCAGTCTGACTGAGGGATGAGTACTTCAGGTATCCGCCTGACAGGCCATGACATGCAGATATGATGTCATGATTCTCTATACATACTGGCGAAGACGACAGTTTAGCATAGCAGATCGTTAATTCAAGTGCAAGAATGTTCATTTTAAAGGCACAAACAGATTGGTGACTGAAAAAACCTTTAAAATACACGGACCACCTGTACTTGCTGACACAATGGGCAGGCGGCGCGGCGCGGAGAAATCAAATGTGTGGGAAATTCTCTCGCAGGCGGCCACTGTCACCGCCTCCGTGACTATCTGTTTGTGCCTTAAGGCGCCTCCGGGCTCACGCCATGAACACCCGTGAACAAGCGCGAACGCAAATAATTGTCGTGTCTAGTTTCGCATTGTTTTCAGTTTCGAGTTGATACGGCTTGAATTCGTGCTGTAAATTCACGGCTTGAGACTGAATAGAAGTTCTGGGGTGGTAGCAGGTAAGTTGTTTCAATCAACCTCTTCATACAAAATTTTAAGTGTTACAATGATGTACATTACATATCAAGGGCCGAAAGGAGGCTTTTACGGACGAGTGCGGAGATGGCCCACCGAGACAAGGGACCCGCTTACTCGGAGAGGTCTGGAAAAATCGCAAAAATCGCCTCACGTAATTTATGGACGACCCCAAAGTAGTGTTACTAAAACTACTGTGACTTTAATGGTCGGAATGTCATGAAATTTTGACACATATCGTGTGTTGGCTAGTCCTATCATATGAATTTACTAATAGTGGCTATAAACTTATTCAGTAAATATTCGCAACTGTTAAATTTTCTTAAATGGCGCTACAGTCGTTATAGGACTGAGGTCTCAATTTTCCAACATCATATTGCATCACGGTATATACTATGATGATCATCTGCTTTTGCATGGCTTTCCGGGATCTACAAGGTCTTATCGAAATAACAGCTGATGGAAGAATTAAAAAGCATGAGAGTGCATGCCTTGTTACTCCATGTTGACTTCTAGGTGTTGTCGCACATATAGTGATAGCTGTTAAGTGATGACAGAACAGAATGATCCACATGTCATCAAGAGGCAAGTCTGTTCTCTTAGAACTTAAATGAAAGGTCAAGCTCAATAAACTATAATTTCAGAACGGATGGATTCATATCAGGATCAAAAAGATCAAGACGAAGTGCATACTAATAGCAATATTATCTTGTATAACTAAATATAAACGCTAAAGAAATTGAAAATGTGGGTTGAAGAATACATTGAGCCTCCTCTTTAGTTATGTATATCAGCTGAAGAACCTGTTTCAGTTCAAACCTTTAACACATCTCATCCGAATGCCATAAAAATCGTTCCGACATACCACGAATCCATACCAAACAAATTAAAATTCATCATTAATAAACGTGGACGTATATAAAACACAAGAGTGTAAAAACATATACAAAACAAAAATCACGGCCAAAAATATGCTGATAGACTGACTCGGCAACTATCTCAGGACCAGGTCAGATTGTTTGCCGTTCGCATTCTCCAAGTGGTCGACTATAACTATTCCGGGAATTCTGCCTCTAACAACAATCCTCAAAACGATTTTCGAGGTACCTGATATATCTGAAAGGTGCTGCCCTCCATAAAATTCATCAACCAGGTAATTTGTGCTGAGGTTTGTAGATGCTCAAAAGTTTTTGGTTTATAATAATCTGATATTGGTTGAATTTCGACCAAGCAATCTTCGGTGCCTGTACTGTGATCTGAGATTATCAGGAAAGTGCTAAGATTTGTTGATAATTTAATGTGACATATCTCTGGGGATCCTTATGTTCACTGTGTGCTCATTTGCGTTGGGTTCCTTTTTTGCACCCAAATTAAATCAATAAATTTTATCATTTCCACATTTTTTGAAAGTTTTCAATGTCCTTGAAATTTATCGGCGATCTAGTTTCGAAAAAAAAACCCCCAAAAAAGTAACACAGAACTTCTTTCAAAGTCACAATTTGTATAGCGTTTCACAGGTGTCTTATCACGAAACATATAATTTCAATCCTTCGCTCTTAACGTTCGTCCTTTTTTTGGACAATGATTACAGCCTCCAAAAATTCCAAATTTTACATTCGACCCATTCGAGGAATGCGCACAGTTTTGGCCAAAGAAGAAGAAGCATAAGAGGCAATCAAAAACCTGAAAAGTAGAAAAGCCCCAGGCATTGGTGTGGAATCCACAAATGAAATGTTGAAATACGGATGTGATCCATGGCAATAAACACCTGGGAGACCTATTTAACATTATTCTAACAAGACGACGAGGTCCCTCGCAGAAATGCGAAACCAGGGCTTAACTACTGCCTTGGGACCCCAAATGTGAATATTTTGTCGCACGTGCCGCGGTGGAGATGATGGGAATGGGAATCATACTCTCCTAATTTGTCCTGGGCGAATTCCTTAGAATCGAAGTAGATTAATGCCTCTGGAGGAGCGAAGCCGTGTTTTGAAAGGTGCTCTATAATATATGGTATTCAGATAGAATGCCGCCCCGGATATCAGGATTGTCGCTTTTTAAGATTTTGGATCGATTTGATTATGAGTTTGTCAATCGTTGCCGGCAGAGAGTGTTATTAGCATGGTATTTCCGAAAGTCTGATTTGAAACATATGCAAGCATGGCCTTAGGCAATCTCTGTCGAATACTAAACGCTTTCCCCTAAAGGATATAAGAGAAGATAGCCAGGTGGGACGACTATGGCTAGAATGGATCTTGCTGATTGCTGATAGCAGATGCACCCAAATTTCTTTAATAGAAGAAAGCCGTTTAGGCATGCGCAAAACCTTAATCAATAATAGCCATAGTACTGCCGAAAGATCTATTATGGAGAAGGCCCAGGCGAGTTCAAACTAGTTTCAAATCAGTCTCGTTTCTGACGATCCGGGTCGAGCCATATCTCACGTGGGGACAGGCGGTCTCGGAAAATATCACGTAATTTTTTTTAAGAAACAGTGGAAAGACCCTCACACTTACGGGCAGACGATAGGCAGTGGCCTTTTAGACCAGGCCAGCCGGCACGGCCCGACGAAGGCCAAAGATTTCTCAGTCTGACTGAGGGATGATACTTCAGGTATCCCCCTGATAGGCCGTGGCATGCAGAATAACTCATGATTCCTTGCAGACACACAGGCGAAAATGACTGCTTAGCATAGCAAGTTGTTAATTCAAGTTCAAAAATGTTCATGGCCTCAACGGAAACTCCAAGGCAGCTCCAGACTCACGTCGTGAACACTCGCGAACGTGAGTGTGGATGGCGAAAACCACCATTCCGAATGGATTCGGCGTGAATTCTTGCCGTAAATTCGCGATTGAATAGAAATTCAGATCTTCAGGCACGAACTGACAATAAATGCCCAAACATATAAACATTTTTGTTAGTTTTCTTGGACTGCAGACCCATACAGTTGGCGACCGGTGAGTATGTGGTGATACTTAGCCTCAAGGCTCAATTTGAGGCCATGGCCTGCCGGCTGTGTATAAATAGAGGCCTTAAGATATGGTTAAATCTTACACAAAAGATTTTACGCGGTTATGCGAACTCCAGAAAGTAGCTTAGTAGCCCCTCGGTTTAGCAGCCACCGGGAAGCCAAACGCGTGACTCGGCGAATGCTGCATAGCGTACGACCAAGTAACACTCTACCTACAACTCCCCCTTTCACGCACTCAACAAGATATGAATTCGTTTGTAAATAGAACAACTCGACTGTGGAATAATCTTTCGCAGTCAGTATTTCCGAGCTCCTACAACATCCAAGAGTTCAAATGCAGGGTTCATCGCCACCTTCTTCAACACCCCTTCGAACCCCCATAACCCTTAACCTATTCCCCCCCCGTACTAAGCTTGCTGCTAGACATTGCACCATGACGTGACAAACGACATGACGGACTGGTAGTACAAAGGGTGATTCCTCCTGAGCTTAGCACTACCACATAAAAAAACACTTTAGAATATGCATAGAACTGCAGGAAGGTAGACGCCGAATTTTAGCGTAATAAAAATTTTCGCGTTATGGTAATTGTGTGCGGAAAAAGCGGATGGAATAGAGGAGGGCAAGGGGTTCAAATTATCAGGTATCTCAAATAAAATCTTGCCCATTGAAATTTTTGTATCACCATGGAAGGAAACTATTTTATTGAATAAATTCAAATTTTGCCGAATTTTTTATGTGGTAAAGTCAAGCTTTGGAATCACTCTTGGTACTATACTAGACCGCCATGTCGTTTAAGGCATGGTACAATGTGTAATAGTAAGCTTAATTTTCAGGATAGTTCTTTTACTACGTGCTGAATGATGTAATACTTATTACACAGAATGCAGATAAATGACATTGAAATAATAAGGATAATTATACGACCCAGTTAATTGTCCTTGCAATTAAGCTTCAAAAAACAATAATTTATATGCTTCACCTCCCACGACACTACAAAAAAACGTGTTCGCCCATGCGCAAAAGATTTAAAACAATAAAAGTGAAAGTCATATGTCTGTAGAGTTTGTGAAGCGTAGGCTACTTAAATATACCAACATAGTTAAACGTCTGCATATTAATCTGGATATTTCCTTTAAGCTCCCATTTCACATATCCAGGGATATAACTTTACCGTATTTTTAGAAATATCGCACCTGTAATATATATATTAAAATAATATTAATCCTTTTACTAACAGCAGCCCAACCAACCCGAAAACAAGTAAGGTCAAATATAATCTATAGTGCCAAACAACACCCAGATATGTACCAGAAATATATTATTAAATCTCGTAAAAAACAACGCTGTATTTATCAGTTATCAAGTTTTTCAGCGGTTCAATCCGTTTCTAATATGGGAAAATATCACCACTACTCCACTGCTATTGTGGCCCACCGAAACCGATAGGTTTGCTAAAAGATCACACACCAAAAAAAAAATATTTCGCTTCTATGGAACAAAAAAATAAATGAACAAAGCTTTTTCGGATTGCCCCCCTCCCACATCAGTTTAAACAAAAAACGTTATCCACTAAAGAAGGCAGGATGCCGTCGGTTACATTCAATTAATTTTCGAATATTTTTTTTACTAATAAGTGGAAATTCCAAAAACTAAATAAAATATTTATTACCCAAAAATTATGTTTATTAGTTATCCATAAAAATGTCAGTGGCGCTTTCGTATCCTTGAATTTATTGTTCCAGCGTTTGACAGTTCACCTTTGACTTGTCACAAGTAGAGGCGCAATATTTTGTTTACAAAGCACAAGCACCAAACTTTTTTAAAAATTAAAAATCATAAATGAATTATTAAAAAATGCACAGAATTCACAAAACTAATTAATTTCAAAACAAAACGTCGCTAAAGTAAGTAGACAAATTCCTAAAAGTGCCGCCGGTAATAATTTTTTATGTATATGTATCTAAAATGTTCTCACGAAGTAAAATTTTCACAATATTTCCACGAAAATTGTTAATTTTTATATTAATTAACAATAAAACACATTTATTTTCACTCTTTTTTATTGTTTTAAAAGGACCTATGTCCTTATTTGCATATTTTATTGAAAGAATCGCGGATCTGACGCGAGAAAGTACTGAAACTGCTCAGCTCCCGTCTCAAACTAATTCACTGAAGCTATTTGAATTGCTACGTGTGTACACACTATTCTCCATACCTGCTGTTAGTGTGAGTAAATGCATTATAAATACATTCATGCATGCGCGACGAACACACACACGCACACCCAACATTCGGCAGCATTTTTTCTATTCATGTTCATATCGGGGCTATTCACGAGAGTGGGGTTGGCCCTGCCTGTCGTTGGCATAGTGCAGCGATGGAACCTTTTGGTGGGCGAGATGCGACGCGAGGCTGGGGAATCTGCTTCAAGTGCATGAGGAAATGGGGGCTTGAATTGCATGATGTCACTGCAGGGCGGTATCCAAGCTAGACACCTCCTCCCGTTTTGTCATCGGCTATGCGTTTTCAAGAAATAAAGACGTCGTCGTCGTCGAGTTCGCAGCGGTCGTAAAGAGCTAAATGAGGGGATCGCATCGCTCTTGTTATGAGGAAGGTGGCTGAATTGTCTATAAATGTGCAGTACAATAAAAGCAATTGTTATCGCATAAAAAATGTGTGCGACAAGCAGATCCTTGAGGATGATATAACTTGAATTTCGTGTTTCACTACTTGAATCTAGATGTCTCTGCTTTATAAGAGAAAATTAAACTTTACCCAGGGGGCTCCACGCGAAATTTTTACGGTAACGGGAATTGTAATAATTGAATTTTCTAAACTGTGTATTTTTACTTCTTGGTAATTCGACTTTTAAAAAGAAAAGATAGAAAATGGCTGCTGTTTTCGAGTTCGTGATAGTCCGAAAAAGGTTTTTAGTGGAAGAAAAATTGGAAAAGCTACCTAGAATATTGAAACATTTAGGAAAAACTGAAAGTACTTTTTATATGGGATTTTTGTATGAACTCGAGACCATAACTCACGATTCGTACGACATATTTGGTTGATTCTTTTTTTTTCTTGTTCGTTTTGCTCCCGGGATGGAAATAACTCAATAAACTCATGAAAAAAAAGTCTGGAAAATCAAAATATGATTGCGGGGCATTCATAGAATCAGCTCGAACCAACGTTCCGCCGTTGAATCAGCATACAGCACTCTCATGAAAGTTGTGAACGATGGAACTGAAGGGATTTTCTTATTGCAACTACACTGCCATTGTTGAATGGCGGTGGAACGCCATGTGACAAGACAAGTAAAGATAGCCGAAACAACTGTCCAGACCAATCAACATCTATAATGGACTCCGACGAGGGGACGGTCTGGCCTGCCTTCTTTTCAACCTGGCATTGGAGAAGGTAATCCGAGGCGAGGCTCAGGGGAGAAATGTGACCTCTGGATGATCTTGTTTCGCGCCAAAAAACGAAGCAAATGCCGGACTGGTTGGTGGACCAGTACTAGGTTGGGGGTTGGGCGGCAGGCCGACAACCTTCCACCGTAAAAATCACCCATAACGAATCTTCAAGGCAGGCCTCGGACAGAACGCACTCAACGGCAACGACTCAGGTAACGGAATATGGAATTCGATCTTGGAACATGGAACGTCAGGACGCTCAACAGAACGGGTGCTCTACGTTCGCTTTTACGAGTACTACGAAAATATAACCTTCAACAAACCAAAAGGACGCATACTGGTATAATGGATCTAAAAACTCTCAAGGTATTCTCCAGTGGATCATCAAATGGAAGAAGAGAGTTCGGAGTAGCATTTATCATAGACAAGGAAATGAAATCACTGATTCTGGACTTCAAGTTAGTAAGCAATAGAATACGCTTCGCATTAAAACAAGGCTTCATAACATTAGTCTTATAAACGTCCACGCGACCACAGAAGAGAAGACGGACGAGGAGAAAGAGGAATTCTACCAAGAGATATCCATCAACGCCATCGGGTTAATACCGTCAAATGAGATTAGTGCTTGCAGATATAAATACCAAATCAGGAAAAGGAGAGAAGTTGCTAGGAGTCATAGGAAAGCATAGCCGTGGATGACATGAACATCGTGGGAATGGGAAGAAATGAATTCACGGCTTGAGACTGAATAGAACCTCAGATCTTCAGGCACAAACTGACGATAGATGCCCGCACACATAAGAATTTATGTCAGTTTTCTTGGACTGCAGGCCCCATCCAATTGGCGGCCGGTGGGTGTATGATACATGGGTTCAAAGCGAAAACCTTCAGACCACGGCCTGAAGTCCACCAGTGGGTGAAAGGGGGCCTTAAGATATGGCTAAAACCCACAAAAATGTCACTGAGGGGGAGAGAGGTCGAAAAATCGTCTCTCGTAATTTATGGACGCCCCCCAAGGGACATTCAAACTTGGAGAAATGCCCTAGAGGAGGTTAAGACTCAATTTGGATGGATGGAGGGGAGATATCAAGAGGTACAATCCACCCAATTACTGGCTAATGACATTGACATCCGTGGAAGAGCATCATATCATTACCATAATTGTAGCAGCCACCAATATCACAGAACTAGACATACACGCACGGCTGCTAAAAGCCAGAGAGTGGAGATGCTAAATTGTGTTTAGATCCGGGCTGAAAGCCGGTAAAGTCCGTTTCATCAGGTTAAACGACTTATCATGTCACATGACTCATTTTGTTGTTGATATAAGTGGTGGAAGGGTACTACAGGGTAACAAAAAGGCGAAATTACAAAATCCCATCATCAAATTAAATTGACGAAGAACGAATCTATTACATACACTGAAATTATTTTATATTGAGTAAATCCTTATACATTAATAACAAATTTAAAAAATCAATTCCGGTGGCTCATTTCCAAATAGTAAATTCCACGATGATGGTATAACAAGCTTCACTTGATCATTTACCTTGCAATCATTGAATAAATCATACATAAGATTCAACTCGCTTACTAGCTGCGAGGCATCTGGAGAATTATCTCCTTCCGAAACAAACTTAAACAGCAGCAATGCCGGCAATTCCTTCTCGGTGCATTCCTTAAACAATTTATGCGCATTACCACCGCCATGTATAATAGTTCCACTAAATTCTGTCCAAGATTGCTTGCAGATATTTTCATTATAATTACCCTTAAACTTATCATTGGCAATATACTCAAATGATGATCCTTCCACAGAATGCTTCTCGTATGCATGACTGCTGGTTAATATTATCACTTTGGATAAGTCTTGTGCTGTAATAAAATCAACGATTTGTTTGTGGAAACTTGCTATATGCGATGGAACTAGCGGTGATCTTAATTGAAATACAAGGAGCTTCTTAGTTTCGTCACAATACAGCTCCAGTGATGTTGTCTTGCTCTTGTCATGTTGATATGCTGGCGGTCCAAATATTGGCATTAGAGCTGCATGCCAACCAGTACCAATTCTTTTTAGTTTTAGCGTAGCGATTATTAAATCTGTTGCAAGTTGTGCGACATTGCCGACGCCTATGCAAGGAATTATTGCGGTGAATCCGGCTAAGTCGATGTCTTCAGTTAAAGAGATCATGATTGGTGCGAGAAGTTTCTATACTACAGTAAATGATAAGTTAATTGATTAGTTTTTGTTACTAATGTGGAGATTATCATAAAATTACCCAAAATTGTGCACCTTATGATAGGAAATAGAAACTCTGAGCCGAATGACAATTAAATTTTGTTTAAACTTCAGAACTTATCTTCTTCTTTATCAAAGCATGTTGCGCATTCTTTATCAAAGCATGTCCTTAGAGAGAGAAACATTTGGGAATTTTTCTATGTTTTCTGAAGTTATTTGAATCCGACACTAGCAGACTAGCATTTTATGTAGGAGTCTGTGATAAACCAGAAAGGGAGAATCATCCTTTCTAAAGCTGGACATTGACCCCTGTGCCGTCGAGCCGTGTGTCGTGACAATAGCTGAGCAATGTGACTTTAGTCGATTTACGACTTTCAACGCAGAGGCCTAAACTCAACTTAGTTCATTAACTAAACTAAACTTAGTTCATTTTTGAGAGAGCGCTCAACAAGGAATGGATTGTAAGAAATTATGTTTTAGACGCCGAGGAATTTGTCAATTTTTGAGTGAAATTACACGGCCATTCACTTGGGACTCACGTCAAACCTGTCTGTGTAAAATTTGAGTATTACACGGTGTATTTAAATTTCTGTCTCTTTTCCGTGTAACAATTCTATTGTCTATGTGGTTGTGCACAAAACAACAAAAATTCTTATAATTATCGCAGTCCCAGCGAAGAAAGTTATGCTTGTGTTAGTGTAATTTGCTGTGAGACCGAAATTATTCTTGGATTCACAAGTGAGACCAAAACATGCACTTCCCTGCGCCCCCTTGTCTAAAAAACCGGTTTATTGGAAGTGATTGGAAAGTGAGTCTGGGAAAGTGATAGGTCGTGTAATTTGGCTCTTTGATTTGCAGACTCCACTTCTGGTGGAGAATATATACGAGTGAAATTACACGGCCATTCACTTGGGACTCACGTCAAACCTGTCTGTGTAAAATTTGAGTATTACACGGTGTATTTAAATTTCTGTCTCTTTTCCGTGTAACAATTCTATTGTCTATGTGGTTGTGCACAAAACAACAAAAATTCTTATAATTATCGCAGTCCCAGCGAAGAAAGTTATGCTTGTGTTAGTGTAATTTGCTGTGAGACCGAAATTATTCTTGGATTCACAAGTGAGACCAAAACATGCACTTCCCTGCGCCCCCTTGTCTAAAAAACCGGTTTATTGGAAGTGATTGGAAAGTGAGTCTGGGAAAGTGATAGGTCGTGTAATTTGGCTCTACAGCTTCCTCACTAATAACTCAGTTAATCAAGAACTGTCTGACAGGCAGAGACAAATGTCACTTCATGTTTACATTATAATACATTGGCGCCCCTAGCGGGAGATTTTTTCGGTGAGGTTCCGTATTCCTTCCTTCATTTCTCTCCTGTTCTTCACTAGCTTCCGACTAGAGAGCTGCTGCTCGGCATTGCACTCTATACGAACAAATCGATTGTCGGCAGTATAAAGCACCTTTCCTGAGCCTCTAGTCATTAGGCCCCCATCCACGGTCAAACAAATCGTCAAATTCCTGGCCAACATCGAAAAAATTGCAAGTGTGCGTGTATAAAATACAAGTTTTCGAAGTTGGCCGCTGTTTGAAGAAAATATTCGTCTGGTTTAATATTTCCTTCAAACAGCTTAAATGTGTGTGTGAGTTTTGCCTGTGTGCCATGTAAAGTTCGCTTTGTTTACAGTAGATTATATGAAATGTCGCTCGGGATGTTTGAAGAAAGTTTTCCTCGTTGATGGCCAAAAATGTCAAAGCATAAATGTGTGCGCTGTTTGTCGAAAATTGGTTTGACGATTTGTTTGACCGTGGATGGGGGCCTATTCACAAAAAAAAAACGTTTAAACTGCACAAAATATCTTCTTCTTATCAATACATGCTGCACTGGTCATTGGAAAATACATTTTTTTTTTGAATTTTCTGAATTGATATATTTATTTACATTGAATAAAGTTTTAGAATTCTTTATTTAAAACAGAAGACTAATACAAACGTCTAAAATAAAAAATTCTAGTGAAATAATCTTTTTTCCAATCTTCGAAAAAATTCAAACGATAATTTTCCAACAGGTGGTATACAGTTCGATGTTTTTTCGAACTGTCAAAAAAGCGTGGTTGGTTTCAAGAAAGTAGTGGCTTGTTACTTGTAAGCTTCTCTATTTTACACAATTAAAATTAAATATCTCTAAAAAAATGGTTGATGTTAAGAAATACAGTGATACAGATTTCTATAAATTAATAGGAGTAGAAAGTAATGCTTCCCAAGGCGATGTAAGTAACGAATTTTTGAAATTGCGAAACATTTGTTAGTAATATATTTCGTTAGTATAAAAAGTAAATAAAACATTTTCTGCAAAATCCCCTTTCAATTGAATATCTTGAGTATATTATTTAATTCTTTATTATGTTATATTCCTAGATATACATAAGGTAATATAACATTTGATTGTAGCTTAAAGAAGAAAACGTTTACCAACGTTACATTTTAAAATACCCTGATGTTTACTTTAAATACACAAATATAAAATACTTTCAGATAAGAAAAGCTTACCGGAAGAAAGCCCTAGAATGCCATCCGGATAAAAATCCCAACAATCCAAAGGCTGCAGAACTCTTTCGTGAGTTATACAAAGCCTTAGAGATCCTTTCAGATACGCAATCTCGGGCTGCCTATGATAAGAATGCTAAGAAAGCAGCTGAATTCAGAAACAGACAATCGGAAAATGAACGGCAAAGAAAATTTGGTGGCACTAACTTTAATCAAGACAACAAACAGAACACACCCCAAGGGACATGGCAATACAAGAAAAAGGAGGATAAGCCTCTTTTCTGTGTTAACTGCATGAAGGAGGGTCACTCTGCTAGATTTAAAGGCTGCCCTAGTAAACTTCGAAAAGAAGCTGCAAAGAAAAATACTTCTGCCAAGACTAATATGTCGAATGGCAATAATTTCCCGGGTCGTTCTAACCAAAAAGAATCGCCTCATAAGGCTGCAAAAGACTTTTGTGATTGCCCTAAAGGCCCTATACCGGAACACCCTAATAAAAACAATAACGATAATAATCCAATAAACTTTTATAACCTTCCCGAGGAATTATTCGGTTTAAGCTACCCTGAATTTGCTGATATTCTTAAAAAGTTTTTCGCGCAATATAACAAAACCAATAAACTCACGGAGAAGCGCTGCCTTTATCTTGAACTAGTTATAAGACTCTGCATCTAAACTAAACAAGCATCACGTGGGTATTTGGGTTAGCACCCTTCTTAACGCTGGAACACTGAAGGCTGAATGAAGCTAGTACACATGAATTTCTTAAGTTACTTTATGAAGAATCTAATTGAAATATTTTGAGTTTTAAAGGAAGCCCTTCGTACGTGAGGGCTCCGTGGCAAATTGTTGCGACAATAGCATAACTTGCCTTCAAAGTTTTTATGCTAAATAAATGAAATGTTTAGCGCTTTTATTAAAAAAACACGAGGGGTAATTGTTGGTAGAGTTCAAAGAAGAATACTATTTTTTTGTTATTATTTTGATAGTGAAACTATATAAATTTTATATTTGCTGGTGTTTGCCAAAATAACAATTTCTGTTCCTAAAACTCTTATTCATGAATTTTTATTTTGTTACATATAACTATCCTAAACTAGGGATCTTAGTAGACCCAAAGTCTATAAGACATATATGTATAAACTGTAATCATTTATAACAGAAACTAAAATAAACCTTTTTTTTGGAAATTTAAAGTTTATTTTGTTTGTAAGGTGCTTATTTTATAAATTAAAAAAGTCCAGCGTCACTTCTTCTCAAATATTGCAGTTCTTGTGGTGCTCTTGAAGAAGTCTTTCCTTCCAGTCGTCTCTACGTTTTCCCAATTCTGTTCCGTTTGTTTTATGAAAGTTCGATATATCTTTTAGCCCGTTTATCCATCCATCTAATTCTTGATCGTCCAACGCCTGTTTTTCCTGATGGTGTACCGTTAAAAATTCTAGCTAGTACAACGTGCCCGAGCCATATTTATTCGTCATACATCTCTTCAAGTCTTCGTCCGTTCTAATATGCCATTCGTTTTCAGCAACCCTCACTGGACCTCTATTCTTCTACGTGCATCGTCCTTTATCTTATTTTCTACAGTAAGAATTGTTGCTAAATACTTATATAAAGTTATATGCCATACAATTCCATTCTATGATCGTTGAGGCTGATGCTTCGTCCTAATCGTTGTTCTCTTTGTTTATTGTCCCCATAAAAACTGACTTCTGCATACCCGAGATTACCTTTCCGTGGAACTACGAAGTCTACATTCTTTCACGTCGTGAATAGAGAAAAAGGCCACACACTTCTTTACTGATGGTTCTAAGCTCGAGGGTCCTACCCGACGAGTTTTTTTCGCAGAGCTTAGAATTGAAGTTTCCTTCCGACGACCAGATCGCTGTAGTGCATACCAAGCGGAGGTTCCAGCCATACCTGAAGCTGCTCTACTAATCGAACGATTAGGAAAGGCACGACCGCTACTCCTTCCAGGAATGAAAGTGTTGGTATGCCTTGGGCTACTTTTAAACTCTAATGTAAACAACACACAGTGCAACAAGCGAAGAAGCATTGGAGGGATGTTAATAAATGCACCTTGGCCAACTCAACCTGGATCTCTTATGATCTCAGGCGGACCATTTCACTACTGAGCCTCGGGAGACAAGACCTCTCAGTTAAATAAAGAGCATCTGTTCTGTTGGATGTATTTAAGGTGACGAGAGCGACCTTTTGTAAGAAATGCTTTTTTTGTTCGCTTCTTTCCTTAATAGCCAGTTTGGCATGCCTAGGCTCCGAGCGTCCTAGTTTACGCCATCCTTCCAGTGGAGGTTGGGTCTCTTTCGCTGTCGCACCCCATAGGTCTTACCGCAGAGAGGTCCTCAAAATGAATCGGCGATTATTTATGAATCAATTGAAGGTAGAGATCGTGGAATTCGATATAATTTAAGTAACTGCCGTCGGTTGATTTTCGTAATGTTTAGATGAGGCGTGCCAGAGGTTAGATTAGCCGTTGTTGAAAGTCGCAACATAGCTGGAGTAAATTTCGCCCATCTGTCATTTCTCTGGATAGACGTTTTGCGTGTACTTCTCGAAAGCTCTTTCTTTAGCGATTGGAGAACTCAAGTTAGTAAAGCGCCATCTTTTCTAAGTCTCGGGCAGTGGTAGTAGCTCCAGACATAACTGAGCACACACTGACCTAGCCGCTGCAGAAGGGGTCGCGTATAAAGACTTATCTTCTGCGACTGACAACCCAAGTGCCCAACGGCTTGTCTGGTTGAGACGATTGCTATCTCTTGTGTCCCACTGGTCACTTGAGACGCCTTCGTCACAATTGATAAAGTTTATGCTGTCGAAGTTGCATCAGCTCATTGTTTTTTTATTATTTGCTCCATAGTTGGACCCCCGAGTGTTCGGGAATATAAGTCACTTCGCGCCCGTGCACTATGCATGCATATATATCGCTCCTTTATTCTCTCATGGGGCATAGGGCGGAAACCGTTACCCTTCAGCAAGCTGAAACTGGAGGGCACCAGGTATCTAGAGTTCGGATATAAGTGACCAAACACCCCCTTGGCATCTCTGCATCTCTCGGCCTATCACCACCCTAGATTGGGGTATTTTTCTAAGACAGTGTTCTTCTATCCGCTTGACTAGACTACCATTAGTCAGTGTACTCCTGATGGAGACGTGAATTCGCCAGGAGAGGGCTTCCAGCTCCCCCACGAAGAGGGTGCAGTGTATCACAGTTCCGGCATGAAGCACCAAGCAACGTGTTAATGCCCCTGTATACCTACCGACGGGCGCTCGATGATGGCGAGTTGTTATTTTCCAAATCATGTATGACTAAAGTAAAAAGCAGGAAACGTTTAAAACAGAGTTAACTTTTAAAATACACTAGATGTTTACTTTAATACAAATATAAAATACTTTCAGATAAGAAAAGCTTACCGGAAGAAAGCCCTAGAATGCCATCCGGATAAAAATCCAGACAACCCCAAGGCTGCAGAACTCTTTCATGAGTTATCCAAAGCCCTAGAGATCCTCTCAGATGCAGCAGCCCGAGCAGCCTACGATAAGATTTTAAATGCCAAGAAAGCAGCTGAAATCAGAAACAGACAATTGGACAGCAAACGACAGAAACTCAAAGCAGATCTCGAACAGCGAGAAAGAAATGCGAACACCTCAGCATACCCTTATGGTAGAAAAACAGACGAAGAAATCTTTCGTGATGAAATAGAACGGTTACGAAGTGAAGGCTCTAAACTGCTGGAGGAGGAGCAGGAACTAATGCGGCAACAGTTACGAGAAGAGAAGCTTAAGCGTGATAATTGTAAGTAAACGATGTTATAATTCAAAAAATGCACATAGAAAATAATCCTTTTTGTTTTCAGTTTACGACTCTTCACTACATCGAATAAAAATTAAATGGAAAGCACAAAAAAATGATCCAACAAATGGAGGATATACTGAGGAAATATTGCGCACATTTTTAAAGAAATACGGAGACATAGTGGCTTTAGTAATGTCACCAAAGAAGTGTGGCAGCGCACTAATAGAATTTAGCACCAAAGAAGCCGGTGAAATGGCGGTATCTTATGAAAAGGGAAATCCAGAGAATCCCTTAACTTTGGAATGGATTGGGGATGCACCGTCATCTAGGAAATCGGTCAATCAGTCTACAACAATAAAAGATACAGATTTTGAGAGTTTAGTATTACGACAAATGCGGCAAGCTGAGGAACGCAAGCGGTTGATAGAGCAAATGATGAAAGATGATGCGGATAGTTGATTGTTGTTTTGTGAATACTAGTATTAAGTAATTTTATTTATATTAAATTTAAAAATTTGCGTGCATTTTCTGCCTTTTTTTTAATATTTAAGAAATGTTATTGAATTATAACTTCCTTCATCTTTGGCCAAATCTCTGCACAAGCTTTTCGCCCAATGGTAAGGTTAGAAGAGGGCGTCCTTTCGATAGTTTTCACTACCTCGTGTGAAGCCGTAGGAATTACAATCGAACGGCCAAGAAAACTTTCTAGCCAGTTCTACAGAATTGGGGCAATATCAATAGCTCCTTCTTCGATCCGTTAGCTGGCGGTTCAAGCGGGACGTCACCGAGACGGATACGCTGCTGGGTCTCGAAATCCATTCACTATTCATTTTCGACAAGACGGCACTATCGTCGACGAACGTCAAGTCGGTTGCGAAGTTGTTGTCGTATCGAGTCGTCCAACGACTGCTTCAAGCATAATCGCGTCGATCCCAACGTTGAAGTGGCGAAGCGACGTCACCCTGTGGACACCCGTAAGAATCGGGAACTCCTCGGATAAGTTGCTTCGAACACGAACGCTGCTGGTTGAACTATCGTACGACACTTGCAAAAGTTCAATGATTTTCAATGGCACGTTCGGGTTCCAAGGCTCTCCACAAACTGTTCCAATCGATGCAATCGAAGGCAGATTTAAAATCGATGAAAACGACGACAGTTCCTTTGCCGCAACGAATTCTTTCTTCCATTAGCTGAGGAGAGTAAGTATTTGATCAATGAATCCACGACGTGGTCTAAACCCCGCTTGTTCTTTCTGGCTCGTTTGCTCTTTATGTGTCTGTAGCCTAGCGATAACCAATAGCTTGGAGTATAGTTAACAGGACAGAGTGCATTACTCTATCAAGTTGGAGATAATCAGAGCGACCAAACTAGAATCACTAAATCGATGCATACTTTCGCGCAGGTGATCTGTTAAGCCCGCTACCCCCTATCGTCGTTTTACTCCGCATTCGCTGAACCGCGTTGTCCGAACGACCGGTGGACCTGTTTTTGTCTCAAGCCTTATTGTGTCTCTTTCACAATTTGTTTGAAATCTAGATACCCCACATGCTTTTTGTTGATTATCGAAATTGCAGGGATTGCTGGAGTCACATTTTTTCGGTACGGTTCTTTGAGGCACCTATATACCTCGCGAGTCCTGAAAAACCCCTCTACAATGAGAGAAAGAAAGCCTTTGGGGCGGGGCATTTGTCGGCCAGAGAAGTTTCGAGGCCAACGGAGATGGGGCTTGGGATTTGCTGTATGGATATATGGAGGGGTAGTGGAGCGGAGTGGAGCCATTTTGATGGACGCTACCAAGAACTAGACGTTTTTACTGCCTGTGGTTGCATTAAATAGCTTACCTCCCAAACCTATTATCAAATGATTATTTGACTTTTCTGATGATATACTTACAGAAACCCCCCTTACTTTAATGCCTTGTAAGCTTTGACAACATCCAAGAGTTCAAACTCAGGGCTTATCGCCGTCTTTCCCGTACTAAGCTTACTACTAGACACCACTATGACGTGACCAAGGACATGAGGGCCTGGTGATCCCGAGCTTAAGAACTGCTACATAAAAAAAATTGTATAAACAGAAAAAAAATCCAACACTTAATTTTTATTTTTAACAACATCATCCACTAATACAATTAGTTCAGATAATTTATCAATTTTTGAATGATCAATATTGCACGCTTGAACCTCATTCACCCAAGATTTAACATCTACCTGCAGCTGCAGCCGTATCTTATCATCATCCGACATTGTTTGCCTATCAATCGCGGATGGTGTATTCGCTGTCGTTTTCTCCCGTAAATTCTTTAATCGCCTTAAAGATTCTTCCGTCTTTTGTACGGACGTTAATACTTCTGTAACAGCATTATAATATCTAGAAGAAATAAATTATAAACGAAATTGTTGAGTTTAGTAATATATAATTAATTTGCAACTTACTGCGTGTTAATAATTCCAAAAAGCCTAAGTAAAATGTCCTTTGTTTTTTCTGCGCCAATTTCTGCACTTAGATTGTCTTTAAATAACTTAATCGGACTAATCATTTGCTCAACGTACGAACAATGCTTGCTTGGGACTTCGCGATTTGTTTTCCTATATAGACGCGGGATATCACTAACTTGCCGAATACTTAATGAACATTTAGTAACAGTTTCTTGTATTAAATACTTTTCAATATTCGTCAATTGATTATTTAATATTTTGTTAGAATCTTCTAAGCAATTATTTAAAATGTTTTTATGTCCCCATAATTCTTTTGGGAGTTTTTCATACACTAAAATCAGAATATCTGGAATTTTCTTTACAAATCGATGCACATCCGAATAGATTGCAATTAAAAACTGAACCTTGTTCAATTTGGAAGAACTATCTTGATTATTAATGTCTTTCAATGCATCGGACAGCCATTGATTCATCCGCGATATTATCTGCATAGTTAACTTCCAAAATTTCGAAAATAATTGATTGATGTAGATACCATCTGACCAGCACTTTAGGATACAATCAAACGCCGAGTTTATTGTTAATATCTTGAACTCCAGATCACTCAGAATTTGCTCATTGATTTCCTTGCTGCATGTAGTCTCAAAGGAGCCAGCAATTTCCTGAAAGCGAATTTGAAAATAAACCGGAAGATTCCAGCGTGATTGAAAACTTTTATAATGTGTGCCTAGCCGGAAGCTCTTTACAATATCGTCACGCTCGAGAATTACTTCGATTCGTGAGACAAAATCCTGTGTATGCTTGTATCTAGTGTAGAAGGCATCAGGATTGCCCGGGGCAAATATCGATGCCATATGAGTTTCCAGTCGTGTTTCTACATCTTTCCAAAAGCTGTTAATCATAAAATTAAAACCTTTTATCTTTTCTGTGTGGTGTGTAAGTAGAAGTAAATCTTTCATATTCAACGATATAAAATCCAATATTTGATTGTAAATTCCAACCAGAGCTTGGGGATTATTTTGCAATGCATTTTCTGAAATTCGTTTGTTCATATAAGGCGCTACTACATCATTTTTGAAAACATCTTCTGCTACAGCATACTCATCCAGTGTAGCATATATTCGAAGGCAACGTTCTAAATTTTCTGGAATGCTTAACGAATCTAGAAAATATACTCTAAGTTTCTCTAGTAATTGTTGATGTAACTTTTTAGTATCATCCTTTTTCTCATCACTAAGATATTCACCACAAAATTGTGCATTAAATTTCAACTGTATCAACTCCAAAGATGCCCTCTCAATCACCAACGGACTAAGATCTTTAGTTTGGCTATTAAGAAGTTCATCAAGTGTCTTCATAGAATTATGAACTTTTGATAAACTCTTTAAATTCTTTTTATATGTTCTTAAAAGTTTCTTTTTATTTAGTAGATTCTTAATATCATTCATGCTTTCAACCAGCACAAACTGTATACCTTCGAGGTCTTCCTTAAGCTGTTCTAATGGTGATTGAATATTTACAATGTGTTTATCTAATCCCATAAGATTAGCTGATAAATTAACGAAATCCGCATAATCTTCATTTATTAGCTCTATCATTGCTGAACGTAGTATCTTTAAATAAATCCCTAAATCATCTCTCATCACCTCCAAAGATGCAGCATTCCTGTGCTCATGTAGGAAATCATCGACAGAAAACGTCTTCTAAGAATATTGATAAAAGGGTTATGGTAGATATATAAATTAATGTTTTTTAATTCCTTACTTTCATAAATTCATTCTTATCAAAGCATAATTCTGATGGACCTGCCGGTAAGGCAAATATTTCACTATTTTTAAGCATCTTTAAAAGAATACACAAAAATCAGGCAAGTTGACAATTTTTGACATTACACATCATTTGTGTCTTGTTCTTATTAAGTAAAATGTTACAGACAGATTCTTTTGCATTCGAAATTTTAGAAACGAACATTTCACCCACATAATTATGTAGCCGTTAAAACATTCTTTTGTTTCTTAAATTTTAGCGAAAAATACTCGTATCTAAATACGGGGATTGGACTGTTCGTTCCTTCGATGATAAAGGGCTTCATCCTCACTTCCCCGTTTATCTAAAAGCTCGCGAGGAACATACGTAGGAACGAATAGTCTTATCACCGTCAAAAGCAGTCACAACGCAATAACAAGTGTGTGATGAGTTTCAACTTGAGACAATTAATTTGGTATTCTAATTTCTCAGTCACAGCTTTGATAATCCGGAAACAGACATAACGGCTCTAAAATGGTGACTCTATAAATAGCAGATTTCTATCATATTTGCATAATAATCTCACAGACTCGGCACACGATAGAGGTCCTCGAACGTTCACATGCACTTTGCCTCACTGTATCGATATTTTCTGATGTACTTTGGCTGCGCCCAGACGCCCATTACTCGAATACAAATTCACCATTCGAGATGAATTACTTGTGAATTTTCTTATTACTGGCTTCTTAGAATACCAAAACAGCTGATAGTCACAAACTCTCAATAACAAGCACGAGTCACAAAAGCTTGTGACTTATGACTGATTTCAATATGCCCCCTTTTAGACGGGCGGACACCGAACAGACAAAACGAACGAACGAACTGGGTGTATAGGGAAGAGGGTGAGAGAGGACGATGGGGAGGGCAGACAATTTTCATGGACACTTTCAGCGAACTGTGAACGGACATTTTGACAGTTCCTGCATTGTTGTTGTTGCTAGGATGAGAAGACAATAGAAAATTTCAAAAAGCAAGAACAGCAAGCCATGAAGTTTTTATAAAAGCAACAAAAAAAAAACAATGATTTTTGACATTTTACTTTCGTTTGTCCGTTCGTTGGTGTCCGCCCGTATAAATGCCCAGCCGACACTCCACCGGGCTTCAAAAGAGAATTAACGATTACAGTTAAGTTTTGTCTGTTCGGTGTCCGCTCGTCTAAAAAGGGCCTATAGAATAATATGTCAACGGTTATAAGTTACGTTGCCTCCCATGCATAGTCGCCATTCTGTCGCCTAGATTCTACTGTCCTAGGTAGGTAGTACGGTATTCCCACATGACCCGCAAGACAACCCTCTAACACCTCAAGATCCATTCTGTATAGAGAGACAAGTGCTTTTAAGGCAAAGGTGTTAAAGTCTTATTAATTATTTAGCCTGTCGAACACCTGAAACCGATAAGGGACTTGGAGATGAACCATAAGATGTTACATAGGGGTTTTGAGTGAGCTTGTCCGCAGCCTAATTGAACTCGATAGCCCAGTGTCCAGGAATCCAGCAGAGCGAGCTCCTATTTTTACGGGGTTCGTTTGGAGGAAAATTTCACGATCAGAGTGATTTGAATGTTGGTGCCTTTCAAACCTCTCAAGGTTGCGCCAGCGCAGGTTTCAATGGCTGTCAAATGTATTTTTTAGGTCTAGTGCGCATGATATTGTGCTGTTTTAAGTTCTATAAGTTCTGTTATCACTGATTCTGGGCTCCTTGTTTTCTGTACCGAAATCTTTCTAGTCTTTTTAGAATTACTCCTTCGAGATAATCCAGGGGGTTTTTAAAGTGTAGAGAATTGTTACAAATTATAGGGCGTCCATTTAGGCCCAAGGATCTTTCTGTTTTCATGAGTTCTCCTGCGACTATTAGTTCTTCGGGCGACGTGTATTTCCTTTATCAATTAAATAAAAAAGCAGGCGAACTAAAAATCAACAAATATACTAAGAAAATCTCTTCGCAGACTTCGACGAATTTTTGATCACGCTATCACAACTTTGACATATTTATAACGGCTTATTGTCATTTTGTTTAATTTTGTGATTTCGGTTATTTAGTTTCATTTCTGATTTATAAAAAAAAAATTATAATTCTTTTTTTTTTGGCTAAAACAAGTTTTATCTTATACCTTAATTATAAAATTAAAATTATGTAATTGTAAAATTTCTTTTTTAAATATTGTAACGCTGCCCTCCGGATTTAGGTCACTTTACTCCGATTCCGACATCTGCATCCTGCACCGAAGTTGTCAAGTATTTTTCGGCTGTCAATTTCCTCTTGTTTATTGTTATTTGTGTGAAATTTCAATCTATTGAAAATAGATAGCTGCTCGGGCCGAACGCGAAATATTAAAAAAATTAATTGATAACAATCAGTTTTACATTCAGGCTAACATTAACAATTGTTTTATGTTATGAGAATTAATAATTTTACGCAATTACAAAGTATTTTATTGCTTTTCCGAGTGTAATTCGATGAGAAAAGTTGCAGTTTGCATCTTGACAATTCGATTTTTTTAGCATAATTTTTGTTTACGCATTCCAGACCGATTTGTAAAAATATTAACAATATAATTATAATTGATCGATTATATCCAAAACAATGAAAACCTATCCGAAAACAGTTAATTCGCTTGTTTTATTTTTTGATCGGCAATATTGCGATATTGATACAATTGTCAGAAATCGGCTCCAAAGTGCATCACAGTATATCGAACGAATTGCGCTTGAGGCTGTTCTTGAAGGGCATAATGGATGCGTTAATTGTCTGGAGTGGAGTGATGATGGAAGGTAATTTAAAAAGGGTAATTGTACATTTTATTTGATATAATTAGCTGCCATGGAGATGGAGCTGAAACAAATCTACTACGGCGGAGAAGACGCAATCAATACTATGAAAAAAGGAAAACTTATTATTAAAATAACTATTTTATAAACAATTTAAGCTAAGGACCATCTTCTTTAACTAGCATAACATATCAAAACCCCACAAACATGTCTCAATCACAACTTCCATTCTAGATTACTTGCTTCAGGCTCTGATGATTTCCACGTTATGCTATGGGATCCATTCCAAAAGAAAAGAATCTACAACTTAACAACCCCGCACACAGGCAATATGTTCTCAGTTAAGGTAGAATTCTACTCGATGCATTCGACCATATTAATAAAAAAAAAATAATTGACAATTGCTAGTTTCTCCCGAAAAGTGGAAATTCGTTGATAGCAACTGGTGCAGCCGATAAATGCATATTCGTTTTTGATTTACATCGTAATAATGAACCAATCTGGAATTGCGATTGTCATTGGTCAAGAGTCAAGAGGCTTGCAACTGCCCCAGAAACACCTTTTATATTTTGGTCAGCTGGTGAAGATGGTAATATTTTGTAAGCTTATCGGAGAATTTATTTTGCAGATCTTTTTGTTTTTAATTAAGATAAGATTATTTTTTTGTAGGCAATTTGATATTCGTGAACAACATAAGTGCAGGGCTGAGGATCGTGTATTGTTGGTTAATTTAACAAATCATTTAGGAATTCATGGTGAAGCTAAATGTATTGCGGTAAATCCAAGACGGTAAGAATTAGAAATAGGAATTGGTTATTTTAAGATCTTAAAAGATATTTCATCATCATCATTGCGATCAATGCTGCACAGCCTGCTATTGGCTTTAGCTTCCTGCAACATCTTCAGAAATATCGGTCTGTAGTAACGGCCGCAGGGACCTTTGTTGGTGCCGGTACAACAACGAGATAAATCCTGAGTAAAGCCATCTGCGATCTAAGGTTTACACGATCTTCCGATATGCTACCGAATCTTAACTCAACCTCCACAAAGATGTTGACTTTACATCGGGTGAACCTTGGATGCTCCTGTCTATGCAAGAGTAACAGACTGAGGGTGAATTGCGAGTGTTTCGTGCCTCAAAACGAAGTAAATGCCGGATTGGCCTGCAGGTTGATAGCGTTCCATCGTAAAAACCCACCCGTTACGACTCCTTAATATGGAATTTGATCTTGGAACATGGAACGTCAGGACGCTCATCGGAACAGGCGTACTGCGTTCGCTTTTATTAGTACTACAAAAATATAACATAAAGATCACAGCCCTTCAAGAAAAAAATGCACCCATAGTGGATCATCGAATGGAAGAGAGTTCGGAGTAGCATTTATCATAGAGAGGGAAATAAAATCACTGATTCTGGACTTCAAGCCAGTAACCAATAAAATATGAACGCTTCGCATTAAAACAACGCTACATAGCATTAGACTTATAAACGTTCACGCGTCCACAGAAGAGAAGACGGACGAGGAGAAAGAGGAATTCTACTAAGAGCTAATAAACGCCATTAGGTTAATGGCGTCAAACGACATTAAAATGGTGCTTGGGGATATGAATCCCAAAGTAGGAAAAGAAGAGGATTTCCTCGGAGGCATAAGAAAACACAGCCTACACAGCTTTACCAATGACAATGGTAGTAGAATGATCGATCTCGCAAGATGGTACTCATTGATAGTAAGTTCAACAATGTTCCCGCACAAAAATATCCATAAGATGACGTGGCAGTCATCAGACGCAGTAACCAATAATCTAATTGACCACGTCCTAATTGAGAGAAGAGGGGCCACGAGTATACTGGACGTAAGAACAATAAGAGGAGTGTGCTTTGGCTCGGACCACTATCTAGTCAAGGTGAAATTGTGAAGATAGCAACCAAAACGCATAGAGGTCAAACTCTAACAAAATACGATATAGATAAGCTAAAACTGGAAAAATAAGATGCGCCTACCAGCATGCTGTCGAGAGAGAGGCAAAAGAACAGCCCAACATCAACGGCGAATGGTAGAAAATCAAAAGCATCATAAAGGGGATAGCAGAAGAGGCACTAGAGTGGGCCCCAGACGGATGAGAATTGACTGGTTTGATTAAGACTGTAGACTCGCAATGGATTAATGGTACCATAACCACCGGCAGTACATCGCAAGGCCAACAAGAGCAAGGATGGAAGACTTAAAGCAAAAAAGAAAAATCGTAGACAAGCTTTGTTGAAAGAAGAAGAGAGAATGTCTAAACAGGAGAATCTTACAGATACAGGAAGACTTCAATGAAGAGAGAATTAGACAAACGTACAAAGGAACTAGCAGGTCACCAATAAGTTTCAGCCAAGAACGGATATCTGCAAATACATAGATGGGAACCTATTAGCAGATCCTGATAGGATAAAAGAAAGGTGGAGAGAGTACTTTCAGAACTCCAGGACCCGTTCTTACCGATCGAACCTTTTTAGATGCGATAGTTGACATCGTTTAACTTCGTGATTACTGTGGAGGGGCCCTTCCATTTCAATGTGGTTCCATTTGGAGCTAGATGTGAAAGTTTTTCGATTTCCCAACTCTTGAATAACCTACATTCAGCTGACCGGGAAATAATACTTATTTGGCAAAATTCGCCCCGCCCAAAATTTAAAATTCATAAGTTTTGATCATAAATTCGTTATTAGCAAACGTAAAAACCCCCAGATACCGATTTCCATGAAAATCGGGAACACAATTAGCAAATTCATATTTGGGCGGCCATCTTGAATTTCGAAAATCAGGCGGGTGAACCATGAAAGACCCCGACATATATTCATGCAAATTTTCGAAGCTCTGCACCCGCTATAGTATACATATACACGCATACATACAGAAACTTTTATTAATATAGATTAAGGCAATTAAGGTCGTATGATCAAACAAACAATATATTTGAGACTTTCCATATTACTAATTACGACATCTGGCATTAAACCACACATACTTGTATTATTCTAGACCAGAACTAATTGCAGTCGGTGCGAATGATCCATATGCCCGCATTTATGATCGTCGAATGATTAGATTGGAAAGAGTTGATCATAAAATCGATCGCATTCGAAAAGGTGAAAGAAGTCGTGATGATCTACCAAAATCCTGTGTGACATATTACTGTCCTGGACACTATAGTAAAACATCAGGATCAAAGAATATGGGTCACGACAGTAAGGCAATAACATACTTGACATTCAATTCAGACGGCAATGAGCTACTAGTTAACATGGGTGCCGAACACATTTACTTGTATGATTTAAATAATGCCGAACAACCGGTGGTAAGCATTATTTTGAATTTATTTGTTTTTAAAGATTGTGCAAAACTTAATGTTTTGTTTTCAGTTCCTTGACCTGCCGGAATATAAAAAGAAGAGTGATGATAGCATGGCTGAAACTCCAAAAAGAAAACTACCTGAACATGTTGAAATTTATAAGAAAATGGTAACAGGATCTTTTTAATAAATCAATTTAGAAACAATCATTTCAATTATTATTTTACAGGGTAACGACTTTTTAGAAAATGAAAAATATCTTCGTGCTATAGACCAATATTCAGAGGCAATAGAAATGGCACAAGATTGCCCAATTTTATATCTGAATAGGGCTACAGCACTTATGCGCCGCCTTTGGTAAAACCAAATACTTTATAATTGTTATAACAATAAAACCGCGTTATTTCAGGTACGGGGATGTTTATGCTGCCTTACGAGATTGCCATATTGCCTTAAAATTAGATCCATCATACATAAAGGCGCAATTCAGATTAGCAAGAGCTCTATTGGATTTAGGGAAAATTAAAGAAGCTGACGAATGCCTTAAAGAACTGGTTGTCCGATTTCCGAATTATGCTAATAATCATGGTGTTATGATGCTGAAGAAAGATATTGCTGTAACTACAGAGGTAATAATTGCATGAAATCGATATGATATATGTATGTGATATATGTTGTTCATTTTAGCATCGGAAGCCTGGTTCGCCAGATTATTTCGGTACAGTTGAACTGTCTGATACAGAAAAGGTATAATTTAAAATTTATTTAATATCGGTTAATATAATTTATTTCATTAAGTACTGGAGAGTAAAAGCCAAAGATTATAAAGAACGTTTTATTGGGCATTGCAATACTACAACTGATATTAAGGAAGCTAATTACTTTGGAAACGATGGAAAGTATATTGTAGCAGGGTAAGTATTTGAAAAGAAAACATTTTCTCTTCAAACTGGTACTAATTGAAAATGATGGACAACTGTACAACTAAGGACATTTGTTTTGTTGATTCAGTCCGTGTATATTTAGTAATCTTTCATTAGATCAATCTTATACTATCTATTATTATGTATCGAGTTGTTAGAGAAGTAATTTTTTTTTATATGGAAAAAGAACCGTTTCTTTAAATAACCTCGGGTCCTTGGTAACGTTCATCAAGAAGAATTTTACTGCCCTCACTACTGCTGTCTTTATCAACAGACATAGAGATAGCAGCAGAAAATCCATCTCTGTTCGCCTCGAATTCTCTTTAAGCGACATCGTTACGTCACCCTCTACTCCGAAGTGTTCCAAACACTCAATGGACAGGGTTTTCTTCAGGGGCCGGTTCGTGTATGGCGAACGACGATAATCGTACGAAAAAAAATTAAAGTTGAACAATTTTGTCGACGAAAATTTTAGCGTTCGCATAGGTCGAAAGAAAATTGTTCGTGTCCTAATGCAAAAACTCGATTACCCAAGACCTTTCGAGTGCCTTTCGTCGGTTTCAGACGAAAATTTTAAATTTTTCGACCTACGCGAGCCCGAGACGAAAAAAAATTTTCGTTTTCGACATACACGAACAGGCCCCAGGATTCGCGAGGTGCCTCAAAGAGCTTAATGTTAACAAATTCACTCGAATCCCCAATACTATAAGGGGTGTATTACCTACAGATTGTATTGGCCTACAGAATAACGGCCCTTGTGCTGAAAGTCGAGTCGTGTGGCGCGACAAGTTGTTTTAGTTGAAAAACGACTTACCACAGAGGCCATAAACTCAACTTAGTACATACTTCCACTAAAAGCCTCCGGGCTGAAAGTCATAATCGAAGAAATGGATAAAATGACCAATTATTTCAGATCCTTCGGATCAAGCTTTCTACTAGACATTGCACCATGACTTGAACGACATGACGAACTAGTGGTACAAAGGGTGACTCCTCAGCTTTACCATGTTACATAAAAAAAGTACTCCAGTGCTTAGAATTTCTTAGGAAGTGTAGTCATCGGCCCTTGCTCCACAGCCTAATTCAAGCCGTCTCCAGTTCCTTGTATTGCGCAGTTTTACTGCATCGGCCTTAACATTGCCTTCCCAGCTTGGCCGTGGTTTGCCATCTGGAAGTAGATACAGGGCTTTTATTGGTATCCTTGAGTAATCCATTCTTGGCACATACCCGGCCCAACGTAAACGTAGTAGCTTGGCATGTGTCGACAGTTTACACTCTTTGTATAAGTTGTACAATTCGTGATTGTAGCGTATTCTCCATGCATTGCGGGCGGTATATCCTTCGGAGAACATTCCTCTCAAATATATCCATCTTGTCAGCGGATTTCTGGGAAATAATCCATGCTTCACATCCATACGTAGCTAAATGAACAAATAGCCAGCACATTCGCACATATGCATATATCGATCATCTATGTATACATGAAACTAAAAACCTCGACGTGGTCCTCCCTCGTGTGACTGGCTAATAAGCATTAATTCACGGGGGTTGTTCAACTTAATTTAGCTGCTAGTGTCCGTGACATTTTTTCGCCCTTATTTTTTATGGCTTCTTCTTTCTGCCTACAGCGCTGTTTCCACTTTCTTCCTCATTTCCTCGGACCTCATCATGTGGCGTAGGATGTTTTCCGGCGTTAATGGCGCCTCGGCCATTTTGTCTAGTTCCGCCCTTTCATCGGTGAATCTCGAGCAGGCAAAGAAGACGTACTCTACGTCTTCTTCTATCGGTATTTCCTATACTCGCATGTCCACTCAGAAACTGCGTGAGGTCAAAACTCACTTCCCACGCTTCCCCGTAACCTATATTTCCTTTACCAGCTCGTCCAACTTCCCTTGCCACTCCCTTACGGACTCGCAGCGCGCAATCTGCCGATGTACCTCTCTTGGCTCCCCTCTACTATATTCTGGGTCATAGAGATGCATGCCCTCTCTCGCCAGTTTGTCATCCCCGATATCACGCACGCTGCATCTGCGGACGTGGTCTTGCACGCGCAGCATGCGCGAAGTGCACGTAACCTATATGCGGCCTTCCATTTCCTACTGTTTGCAGCCTTGTTTAACGTTGCTGTCCACACTGGCGCTGCGTATAATAGGACTGACCCAGCCAAGCGGCCAAGAAGAGGCAGTGACTCGATCTACTGCCGTGCCCTCCAAGTGTGCTTTAAAGCTTAGCCTCCGGTCGATCATTACTCCCAGGTACCTCAGAGGGGTCTGTGAGTGCATGATCTGTTCCCCTACCTTGATCCTTATACTAGGTTTTTCCATTTGCTGATCAGTACAGCGTCAGTTTTGTGCTGAGCAAGCTTCAGCCCAGCGCGATCTAGCCACGCTTTTATTTCCCAGATCGCTTCGTTCGCATACAATTCGATGTCATCTGGGCGTTTTCCTACGACAACTACCCCGAGGGAATCCGCGAAATCGAACGCCACTGCTTCCTTTGGAAGACGAAGCACCGAGATATAATTATACATTGCAATCGACAGGAGAGGGCCCAGGACGGAACCCTGCGGGACACCGCATGTTGTCCCGAACACCTTCAGACCTATTTCCGAATGACAATGAAACGACTTACCCTGAAGGTAGTCTGTAACTACTCGCACTAGGTTCTTTGGTGTGCCTAGCTTGATCAACGCCTCAACTATTATGCTCCACCTCGCTGAGTTGAAAGCATTTTTTACGTAAATGTTATATATTTGGTCCATCATTTTCCTTTACCTAGATATTCAAACCTTTGATAAGGCATAGAACTCACTAACTTTTAAAATTTGAATCTTCTAAAACAATCATTTACGACGATATTTAGCAACGTTTTAATATTATATTTTCAATTCTTAGTTCAGATGATGGCAACTTCTTTATATGGGAAAGACCAACAAATAAAATCAAAAGCATCTACAAAGGCGATATGGCCATCGTGAATTGCGTTCAGCCACATCCTAGTATCTGTCTTTTAGCTACGAGTGGAATTGATCACGAAATAAAAATATGGAGCCCATTGACTGAGGTAAAGTTTCTTCAGTTTTCATCTAAAAACTATAGAAATTAATGTCTTTTTTCTTCGTCTATATATTTTCAGGTTTCTGAAGAAAATAGCAACCGAGTTTTGTATATTGACGGTACAGTAGATTCAAATCAACACAAAATGAAATCTGATCCTTTTGATTTAAACACACCGAGCAACTTTTGCAGAAGCAGCTAGTGAGAGAATTTGACAGAGCATAAATTTGTTAGAAGTGTTTTTTTTTTGTTTGTTTTATATATATTATAATAGCAATTTGCTAAATTACTAAGTCCCTATAAAAGTAGCGTAAAATAAAATTATTAGAAAAAAGGCGTTTGTTAATTCATTTGTAACAAGATTCTAAGAAGGGTGATGTCTATTATCTTGCGCACACTCTTATTGAATCATTGTTCACAAACATCGACTTCCAATCGGTTAGGTATTATTTTACCCTGCTCCCACTAAGCTTTTCAATCGGACTCGGTTTTGAGTTATTCTCTTGGTTCCAATCCAGGTTTTGCCTAAACTTTCGATTTTTCTCATTTCTGATGGTTAGGTATTGTTAAGCTATTATTTGAAAATATACGTTCAAAGAGTAGCTGAGCGCAGCAAGCGGAAGATTCATTTGTTTGGCTGTTCGTCGCAGTGTTTAAATAACAGTTTTAAAGCTTGCAATACACCCCCACGAAAGGAGTCAAAACTCCAAAATGGCTGAAAATTGAAAACAATTTCGGAATCACAAAAAAAACGTGGCTGTCGGAGTTTTCGCGTTTTCCTTGTTTTCCTTCCTTACCGTTTAAGATGAATTTTCAAAAATTGATATATTGACCCTATAACCCCCTAAAAAATGGGCTTCCACGGTAGAAAATTGGTAGAATATATAGCCCCTTATTAAGTATTCTAAAAGGCTCTCTGCCAATTTTCCGCCTGAACCCAATCATTTCCTCTATTTCGATTTTTCCGGGTAATGAACCTATACTAGAATAGAGGCGACCAAAATGAAAGTGATGTGAACCAACCCAATGGAAGCGCACTTCTCGGTAACGACAGTGATATTGGTACGGCTAATGACAGTGAATGGCCGACATTGGGCGATGTAAGTTATAACGAGCCTTAAAAACAATAAAACCCCAAGAAAAGATTACATAACAATGAAAATTGAGGGCCAAGTATTGAGGAATGGATTATGCAAGCTTGTAGAATCGATCTGGCGGCAGGAAAGATCCCACTTGAATGGAGGGAAGGTGTATTATGTCTCCTGGAGGAACGAGACCTCAGAAAGTTTCACATCACAGAGGGGCTGAGACAAGGTGACGTGCTGTCCTATAACATAGTGTTGGAGAAAGTGGTAAAAAACCCTGGGGTAGAAACGACGGGATCCATCTTCTAACAAGTCGATACAGACAAAAGCTTACGTTGATGACAATCCATATGTGAGAATTGGGCCTACCACAGCTGTGTACATTCACAGGTTCATCTTTGGCTTGAGACCCCATCTCTTGCCATACGTCTTTTACATGGGTAGAAAGCTATTCAGGCTTTCTTTACCCTTTCCTCGATCTACCGATTGGCGCATGTGGGAATCGATGACTCTTTCTAGTGTCTTGAGCACGAAGGATGTTAGGCCTATAGTCCTTCGCGGATTCGTGACCTTTTTTCCCTATCTTAGCCATAAAGACGACCCTCGCCCGTCTCCAACTCCTGGGGACGTAGCTGAGTATCACGCAGCTCTCGAACATGATCACCAGCCATGGTACTATCAGGTATTTTCTGTAGCATGACTGGTAGTATGGCGTCCGGGTACCTTAAAGGGGGAGAAGCTATTGATCGCCCAGAGCACCTTTTCCTTTGTAATAATTGGGGAAATCTCCTTCCGGGAGCGTCTCTGTTCGTTCCATTATGCTTCATTTTCGTCCTTGCAACCGGGAAAGTGTGTGTTCATTAATAGCTCTATAGACTCGACCAGCATTTCTGTCTAAGATCCGTTCGCCTTTTTTATAAAGGACGGACTGGAGTGTTCTTTGGAGAGGATCCTGCGCGGTTGGGCAAAGTCTCCTGGACTCTCTACAGATTGGCAATACCCCTCCCAGGTATCTCTCTTGGCTGAGGCAACGGCTTTATTGTATAGTTTTAGGCAGTATTTGTAAGGCTGCCAAAGGCCTTGTTTGTAACAGCCATTGAAGATCTCTCGTGTTAACTTCCTCAGTTTCGAGAGATCTTCATTTCACCACGGTGGAACGTTTTTTTTCTCCGCCTTAATGGGCAGGATACCTTATACGCCGAGTGGATAGCATTTTCGAAAGTATTGACGTTATCATCGATTTTCTCTATAAGGTCTATCCTGTGGGCACTCTCTAGACAGTCTCTTTCTCAGGACTTTCAGTTAGCCCTTATTGTGTTTCTCTGCGGTTGAGGAGCTTCAAGGTGCAGGTTTACCCTGATGAGCGTCCATTGGTGATCCAACAAAGACACTTGATCTGATACCCTCCAGTTTTTTACTTCAAATGGTTCTGTGTCTGTAGACAGCGTGATGTCCAACACTTAATCCAAACCTTGGAAATTCTCTGTGCTTGGGAATACGAAGGTTGGGGTGTTGCCCCGGTTACACATCGCTATGTTTGAGTTAATGATATAGTCGAATAGTAAGTGCAGAAAGATCATGAGCTATGTGGGCTGGGGTCAAGTAAAGAGTAAAGGTCCCTCCAAACTCCAATCTAATTACCGTTAACTCAGTTGAAATGAAGTTGGGGAGAGGAAGGCTTTGATGTTCCTTTTAACCAGGATTCAGAGTCTTAGCTTGTCTTGATCCGAGAGGTGTTAAAAGATGTTGTATTGTCTGTCCGATAGCCCCTTTATGTTGCGTGCTCGTATCTAAGGCTCTTTTATTAACACCACATTCAGGTTTTCCTCTTTTAGGGAAATCTGGAGGCTGTTTGTGGCTATTTTGGAGTGTTGGATGTTGATCTAGGAAAGATCTCAAGCATCTTCCGGTGCCGCCTGAGCGCCGTCCTCCAAACCCGAACCCTCCGCCAGTTCCTCCACATTCGGAGATTCCTCCTTTGCGGAAGGCCTTTTAAAAATTTTCAGTTTATCATTATTGAGCCGGCTTCCACTCTTCTCCAATATCTACGGTTCCTCTGCTTTGATGCCCACCCAGTCATCCATAGCAACCGTCGGATTTTGTGCCTTGAGACAATGGATAAGCTTTTCAGGTTCCAGATTTACTTTAGGCAACCAGATGTGAACTGTAGGTCTCCTCGGGATATCCGCAGCTGGGATTAGCTTGAGACTAATGCTTTCGCATGCGTCGCAAATCTCAGTGACGCATTTGGCTAGGAAGTCCCTTAAGACCTGTTCTTCCGAGAAGGTGTTGGCGTTGTTCTACACCAGAGAGAATGTGGTTCAACTCTGATGGTTTGGCTTCCACCTCCACCCAGGTCTCGGGCCCGGCTGTGATCCACTTGCCACTGCTATGCTCGCTGCAGCAGGCCTCTTCTTGAGTGGACCCTTTGGCCTTTTGGCATCTCGTTCGGTCTTCTTTTTAGGAGAGGATTGAGGTCTTTTTTGTACTTCCCGCGAAATCTGACCTGTGCTTTCCAGGATTTGGTTTGTCCTAAACGGGTGTACGATGGCTGGCACTAACCGAATTGGTGGTCTTCGCAATTACCGTCTCCAAGTTGGAGGCGAGTAACTTTTCCTTTGACGGTGCAGTTGTACCAGTAAAATTGCTGTTGCTGTTCACTTGTCTTTTGCCGAGTGTTTTAATTGCAATTTTCCAAAACTATTTATTTAATACAAAATTTCTTTACAAGTGCAACAATAATTTAATCAGAATTGGAAAGACATAACCCGACTCGATTTCCGGTGTAATTAATTAACTCTGATAAAAGTAGATGAAAATTCCTGTTTAGAACGAGTTTTCTTCATTAAATTGATTAGGGTCTATGAACTGTTGGCGTATTTTGATGTAGTGAATATTATCTAATAAATACTTATATGCATATGGCAAGCAGGTGTCTAGCCGGCTCATTTCCAGTTGTGCATCTTAGACGCCTTCATCCTGTACCGAGTGCGAAGAAATATTTTCTGTTTTAACGATACATAATAGAGAAGTGGGTTTCGAGTTATGCTACTATAGTTCTAAAGTAACAAGTAATTTAGGGGGTAGTGTTCATCTAGAGTCCTTCTTAAAGTATTGACTGTGCCGCTTTTTTTGTTTAATCATGAGGCTACATAGTCAGAAAGTTCGTTATATGCACTTCTTAGAACTACAATAAAACTACGAAAATAGATAGACGTGTTTTTTTGCAATTAGTTTCTGAGCTGCGCGCGCAATTACACCACAAGATCATCCCACATGCCAGGCTCTATTGCTGTAGCGCGATCGATGAAATTACTTAAATGAATTATTATAGCCTGTAAGGTTAATACCTGTCCCGCTAACTAAACGAAGGTTTCTTCTATCTAATAAGCTATTTTGCACGATATATTCACCTTTCAATAGAAACAAGTTGGGGCTGCTGGGGCATAGCTGAAAAGATTCTTCTCCTCCATGTGAACAGCGACATGGTCGAGACGGATGCACGTGAAATAAAGCCAAGACCTAAGGGCAAAAAACGGGCTGCAGCAGCTTCAGCAGAAGAAGTGTAGGCAAAAAAGAGAGCAAAGAAAAGAGACTGGAGGGCTTGGATGAAACTTGAATTTGTAGAGAAAAAAGAAGGAAAAAAAAACTAAAAAGGAAAAATGAAAAATGAAAAAAAAAACGATTTTTTTTTTGCAAAAATAAAATAAAATAAAACAAAATCGCAGCAAAGTTAAGAGGAAAAATAAGAAAAATTCTTGCTTGACGTGTAGAAGAAACAAGCGGTGCGCCAGATTGTTGCAAGAGCGTTAAACCGCATTCAGTTGAGAGAAGGATCTTCCAGGATGAAGACCAACAAGTGTTTTGAAGAAGTGAAGCCCTGATAAATTGTTTAAAACACTTTATATTGCAGAATAATAATAATATAATAAATAATTATTTTATTTGAAAAATATAAAATTCATATTAGCGGTTTCCAAGTGCGCGGTCAATTTATGTGTAATTTTTTAATTGTGCTTCTTCTATTAAAAGTGTGATTTTGGTTCTTTTAAATGTGACTTAATAAAAGATGAAGAGAGATGCTATTTTGTTGCTAAATAAGTAAAAACGCTTTAAGAAGGTAAATGTATATCGTGTAAAATTAATTTATATTTCGATTATCATTTTAAAACTTATTAGAAGATTTTAATTTAAATAATCCACAGTTCAGTGGATTTGCCACATTTTCAGATATTAGAACTAAGTATAATTTAAAAACTTACTTTTGGCGGCAAAAATGCCGCGCATGATACTTAGTTAAATAAATGAAAACATGTAGGTTTTAGAAAACATGCGGAAATTTAAGATTCGAATGCAAAAGAGCCTCTCTAAGATAAATCAATCGAACCAACCGGGGCTAGACGATCAATGTTTCAATTGCAATATTGCATTGCAGTACATCGTCTAGCCCCTGCTCCAATATTGCATGCAACAATTGATCGCCTAGCCCCGGTTAGTTCGATTGATTTATCTTAGAGAGGCTCTTTTGCATTCGAATCGTAAACCTCACACAAAATCTGAAATTATCATTTAACATTCAAGACTACTTATCAGACTGTAGAGTAGAGTAAAATATAATTAATACATCAGTTTGTTATAACTTAAACGGAATTTATCCAATTAGAATCAACGGATGCGCATCATATTAATTAGTTACTTAACGGCTAATATTACTATAACGTTCAAGTAATTCCTTCGAGTACTTTGCTCGAATCAGATTAACTTTTAACAAAGCGCAATGGTTGGTATCTAAAAGCCACATTTATCCGCCTATTCAAAATTGTGTCCAGTCTTAAGTCACAAGTTTTCGTGCTTGTCATTGAAAGTTTGATTCTTGTGACTGTTTTGATATCCTAAGCCCTCGTTTATGGATTATCTAAATTGTCAGTGCAAAATTAGAATGGCAAATTGCCTCAAGTTGAAAGTCAACAAACAGTTGTGATTGCGTTGTGATTTGTGACTGCTTGTAGAGTCCGGGTATTACTAGAATTTTGCGAAATTGAGAAGCTTCTTGTCTCGTATAAATAGGTAGTTGCGTAGAAAATCTTATAAAAACGACCAAATTTTCAATTTTTCAAAAATTCCAAAGGGGTTACATTTTAAATTGTTTCTTAAGTTTTCTAAATGAGTTTCCCAGTTATAAACCGTTCTTACAAAACATGGCGGCAATGTTTAAAAAAAGTAGATCGTTCATTACTAAAAAAGCAATGAACCGATCTTGTTGAAATTTTTCGTTCTTCGCCGGGACTACATAAACATCATCTTTCCAGCCGTCTTTGTGCAGTGATTTGAAAACTTGGGAAGCTATTTGCAAGAGGGCTTATTTTTTTAGAGAATTTCCTTACGAAGAGCTTTCCCAAAGCATATGTTAAACTTAAAGTTATCAGGAATTATTTGTTTATTTGCCTATTATATTCACAATAAGTTAATTAAAAAGTTATGCGGTCAAATCGTGGGCAAACTTAGGCTGTTAAAACACCCTAAAACGAAGCGATTCCAATAATAATCTCGCCTACCGGCCAAAAATGCATTTTTTTACATTTCTTCCTTCTCGTCGACTAGTCTAAAAGTTCCTATTTTGAACACAGTCTGATGCGTTGAAGTTATACCCAATTTCATTTTTATATCATTAGAGGGTATATGGTCGAATATCCTCATAAGCTTCTCATAAAATTCGTCCTTTTCTTCTTCAGATTTTTCCTCCGTTGGAGCATGTGCATTGATTATGGAGATTTTGCGAAATTTTGTCTTAATTCCCAATGTGCACAGTCTCTCACCGAATGAATGGAAGTCCAGAATTTGGGGCTTTAGAGATTTATCGACTACAAAAGCTACTCCCTCATCCCTCATGTGCTTTCGCTAAAAAGTTTGGTATGAATTCTAACATATATCCTTGTTAGTCCACCTTGTTCCTTGTAATGCTGCAATTTTTACTTTGTATCTTTCTAGTTTCAAGAGCAGAGAGCTTAGAGCTCCTGCGCTGTTCATAGTCCTTACGTTCCAAGTAATTAAATCAAAGTCCATATTTTGTCGCTTTAGTTTTAGCTGTGTGATCAATCCGGTCCGAGGACTTCTTAAAGAATTCTTGGCAGTGGATTTTTGCGGAATTTTTTCTAGTTTTTACGAGTTGAACATTCGCGTTCGCCCTTTCATCTCTTCTCCTTCTTTAACGGCTCTACAACCGGGATCCGGTCCTGGCCTCTTGCAACTATTCTCTCCACCGATCCCGATTCTGAGCCGATGTCATCCTGTTTGGAATCCCTTAGCTCTGAACGTCCTTGTCTACACCATCTTTTCAGCGGAGGTTGGGTCACCTCTTCTTCTTTAATAGCTCTACAAACGAGATCTGGTCCTGGCCTCTCACAACAAATTTGTCGTCCACTGCACTTTAAAACACTAGAGGTTGACCCGCTTTTTAGTCCCACTCTCTGTCATATCCCGCACTCAAAACCAAAGCATCTCCAGAAGTGCACTATATTTACACTTATGGTGAACTACCGGAGCCGCTCCACCCCCACAGCGAAAGATACGACAAAATGCGACTCCAAAGCAAATCCACCTCCATTATTCTAAAATACGGAGCCATACCACACTTACATTGAACGACACAGATGTTGCTCGTTCCGTAATGATTCTTTTTCCAGGGTGAGGTTATTAGCCTCCCACCAACATTACTTGGAAGGGACTAGTCCGATTATATTAGCCTATCCTGTCTCATAAAATAATTACCCCTGGCCACCACCAGGAATTTATGATCGCACTTCCGTCAGTCCGAAATAATTACGGCACGTGCATGTTATGCTATATGTTGTTCTCCGTATTTCGCTGATGACTGACCACCGGCATGCTTTTTAGAGAGTTGTTTAGTAATTTGGTACAGCACTTTACTGCTGCCTGTGTTTGGCGCTTTTTGCGTTTTTCTGCGAGCTCATTTATCTTTTGCCTTTTATCACGACACCTCTCTGTCCTTCCCGGTGTAATTGGGAGTAATCCCGTTCAAGTTGGTGACATCTTTCCGGGCTGCTTGTGGAGTTCAGAGTCCTTCTGCGTTCTTTTTTTGCCAGGTTGTGTCCAAGATACAGTGTGGCATGTTTTATCGGACATAACCGATGCTCGTATCCACTGCCGTCAATATAGCGTCCTTTGCCACGAACTCCACAGATCTTCAAAATTCGTCAGAAACGGTTTCCTGGTTTAATATTTGTTGCCGGTTCCCAGCAAATTCTCGCCTTTTAATGCTCTCTCGGCGACGGTTTATGGCATCGCGTTGGACATTTCTGATCGAGAGCTCCTGACATCCTCCAGAATAGTTCTCCATCTGCGACTGACGGCCACGTGATCTATCTGATTTCTCGTTCTACCATCGGCCGATACTCAGGTCTCTTTGTGTATCTCCTTGTGGCAAAAGTAAGTGTTGATGGGAACTACAAAAGTTAACGAAAAGCTTACCATTGTTATTGGTAACTTGGCTTAGGCCTTGATTTCCAATTGTGCGATCAAGGAAAGTGTTGTTGGGGCCGATATGTGCGTTTAAGTCATCCATTAATACAATGATGTCTCCCCTTGAAATAGATCGAAAACCTCATTTAGTCGCATATAGAACTCGTTTTTGATGTCATCGTCTGCGTCTTCAGCTGGATCGAAGCATTGGACCACCGTAGTACTTCTTAGTCTGATACGCAGGCGCATGGTCATAATACTTTTAGAAACTGGTGAACAGCTAATGAGGCTGCACCTGGCTTCTTTGGTGAGTATAACGCCAATGCCACTCCTACGGCTTTCAATCTCGTTTCTCACAGAATATAAGACGGACTCACCGTTTGGCAGATATGTTCCACGCATCGTGCCATCTGGTCTCCCTAAGCCCATGATCTTGATTTTATATCATACTTCATCCAGCCGTCCATCAGCAAGCAGTGTTCTCACATTGCATGATACGAATCATGTCCTTGTTAAAAAAGCAAAGGTCGTCGTTGTGATGTCCAACCTGTTCCGATTGTTTTATTGTTTGCCGATTCGTAGCAATGGTGTTTTTTATGAGAGCGGGTTGCTAACCCTTAGCCCAACCAACATAAACTCTGTTTTGTTGCTCAGAGAGCTCGCCATTCACCCGCTAGCTCCTTCCGAAGTAGTACTCCAGGGGCACCGCGGGGAGGTAGGATTAGGACCAGTGGCGGTTCGTAAGGTTCAGGATAAGGGAAGAAATGTGCAAACCGAACAATACATAGAAGGCTTTGGTGTGAGTGTGAGTTCAATTAAATTGAATGCGTTGAAGTTTTCACGTTGATTTTCTGTGGCAAAGAAGCTGGAGATATTACAGTTTCCCAATGTTGTGTAAAGCCTCGGCCACGAAAGGAGCGGCGAGAGGCACTTTAGTATTTACTACTATGCCGCTCGTATCGTGGCAAGGGCTTTACTCTTTGCATACAGTAGTAAGATAAATTTCAATGGTACGTTTTATATAAGAAAATTTGTACATTGCATGCTTAGTGTTCCCAGAGGAGGAAATATATTAAGAGACTAAGAAGCTCGTTCCAAGTAATAAAAAATAAGCATTTTCCGTCGGCTAATTTTATTCGGCGATCTCCAATAACTCGTACATTATTCTGAAGTAAAAAAAACTAATTAGCATTTAAATATTGCCTGGTAGCGTAATACTAGTAAACAAATTTAATTTATGTTCTAGAATAAGCAGCTCTTAAAAATACGAGCCAAGTGAATAAAATTTGTAAAATGCTTTTAATGAACTGTATAAATTATTTTTGTCTGCCTTATTTTCAAGAATGCATATGTAAGTCTATGATAGTATAAGAAAAGCTCGGAAGATACTCTATAAAAGTGTTTTCTTGCAAATTTCCATAATACCAATGTATTCTGTATTCTGTTAACATCCTACGGTATTGCATTCTAAAACGTTTAGCACGAAGTTCTTTCGTACAACTCCGTACATCATTTTTACTTTTACTTCAATGCACTTGCATTTATCTGAAACAATTCATTACGATAGTTTACATTCTTCCTAGCCTAAGTGTTCTGTGCATACTATGGAACTACTATTTCGCAAAAAACTATAGTACACGTACCGTAAATAGGCATTTCTTGTTAATAAACAGCGAATAGCTCCTTCCATGGGGCTATAGTTTAAGTCTGGTGTCTGGAGCATTGATAGATCCCACCACAGCTCTCGACAGCAGATAAGCGCCCAAGGGCATGCAGTATTTAAGATAATCCATATTACATAAAATGTATTCATTATTCTACCTGACGTCTTTAAATAGCACCAGGCCTTAGCCAATCAATTCGATAAATCTTTCATATATGAACAATATTTTAAAATTAATTAAAGAACTGCTTACATGCAGCGAATTAAGTACAGACAAAAATGGAAGGCGAAAAAAACAGTATAAAATAAAGGAACGATGCAAAAAGATGATTAACCAGCCCTAGCCCGATGCTTCGTCAGTCCGTCCTAAAAGGCCCAATGGTGGTGCTTCTCTCTTTTCCATTTTACCCAGGCAAGAGGGAAAAAAGACTGTCCACCAAGGAACACGACTCTTAAAAACAAAACGGCAAAACCTGTGGTTTGCTGCAATTGGCAACACCTTGGAAGCAAAAAAATGCGAAGACGTTCGACAACCTTTGCCGTGAATTTTTTGTTCTCAAGGACACTGTCTCGCGGCGCATGGTCACGCATAAGCCCAGCGCGGGGTACTGGGACGTGGAGCACGAGGGCAATTTTGCTTCAAAGTCTTATTCCCAGCTTCCCACGTCACTGACGGCTATTCCCAGCTATATTAGCACAGTTTTTGCTCTGGTGCATCTGCGCCAGTGTGGGGCAGTGCGGTGCACAATATTCCATCCCGATGCTTCTCTGATGCTGAACTACTGGGGGGAGAGACTTGGCTTGGCGTTGGGACTGTGTGGAGTTGGAGCTCTCAAAAAACCATTGATGATGCCCCTAAAGTATTTGCGGTCATTTTTTGGTATCTGCTGCGGCTTCGCGCAAATATCACGTCGTCGCGGCCGCATCTTGGTGGTGTTTATTTTTGACCAAGACCCCAAGACCGTAAAATCTTAGAGAGACAGGAAAAGTGCGTGAGGCTTTTGCTGCTTGGCCATTTCTACCTCGCATCGCTGAGTGCAGTGCATTGTGCAGCAGAGTGAGTTACCGCCAAAAATCTGTATTGTCTTTATATGGTCGGGGATTTTCTTCTGCAGTTTTCTTTTCTTTTTTTTGCTTTGGCGAAGTAAATGAAAGAGAATTCCTTTTTAAAATGCATTGTGCATGGTGAACTTGATGACGAGTTGTATGAATTTGATGATGATTAGTACAGAAGTTTTTTTTTTTAAATAAATTGACGGTTTTTGTAGTAATTATGTTTGGGGTGAATCTTTTTTTATGGCTTGAATATGGAATTAAGAGAAATATCGCTGGCAAAATTTATAGTTATGGAATGGCGACCGTTGAACGTACTTAAGTCTAGATTAGGTGAATCTAACAAAATTTTAGCAAAATCAAGTACTGAATTTAACCAACCTGAAATATCTGCTTTTAACATATTGTTGAATCACTAAAAGCGCATCAAAATACTCGAGTGTAAAGTATTTTACCTAATTTAGCTTTTGGTAACTTTCTGGCCATTTCAATATATGTAAGCTGCCTTGAAGTAACTGGCAAAATCCAAGGTAACGAGCATTATATCCCACTTTCATCAATACTAAAAATATATAAATGCACGAGAAAAAAGGGATAGGCCATTTATATATGTAGATATATTACCTTTATTAAACAATTTAAACTAGAGTTTATCGAAATTTTTAAATAATAAACTGCACCACATTCAATTGTCACTAAACTGTTGAAGGGGTGATTGCAGCGCCATAGTCGAGAAGCTAAAAACATCGCACAGAAACAAAAGTTTTTTTTTAATGTTTTTGGAAAAGTAATTTGGCGAATCTTATCTCAATATGAAGAAATCAACTAATTAGGTAAGTATTTATATTTAATATTTTAACTAAATTGAATTATATTATAAAAAAGTGAAGATTTGCGGGCATGACTTCAGTATTTTCATGTTTTACTGATTAAACAGTTTCGGGGCCTGGTAACTCCACCACCGTTGGCGATATTTGACGGCCAATGGGAGCTGGAGTTCCCAAGTACCGACGGTTTTTCATCAATTAAGAAAGGAAAATCCTTGTTGATTTTTGTTTGTTAAAGACAGTTAAAGAAAAGTCTTATTATTAAATTATTTTACAGAATTTTTATATACTAAATATTTAAAAAAGGTTTTTGTATACTTTTTCGTTAAAAGAAAATTAATGCTTCAGTACTCGAAAGTTTGAAAATCTCAAGAACTCGAGTGCCTGCTTGAAGCGGTATATTAGCTGAAATGACCTTGGGTTCTTGGGATGAAAATGCACTAATTGTTTATATAACATATACAAAACTTGAAAACAGTTTCAACAACAGTTTCCGGTGAAAATATTAAAATACAAAAACAAGTGAAAAAATAGTTGAGAGTTGTTACAGGATTTTCCGCCAAGTTTACTGCAGATGATTGTATACGGTAAGTTGATAATATTTTTGATCAATAAAATACTTCCAAGTAGTTAGTATTTCTCAGCTGTAATTTTTTTAAGGCAGTGTCTATTCGCACGACACCCGTTTACCCGTGTACCCGTGTCGGGTACCCGTGTACCCGTGTCGGGTTTTTACCCGGGTGTACACTCGGGGGGTTGGGTTTTACCCGTGTGCCCGTGTACCCGTGTAAGGGTGGTTTACCCGTGTACCCGTGTGAGGGTGGTTTACCCGTGTACCCGTGTAAGGGTGGTTTGCCCGTGTACCCGTGTAAGGGTGCTTTACCCGTGTACCCGTGTAAGTTCGTGTACCCGTGCAAGTTCGTTTTCCCGTGTGCCCGTCCGAGTTAGTTCATCCGTGTAGATTCATTCGCTCGTGTCAGCTAATTTATCCGTGTGCCCGTGCTCGAACAGTTTCACTTGCCCGTGTGCCCGTCTAACTAAATTCATCCGTGGGTCCGTATGCCCATGCAAGTTTATTTACCCGTGTGCCCGTGTGCTGTTCAAGTTAATTCATCCGTGTGCCTGTGAAGATTCATTCGCCCGTGTGCCCGTGCCATATAATTCGGCCGTTAATCCGTGTCAGTTAGTTCGCCCGTGTGCTCGTGTAGGTTATGATAACCGTGTGCCCGTGCAATTTTAATAGCCGTGTACACGGATAAATTAGCTGACACGAGCGAATGAATCTACACGGGCACACGGATGAACTAACTCGGACGGGCACACGGGGAAACCACCCTTACACGGTTAAACCACCCTTACACGGGTACACGGGTAAGCCACCCTCACACGGGTACACGGGTAAACCACCCTTACACGGGCACACGGGTAAAACCCAACCACCCTTACACGGGTACACGGGCACACGGGTAAAACCCAACCCCCCGAGTGTACACACGGGTAAAAACCCGACACGGGTAAACGGGTGTCGTGCGAATAGACACTGCCTTTTTTTAAACGGTCCCCGATAGTTAATGTTCCAAAAACACCGATGTCACGGTTTTTGTAGTTATACACCCATTACATTACATATTTAGTCTTTCGCACCCCCGTCGAGGTAAAGCGGCCCCCACACTTTCAGTTTAACTGCGCAGTTTATCACGTGTGATATCATGTATGAGCGATAAACTGTGGGAACTGTGCAGTTTTGAATTATTTCCACTCAGTCCTGAGCCTCTAGGCTCTCCGTTGCTCCGATAAATTGCGCAGGTCAGACAATTTATCGTTCAGTTCTCTCAATTCCGCCCATTTGCCATTATTAAAAAGATGTACTCAAAACAACGAAACTGACGAGACTGAGCAAAAAAACCGTACAACGAACTGACGAATCCACACACTTTCAGTTCAGTTTATCGAACAATTTTTTTTACACAATTCAATTGCGCAGTTAAAATCGATTTGGAACTCATATGCCAAATCTCCCTGGGATCAGCGAAGCCACGATGGAGGATAGTCAATCTTCTTCTCGTTTTACATTTATCTATTTAATTGACTTAACTGTTACTCTGGGTGTTTGTCCAGCTTTGAAGGAATAACCAGTCTGCCCAATTCTTTATAGCCGATTTTATGAGGTAGCTGGCTAAGCTGCAAAAAGATTACGGACCAACAGATGATGATTTTGCCCCTACTCTTGCCAGGCCATCGGCAATATCGTCAATGGTCCTGGGATCAATATCAGGATAACATTGTGGTTCCTGCTGAAGGATTGTAGAAATAGGAGACAATGCTGCAATGCTCTTAAGCAAAGCAAGCTTGAATGTCCGAAAAATAACGATCTAACGATTCATTTGGAGCTCTATTAATACAAATCTGGCACATACCTGGATGACGAGTATGTTAACAGTGTCGTCAATGAATATTTTGCCGTCCGTCTACTAAAACGTGGTGTTTCCTTTGAAGCGGGCAATACTACGCCCATTCTATTTGCTTTGAAGTTGTCTACCCTTTCTAAATTGTTGCAAATATATAGATAATAAAAGTCTTTTTCTTTTAAAACTGTAAAATCAACTTTAAATCTTCAACATATTAAGATTTTGAATTTTGTTGACAAATTTAAAACGTATAAGCTATCATCAGTAACTGTTACAGTATTGCCTTTAGCATGTCGCTATTGGGCCACTGGTGTAAGGGTCGTCAATTAAGAATTTCCAATGCCCCAATAGTGGCTACTTTGTTTGTTAACAAAATTGGCCAATGATGTAGGAATTGCGTCAATGCATTGCAACGTGTATCATATCCTTTGTCATTTTTTTGACATTGAGCAGTCGACGAATAGACGTAGGCACTTCGCACACAAGCCGAGTGATTTGCAATCCCAATTGGTCACCAAATAGTTGCGTATGCAACTGGGGTTGCATATCATCTGTTGTTTCTGTATACCGTGACCCAAAAGAGCTGCCAAATAAAATCTGCCTGAAGCATAAACGTACTATCTTCATGGACTATATTTTTATTAGTTAGTCTGACTCCACTAAGCCTTCTTTACATGATGCTATAAATACCCTCGAAGGTGGCTTCCTTGTTGGTAGGACGCATCGTATAGCCGATGCTCAAACGACGAATGTGCAATGTCAAGCGTCCAATGTTCGTGCTTGCACACGTTCCTGCTGTTGTCGATATTGAATCAATCTTGGAAGCCAACAATCGAATGGAACATTCACCGAATCGTGTAGCCAGCTTTAAGGCCGAATTACAATTAATGAATCTACGTGGATTGAAATGTCAAAAGAATGAATAGAAGCGTACAGGAAAGTGTACTGATTACAATGAACGGATCTGTTGGAGTTTAAAATTTTCGAGCTACCTAGCACCTATCCGAAAAATGTTGTACTACGTGCGCAACAGACACAATCATATTTAGAATACCTCTCATACCGCGCATAGATTTTGACGATCTCAGGTAATTGGTACCCTGGGCAGAAATTGCCCATCGATTTTGTCATCAATATAGCAAAATTGGCGCTCACTGTGCAGTCCAAAAATTCACAAATTGGTTTAGGGGCGCCAAAATAATAAATAATACTTCAAATAAATACATTTCCGCTTGAGATGAACATTGGCAACATTAGAAGACAGACAACACTACTGATTTGATGCTGAAAGTAATATATTAATGCAAGGTTAACAATTCACTGTAACGTTTCTTTATAAACGATGCTTGATGTTTCACCTGTGAGTATTACAACGTTTGTGTCATTACTAAGTTGAGTCGACTTAGTTGAGTTGATATTTTGCAAATCCTCAAAAATGTCGCTCATCACAATTTCCGTGTCTATTACGAAGCTAGCAACTCAATATGATATCTTTAATCTCAGAACATTTTCTATATCCTATCTTGAGAAGAATAGTACAGAATTCTGAGTTTTGCGATTGCACTCTCGTATTTTGCTTTAAATTGCGTTATTCAATCTTTCCCTAAATGAGTGATCATTTTAGACACGTGCATTAGTTTCATCGGCCCCATATCTGTCGGGACAACTGGCAACGTTTGCCCGAAATCTATGCCAATAAAACAACTACTCCCCAAAATAATTGGTTTTTACTTCTAAAATCTTGCAGTGTTCTGTCAATGGCTTCAATAGATACTTTATTTGCCATGGTACCATCATATAGGCTTGTAAAGATTTAGCTTTGTGACTGTTTTTAGATATATTGCACGCAGAATTTTCCATATATCTTCTTCAAACGGTATCTTAAACATAGAATGAGCTCTTTTTCCTTATGTGAGTAAAGTTGCAGTAATCTCTGCTAATTTCCTGATCTCATATTGGCCCAACAACCTACTTTTCGAAATGTAAAAAAGCTTGGGACTCTTTACCTATATGTATTCTTATTTTATTAACACCGGAACTTTTCGCTAGTGGCCCACGCTTTTTTACATTTCGAAAGGAAGGTTATTTCCATATACTGGCTAGAGCAATAAAAAGTTTACATTCAAAATTATTTTTACTTTTTAGTTCATTCTGAAATAAAACTATATTTTTAAGTTTTTTAAACTATATTTTTTATTTTCTACTTTTTAGTCTGAGAGCGTTGTAAGAAAAAAGGTAAATAGTATTGTTATTTTGTGTTGGCCGCCATTTAGAATTTGATATGACGCCACACAACTAATAGTATTCTATTGTTACACCCTTTCATTTGATACCCTTACCGACCGCGTTGTAAATAAAAATCGAATCCGCCATTTTGGATTGGGCGTCATTTTGAAATTTGAATGACACCACATTGGGATGATGATAGGTGCCACCTAATTTCTACCTTTATCCCCAAGTTTCGTAAGGCCCAAGCGCTAGAGCGCACCGTCTAAACCGATTCTAAAACATGCCTGCGAAAATAATCGGAATTAATCGTTCCCGAGATTAGTCCGGCCAAACAGACAGACATACAGATAGACTTTTAAAAATACTTAATATCATGTAAATAACCATATGAACTTGGAAAAACACAATTCTTTTGAAATCACAGGCAGACACTCCAATTATATTTATATAGATTTCCATTATATTAGTTTAAAATGTAGCAATGGTAGTTAAATGGACCGTCATTTTATACAGGCGAGGCAAAGACTATAACCTAAATGGAATTGCACCAAAAGTTTGTATACGCGTAGATACTTCAGGTGTATAAGTGTAGATACTTCAAAGGTGTGATTACATCCGTCTATATAGAAATAGATTGCGTTTGCGTTGGGCCGGTCATGTTCAAAGGGCGACGCAAGGATACCGAAAAAGTCCCTGAATCTACTACATACGTTAAGGCTGATGCAGCAAAATTCCTCAACACAATAAACTGGAGGCAAGCTACGGATCAGAGAGACGTCTGGTGGAAGAAGCTGGTGGTAGCCATGGCTTGAATTGGGCTGTACAGCTATCGATGTAAGAATATAGAAAAATATATTCCCTTAAATAATGCCTTTTTTACTAACATAGCTTTCTTTTTCTATAGTATATAGAAATAAAATAAATAAATAATTTACCTTTAAAGTGGGTCTTACGGAGCGTTTAAATGCAGGATCGAACCGGCCGTACCAAACAAGTACCAAATAAACGAGGTCGGGACTGAGCCATTTTCCATGTCTTTTTGGTCCTGATTTTGAGGTAGACCATAGCATATAGACACATAAACTGTTTAGGACCTTAACAAAGCCCAAAACATAATCTTAGTGCAGTAATTTTTAATAAACTGCCGAAAAAAGAAAGTGAAATTTAATGTTAATATTGAAATATTTTCACAAGATTGCTAAAACATTTTATTATATTCGACGTGCAGTTTGCGAACGCTTGCCAAGTCTTGACAAACATGTGAATCCGGCATTATATTATATTGATTGTGATAAGGTCAAAGGAGCAGGTGGTCGAACGTCACCATTCACCCAAGGTCGTGTTGGAGGTTGTAGCCGAGGTTTGAACATGGTTTAGACGCTCATGCCAAAACTTCAAACCGATTTTCTGTGATCACATATTTTGCACAAGGCAAACTTTTTGGCGTACACACGTAAGGATTCACTTGTGCAAATTGATTTGCGCAAGCCAGCTGGCACAAACAAATCGTTGCGTGTAAACCGGCCTTTAAAACCAAGATTTGAAATCACCCTTGGTACGACCAATCATGTCGTTCAGGTCATGGATTAATGCCTAGTAGTAAGCTTAGTTTGAAGGAGATAAGATAACAAGCTAGATGTGGGGGGTCTTGAGGGCGTTGGAGCAGATGGCGATAAGCCTTAAGGCACAAACATATTGGCGCGGAGGTCGAGACGGCAGTCATCTGCGACAGAATTTCCCATAAATTTAAAATTAAATTAAATGTATGGAAAATTCTCTCGCAGTCGCAGGCGACTGCCGCCACTGTTGTGCCTTTATGTTTGAACATTAGGGTATAGCTAGGATAAACGAATTTCTAGTCCGTCTCAAAGTGCGGGAAAAGTCGATAAGTAACTTTCTGATTCAATTTCAGCGGTTAACATCATAATAGCACACTATGCAACTCGTAGTCCGCTTTGCGGACCAAAGATTACGAACACGAGTCCCACTCGTAAAGAATATTACGTGAAAATCATGTGAAGAATGAAATATCAGGAACAGAGGTCCTAACCCAAGCTTAGATATTTGCCATAGCTGTGTAAATGTCCGCTTTGCCTTGTTGTAGATTTTTTGATCGAGCATGGCACGTGAAGTTAAAGTTTTGATCGAGCATGACACTCGAAGTTAAGTGATATTGACGCAGCTAACTAGTAAGTTTGTTTTATTGTGAATCATCAGTGCTTCTTTAAAATCTTATGGACGTATGTTTCTTTCCAGTAGCAAAAGCTCATTCGTTTCGATAAAATAATGTTCTTACTGGCTAAGATTACAGATTATAAAAGTGACTCTTTCACACAAGAACTTCTTCAAATTCTTTTTAAGAACTTCTTCGATATTAAAGCGTAAATGCATACAGCTCGATAATTGTAAAACACCATGAACATGGTAAATTTTTTTCTTGAGTTCCATCAAAATATCGTTAGTTTTCGTGTTCGGGACTTCTTATTTCAAGCAGAGTCTTAAAATTGTTGGGTGCTTGTTGTAAACGTAAAGCAGACTTCTTTGATATTTCTACTGGATTATGGGTGAATTTTATGCTTCTTGTTCTATGCAACTATTGAACAAGAGTCTAATAATTTTGATTTTCTCATTTAACAATGATAATAGAGGTAAACTCATCCATATATGTTATATTGAATGAATAGTTGAACTAAATTTTTGTGATCGCATTTTTTGTATTTCTTTTCATGTAAAATGTAAATGTGAACAAAGCCATATAAATGAAAAAAAAAACAACCCCGCTTGTGTAGCTCCAGAACAAAGGAACTCCTATCAAATTAGTATGGAAAACATTAATTACATTGAAACTCGAAAAAATTCATGAAGAAAAAAAAAACAAGATCTTCTCATCCTTCGATCAACGACGATCATATTATGGTACGATCAGTTTGCAGAAATAATACATAAATTCATGGAAGTTTTCCAGTTTGGACGTTTTTTTGTTGTTGTTGCTGGCTGTTCTTCAGGCAGAAACTATCTGCAAGAAACTTGGAATACTTTAGCTACCGCGACAACGGTTGAATGGAGAAGAAGCGTTCTTAGGATCAATTTAAAATTGGAGTTGGAACATGAAGATGGCGAGGATCATTGCGGGCAAAAAGTGGCTACGATCAGAGAGGCTGCACCAGAAGGAATGCCACAAATATGGCCAAACAACTAATCGCCGTCCATTCCTGATTTGATACCGCGAGCAGCAAGCAAAACTCTTGCAGCTAAGGAACTGGTTATTTTCAATTGAACGCCGGCACAGCCGCTGCTGTCGCAACCGTGCACTTGTTGCATTTTATTGAAAACCAGTTTGGTAGTTGCCAATTATCATTTATTGACGCGACTCCACGACTTAAAAATTATTATGGATCTCTTAGCTGTTCTTTTCATAGGCAATCTGTATATACATACAAACATATATGCAGAGGATTGGCTGTTAATGAACTTGATTTCAAATTTCTAAGTGAATTTATATCAGAGCGTCTAGGTAAACGTAATTATGCCACGACTTTGCATGCTCGATGCAGTTATGATGCAAGAGTGGCTTAGAGATGTCTTATCAGAGTCCGTTTTTGTATTTTAGTAGTTCTTATGCAAAATTGCAGTAATGCGATATTAAAATATTCCTTCATTTTGCAGTAGCGATATTCCCTTTTTTAAACTGCTTTAGGGAGGCTTAAATGATTAAAATTAAATATGGAAGCTGTTGTCGTACTATGCAAAGAAAAAGGTATACAATGCAATTCCCCCCATACTAGCACACCAACTTCGCCGTGTTCGACACATTGAAAGTAATGTGGTAAGGAGTACAATACACTTTGGAGAACGGCTCGAACGTTCCGAGAAGAAAGCAAGCAGTGCGGCTCGATGTTATTTTTACAAAAATCCTCCAATTATCTTTTGTATAACATTCCGTGTACTTGTACGCATAAAGCAGTCGAACAATTTTGTAAGTTGTAATTAACGATCATTTTCCATTTACCCTTTCGCAGTTGCAGTATAAAAATCAAGGTGGGTGGATTATCTTAATTGATTTTTGAATTTGGATTATCGGTTGAAAAAAAATGTAAAAAGAACTATGGCAAGGAATTGTGGAGGCTTTTGAAGTGCTGATGTTAGCCCTTGACTTCAAGGTTACTGTTACCGCTCTAGGTTAAGGCTTTTTTCATATATGAAGATTTTCATATCAAGTATAGATTGGATTGTATATATTTTGGGCTCACACAGAGATATCACCGCTGCTTTTCAGACATCCAAACTTCTGCTACTAACAAAATTTCATGGATATTTTATCATGAGTTATAGCCATCCGAGTGTAGTATATTTTGGGTAGGCAATTAAAAGTAGTATAGCTGTGATGGTACTAGCGCAATGACGTTGTTGGTTGTGCTTACGGGTATGGAAGGGGCCTAAGATTTGAGTGAACGCCACCAGCGGGAACTGGATTTGTATTTTTCGTTAATACTCGCGTTTGGGTCTTGGATTGTGTCTTGGGTGATCTTTCCCGCAACTTTGCACGCGGTTCGGGGGCAGAAACGATTCATGAAGCTCTCAAAGGCGAATTTAATGGGGCGATAGGGCCGATCTCTCAAGCACTCCACGTACAACTGCCCATGAAAAAAACATGGCAATTCAAGGTTTAGTCCACACACTTCTAAAGATTGGTCTTGCGATTGCAAATGCAAAGCGAACAGGAAATTGGACACGCTTAAATTGAAACGGCAAATCGGTTGGAATCCACGGTATTCTTTGAATCAGAACATACTCGCCCGTTAACTTTCCTATGATTATCATTGTTTCAATTACGTTGTTTATCAGCTTCTTAACAGCGATTCTTATTCTATTACATAATTTTGGTTGGTTCAAATTGTGTAACATGATTATCACTGTCGGAAATCCCCGGCCAGCAATCATCGTACCTCCCACTTCCGCTAGGTGCCTCAAGGAAAAATATTTCTCCGTTGCTGACTGCTATCATCAATGTATCATATGCGGGTTTCTGGTGCTAATTCAAAATTCAGACCTTTGCTCGTATTGTCGTTTTTGTTCAAATTCTCGATTGAATACATCGTGCATGGGGCGATTCGGTGCTGGCATTCTTAATTTATGCAATATCTTGGCGGACATTATCAGACATAAATCCTCTATAGAAATGAAACTTCGTTTTGGATCTACGCGTTAAATCCAAGTTCGCTGTTATTGTATGCAATCGATGCAAAATATCTTCAGACAACAATATTTCCGTGTATTTTTCAAATATTTTCTTTCATACAAACCTTGTCAGAACATCTACAAACACAAAAAAAAATCAGCCAAGCCTTTCGATCGGTCGAGCTGGTCTCAAGCGATGCTCCGACACACATGTGGAATCGGAATACAATTGGCAAACTCATCGGCCATTTTGAATTTATAAGTTTTGATCATAAATTCGTTATTTACAACATAAAATCCCTTAGATATCCACTTTCATTGGAATCGGAATACAGTTAATAAAATTCGTGCGCCATATTGGCGCGGCCATTTTGAATTTATAAGCTCTGATCAGAAATTTTTTATTTGCTACCTTGAAAAAACCCAGATACCGATCTTCATGCAAATCGGAGCACAATTGGCAAATACATATTTCGGCGACCATTTTGAATTTCTAAAAACGAGGTGCATCATGGAGCACTCCAAGAACCTTCTTGCAAAATATTTTTCTCTTGTTTAATTTTTTCTTCATCCTGTGACCTATGTTTCGATTTTACCAGTTTTGAAGGTTTTATACTTCCTTAGTATCACTTGTTTTAATAATATCCTTAATCAGTTTTTCGTCCATGTTGATATACTAACGGATACAGCTACCCTGATAGATAGCTATACAGAAGTCAGCTATGAGAATTCATATTTTGTCTTTCCGATAGTTTGCGCACAGTTCCCGAAACTGATGAAGGTGAGCAATATTTTAAAAATGAATGATCAGAAGATTGAAGATACAACAGATGATACACTCTGTGCTGAAAGTCGAATCGTTACGACACGACAAGTCATTTGAATTGACGAAAGTGACGTTTCAGTCGAATAACGACTTTTAATACAGGCGCCTAAACTCAACCTAGCATCCAGCTCAAAACCGAGTTCGATGGAGAAACTTTATGAAAGTCTATGCTCCCAAGAAAGATAAAACATTATAGCGATCACAACGCGATATATCTAGATCAGTGAAATATCTATCTTCAAGCCCGGATTATGGATTTACGGATGCAAAACATAATGTCTAAAAGTTTATAATATGTTGTGTGTTGATAAATGTTTAAGAAAAGTATGTGGAATCTTTTGACTTAATATAATTAATTGAGGTCAAATATCAGCCAAACCCGTAAATTATAACATTATTAGTAGAAAATGGAACTTAGCCACATCCTAAGAAAATATACAGGTTCTATAATAACGTGAAGGGACGCGCTAAATACCATCCTCTGCCTTCTTCCACTGTACCTCCACACTAAGTACATAGCCTTTTGTAGCGCGATATTAGTTGTAGACTCAAAAAAAATGGGGTAAAGCCATATGAATGCAGCATAATTCCTGGTATGATTGAAGAGGGCTGATTCCAACCATCACCGACTACGTTTCTCTCAAGTTGTAGTTGAGCAAGAAGTTCAAAATCCCACAAGACGGGAGTGAAAAGGCGGACACGTTTTAGAAGATATGGGCACTGCAATCTACACACAGATGAACTGCGTAGTAGGTGCCAGGATCTTTTCTGAATTAAGCAATATAGACAAAAAATTCCACCTCCTGGACGGACCCAGTGTCTTCCAAGCAGAAATGCTGGCAATTTGGAAGCCGTATCAACGAGAGAAGACAACTCTAGGAGAAAGAATATAGTGGTGGTAGCTGAAAGTTAAGTTGCTATTTTGGCTCTCAACTCCACACCGTGATCTCATCAAAACTAGATAAGAAATGAGCTCGACCGCATAAGCAGAAATGTAGACTCCAGACCATAAGAATATATAAGGGAATGGGAGATTAGCGATATGCAGCACGGCCAATCAAGAAATAGCAACACATTCAACATATTACGCCGTAGCTGCAAGGATCTAAATGAAAAAGAAATTGTTGTGTACTTCGTTTGAAAATGCCCGGCCCTAGCCAGGCACAGTTTATTTGGCAGCAAGGTACTAAACGAGATTGAACATCTAGCAGCAAAGTACCCAAAGAAATTACACAGTTCTTGAATGCTGCAAAGTGAATCTAAAAACCGTAACTAGCCTAGTGGTATCAAAACGGCCGTAATGTGCTAATTGAAGGTCACCACAGAGTTTGTCGGCCTCACCACTTCAACCAACCAACCAAGATGTACTTTGGAAAATGTGATGTCGATAAAGATGGAGTCCAGTAAGTAGTAATGTACTACATCTATAGATATTAGATGTAAGCAAAAATCCCTGTGGTAGATCATACCACAAAAAAACCATTTTATGTAAGATAGAAATCAAGTTCAACGTTCGTCAATTTTCTAGAACTATGCAGAATGTTCCATACTTATGATGACTATACAAATTTCTTGTTTGATTGCTCTATCTCAATTTATCCATCGTAGATTCTTAAAACTTAATAAAGATTTTCAAAAAATAAAACATAAATTTCCGCGGACATCATAAGTAACTTTAATACGTAACATTATCGTTACCTTTTGCATCGCGATCCCTAAATGCATAAACCTAACGATAACTCTGCTAAGTAATAATTTCCCAGCGACATCATGCGATGTGATCATTATGTCTTCCAGTTTAAGAGTTGCAAAGTAAATGCTAAGACATAAATCCACACAGAATCAATTACGTATAAAGCAGAAGTTATTAACATTATTCCAAAAGGTAAAGAAGTAACAAACTATAAAACAAAACAGAAAAAAAACTGGACACTAGCTAACCGAAGGCATTCAGGCCTTTTTTAAAACGTTCTCGAAGGTGCTTAGAAAACAGGATTTCCTTTCTGGACGATGCTTAGTTGTCGCAACGTTTTCTTGTTATGGAGGTAATAACCTTTACAAGACGCAACTATCACCATGGTATTTGATAAATTGCATTAAATCTTTATCCCTTCTTGTATCATCTCTCCATCCGGCCCTTCTCTATCTCCACAGAAGGAGATTCCAGAATTCCATCTCTATAGCGAAGGCAGTGTGGCGGGCAATAGAGAGCTTCTTGGAGCAAGTTTCAGCGTTCTTTTTTATGAATTTTTAATCTTCCGAAGTTGTCGTAACCAAAATAAGAAAATTTCTACTGTCTTGACAGGATCTTGCTTTACTTCTTTGCACGGCCGCGTCTCTGCTGGCCTTAACGTTTCGTTTTTGCGCTGCTCAAGAAAGGATTTCCCAAGATTGCATTTTATTATATTGAGTAAGTGTGATGGACGTTCATTTTATAAAATTTTGTTTTGTTTTTTTATGATTTATGCTTTTAATTTACGGTTATTATTTCCATAATAAGAGAAGAGAATTGTGAGATAGTTGGCTGCATTACGATTATAAAAGAAATATGGCGATAAAATTAATTAATGACTGATTTTTGTCATTTTTTTAATTAAGGTAACAAATATATCAACTCCCTTCGACGAAAATAGCACAGTAACACCAGAAAAACAGCCTTTTTAGGAGTTGCTCGGGACGATCATAGGTTTTTAACACTCTGCAAATGAACTATACTATATATTAAAAGGTCAAAACTTTCTGAAAAACAATTTTGAGTTTTAATTGAATTTTAATTCTGTTAAAACCCGAGAAGAGTCACTGCAGACAAAGACCTGTTAGACGGCGAATGGCAAGCTCTCTGCGCCACAAAACAGAGTTTTAAGTCAGTTGGGCTGAGGGTCAGCAACCCGCTCCCATAAAAATACCATTGCTACGAATCGGCAAACAATGCCTCGGAACCGGATGGACAACACAACGACGACCTTTGCTTTTCGAACAAGGACTAGAATCGGATGCAATGTGAGAACACTGATTGCTGATGGACGACTGGATGAAGTCCTCAACGGGAAGAATCGATATAAAACCAAGATCATGGGACTCAGCGAGACCGGATGGCCCGACGCGGGGGAACATATCTGCCCAAACGGTGAGTCCTTCTTATTTTCTGGCAGAAACGAAACTGAAAGCCGTAGGAATGGCGTTGGCGTAATACTCACCAAAGAAGCCAGGTCCAGCCTAATTAGCTGGTCGCCCGTTTCTGAGAGGATTATTACCGTGCGCCTGTGTACCAGACTAAAAAGTACTACGCTAGTCTAATGCTATGCTCAAACAGTTGACGACATCAAGGTCGAGTTCTATATGCGACTCAATGAGGTTTTTCGCTCTATTCCAAGGGGAGACATCATTGTTTTAATGGGTGACCTAAACGCGCAGATCGGCCCCCATACACAAGGAGATCTGGGTATCGCACGATGGTAGAACGAGCAACCAGATAGATCATGTGGCCATCGGGAGAGCATTAAAAGGCGAGAATTTGTTGCGAAACTACAATAAAACTTAAGTCAGAAAAGAGTTTCTGACGAAAAAAACATTGGAGCTGTGGAGTACTATTAAGGGCGTTATTATAACAGCAGCGGATACAAGCATCGCTTATGTCTGACGAAACCAGCAACACTGGATCTCGGATACAACCTGGCAAAAAACAGGAGGACCCTAAATAATAAAGTGAACTCTACAACAAACTCGGACAAACGTCATAAACTGGAAGGGGAATACTCCCAATTATATCGGGAGGTAAAAAGAAGCGTCCGGCGTGATAAAAGACGAGCTCCAAGGAAAAGTGGCAAACACAGGCAACAGTAAGGTGTACCAAATCACTAAACAGCTCTCGGGAAAGCACTCTACTAAAAAGCATGCGTTTAAGAGTGCGAATGGAAGGCTGCTGTATAGCAACGAGGAACAACTCCAAAGATGAAGAGATTACTTCTTCGCCGCCCTGCACAGGAACCTCAGGAAAACAGCAACAATGCACAGCCAATAAGAATCCCCACCCGGGCCTCATATCCCGGTTGAAGGTGTTTCCAGAAAGGCTCCGGGAATAACGGTCTGAAGGATTGACCCTGAAAAGTGCTGGTTGGGCAGGCACCTCAAGGTTCAGAAAGATGGAGAGGTTAGAGGTGTATGAATCAGACTCCTTTTTTAGACAGTGGAAGAAATTTTTGGAGACGAGCTTTTTTTAGTCTAGTTGTCTGTGGTATAGTCTACAAACTCTCACAACGCTCCCTCCAGGCAGTTCTTATGGAGCGTCGCAACTCCTTATTATAAACTGTTAGGGTCCCTTTGCCCAGGAAGTTGTGTCTTATTGAAGAATATCCTAACTTTCCTCCGCATTGCAGCCAGTCTGTCGTTCCCCCAGGGCATTTTACGCGACGACTGGGAGGAAGAAACAGTATTGCTGTCATGGTAGGAGAAGATCAGCACCTCAGTGAGCTGCGTTGTAGCCATCTCTAGTTCACACACTGAGCTGATAGAGGCTCGCATGATATCAGGACCACAAAATTAGACCAGTTGGGTTTTTTAGTAACCAGGAGGAGGTGGGTATATGTGGGTAGCCGACAATGTTGAACAAATGGTGTGCAAATGGTCCAATAGTAAGGCCTCATCCAGAATACGCCAGTTTTTGATACTGTCGGGGAGTAGTCTAGTAGTAGTAGTGAGGGTGAGTAGCTACCCTATCACCAGTGACAAAGGTGGGTTTGTATCCCCTATTTTCCAGATCTATGTTATTCATAACAAGAAAACCGAAGACACTCACCTCTCTCGTTTACATCGGCAATCCCCAAAATAGAGTCGTGAACATTTAGATCACAACCGATGACGAATTATCGGTTCTCTAACCTCTTTTCGGGGCCCCTTTAAAGAGACCCTAGGTTACTGCCTGCTTGGCAAAAAGCAAGGATATGGAGATTTTAACTTTTTGCGGCCCGCTCTGGCTTGGGGCCCATGGCAATTCATCGCAGTTTCCCCCACCCAGGCCTGCCCTTAGGTCATATCGGGTCTCCATTCTGTTGCTGGCAGATTGAATATTTTCGCGGACTGCCCTTTGGATATCCGATAATTTCGCTCTTAGTGCAGAGGAGTATTCTCTAGTTTGAACATGTTTGTGGCGCGACGTCTAACCAGGGATAGCTGTCCTGTACAGCGTTTTTTTATTGAACTATCTAGAGATCTTTTTCATACAAATTTGAAAACCTATTTCTACCGTTTTTACTGTTTCTATACTGGTTAGAGGAAATTTAAGAAATTTCCTACATTTCAGAAGGAGGCAAATGTTACTCCATTTGGACCTAGGATGTGAAGATTTTCAGATTTCTCTACTCTTGAACAACCTACATACAGCTGATCGGGAAATGACACTTATTTGGCGAAATTCGTCCACCGAAATTTAAAATTCATTCATTTTTCATCATAAATTCGTTATTTGCTACCTTAAAAATCCCCAGATATGGATTTTCATTGGAATCGGAGCACAATTGCCAAATTCATATTCGGGTGGCCATTTTGAATTTTGAATTTCGGAAATCGGGCTTCAAGGTGCATCGTGGGATACCCCCACGGACCTTCGTGCAAAATTTCGAAGATCTGCGATGACTGGTGCGCTATAACGCACACAAACATACGCGCATACATACAAGCAGCGATACGTATAGATACTTTCTTTTATTAATACAGATAAACTAGACCCTAAAACAACAGATATTAGTATTTGTTAATGTAATAATCTTCTGCGGTAAACGCTATGGGGTGCGACAGCGAGGGAGACCCAACCTTCGCTGGACGCTCAGAGCTTAGGGATGCCAAACTGGATGACATCGGCTCTGTTGCAAAGGCCAGGGGCCGTATTTGGTTTCTCGAGTCGACATTGTCGTCTGTCGATAAATAAAAATTGGCATTTGGCGACACGATATCGTCTCTTTACGTGTCGATAAAGGCGTTTAACGATTGTTGAAAAGCTCAATTTATGCATGCAATAAACTTTTAACGCTTTATATTTTAATTAAATATACGTGGTTTGCTGCCTTGAAGTAATACCACCCAATTTGATGGTTTTGTATGGCTGCGCTTAGCTGTCGATTTGGTCGTGAAACCAAATATGAAACTTTTTTTTTTTTTTTTTTTTTTTTTATGTGAAAGACTAGAGTCACAGGAAACGCCCTTTATACTGTGTCGACAATCTATTTTCTTCATATAGAGTGCAATGTCGAACAGCAGCTCTAGTCGGGGAAGGAAGGAACTGTCACAACCTACCAGCGGTATTTTGCAGTCCACCTACTCCCAACCATTACCGGCGACGTTGTCATCGGGGCGTCGAGAAACAACTCGCTGGAGTGTTATGCCTCCTGAAACGAGTTGAATCTCATCAACCAACCGATGACATGCGCTTTTGGTGAAGCGGGGAAGCGCTAACTAAGGCTATCACAGAAGGAATCAGGAATGTAAAGAGGGAAGAAGAAAGAAGGAAAGTTATGTAGGTGGGAAAGTGGAAAAGGCGAAGGACCGTGGGGCTGGCCGGGATTCGAACCCGGGACCTCTGGGATAGTAGCCAGACGCCTTACTCCCTAGGCTACCGAGGCCCCCAACTTAAAGAAAATCGAAAAGCTTTTTTTGTCGAGTCGATCCATCGACTCGAGAAACCAAATACGGCCCCAGGATCGGATCCCGGTTGTAGAGCCGTTAAAGAAGAAGAAGAATCTTCTGCACTGTAATCTTCTGCACTCATAAAAAACAGAGCAAGTGGTTGATTTGATTTTCTAACTTATATACAGAATAAATTTACACATAAAATAAACAATTTAAGACAATCCCCCATTTAAATAAAATATTTGATTATATAATGCAACATCAAATTTTTCAATACAAGATTTTATTGACTAGATTTAGCAAAAAAGAAATTCGCTTATATATTTTTTTTTTAATATCTATACTTAAGATAAAAGCAATATATCCATTATACCATAACCACAAATCTTTATAAAATATTTAAAAGGAATGCATAAAAACATGAAATCTACATAAATATAATCATATATATGTATATATAACAGTAAATATCATCTAAACGATAAAATAGTACCAAAACGGCGGATAAAGAAGAATTTTTAATTGAAAAAAAAGAAGAAAATTGCACTTTTTACTTAACGTAATTTTACTTTAATTTAAACCTAATTTAAAAAATAACATTTAAAATCAATTATTTTTGTGCCTAAACATATTTCTATTTAAAATATTCTTTTAGAATGAATATTATATGTAAAAATTGCTCAATATCTTTAAATCCACTTTATTCAAATCAGAATTATTTTGTTGGAGCTTATATTGAAGGAATTATCATTTTGTTTTTATTTATTACAGGATTGGTAGGAATTTTATATTTTTATGTAATAATAATAAAAGCGTAGTTTATGTCACACAAAGTCTTCAGTATCATCAATTGAACAATTTCTAAAGCAAACTTTAACTTTAAATTATTATAATAATAATAATAATGAATTTACAAGAAAACAATAAACTAAAATACAACATTTACTTTTTATTCGGTTGCATGATGGTACTTAACAAATGCTATCGCAGCTAGTTCCTTACAAAATTCCTCTAGAACAACAATGGCCTCGAAAAGGGGTTCGGCTGCATCGTAGTTTTCACTAAAAAGTTCATAAACATGATTATACCAACAAAAAAACTATTTTATAAATGACGAAACCTTACCATAGCATTGGCGGATTCGAAAGTAATCGTTTGCCAACTTCTCCTATCCGTTTTTGAAAATTCTCCTTTTTTGGTATCTCTAACAGCAGCTGTCGAGCAAGCACCTGCATACTCTTCCATAATGTTGAAGCACCATGAGCTACCGGAATTTCGGGATTTAATAAAATTTCATGCAGGTATGGATGAGGCAGAAAGGCCAGCTTTGATAGAATGGCTATAACCTGAAATGTAGTAATAAAATATAAATTTTACTTATTTATCAGAAATTCAATTGGACATACTGCTAAATTAATTTCACATGGCTGCAGTGCCATATTTCGAACGTGTGAAAATAAAAGTTTCAGTAGCGGTCCTTCATAGAAGCTCTCTTCAGAAATTCCACTATCATTACACTGTGGTTCTTTCGATTCTTCTGATGAATTTCGATGTAATCTTAACGAAGAATCAGGAGAAATCGATGATGCATCGTCTTTTTCAATTGATATAGCCTCAATAGGCCACGCAAAATTTGCTGTCTTTCTAATCCATAGTTTGTAATGACGACTGGCATCCTGAACGTATTCTTCGTAGCATGTTCCTGCTGCCTCCACCATTATTTGTCTTGGTAGGAGCAATAAGAAACTGCAATGAATAGCAACATAAAATATATAATAGACAACAATTGTTTTTGATTATTCGTACTTATTAATAACTTTAAGGATATTGTGAGGAGCAAGTGTTCTAGATTTTATGGGGCAGTCAGCACTTCCTCGTCTCCTCTCTCGGTCGTCTTCTTCATCAGACCATGTTGGAACTGCTCCAGATGTTGAATCATAATAGCCACGCTTGCTTATGTAGCGAAATATCATTTCATATAGAATCCTCTCGTGGGGGTTATCTAATAAAGCCTAAAAGTATAGTTTTTAGTATCACTTTAGTTAATATCGGGGTGATGCAAAATAAACGACCGTTCGACTCCTTAAAATCTTTTGTATTTCCTTTTAGTAAGTATGCCTATGAACAGCCACGTATGTATACATACGTACCCTGCTACAGATGTTTGTCGGCCCTAAGGACAAGGCGCAGAAGGTCTTTAGTTGAAGCAATTTGGACTTTGGCAGGGTTCTTTGGTAAACGGTCTTCTTCTAAGCCATATTAGAGCAGAACATTCACAGAGAATATGTGTGAAAGTCTCGTCACCTCCGGCGAAATCTGGTAGCGTCATAAGCTACGGTTTCTCTTCCATAGCTTTTGAGGCCTTTGAAAAAAAATCTATCCTCAAACAGAGTGAAGAGCCTTCAACTGCTTCACGCAGATGGTGAGCCCTCGGGCACTGCGGGTAACACAGGTATGGAAGTTTCTGAACCTAACAAGTAGATGAATCAATGTGCCTGGTAATGTGGGTCACACAGGGACAGGAGTAGCTTATCCTAAGGTCCCTGAAAGTACTCACTTACGAGCCCTCACCTAAAGACCCTCTTTCCTTATCCGAAGAGAATATCCAAATTTCAAGCGTTCCGCTCACAACTCCGTTTGAGGCAGCTCAGACACAAATGTAAGAGGTGAGTTGCTTTTTCCACCTGAGCTTATGTCGAAAAGCAGCAAATGAGGCCAATTTTAACATTAAAATTGCTTATAATTTCAAAAGTAAAGGCCGTAGCATAAAAATCATTATTCATAGGATATATCCAACCTTTCCAAAAGCTCCGGCAATAACGATCTGGGATGATCCTATGACATTAATACTCCCCAAATAGTGGTGAACATTTGCATCACAACCGACGGCAAATTATCCGTTCGTCCTGCGACAGAAGTCGAAATAGTTCTTGGACCTCCATGGTGGGACTATTGCTTCAATAAGCAACTCCGCCATCGTCTGGCCACAAGTCCAGGGTGTGGGTGGTCGATCTGCTGAATTGACCAGAATCAGCGAACCGAAGAAACTAGCCACATTTTTTAAGGGGCGCCGACAGCAGCGTATTCGTTGCGGAGAAGTCCCGCTCGGATCGCCAACTAACGGATCAAAGAAGAAAGATGCTACAATAAGCGGACGCAAGGACGATTTGCTATGCAGGCAGCTCAATTATGGCTAAAATGGTAACTCTTGCCTATATAAAAGTACAGGACAGAGGAGGTCGAAAGGCGTGTGTCTCGAGCCTCAAAACGAAGCAAATATCGAACTAGTCCTGCAGATTGGGGGCAGGCTGGTAACCTTCCATCGTAAAGACACAAAGCCAGGAGCCACATGGTACTCTCCAGTTGATCACCGAACTTAAGAATAGAGTTTAGTGTAGCAAATAGTAACTTGAAATCACTGATTCGGGACTCCAGACCGACTAGAATTGGCTGGTTCGATCACGACTAAAGAAAGAAACCAGAGCCACCAGCCCACAAGCACAAAGATGGAGGTCTACTTTAGTTATCAACTCCAGCATTTGCCCTATCTTCTGCTATTGCCTATAAGTGTAGCGATGATATCACCTGGTCGCTCACCGAAGCCAGTTAATGATGTGGATGACGCTTTTGCTCTCTCAGTGCTCATTTAAACATATTTTGAATATACCCTGAGTTTATACTATTGATTAAATAAAGTTTGAATAAATAAAAACGGTCGTTAATTTTGCATCAACTTAAAACTTACTTCGATAAATTGAAGAGCTGACAATAGAACGTCCGGATTATCTTGAGCATTCTCAATAATAATATTAAGTAGACAATCATTTCTAATGAAAAGATCCTGTTGAGTTTCACCAACAAGCCAATTAGCAATTTCTTTAAATAAGAAAAAAAAATTCAATCACACAAATATTTACATTAAAAATTAATTAAATATATTTAACTTACCATCCAATAAGCTCTGCGATGTCAGCTGCTTAATAACTTTTGACATTAAGACAAGTATAAACGGCGTATCGGTTGCAATCAGAGCAGGTTCTATAGAGCCCAACAAAAAATCATTACGAAATTTCGATCCAAGCTTAATCAACTGTGGGCATTCCCTAGATACACAATCTGTATAATCGAGCCAGCATAGAAATTCATGTAGCTGTGGCTTGCCAATGAAATGATTGCCATCTGGTTCACGGGGGATTAATCCCCAAGCAACGCTCGATTCTTCAATGTCACCGGGATCAATGTCTTCTGGTATTCTTTCGTTCAATGTAACTAATTTGTATATTAAATATGAAGTATAATCTTCCAAGCTAGCCGATATTGAGCTACAATTCATATCTAGATCTGGTAAAGAACTTATTATTAGGGCACTTTCACAGGCACGCACCACTATTTTGCTATCCTGGAAAAATTAATAGAATAAACGTTGATAGTTTTAGTATTTTTTTTAAAGAAGTGAAGTAGAAAATGGAATGAGAGTTGGTTGCTTTAATAAATAAACTCCGCTGGGACCAGACCCAAGTCCAGGAGAAGGGTGGTCGACCTGCCGAATTGACCAGCATCGGGAAACCGAAACAATTACGCACGAAATTACACGGATATACAAACTAACTATGTGTTTACCATAATGCTACTGCGTCCGCAGCGTTATCGCATTCCAACCGATATCCGAGCGTTTGGCGGTTATAACCATCGGTGGAACGATCAAGACCCATAACGTATCCGCTTATGCGCCAACCGAGACCAGCCCGGACGCGAACAAGGACGAATTTTACGATCAGCTTCAGCAGATGCTAGATACGATACCTCGAACCGAATTAATCATACTCGCGGAAGCTCAATGCACATTCAGGAGCAGATTGAACTCCCTGGGAAGGAACGATGGTCAAATTTGGGCTCGGAAAAAATAACGACAACGGTTTACATCTCCTTTCATTCGTAGTGGCAAACAATTTGGTCGTTTGGCAACAGCATCTCCCGGCATCCAGTTAAGCACCAACTCACCTGGCGAAATCCATCCGGCAACGACTCGGTGATTTTAGACTACGTTTTGATTAAGGCAAGATTCCGATCAGCGCCCCAAAACATACGAGCAGTGCGTGGGTTCGATTGCGGATCGTATCATTATCTTGTTCGAGCGAAATTACAGGTGCAATGGAGTTGTGTCCACCTATCCGTAAACGGACGCATAAATGGATCTCGGACAGCTGGACCTCGTGGATCAGAGGAAACGAATGAAACACGTCGATTTCGAGCAATACCGACGATTGAACAAAGAAGTTCGACAGATAATGAAATCGAGAGAAGCGTACTGGAATATTGTTGCGGCCGACATGGAAGAAGCGGCGTCAAGCAACGGGTACAGTTTCCGGTACCAGACCATCCGCCGGTTAGGCGGCAAAACAACATCAAAAAATCAGGTGGACTTTCGCGGTATTAGACTCCTTTCGATCTTTGGCAAAGTTTTTACGAAGATCATTCAATCGAGGCTACCGAGGATGCATTGTTCAACTATTCGCTCTCCGTCCGCTAATGGAAGAATGAATTCGTTGTGGCAAATGAACTGTCGTCGATTGCATCGATTGGAACAGCTTGTGTAGAGCCTTGGAAACCCAACACGTGCCATTGAAAATCATACAACTTCTCCAAGCTTCGTACGATCACTCAACTAGCAGCGTTCGTATTCGAAGCGACTTATACGAAGAGTTGCCGATTCAAATGGGTGCCCGACAGGGAGACATCGCTTCGCCACTTCTCAATGTTGTGATCGGTGCGATTATGCGTAAAGCATTCGATGGACGACACAGAGATCGATACGACCAATCAAATAACGAAACAACAAAGAAAGTTGCAATTATTGATAAATAATGACTTTGTCTAAACCGCTGTACTCGAGGATTAAGGAAAACCAAGAAAGTCAAATACAAATATTCTTACCGGACTTTCCATATATGTTAATACAGCTTCCATTAAACTAAACTTGTCTGTTTCCTCGCAATCACATTTCATATATAACGATTGGGTGTCTTGATTCTCAACTTTACTGCTTACACTCGTATTATCACAGCAAATATCCTCAGATGATAAATCACTAGTGGTGCGTTCCTTTGCATTGTCAATCACTTCCGGGACTATTTCTATTCTGCGTATGTTTGTTTCCAACTTTGAACATTCAAATAATGAATTCTTCTTTGGCAATTCCTTAGCTCTAGTTCCTTTCACCGTCAAGCTTACACAAGCCGAATATTGATGCGATGGAAGGAAGATATTAATTAAAAATGGATTTTTCCGAACTAAACCAGCAACAGTTTCCAGAAAAAGAATCTCCTCTTCTTCATACGGTGATGGATTTGTGCCATTGCACATTCGGATGAAATTCTAAAATAATCAATTTTTTACTATTACAAAAAAATCAAAATAAATCACTTACCTGAACAGGTTGGAAGATGCTAGCATGATCTAATTGTGGTTCCCTAATACAAGAGAGAAATCGCCTAAGCCAATTAAATGCACAAACTTTTACACCCGGCGGTGTGTCGGCTATTGAGAGCTGTAGTATCAAATCTAAGGGTCTGTTGCTAAGTACAAATTCTAAACATTCTCGCGGGCTTTGATCTTCTGCCGAATCGCTGTCTTCTTTTAGAAGAAGCTGAAGCATAGATTCTAAATGATGTGGAAGGTTTGTGTTGTTAATATGAACTTTTGGTAATTCTGTCTCAACTGAGTAAAATTTTTTAACTTGCTTCCAATGATATTCGAACTCCTGAAAAGGAGTTGGGGGTGGAGCTATCTGTGAAATTAGGAAATAAAATTAGTTAGAAATATCTTTGTGCAATACTATATCTATAGGTACTGTATAACATTTAATTTTTTAAGTTGTTTCTAAGTGTTAAACGAAATGCTTCAACGATATTAGATTTTCCGGTTTCGTGCCAACCGGGCAAGCACCCAATTGTACCCCCAATTGATATAATGTTCCAGCCCTAGTTTCCTACTCAGTTCTTTTACTTCTGTAGAAGTTCGGAATTCGAAATGACCGCGGAAAATGGTTTATGATAGAACGAATTACCTGTCCCTAGGGTTCACGAAAAGAGGCAGTAAGCAAAGAGAATGATCCAAGAATCTAGTATGCGAGTATAACAATGTTAGGGAAGTAGCAGAGCGTCGACTTCGGTGGAACAATCGTAATGGCAGTAGTGATAAAGTTTTGTCTGAGCTCCTACATTCCTGATTGCTCAAACGATCGATGCTGAAGGCGATCGCGGAGTGAGACACCGAGAATCAACCTCAAGCATTGCATTTGGAGAACCTCGAGCTTGTTGACGTCCGGCTTGACCAGTATCCACGTTTCCGATCCATAAAGAAGAATCGGAAGGATCAACGTTCGGTATAGACGTACTTTCGTTTTGAGCAAGGCGAATGTTGCTGTTTCCTGGCCGATGCGCCTGTGCATGTCGGCGTAGATGTCACTTTCTTTTCCTCAACCAATGATCCCAAATATTTAAACATCGGAACCTGTTCGATTTGGGTTCCATCGAGATGAAAACTGGCTTTCGATACGTCCGTTGTGAGCACTTTGGTCTTTTCGCTGCGGCGATAGGGGAAATGTCGTATCAGATGTCCGTTGCTTCGGCATCCGTGTCGGCGAAGGCGGCGCTATCGTCGGCGAGCATCAAGCCGGTTTCGAAGTTGTACGAAAGTTGAACGAACTCGGCGTCGTCCATCGTATGCTTCACGTATAATCGCGTGGATGACAACGAACAGGTTCATCTTCATTCATACAAAGTAGATGCCCTGCCTACCGGAGTCTAAGGAGCTTTACTTACTTCACAACATCTATATTGCTATGTCTATGTATTTTTGCTAAGCACTCACTTTTCAGATCCACATATGAGTACTGAGTAAGACTTCTTCTTTAACGGCTCTACAACCGGGATCCGGTCCTGGCCTCTCGCAACTGTTCTCTTCGCCGGTACCGATTCTGAGCCGATGTCATCCAGTTTGGCATCCCTAAGCTCTGAGCGTCCTGGTCTAAGCCATCTTTCCAGCGAAGGTTGGGTCTCCCTCGCGGTCGCACCCCATAGGTCTTACCGCAGAGAATTTTCCGAGCAGGCTCATATTCACTCACATCATCATCATCTTCACACGAGCTAGATGCCCTGCCCACCGGAGCCTACCGAGCTTCATTTTCTTCACAACATCTATGTCGCGATAGCATCACGTCAAACTCGTGTTCCTCTACCTTGATTGTGGGATCAATGTCAGGTGTTCTTGTAGACGAGGCCACCATGTACTTTGTTTTGCTTTCGTTAATGCGCAGTCCCAGATTTCCTGCCGGTTGCTCAATCTGCGTGAAAGTTTCTTGTACAAATGTTGTTGTTCTTTCAATGATGTCAATGTCGTCTGCATAAGCCAGTAATTGGGTGGACTTGTGGAGGATTGTGCCCTTTGATGTCACGCCCAAATCTTGGATATCTTTCTCATTGAAAAGGAGACAGGCCAGACCGTCCCCTAGTCGGAGCCCATTATAGATGTTGATTGGTCTGGACAGTTTTCCGGATACTTTTACTTGGCTTATCAAATAGGTCTTGGTCAACCTACATAGTCAGGTCCGTTTGAAAATGCCGAATTCTCTCATGGCTTTGTAGAGTTCTACTCATGGCGTTGTAGAGTTCTATCATAGGCGGCTTTAAAGTCTATGAAGAGGTGTTGAATTGAGTTTTGAAACTCTTAGACATTTTCCATAGCCTGGTTGATTTGCCTGGGCTGAAGCTACACTGGTATTGGTCTGAGATGTTTCTAGCGTATGTGGTCATCCTGTTTTGTAGGATAGCGAAGAATATCTTAATCTTATACACGGTACTAAACAACGTTATACCGCGATAATTAGTGCACCTTGTAGTATCTTCTTTTTATGTACCGGGTAGAGGATACCTTTTCTCCAGTCTTCTGGCATCTTTCCCGCTCCCATATTTGCGCAATCGCTAGGTGTAATGTAGGCCCTCCAAATTTAACCAGCTCCTCTGTGATGACGTCTACACTTAAGGCCTGGGGCCAGTTCACGCAACTTGACGTCGCCTGAAAACGATACGAAATGCGTTCAAAAAACTTACTATGGCTAACCAGGAGACTTTTTGAACGTCGGTGGTTAACTAGGAGACTTTTTGAACGTCGGTGGTGGGTTTTTTGAAAGTGGTTACGTTGTAGTTAACCACGGTGTTTTTGAACGACAAAAGTTTACCATAGTTAACCATAGTAAGGTTTTTGAGATCACTTTGTGTCGTTTTCAGTCGATGTCGAATTGCGTGAACTGGCACCTGGTGACGGCTCTGCAAACTCTACTAAGCTTAACGTGACAGCATATCATTATCATGAGATATTGTTGGAACCTTCAAATCCGTAGTTAGCTCGCCATTTAACAATTCATGAAAGTGCTCTTCCCATCGCTCCAAGATGCCTTAAGGATCGGTGAACAGATTCGCCTCTTTGTCCTTGCAGCGTGTGCAACTGGTGTGAATTACTTCATACCGCAGAATCTTCGGTAGAACTCCCGCGCTTGATGTGGCCTTCGCTCTTTGTACTGTTCTAGTTCACAAACGAGATTTTCTTACACATGCTTCCTTCCTTACTTTGCTAAAAATATGCCCATAGAATCAAGTAAAAATATCTAATTTTTATTTTAAGGTGTGCCTCTAGCTAATTGAAAGTTCAACGGCCAGTACCAAATATTTGTATTCATTTTAGAAGTATATTTTTATCGTGCTGTTATGCACATAAGCCAAATATGTATAGGAAGTGTGAACAAGTCTTATTGTTGGTGGTATTTAACTAAAATTATCTTGCTGAAAATTAATTTTAATTGGATAAATTCATTATTTGCACCGGTGGTATACATCCACAAATTATTTCTGTTTTTGTTTGCTAAATTTTCTACGTGTGTTACAGAAGTATAAAAGTCTCTCACACTAGAAAATCGTGATAAGAGGCAAATTTTGTTCACCTTTGAATACAAATAAATTTGCCGCAGAATAGCCACGGAACTTTTTTTATTATTTATAAGCTCCATTGAATATTTTTTGTGGTTGTTCTTGCCCAAACGACTTTCTTATGGTTAATTTGCGCATAAAACGCAAAGAATTATCTTAATTGCATCTCTTTAAGCCAAGCCTCTTTTGTGATATGTACATAAACAAAATCGATCATAAACATTGCATATTAATATAAAGCAATCAAATCTTCCAATACTCAAGCAGAATTTTTAATCCACTGATAATGATTAGCATAAAGTTTGTAAACAATTCCTTACATAATAAAATTAAATGTCACTAAAAAATATATTTTTTGTTCTGTAATTTACCACATCAGCTGCTGATTGTAAAACATCAGAAAATCTACTAAACATTGTGTTAAATTCAATAAATTTTCCACACAAAAACATTCAGAGAAAATTTGCACTTTCCTCCATTTTTCCTATAAATTAAACTGCAAATAACAACAAATTTTCTGTCACCTGTATGTATATAAAAAAGGGTAAAATGTCAAAATCTACACAGGTGTATTGTGTATTCGCCGTAGAATTTCGCTGATAAGAAAATTTTCCTCGGTAGTTTTTGTACTAGATTAACAACGTAAATGCGTAGTTGGGTTTTATTACATTTTTATGATTTTAAAGTTTTTTTTTTAGAAAGATATTAAATAATGAATTACTATTTTTATTTATAAATTATATCAATATTCACAAAAAAATAATAAATGAAAAATGCCATTATATAAAATTCATTCAAATTGTATAAATACTACAATCCGACTAAAATACACTCCGAAACTCGTGACGTTGACACGGATTCTATACCCACATGACATTTCAAAGTCCGAAAAATTTCATTTTCAGTAGGACGTCGCCTTTGCGAGGTAGGTGTTTTCTATCTTATATACTTGTATTTTTTACCAAAAAAATCTTGTATAAGAATAATTGTCACTCATTCGTTCGTAAATATTAAGTTTTAAACAAATTAAAATAAATAAAAAAGTTCTTCTGTCTAATAAAGTGTATTTAATCGAAATAGAAACGAACTTTCCAATTAGGTGAAAAACTTTGAACGTAAGTGTACTGAAATTTGTTTATAAATAATTTTCTCAATATTTATCGTTTATAATCTTTAGGGAAAATTGAATTGGAATTATGCTGTGGTTTTTTATGTTATTGCAGTTAAATGAAAATCTTGGCTAGTGAACCTGTTGAGTAATGTAACAATTACATAACATATGCAAAAATTTCTCATTCGGATGCAATAAAAAGTTTTGGTGGTTTCGTAACAGTGGATCCGTAATTAGGGCAATTTTACATCATGAACATCCGATTCTTAATTTATATATTAAACTCTTGTTTTGGGAGAGAAAGTCAATCATACATAATTCGATTGGTTTCTGCTGTAGGCTGCAGACATCCTTTGCTAGTTTGAAAGTTGATGGATAAAAAAGAAGTTAAATTTTTATTAATTTTTCCTAGATTGTTTCTTATTTAAAGATATCTTCGTTCTGTTAAACTTAATTGACGTGTTTTGCTGGCAATAAGACTATGATATTATGCCCCTGGAAAAATTAGTAGAAATGGTGCAGTATTAATCATTGTGCCTTAATTTCTTTAGCCTTCTCATTGAACATGCCTACTTTAAACATATGGAAGATGTTAAGACCATTGAATCTTAGATTCTCCTAAAGATTTGCAAATCATCGTTCTTGTGTCTTACTTTTCCAGTTGGTAATCCAAATTGTGCATTAGTTCATCTCTATATCGCCTTTGTATCTCTTCCTAGGTCTTCCTCGTGGCTTTCGTTTGGAATAACAGGAATTTTTGGGCGCCTTTTCAGGAATTCTCATTACATGTCCTATCCAGCGTAGGTGTGAGATCTTGCTACTTTTAATTATGTTAGATTCTTTGTGCGTCAAGTCGGCTCTACGTGATGTTATGAACACTCCCAACGTTGGAAGCATCGTTTGGCCGAGGCTCGAACTATGAGTGTCCAATGTCGAGCAACCAACGTTCGTATTTGGACACGTTCGGGCTATAGTCTGTGCTGATTCAATCGTTAGAAGCCAACATTCGAATAAAACGTACACCGCATCGTGTAGAACCGGCACCATTGCACAGCAAATCAGGCGTGTGGCCCGACTCTTATAGATTTTGTTAAAATTTTAAACGCTCATAGCGTCAGCGAAAAGTCAATGACTTAGGCAAGTTCTACTATTTTTGGAGGGTTTGCAAAACTAAATCACTTGGAACCTACTCTGATTTAGAAGTGACGAATCAAGCTGGAAGTTTCTCATTCCTTTCTGCTCGGGATTTGGGCATCGAAATCTAAGTTGAAATTGTGTTTCGATGTCATGTATTCAGATCACCCTTCTACCTTTGCTTTTGGTAGAGAGTGTGAGTATATTATGGTTTGGCAAGTACTGTTACCAATTTAGCAGGTACTATTGGTGTCTTGCTCACCAATGGGAAAAGGTTCCTTTGTTATTAAAACACTGGAAGTCCAATTGAATTTTTCTCTATTTTACCAAGTATTTACAAAGGTCTTATATACAACTGTTACACAAGTTACATGTGAATTATATTTACCCAAGAAAAAATGATTTTAAGAAAAGTGCGTTTTTGTTTTCCTGATGACGTATTAGGATACGCCACAATGGTGTCCACCTTTCAGCCTGCTTTCCGTAGCCCCAGGAACTTGAAGGTTGTCTGGAGATAACTTTCTCAAAGCTTGATACTTACCTCATCTTTTACGTAATCATCGCCGTGCCGTTAGCCTTGTCATAAGCTTGTCTTCCCGATCTTTTCGACGTCTCACTAAGTATTCATTCAGTGATGCCTATGTAGTTGTAAAATAAGGAGAAGGGAAATTTCTTATAAGTTTTCGCAGACCCTCGAGTACTCGGACTTCGAAGGATTGAGTTAAAGTAAGTTTGAGGTCGACCAGGAAGAAACACGGCGTAGGTCAGCAGCAAGCCACACATCTTTGAATTTGATCATTGGGCGCCGAGTTATAAAGTTGCACATTATCAGTGTACAAATGAATCTTAGAATGTGTTACTACTGCTGGAAGATCGTTAATAAAGATGCTGAGCATCTGAGGGAGGACTCAGAATGGAACCTTGGGGTACGCCAGCACGAAGTGGAGCTATCGAGGAACTACAACCACCAAGTATAACTTTCTGAGAGCGGTTGGTTAAGGCGCTTTGCAAGAGTTTGATAGCAGAAGGAGAAAAAGGAGATACGAGAGGAGAATTTCTGCAAAAGCAGAGAGTAATTGACGCTATCAAAGGATTGGGTTCGCCGAATGGTAAGATAAGAAATGTTAGTTTTGGGTTGCAGGACAGAAACTGAGGGCGGTGACTTCTCTTTTAGAATTAATACCCAAATGGCGCAAATTATTCCATATCGTTTTCAGTGAGAGGAAAGGATGAAGCTTGCGAGCGTATAAATTCCTCTTTGCTTCTTTAATTTTAGCTTTTTTTTACAATGCTGCTACAGCTATTACTGAGTATTCATGAGAGTTCACCCAGAGTTGAATCCGAGTTATACGTCAAGGAAACAGACACAGTTAAGAGTTTTCGCTAAAGATTTTAAATTCTGCTGAACTCAACGAAAATAGGGAGGTTGAACTAAGTTCACGCACACAACTAAAAACGATACACTGGCAAAGGTACAAAAAGTGAAAATGTCTCGCCTCGCTTGGAGGTCAGACGCGACTTTATATTTAATAAATACTCTTAAAGATTTATAATAATAAAATTAATTGATGGAAAAGTTGAAGGGAGACGGAAGGACGAAGTGGAAACCTATAGAGATAAGTCGTTGAGTTGAAGTACCCTTTCAACTCAACCACAACTCAATTCGACTCCAATGAAAACTCAGTATATGTTCCTAATACGCTTATAAGATCTTCTAGCAGAAACACTGTTGACTTTTTGTGCTCAGACGAATAGAAATCCCATGAGAGATAGCACCGCTGGGCTATAGATCCACAAAACCGAAGCTTCTGAATTGGATATCGACCTTCGTCGAAGTTACTTTTCCTGCAAAAAATCTATGCCACACTTTTTTGGAGAAGCCCTAAACTTCTTCGGGGAACCCATCAACTTAAAGGCCCCCATACACGGTCAAATTGGTTGTACATCGAAGGGCAGATGTACAACCAAAACTATCGGTTGGGAGGCCGTCGGCCGATCAAAAATCATTGCGCGTATGGGTTTGGTGAAAATCTGGATGTACATCCAATTTGACCGTGTATGGGGACTTAATACTTCCACTTACTGGCTCCTCTCCTTAAAGTCGTCATTCGACTAAAACGTCACATTCTTCAACACAAAAGACTTGTCAGACCACAAGAATTGACTTTCAGCACAGCGACCTATATATTACCCTAACGCTCCATGTAGTCAAATCAATGTTCATATATCGTATGATCGAACCCGTCAGAGGCCTTCTTATAAGATTTCTAACATTGGAATTTTAGTTTTTTTTATCTCGTACTAACCAGTATGTCCAGTTTTTCTTGTTGAACGTTCGGGTTTGCTCTTTAACCTTTGCTACAACTATATATTGCATTCTCCGGGTTTTATGACGTATATGTGGTGAATCGGATTAAGCTGTCGAAGTTGTGGCGTCAAATTCAGTAGACGTCACAAAGTTTTTTCAATCTATTGAAAATCTCAGGTCCTAAGTTCCGGTATTAGCCTTCAACCACCCTAGTAATATCATCAAACCTTGGTTAATATGCGTGACTAGCGCCAAAATATATTGATTGCACCATCGGACCATTTGCTACTGACAATATTAGAAGATAAATTTGCATTTCGAGATATCGTAAGAAAAACATAACGTTTTTTTTAGTTCACGAACATACAAGCACTTAACATTTAAATTTTTCGATTTGTGCAGTCTTGTTCGCCTTGAATTATTATGCGGGAGATTTATGGGGCGCTGTTGTTATTTTTTGTCTCTAATTTGTTCTGTTCTAGTGAATGACTGCAACCATCTGTTATTAACTCGGGATTATTGTCACGTATTATGTATGCGCGAATCACTTGTTGATTTTATTTGTCGTCTATTATGACACAGAAATTGTTGCAGTAGTATAATTGAATAATTGCGATTAAAATCAGATAGAAACAGCTTAGAAATTTCTCACTTATTGATTACACGAGTCGTTTTTTTTCTGCATAGTCACTTCCCTGAATCTGGTAGCGCAGATATGAAGCTTGACAAACATTTTTTTTATCTCTTAAGGCGAAAACTGGTGGAGTCCGTTTAAGTGGGCTCCGCCGTCGTCGTTCCCACTCCATATGTGGTTTTTCGGTTTCTTAATCAAAATCCATTTCATCACTCAGTTATAATTTTGCTTTCAGCGATACCGCAGCGTTTTTCTCAATCACACTCAGTCAGTTTTCGGCGGTTCCGCAAGTTTTTTTAAATAAATATTGACTTTCTCGAATTGCTGAAAGATCAATGCAAAGAAGACATCACATCTCTCTTTGCTGTCTGCGATATCTTTTAGGCAAATACCATCGACAGATCGAGTGCTTTCCAGGCGACAAAATAATACCGGTATGTTACCTATTTGGAATTTCTTTTGATTTTTTTTTTGGTGTCACATATAGTCGTCAAATCCGGCTCGATCCGGATCAAAGGTATTTTTTTCGTGGGTTGACTGAGGTCATAGGCGGGAGACTTTGAATTAACAATTCTGAGGTTGAGATAATAAATTTTAGAGATTTTCAAGAAAATATTGTCGCTTCAAAAGTTTGTGAAAAATGTTTTTGTTTACTATTTTGTTTTTTTCTCTTTTACTAAAAATCATTATTTCATCATGACACTTACTTAGTAGAATTGGCAAATCATGCTAACGTAATGCAGAGTGAGAATAAAAATATTAAATGTTAAGGAGAGATAAAAAGCGACTTATCAATAACAAAACGACCTGTTATCGTTAAAACCATTTTTTTTGGTTTATCGTTAATTTGTTGCACGTGTAGATTAAGGTGTTGGCTCATTTTTAATGCATTGAAGAAGGTCAGAGTGAATAAATTACGAAACAAGTTTTGTCGGTGAATTTAGTTTTCTGTGTACACGGGCTGAAAATTCAATTCTTTGAAAGAAAGTTTCTTTTTTTTGTTTATAGGAAGAATAAATAATTTGTAGATTCTTTAAATTGTATAAATATTCTTGGCTTGTTAATCTAGGACACTATCATAAATGGAATTCAAGTGTTTTTTTTTTCTTCATAAAACAATTTAGTCAATGAGAAATTAATTTCGTTGGTTATTATTATTTGTTTTATTTGTATCATTGGGTTTTGTTATGGACATAATGGAGCAGTACGTGGCATTCCTGTGCTGGATGAATCGTGCTTTAAGTTATTAATGGTCGTTTTTATAGCTGCATGCTTTATTGGACGTTCATGTTTAATACCATAAAGCACACCTATTAATATTAGCAATATCAGGAACTTCCTGTCGGTATTACTATGACAATGATTGCACTGATGTCAGGCTTTTCTTGCACGAGCATTTGGGGAAATCTTCTTTCTTCAATTCCAGAGTAGCCCAATCGGTAAAGCCAAATATAATAAGTTTTCAGGGACGACAAATTCGAGTTCGCACCACATTTGTAAAAGTTCAAGCAGATAATTTATTGCATTGTGTTTCGGTATTCCCAAGAATCTATTTATTTGCCTTGAACCTTTAGATACATACGCCTTCGAACTAATTTGCTGCCAGTCAAAGTGTATACTCTGAATCACTCGAATGGAACTACAAAGTTCTTTTTATATGTGATTTAAACAAATCTTCTTTCTTCTTCTTTGATCGACTAACTGGCGGTCCGAACGGGGCGCAGCGGATACGTTACTGTTGGTGCCGCTGAGTCTCGAACTTCATTCACAATTCGTTTCCACTATTGCCTCAATAACGATTGTTGATTCTTTAGGTCGTCCTCGATATTCTTTAGCCAGGTTATTTCGGTGCAGATCTCTGAATTCTCCAGTCTGCGGGACGGTTTCGCCAGAGAAGTTTACTTGGTAAGCGGTTATCATCCTTTCGGTAAACATGTTAAGCCACTGAAGTCTCCGTTTTCTTCTTCGATCAGTGTCTGTTGATCGCATCTTTGATAACTGTCTCGTATCGAAGGCGATTCCACTATACTTCTCGTTCCAATTTCATTTTCTGTCGAACTTCTTTGTTCAATCATCGGTATTGCTCGAAATTGACGTGTTTCATTCGCTTCCGCTGACAAAACACCATTGCACGCTCCACAATGGACTGCAGGAAGCAGATTAACTGACAGGCAATTATATTTCGACGTTAAACCTGGGACATCAAAACAAGGTTAATGCTTTGGCTGTACACGACGGTCATAAGGGTCAAGATCGTGTTAATCTGCCCAAGGTTGAAAGGTTGGCCATTTGACCATTTCAAACGCGTGCGTTGCTTTACCAAGCAGTCCTCCAACTTAGTACTAACCAAGTCCGATGCTGCTTGACCTACCCAATGGAATTGGAATGTCCCTTCTAAATATGATAATGGCACCCTTTGTGGTTACCAAGATAATTGTCCGTTCTTCGACCTATACAAATTTTTAAAGCCCTAAATTTTGCATCTTTCATTGTTGCACGCCTGTAGCGGGCCGCGTTTGGAAAAGTAGAATTTTGCCTTAGGCGTACCGTGCCTGTTTCATTCTAAAAACGGGCAAGCCTTCTGTTTAGTCAAGCATACCGTGCCTATTTTGGGATTCTGACGACATACGTGCCTATTGTATACTAGGAGCATCTATTCAATGGCGTTACAGCCCAAATAGAGCCTTGGGTTCCTCTGGGACACTTCTCCAAGTTTGACGATCCTTTGCAGCATATCTCCAGTTCCGGATGCAGAGCATTGCCTCTGCGTCAGATGTCACAATCTATCCATCTCCTACTGGATCTGCTTACAGGTCTATTTTCTGATATTTCAGTTACCATGAGCTATTTTGAGATACGATTGTCCTCCATCCTGATTACTTACGTTGATTTTTATAAGCGTGGTGAATTTTGGGTCGTCTTGCTGTTGTATCTCCTTATATTCGTCTAGTTATTTCTTCCTTTTCATCGTTTTTTTTTTTGTAATTGTACACCCAAGGTAAACAGTTTATCGACTACTTCTAGATTGTGTTCGTTGATAGTTATATTTCTTCCCATTCGAAATCTTTACAGTATCTTCGTCCTTTGTCGCCTTTTTTAATTCCACATAAACTTCTTTTGTTGCCAAAAAGAATCGTCTCACATAGTCCACATATCCAAGTGATTTCACAGCCTGAGTTGCTATTAATGCATTTCTCTGGACTAACTTTTTCCCATCACCCATTCTAGGGCCAGGTTGAAAAGCATTGGGCCAATCCACCCTCTTGTTTAAGACCTTGTCAGATTTCGAACTCTTCTGTTACTGCATTTTGGATCCTTACTTTCGCCAGTGACCTATCTGGTTACGCATTTGATCAGTCTTACAAGCTTTGAGTGGACTCCTAGTTCCGATATGATCTTATACAGTTTCTTTCTGTTTATGGAGTCATATGCCTGTTGAAAGTCGGCAAATTTCTGATATATATACATGTATCTATATTCCTTGCCCAGATATTCTTCAGAAGGTCACCAGCTGGTCCGAAGTTGACCTGTTTGCCCCAAATAGCTTTCATTATTAACCTTTATTGTTAAGATATGTTAAAAACAAGTACGAAATTTTATATTTAAAGGTTTTATGTTAGTTTCGACACATAAAAGAAGAATTATAAAAATTTCTGCTCATTACACTGCCAACTATTCCTCTTGAACGTTCTTATTTTAATTTAGGCCTAAAAAATATCGCGATATCGCCTTCCGCTTTCATTCTGCATACAATCAACCTCTTCAAGTCTTTGGTCTACCTACAGTAACAGCAGAAAATTCCCACATTCCAAATTCTATCCGATTTGTTTTGCTTACAATAAAAGTCGTTGCCATCGAATTAGTTCGAGGCAGTCAAATAATTACTACGTCTCTCGTACGTAGCTTGTAAAACTTGTCCCATAAGCAAGGTACTAACCATACATGCCCTATCAAGTTTCGCCGTTCGAGTGCTACTTTGTAGGAAGACTGCAACTTCGGTTCGCTTTTAGTCGTGTCATTCGCCATTACAATGATGGCACTACAAATTGAAATGACGTGCGAAACTCGTGTCATTTCTGTGTTTCCCACTTTTTTTTTGCTATTAATTATCTTGGAATTAAAGATGGATCAATATCAAAAATGATTACCGGGTATCAATTACCTAAACGTTGTGCATTCGTGTCTTCGTTTTGCGTGTAAAACGCTAATGGTCAGCAATGTTCGCATTTAAGAAAAGTGAAAGTCATAAACTAATACTCCTTTAGCTGCTGGAACGAGTGGCGATGGAGTTTATACGTTCAAGCAGCTCCCAACATTCCAGGCGGCCCAATTATCTTCTTATTGCCAAACTTGCTGCATTTTTAGTCCAGTAATGCTTGGAGATTAAAAGTTAGCCGATAACCGGATTACTTTGGTTTGGTAGCTTTTAGTTTCTATTAAAAGTAATCGCTCCTCAGCATTCGGTTTTTTTCTAGCTGCTCTACTACAATTCGTGGGGTTACTTGAAGGTTACACAATTTCCAGTAGCAAATGCTTAACGTATAACTTACCTAACTGCCCGAAATTAGCATAAGACACGAAAGCTTCTGGCAAATAAAATAACAAATACGACAAAAAGTGAAACGATGAATTATCCATAAACGGGCGTCATTGGCGGCTATTATGTGTTTTCGACTATAAAAGTTACTTTAAAAGTCATAAGTCCTAAGAGCCGTCGCAAGGCGCATATTTCTAGACCTGTGGCTATGTAGAATACCTCCGATCGTTTAAATTGAAAATCGCTTTTTTATTTCGGTCTTTTAGCAAATAGGAGACAGAATTTCGATTTTGAGCTGCGCGATTTCACCTTTTGCAAGGCGCTCGTTTCAGTTAGTAGCTTCAACTCGGTCGTGCGGGCATAAACAGATCGCTATACACAATTGTAGCGCTGATATGCGGGTGGTTTTAGTTTATATACAATAATTTAAAGTTTCGGTTTAGTTCAATTTTGAAAATCTCGTTTTGGTTGCGAAATTTTTAAAGAAATACAAAATAGCGATAAGAAACAAAAAATGTTAAAGGTGATGAGAATTTCTTTTTTGCAAATTTGTGTTAAAGTTCATAATTTACATATTTTCTAAGTGAAGTGTATTCTTGCAATAGTTTAGTAGTTATAGAGTGACAGACAAAGTACATACATAATAGGATTACTTGGATATACGCATAATTCTTATTAAAAAATATGGATTAAATTCAACATTCACTCAACATTCAGTCAGATTCATTCATTTAAACTAACGTGATTAACCAAATAGTAAAACCAATTAAAAATTGCTTGTGTGGAAAGAAACTGGAATTTTCCAGTGATTCTTTTTATATTTTAAAGTAGACAGTTGTACAATATGAATATGATATCTTCCAAATAGTTGCCACGCGCATTTTTGCCAACGGTAAATCTTTTTGGCAAAAATGTTCATGACAATGTGACTTAAGATTTTTCTCTCAAAAGCGCCTTATAAGTTCTCGACTTTTAGGGTCATGGTCCAAATCTCCGAGCCATAACAAGCCACAGGCCTTACTGTTCTTGATTGAAGTACTTTACGTAGAAACTTCGATTGTCCTGTTGTATTCTGCTTTTAATTTCCTCCAGCTCTTCATTTGTTGACGACACTATTGTTCCTAGGTATTTAAAATTCTTCACTTCCACTATATTGTAGCTATCTATCGTGAAGATGGTCCTTAGACGGGTCCTTTCTGATCTAGTCTGCAACATTGCTTTAGTTTTCAGCACCATCTGTAGCACTAAAGCCTATTATTGGCCTTGGCTTCCTCCAGCATTTCTTTCCATGCCGTTCGGCTCCAACGCAAATCCCTCCAATACTCTAAAATACGGGGCCACTCCTCCTGCAAATGTTGCTCGTTCCGTAATAATTATTTTTTCCGGGTGAGGTTATTAGCCTCACACGCCAATCTTACTTCGAAGGGACTAACCCGATCGTTTTAGCCCTATCCTCTCTCATAGGATAGTTACCAGTGGCCACCGCTAGGGGGTTATGATCGTACTTCCATCAATCCGAATTAGGTGCGGCACGTGCATTTTATGCTACATGTTATTTCCCCTATTACGTTGATGACTGACCACTTCTTTTTGTCACCTCAACTACAAAATAAAAGGAAGCTATAGCGCGCACTAAAATTATTGGAAATTTAAACTCAGGCGGGGAAATGACAATTCCACACACATTAACATTTCTTGAATGGATAAAATACAAGCGCACGTGCATTGTAATTTCCCCATCGAAATTCGTTTACGGGCAACAACACTCCCCCATAGCATCTCATCTAGAAACGGGCGGGTGATTTGGGGTTTTAAACGAACGGAGTGACATTTTTCGCTTTCACTGCCAATGGAAAAAGCGATTATGAGATTCCCAATTGTTTTGACGCACGCCATACTACTGGGTTATGGGTACAGCGCTGCGTACCGGGTTCCAGCTAGTTATTAAATAAAGGGTAAACCCAAAAACTCAACACTGCAGAAATCAGCTGAATTGTGCAGTTGAAATTGAAAAGATATTAAAATAACTGATTTAAATAGTTTACCCTGTACAGAGAAATTAGTATGTAGTTTGCCACGCTGATAAAAGAAATAAGTATAAGTAAACACAGTTTTCTAATCAGGAGCGTTAGTCCCGAATAGCACAATAGAAGAAATCTTCAAGTTCTACAAATGCTTTGTTGTCGGGATTTTAATTCACAGAACCTAAACGCTTCCTAGTTGACTTTCTGATGCAGTTAATGCCTTGTTTGCTTTTAGTAGTTTTGTTTTGTAGAAAGAAGAATGTAGTCAGTAGTTACTAGGTCTAGTTCATACATTGATTGTGCGACAACTGGCCAAACTTTTGTCAAACAAGCGATTTAGAATTGTCTTGATTGGTTCCCGAAAACTTATAGGTTGAGCTATTTTCTCTTGGATTTAATTAGGTGAAAGTATTCATTGTAATTCATAAAACAGAGATACCCCACCAATTTCTCTTAGTGGCAATAAGTTTGCTTGGGCAAAAACTGTGAAAATTACTTGGATCATTTTTAAATAAAAACTAAAGCTATGGTTCTATCACAAAAATGCAAAAATCCAAAATACGCAATATTTATTTTTATGGAATAAAAAACTCTTTCTTAATTTTACTCAAACATTCAAAGAAACTTGTTCGATGAACTAATATTTAGCGCGAGTTTTTTGTCTTTCTATTATGTATCAAGGTTAAAAATATATCAAGAATAGACCTATACTATTTAAAGACCTAGCAAAAATAAAGCGAATGCTTTCTGGTGTAAAAGGTTTGAATGGTTACAATTCGGTATAAATATTGCTGCAAGTTTTTTTAACAATTATTTTCTTTTAACAGAACTGAATTAGGTGTTTTTTAGCCAAGATCTGCTGCTCTACATTTAATGAACTTAACAAATAAATAATTAATAAGCATTTCTATGCTACGAAAACAAAAGTAGCTTTAATATTCGTTATATAACTAGTTCACGTTTCGTTTTTTTTGTTAATTGTGGACCTTGGAATAAAGATACTGTCTTTTTCGATGCTAGACATTGTTGTAAATTACTAGGTGACTGCCTTGACATTTTTTGTTGCATTCTGTGCCTTTTTTGGGGATCCAATTCAAATAAACAAATTTCGCGTCATTACTGAAAATTAGGCCGGATCAGTGTTAGTGACGATCGTGCACGAGATAATGATCTAACATCGAACTACATAAAAGTGATATTAAAAAAAATCACGTATCATTAAATAGACCTTCGAACGTAGTGATTTTTCGCAAGATCTTCTATTTTTGATTAATTGATTTTTCGCCAAAGAATTAAGGCCAGAAGAAGAAAACTGTATGCTTTTGCCGCGAATCGAAAGTTCAGCGTTAATTTTCAAATAGCTTGAAAACTAATCAAAATGTTGTTTAGTTTTTTTTATGGCAGATCTCAGCCCGCTCTTTGTACTACCGGTTCGTCATGTCGTTGACCACGTCATGGTGCAATGTGTAGTAGTAAATTTAGTTCGAAGGACAGAAGAGGTTTTAGATTGCGAGGAGGCAGAAGAATGCTGAAGGAGATGGCGTTTGAGTGCTCAGATGTTGCAGGAGTTCGGAAATACAAACTAGTAAGATTGTTCCAGAGTCGAGTTGTTCTATATGTAAACAAATGCCTTGTCTCTAGCACTTATCTTGACAAAAACCTGCACCGTCCGTCCCTCTATCTCAATTATAGGCAAAAAGTATGTAATGGCTGACCCATCTCTTAACATCCTAGGGAGTAAGGCATCTGGCTACCATCCCAGCGGTCCCGGGTTCGAATCCCGGCCAGCCCCACGGTTCTTCGCCTTTTCCACTTTCCCACCTACATAACTTTCCTTCTTTTTTCTTCCCTCTTTACATTCCTGATTCCTCCTGTCATAGCCTACCTTAGCCCTTCCCCGCTCCACCAAAGCACATGTCATCGGTTGGTTGATGAGGTTCAACTCGTTTCAAGAGGCATAACACTCCAACAAGTTGCTTCTCGATGCCCCGCTAACTCCCCGCTGATTGGTCAAACAAAAATCTTCCTACCTGTTCTACACTTCCAGTTCTCAGTTCAAAATTGTAAAACAACTCATACTTTTTTATTTTACATAAATTGCGGATGGTTGCCTAACAGTCTTGATTGTAGCCGGAAGAAAGTACTGCAACATTAAAAAAAAAAGTTGAAATCGCGTGACATCAGCGTTTTCTCTTTTAAGCAAAGTCGTCCTCTCAACATCTTCATTTTATTAATTATTATTGACGTCACGTTTTGCATCTTAAAACATGCAAATTAAAGCTCCTCATTAAAAAGCAACGTAAACTTCCATTAATTTAATTTTTTAATGTAGAATGTTTACGTCAGAAATATGCATTGTTTATTCAGAAATTTTCTACATCTATTCTACATATTTTTTCAGTATTAATCAACTTTTTTTTCTTGCTTAATTTGCAGCTTTTATCAACCCAATTTGTTCCAGTACGTTCGGTAAGCAGCATTAAGAAGATGCCTTGCCCATTCTTGAGCCGATTGAGCGCAAATTACGTCCGTAATTATGCACCAGTACTGCTCCAAACCTATGGAGCTCAATGCCCAGTTATGGCAAGAACCATTTCTTCAATGAATACCCCTTTCAACAATGGCGAAGGATCAAGTCTGATTGAGACGGCAACTCAACAAGCCCGCAACATTAGCTCTCTGCAGCAGCAGCAGCAACAACAACAACAGCAGCAGGTCGAGAAGAGTCAGGCTGCAAATGCTCAAAAGAAGTGTCCATTCTTAAATCCAGCCGATGGCAAGACTTCACCATTGATCAAGGAGGTTCAGGAAGAATTCCAAGACATTCCGAGCGAACGCACAACGACATTCCCATATGAGGAATATTTCCACGAACAAATAATGAAGAAGAAAAAAGATCATTCCTACCGTGTATTTAAGAAGGTCAACCGTTTGGCTGGCGAAGGCAAGTTCCCGACCGCTTTAGAGTATTCGTGGGGCGAGAAGCCAATCACCGTATGGTGTTCCAATGACTACCTTGGGATGTCCTGTCATCCTGAAGTCAAAAACGCTGTTCGTCGCGCCCTAGATGAACATGGTGCTGGGGCAGGCGGTACTCGTAACATTTCTGGAAATTCATTATTCCATGAAAGACTCGAGGCTCGCTTGGCTAAGCTGCATGACAAGGAAGCAGCACTGCTTTTTACGTCGTGCTTCGTAGCAAATGATTCTACGTTGTTCACTTTAGCTAAACTACTGCCGAACTGTCATATTTTCTCGGATGCTGGCAATCACGCCTCGATGATTCAAGGGATTCGTAATAGTCAAGTACCGAAGCATATCTTCCGCCATAACGACCCTGGACATCTGCGCGAACTTTTGCAGAAGGTGGATAAGAACGTCCCGAAGATCGTTGCTTTTGAAACTGTCCACTCCATGACTGGGGCTATTTGCCCGCTGAAGGAATTGTGTGATGTTACCCATGAATTTGGGGGAATAACTTTTGTGGACGAGGTTCACGCTGTTGGGTTGTATGGTGATCATGGAGCTGGTGTTGGAGAAAGGGACGACCAAATGTATAACATGGACATCGTTTCTGGGACTTTAGGAAAAGCCTTCGGAAATATCGGTGGTTATATTGCGGGATCCTCGTTGCTAGTGGATATGATTAGATCTTATGCAGCCGGATTCATCTTTACCACGTCCCTACCACCAACGGTATTATGTGGAGCTTACAAGGCAGTTGAAGTTCTGGCATCGGATGAAGGACGCGAGCTTAGGCAACGTCATCAATACAATGTTCGTTACTTGAGGAGTCTTTTGCAGCGCGAAGGATTCCCGGTAGAGCATACACCAAGTCATATTATACCAATTAAGGTAACAAACACTAAAATTTATTTTTATTGCCGTAACTAATTATATTTCCCCCGCATAGCTTGGAGATCCCCTAAAGTGTTCACGCATATCGGATCTTCTCATCCAAGAGTATGGCCATTACGTACAAGCAATTAATTATCCAACAGTTGCTCGTGGTGAAGAGAAACTACGCCTGGCACCAACACCTTTCCATACCCGTGAAATGATCGATGTTCTAGTCGGAGATATGAAAAAGGTGTGGAAACAACTCAATCTACCACTTAACGGACCAACTTGCTCCGACCAATGTGCATTCTGCAAGGAGCCGCAACTTTTTGATTATTATGAATCTCGGGTTCATGGATGTGCATCTCAAATAACATGTGAAATACCTAACTGCCCCCGCTTAGTTGCTGCAGCATAAATATAATATACATTTGCATACACACAAAAGATAATATTTAATTGTTTCTCTGTTTTCTTTTTCGAGCAAAAAATTATTATGAAATGTTGTCATTTAAAATTCGCAATTATTGTTGTGATTTATTTGTTTTCAGTGTAATTCTGTGCTGGTTTAAAAATCAACTAAATACGAAAAGAAGGCACTAAGCTCTAAAATGTTCAAAATTATATTATTATTGTTGACAATAAATGGTGTTAGGTGGAATAATTCATTTGATTTTTTTACTACACGAAGTGAGTTAAATGTGTCGGGCAACCTATTAGCGGGCACTGGCCCCCTTTCAAAAGAATCATGAATTCAGACTGGTTGGTGTTTGAATAATTGAAAGTACTTTTACTTCCTTCTCTTATGTTTTGTTTTAGTTTTTTGCATTATTCGCGGAAAATGTAATAAAATTTCTTACAAAACATGGTAATAAACAGTGAACAGAGGTAATAAAAAGGTAATAAAAGGAAAAAAAAACACTTGACAAGAATATTAAGCAAACAAACACGTTAATAATATTGGCTTAAAATCACGTTTTTCATGCTTAGAAACGTGTCCACGTGTATATTCAAGCAGTTCAGACATGCTCATATGAGAAATCTGACAAATTGATGTCTGAGCTTATCCAGCATTGTCCATGTATTGTATTGCCTTGTCGTTCCTGACATCCTGTAGAAACACGCAGGAACCTGTGCTACCTAAGCCTTTAGGGGACTTATCGTCCTACCGACAGATATGTCTTTTTAGTTGCATAGGCAAACTCTTCGAGCGGGTGATCTGTAACAGGATACTCCCTAGCGTCGAAAGGGTAGGAGGTCTATCAGACAAGCAATTCGGCTTCAGAAAGGCAAGGTCGGCGACATGGTGGTGGTCATAGTAAGAGCCGCCATAGAGAAAAATCACGCTGCGCCCTGATAACCCTTGGCGTAAAAATGTTTTCAACTCAGCGACGTGGAGCAAAATAGTTGTGGCGTTATTCCGCAGGGTTCCGTCCTGGGCCCTCTCCTGTGGATCGCAATGTACAATGATGTGTTGGGGCTTCGCCTTCTAAAAGAAGGAATGGTGATGAGGGTCCTGGTCGTAGGAAAACGCCCAGATGACATCGGATTGTATGCGATCTGAGAAATAAAAGCATGGCTAGAACCCGTTGGGCTGAAGCTTGCTGACCACAAAACTGGTTGTGTCAGCAAACGGAAAACTGATCATCCACTCACTACTTGGGAATGATGATCGACCGGAGGCTAAACTTCAAAGCGTCTTTGGAGGGCACGGCAGACAAAGCGTCTGCGATTAGTGCAGCACTCACAAGAATCATGACCGTCTCCTATTGGGGAGGGTGGTTAGTTCAATTCTTCTATACGCAGCGCCAGTGTGGGCGGCAGCTTTGAACAGGACTGCAAACAGTAGGAAGTGGAGGGCCGTATACCGGGTAAGTACACTTCGCGCGTGCTGCGCAAAGAAGATGCGGCATGCGTGATAGCGGGAATGACGAGAGAAGGCATGAGTCTCTATGACCCAGAAAATGGTAGAGTGGAGCCAGAAAAGGTACGGCGGCAGATTGCGCGCTGTAAGTCCGTAAGGGATTGACAAATGAAGTAGGACGAGTCTGTCAAAGGCCGTTGAACCAACAGACTTAACCATAACGTGGAGATATGGGTTACGAGGGAGCGTAGGAGAGTGCGTTACGACCTCACGCAGTTCCTGAGTGGACATGGGCGGTGTAGAAAATACCTTACCGGAATTAGAAGAAATGGCCAGGGAAAAGTGGAGGCAGCTCTAAAAGCCCAAGACCACGACGTAATTTTTAGTTATCAATCCCGCGGGGAGAAGGCGTCTAGCTCATTTGAACAAAGAGGAACCTACTCGGAAAATCTAATGCCGTAGATGTATGGGATGCGGCAGCGAAGGAGACCCAACCTCCGCTGTCCAGGGGCCATGTATCACATGTATCTCGAACGCCGATAATCGTACGTTCGATACGAATTTGAAAACGAAAAGATTTGTCAAGCACAAATTGAGTGTTCGGAAACCTCAACACAAAATTTTTCGTTTTCAGTAAGGAAACCACGTTACTGAACACGAAGAAGTAGGTATATTACCAGGGTTAGTAATTGACTCCTAGTACGATATTCGATTCGTCAATCAAAAGCTGATTGGATTGTAAATTGTGATTGGCAGTCCGTAACGCAGTCGAATCGAACAAAAAATGCTGCCAGTGTAACTGTGCAATTTTCTGTCGTTTTGATGAAGGACAGAAGTTGTTTGTGTTTAAATACAACGCAAGCATTCGACCATTGACTGCAATCGACTCGGTGTACTACTCGATTTGCCATAAGTTCGACTGTTTAACGAGAATCGGACTAGGAGCCATTGTCCTTAAAATCTTTGAGACTCACTCCTATACACCACGCCTAGTAGAGAAGATAGCAATGTCGAGTGAAATATTCGAGATGAGCGGATATGCTAATAAATCCAAGCCCGATTGGAGCCATAGAATCAATGCCGTCTTATCACCTTATCCTTGTAAATTAAAGAAGGGATTGTGAGCGAGGTGAGATTCTTCTTGACGGAGTTACTAAAGATCAGCGGAGGTAGGGTTAAAAACTTTTTGGCGATGATGTGCAGACTCATACAACGGGTGAAATCGTGGATTTGCGGCCGAACTAGGGAAGAGAGTCACGACTTCACGCAGTTCCTGCGTACCGCAGGTACCCTAATTCATTTAGCCATGACGATTCCCCATGCTGGCCAAAATGCTACAATGCGGAGGTGGAAACACATCCTCTTTCAATGTCTAAGATCCACTTGACTAACGGGACTAACGCCGAGGAATATCCTGGATTTAGTGCTGAGGCCCCATATGTTAGGATTATTAATGTCATCTATAGAGAGTTTAGTATGGGGGACGTTCTCTAAAAAAAATCGATAGGACATAACAGCTGAACACTACCCCAGGAGTGGCATTTTGATAAAACTGATCCAGCCCAGGATGTAGAGTCGAAATACAAGGGATGAATGAGTTTCGAGATATCATGATCAAAATTTAAATTGTTCAATGTGTATAAGCCATATTTTATAGCTACTCAACAAACAGACTAAAACTACAATCAATTCAGTATTTCAAAATAAATTTTTTATTACTATTTTTACAAGTTTTAACAATTAATTGCGTACAAATTGTAAACAAACTATTTTAAATATTTTGTCTTAATTATCTAATTCTTTCTGAGCTTTCTGCCAGTTAGCTACCATGGAAGAGACTTCTTTCATTTTTAATCCTAATCCTTGTACTTTCATTTTTTTCTTTTTCTTTTTAATCGCACTATCGTCAACGGATCGCTTTTTAGCCTTCGATTCGGCATGTTGCAGGCTACTAGATGGGGAAGACGGGGTAGAAGAATCCTTCTCTAAATCAATGGCTGGTTCTGACACTGCTTCTATATTTGCAATGTCCGAGTAAAACGATGCTAGTTCACAGTTTATATCCGATATTGGTGGCGGTGTTGGGGCCTAAATATTATGAGAATTAGTGATTAAAATAAAATATGAACTAGAAAGTTCCTAGTTTTTCTTACCGAAATAATAGGTGGTGGTGGTGGATTTGTAGCGTCCCATTGTGGAATATCGTTTTCAACTATTAAATACAATTTTACAAAAATGTTATGTTAAGAAATATAGATAAAAGCGGTCGTCCATTAATTACGTGAGGCGTTTAGGAGCTGTGATAATTCTTGATAATTTGGAATATGTGGTTATTCCAGCGCAGATCTTCGGCTAGTGTTAGGCCTAGGTAGTTTAAAGACGGTTCTACCGTTAGGCTTTATTGCCCACTGAAATAGAAGGTGCAGGTTTTATTTGGAGATGAGACAGTATTTCGTTTTTAATGCATTAAATTCGACACGGTTCTTGCGGCCCCAGTCAAGAATTCGTTCGATATCCCTGTTGATTGAAATGGACACGAGTTTGCGATAATGCAGACAAGGCGTGCTTGTCCTACAATATCGAAGCCATAGAAGTAACGTAGAGTACTGTCGTTGGCAAAGCTGTGCAGTGAGTTGGAGGGGATTGAGAGCAGGTCATTTATAAAAATTAGGAAGAGAGCTGATGATAGAATTGAGCCCTAGGGAGCACCTGCGGAGATGGTGTGGGGGTCGGAAGCTCTTAATCCAGTTCTTCCACACTTTGTCAAAAGATTTGGAGATATCTAGAGGCCAAATTCACCATATCGGTGTATACTTTGGTTCAGGTGCTCTGTTAGGCAAACAAGGAGGTCGCCAGTAGATCTTCACATAATTTATGGACGACCCCACGTAATTTATGAACGACCCCAAATAACACAAAGGATACTTACTTTTGATTTGTTCATTCTCATTTGGTGGCGGTGTTGTACTGATATCCATTTCATCTTCTCCACGTATGTCATCCTCTTCTGTTTGTACATTATCACTCTTTTTGCTATCTTCAACGTCATCCTTTGGAAATTCCCATTGTACATGACCCGAGGAAAGATTTTTGTATCGATATTGTGAATTTTTTCTACAATTATGGAAAAGAAAGAAAACAAATTCAGTATATGAACCGTGAAAGGTGAATCAATTATTCTGTAAACTATTATCAAAAAAAAGATAAATGGAGGGAAAAATATATTATAAATTTTTTTTTGTATTTTACTGCCTTTTATCGCAAAAGATAACTTTTCCGTTTAGACTGATTAACATCATCTACTCTCGGCCTTAAAATAAGACAAAAAAATCAAAGTGTAGAAAATTCAATTATAAAATAATATTCTCTTAAACAAGCATTTAAAGAAAAATATACAACTTACCTTAAGTTTGAACGTTTTTAATTGTTTTAGTTTTTTTGTTTTATTTATAATTTTCACACTTTATAAAGAATGAATTTTATTAAATTGAAGTATCCCTGTCGATAAGTTTTTTGTACAATTATGTTCGTCTGTGTCGGCTTGCTGTTTTTACTATTTTTATCTAAAAAAACTGAAAAGCAATTTTCACAAATAGACTAAAAAAGGACGATTATTTTGAATATATATAATTATTATATATAATAACGTCCCTTTTTGTCGTCGAAAAAAAAGAAAAGAGCCCCCAGATGATATTGTGAACAATAGAGTAGTGGACTGCGAATTGTTAACAGAATATTATATATCAAAATTGGAAATAATATTACACACGTTTTTTTTTTATAAATTGAGACAAAATATTTGAATTTATTCACAAATGATGCCAAAGTTAAGACCGCGAAACAATAACTTAATGTCTTTAAATAATAAATAGCTTTAACAAGTTGGAGCAAACGTATATTATTGCTCGCCGTTACTACAGTTATATAAAAACAAAGATGAAATTCGTACCTATCCCAAGTACATTCCCAGCCATCTGGTACTGCATTCTGTTCAAGAGTCATCAGATCATCTGATGTTAATTTTAACCACTTAAAAAAATATTTCGATTCCAAGGCAGATGCATGGTAGGCGGATAACAGCGTCTGAAATGAATTAATATGGAATTGTTTAGTAACTTGTAGAAAATTTTGTATAACGAGATTTTATTTGTCAAAGTTTCTGTAATTTTGAAATCCCCTAAATATTTTGGACCTGGGAAGGTGGTGGCACCCAATGTGTCACTTTTGTCAAAACCCGAGAAGATTCACTGCAGATGAACACATTGCAGCTCTGTTAGCAAGTTCTAATCCCATCTCCGCGCGGTGTCCCGTGAGATACTTCTTCGGAAGAAGCTAACGAGAGATGGTCGAATGGCGGGTTCCCGGCGTCATAACAGAGTTTTAAGTCGGTTGGGCTGAGGGTTAGCAATCCCCTTCCATAAAAAGAACCATTGCTGCGAATCGGCAAACAATACCTCGGAACCGGAGGGACAACACGACGACGACCTTTGCTTTTTGAACCAGGCCACGAATAGGACCAAGGAATGTGCGAACACTGCTTGCTGATGGACGGCTGAGTGAAGTCCTCAACGAGCGAGCCCAAACGGTGAGTCCTTATAGTCTGGTAGAAACGAAACTGAAAGCCGTAAGAATGGCGTTGGCATAATACTCACCAAAGAAGCCAGGTGTAGCCTCGGCGATGTTAGACTACTTGATCAACACAAGATTCCGATCGACGCACAAAAATGTACGCAATACCGGACGATATCGATGTACAAGAAAGGCATTTATCGGAGTCCATTGTGGGGTGTGCAATAGAATTGTGTCCATTGTCCCAATTGTGTCCATCCGTAAACGAACGTAGCTATGGATCTCGGGCAGCTGGACCTCGTCGATCAGCGGAAACGAATGTCGAATGAACGAAGCCGGAGATGATGTTTTATCACAACAACTCCACGTCCTCATAACACATATATGGTATTCAGATCGTATCCCGCCGTCGTAAAGGAAAAGCCTACTTTCGATCGTCGGCAAAGTATTTACGAAAATCATACAATCGAAGCTACAGAACCACTGAGAGTAAAAAAACGGAAATAACAAGGGGGATTTAGACCATATCGAGGATGCATTGATCAAATAATCGGTCTCCTTCAGGTTATGCAAGAAACAATTTGTTGCGTCAAACGAACTGTCGTCGTTTCCAACGATTTCAAATCCGCTTTCGATTGCATCGATTGGAACAACTTGTGGAGAGCCTTGGAAATCATCCAACTTCTTTAAGCGTCGTACGATGGCTCAACCAGCAGCGTTTGTATTCGAAGCGACTTATCCGAGGAATTCCCGATTCAAACAGGTGTTCGACAAGGAGACTTCGCTTCACCACTTTTCTTCAATGTTGTGATCGACGCGATTATGCATGAAGCATTTGATGGACGACGCGGGGTTCGATAGTACGAGAACTTCGTAACCGACTTGATGTTCGCCGACTCCGATCTCCGCGATCGCCTTCGAAACGAGACAGTTAGACAAAGTTGCGATCAACAAACACTGATCTAAGAAGAAATACAAAAACGTCAACTACGATGATTTAGACATGTTTGCCGAATGGATGATAACCGCTTGTCACGTAAACTTCTCTGGCGAGACCGTGCGGCATACTTGAGAATTCAGCGATCGGCACCGAAGAAAAACTGATTAAAGAATATCGAGGGTGACTTAAAGAAGCAATGATAATCAGTTATTAAGGCTCGAGACGTCCTGCTTGGACCGCCAGCAAACGGATCAACGGAAAAGACTCAAATGGCACTACCTGACGTTACAGGACATCCCATCTTCTTGATCTTTTTCTTACTTCTCTTTTAACGCGGTACTCGATCTAAGTAAGCTATCCTTTTGGGAACCCCTGACCACTGCCTGACTATTTCCTATATTCATGTTTAGCCCTAACCAACCCAATTCCAAAAAGAGCTGTCTGGGACTATTGAAAAATCAACTGGTTGGTGCTTATTCGTTTTTTTTTCTTCAAGACTCGCGAAGTTTATAGGTGTATCGAAGAGCTTGACGTCAATAAATCTAGTGGCCCTGACAATATTCCCAATATGCCACTAAAGAAATATACCTCTCTCTTGGCTAAACATCTGCGTGAGCTTTTTGCCCAGTGACACTTCTCCGGCCCATTCCGAAAAAAGCAATATCTTTTTCGACTGTAAATTAATAAGTTAAAAATATAATTACCTCGAGTTGAATATTCATCGCTTGTACCGCTGAAACAACTTGATGCCCAACCGAAAGAAATTTCACTTTTGCCGATATAAGATCACTTAGATTATCAATTTCCTTCTTTATAATTAAATTGGCAGTTGAATCCTCGCTCTTCTCATCATCACCATGCATACTAGATTTCGACACTTCCTCATCCGCTGTCTTAATGAATTCCACATGAGCTCTGTGAAAATTTCCATACATTTTCTTCTTATCACTGTCCCCAACAGGTTCCGTTGCTTGAACTTCAACCTGCTGCTGCTGTTGCGGTTGCGGCAATTCGGTGCCACGATCAGCACCTCCTGTTTTAAATTCAATACGTCTTTTTCTCTGGAATGTTTTTTCATCAAAACTAGTGGACACTGGGGGAGTTTCTACATCATCCTTTTCTGCTGCCTCAAACTCGGGCAGTTCCTTCTCTAATTCTTTTTTCAATTTATCAATTTCCTCGTTTATTTTATTGTCTGTATTGCCGCCAGTTATGATACTAGCAAATGAGCTTCTTTGTGTTCCTGATTTTTGTGTTATTTCTTTTGTATTGCCATTTTCATTAAAAATTGGAAATATTGTAGAAGATTTTTTGATTTCATTATTTGCGTTTGTTATGTTTTCAGTTCTTTTTTTGATTTCGTTTTCTTGTTCAGAATCACTACCATCTGAATAGGCGGCAACTAAGGTTCGCTTTGGTGCTTTTAATTGTGCAGGCTTATTTTCCTGGAAATGAAATTGTTTTAGACATAAAGAAAATCGAGAAAATATAGATTGTTTAGGATTGAAAAATCAGAAAGTGCGAATCTCTTAATTCTTAACTCAAAAAAAGTGACTCTAGCAACAAACTCATCTTGTTTCTCGTTGTTAAATCGACCTCAGATTGAAAACTTGCCATCACTGGAAATGTCTTTTTTGTTAACAAACTAATTTTAGCTTGTTAAACGACAATTTCAAATTTTTAATAATTTTCAGAGCGTGAATATCTTCATTGGTCTAAACAAATGACTACACAAAAATCTCACCTTTTCTTTTCTTTTGCTAGATTCCTCTTCAGAACTAGACTCTGAAGGTACGGAATATGAGGTTATAAGTTCAATTTTTCTGTAAGCGATTAAAAAATATATAAAAACGTTATTCTTAACGCAATTATATTAAAATCATACTCATCATCACTGGGAGGATTATCAAATGGTGTCGGCTTCTTCCATCTTTTTGTTTGTTTCGGCCGATTTGGTACAGTAGCTGTGACGCGTTTTATCTCAGCCTCCTTTAAATTGGGTGGCTTCTCCCAAGATACAACTCTTGTATATTCATTAACATAATAAGGCTTTGTCGAGTTATCAGAGTATCCCTTAACCCAGCTATTGCTTGGAATATCAGTTCGTAATGTTGATAATTGTTCTAGATATTCTTGGTATTCTTCTGGCTTCTCCCATGTTACTTCTTTAGTTTCAACATTCCAGTAATATGGATGGCCGGTGGCTCTGTCTATGCATTCAGTCCAATCTGAAATTAACAAAATATATTTTTTACTAATATTCTTAGGAGTTGTTTTATGCGCAATTAATTACTTGTTATTGGAATTCTTCCATTTGTGAAACCTTTTTTATTTTTGCCATCTATTTGCTGCTCCTCATCGTTTTCACTGTCGGACGTATATTGTCCAATTAAATTAGCCAAGCTATTTTTATCTGCAAGATATTAATATATTATTTAAATAGCAAACAAACGTGCAAAATATAATTTCGAATTGTGCCATTTTTTAAATTGCAGAATACATTTAGGGTGAGTTGCACCAATTAACTTTAACCGTAACAAAAGCTCGATCGGTTGACAAATCTCCGGTTAGACAAAACGAGATTTGCACCGTTTAACAATTGTTAACCTGACGTAGCATTTTAGTCTAGCCTATCTTTCTAGCGGAGTTTGGGTCTCCTTTGTTAACGCATCTCATAGGTCTTATAGTAGAGAACTTTCTGAGCAGGCTCATCTTCACTCATACGAACTAGGTGCCCTGCCCACCGGAGCCTATCGTCGACCTTAACATCAAGGGGATGTTGAACCATACTGGCTAACCGTAAGTTAAATCCTGGCTTGATAGTATTGTAGATCACCTTTACCTGGCTTATGTATCTGCTATAAAAAAGAATTTTGAAGTGACGTCTTATAAATCGGTTATACCGGAGCGCGCGGACGGAGAATGTCCCGAAACGGTGTGTGGTGGGCGTGGCCTATGTGCATGTGTGAGTAAGCAACGCCGGCTCCGCCGTATATTGGAAATAAAAAATACTGAATAAATAATCACACTGTTATTGTTACATTTGAGAATAAATAAAAATAAAAATACTGCAAAATTATATGTATATTGTGTTATATTATATATTGCATAACGAATAAGCAACATGGTAGTTGTCACGGGCTAATCGCCTGGCCCGGGGCACCGGTTTTTTGGTCATATGAAACGCCTTGTTTGCCTTGGCTGCATTAGTGTTTCTATTGACATATAAATATTGATCCAGCCAAACCCCAAGATATTCCAAAATTTTTAGGGTAAGAGCTCTGTTTGAGGGATTTTAAAGGGTTTCCAGTTTCTTCGCACATCGTAAGAAGCTCTATTTGAAGAGCCCGGAAAAGGATCGATTCGCATTTGCGGAAATTGATTTTCAACTTCCAATCATCACTATAGCGTTCGATTGTGTCTCGAAGCCACGTTGCACGAGCGTCTGATTCACTCCAATCTTCGGCCCCGTCCTATACACAATCAATGTAAAGCGTAAAGATATTAAATAAGAGCGGCGAGTTTACCACATTCTGTTGCAGACCATTTTTAAGGTCAAAGACCGTACTTGATGTGAAGTTGCCACTTTTGACAACGAACTTCTTCTTGGAAATCATATTATAAATCGTGTATAACTGAGGTCCGGAAGGCCGAGTCTGACCAGTTTGTAAAGAAGACCTTCATAAAGTTCCAGTATGTCAGGTACCAATTTTGAAGCGTTATGAATAGTGTCATGCCCTGCGGGAATTGGGTCATCGGGAATTACTTTTTTTTCTTCAACCCATTTCGATAATGATCTACTAATTACTATTTCAAACACCTTACTGATATTCGGAAGAAGACTTATTGACCGAAGATTAGCAGGACTACTTTTATCTTTACCCCTCTTGGGTATTGGGTACACCACCGCCGTCTTCCAGTGTCCTGGAAAATGGACATTGTTTAACGCTATTACGTTAAAATTGGTTTGAGATATTAACAACACCTTTTTTTATAGAATGTACAAAATTTACATTTATTAAAATTAATTTAACAAACAATTTAATTTGTCGAATGCATTTCAACCGATGTAATCGGTCATCATCAGCAACACGGCTAGCACTAAAGGTCTAGGGATTTGTAATTACATCTAATATAGTATGTATACTAACGGTATACTAAGTCTATTTAAAGGAAAAAGGGATCTATATTTCTTTTGTTTGAATGGAATAACGGTATACAAAACAACTGTTAATGCTATTTAATTCAAATTAAATAAATACGAATCTATATTTCCTTTGTCTGCATTTAAGGAGTCCGTATTTCTGTGTATGTAAAAACTTTCGTATGCGTCTAATTTTCTGTTGTCCGTTATGTGTTGTAATAGACGAACGTTGGCTTCGGATGTGGAAAAATGCTTTTCACCTAAAACATGGCTGGCAAAAGAAGATTTGTTGGCTTCATTGTTTTTTATGTAGTTCATATGTTCTTTAAATCTTTTTCGTACGTTTCGTTTCGTTTGTCCATAATACTTACGGTTACAGTCGTTGCAAGTGATCTCATAAATCCCTGGTTTATCTAAGGGGTCTTTTCTGTCTTTTAGGGAAATAAATTGATTTTTTAATCTGAAAGGATTGGAAAACACCATTAGCATGTTGTTTCTTCTAAAAATGTTTTTTAATTTGTTGGTAACTTCTGGTGCAAAAATAATTGAAACTCTATTTATTTCCGATTGTGAATTTTGAGAGAACAATGTGGACAAATCTCTCTTTCTCTTTTTGATGGCATGATTTTTGATTATGTTATCAATTATTTTGGCTCCATAACCATTGATTCTGGCTGCATTATGGATGTATTTGTATTCTCTCATATAGTTGGGCGTTGTTAATGGAAGATTTACTAGCCTGTGTGCAAGAGAATTGAAAGCAGCCAGTTTATGCTGTATAGGTGTGAAGGAGTCACTTGGGATGTAACGTGGAGTATTCGTTGGTTTGTGGTGGATAGCAAAACTAATACTTCCTTGGTTCCTCTGTATTTCCAGATCTGAGAACACTAGTTTGTTGTTGTCCTCAATTTCGCATGTGAATTGTATATCTTCATGCTGGCTATTTAAAATAGTGAGTAGACTGTTTACCTCATTACGGTTGACAATGGCAAATATGTCATCTACGTAGCGGTGCCAAACTGTTGGAAGGATGCCTTTTTTCTTTTAAATTTGTTTCGAAGAAAGACATGAACGCCTCAGCTATAAGTGGTGAAAGTGAATTTCCCATGCTTGTGCCTTTTTTGATTTGGTAAAACTTCTTCCTGAATTCAAAAAAGTTGCTGTCCATACACATTTTTGCAGCCTTTATATACACATTCACTTTTTGCGCTGGTAACCCTTGTTTAACGAGGTGATTTTCTAAAGCTCTCAAAGCTAAATCAACTGGAATCGATGGGAAAAGTGACGTCACGTCGAACGAGACCATAATTTCGTCATCTTTGATGCATATTGATTTAATGCGTTCCGTGAATTCAACAGAGTTTTTAACGGAACAGCTCTCGAAGGGGGGAAACTGTTTCATTTCTTTCACTAACCACTTGGCAATATTCGTGCAAGGAGACGTAATTGCTGACACACGTTCGTCTATTACAACACATAACGGACAACAGAAAATTAGACGCATACGAAAGTTTTTACATACACAGAAATACGGACTCCTTAAATGCAGACAAAGGAAATATAGATTCGTATTTATTTAATTTGAATTAAATAGCATTAACAGTTGTTTTGTATACCGTTATTCCATTCAAACAAAAGAAATATAGATCCCTTTTTCCTTTAAATAGACTTAGTATACCGTTAGTATACATACTATATTAGATGTAATTACAAATCCCTAGACCTTTAGTGCTAGCCGTGTTGCTGATGATGACCGATTACATCGGTTGAAATGCATTCGACAAATTAAATTGTTTGTTAAATTAATTTTAATAAACGTAAATTTTGTACATTCTATAAAAAAAAGGTGTTGTTAATATCTCAAACCAATTTTAACGTAATAATAGAGAGTGTACGTTTTATTCTTAAAAAACTCACAAAATTGATATTGTTTAACGCATTGTTAAACAATAAGCTGTATGTCTCTATAGCCACCAGGACCAAATGCTTTAAGACAACGTTCGGAACACCATCCACCCCAGACGACTTCTTGTTGTTTAGATGGCGAAATATTAACAGGAGATCGATTTTTCTGATGGTAGAATTTAGTTGGGCGGCGGGAATGTCATTCGCTGGGCAGTTTTCACGGAATTTGATGATTGATCGATTCTCGGATTTCCAAGTTTCAATGTCATTAGATAATCTTTCATGGTTCAGTAAGGTCCTATTCTCAAGGTCACAATTAATTGGCCACTCCCGTTCTAAAAGTTAGTGTGTACGACGCGAAAGTGTGAGGAAAAAGTTATCTCTAGGCGGGGGCGGCTAAAGGTCTTGTAGATTGCATCCCGGACTGCTAGCTGAAGGAGGAACTTGCTTCTCTTAAGGAATTCCCCGAAATTTGGATGTTTGCTTCACGATTGCTAATATGTGACCACTCCATCGCAGACCCTAAGTTTAAATTATGCCTAGGATATTAGGAGACCGTCTACAGAGACAATACAAAGGTCGGTGCTAGTTTTCATAAGAGATGAGGCTCTACTCCGTTTTAAAGGCGTTAAATTCGACAAAATTCTTGCGGCCTCAATCAAGAATGAGTTGAATGTTCCGGCTGATTGGATGGGACATCAGTTCACGATAGTGAGGATAAGGTGCATGCTTAGTTGGGAGCCTCATCTGAGCGCTTGATTGTGCTGAGTTAGTTCATTTTCGTGGCCCAGCTGAGAAGGGCGTCTTCTGTGTTAGAAGGATTTACTCTATTACTATAAGGTCTGGCACGTGCTTGTATTATATTGTTGAAAGACTAATAGTAATACAGACGAAGTGGAGTGAAAAGCGCGGATAATAGAATTGACCCCTGGGGACCGACCGAAATGGACTTGATTGAACGGCCAGAAAGAAACTTCTCAATCCAATTGTTTAGAACTTAAGGTGCAACCCTAATGTACGCTTCGCTTGCTTAACCTTGGTGAGCTTTTCATATTTTATATTGGAAAACTGTGCCTTAGCCTCTTTGGCACTTGGTTTTGCCTACTAACAAAGTAGTGATGAAGCAAACCAGGAAAGCGTACATTGGGGTTGTACCTTTAATTAATTGGGGTTGCAAAACGTTAGAGGTCCCTATTTTGTAGAGAAAATTATGATGCAAGACTGTTCCAACTCGCCATCCTTTCAAGAGGGATGCTGTTCTATGCTGTTCGTTCACTATATATGTAGCAGATTTATGCTCAAGATTACATTTCAAGTTTTCCATTTGGCTCAACATTTGCATATAATTAATAGGTCGTGATCTATGAAAAACAAAACTTTATCTAGATCTCCGAAGGTTGAAAAAAGCTGCGTGTTATGTCTACCAACTACAATGCTGATAAGCAAGGAACTATGCATGTGAAATTCAGATAACGTGCCTACTATCTAACATACATTACCATCGCTGAGTAGACTGAAAATACTTGATTGTTTATTTATTATGGGTTTGATATACATATGGTAAATTACATTCTAATTTTATCCCGTTGTAGCCCTAAATATTCAAATCAAGGGATGCAGCTAACAATAGAATTAATATGCTAAAAATAAAATATCATAAATTTTTGATGCGGCATTTTCGTGAACGATCAATAAAGGGCGTTACTTTTAGGGCTTTGTGCAATTAAGCATTAAAATATAACACCTTAAAACCACAACATCTTCAGCTACTTGTGCACAATATTGCACAAAGATATTAGCAGCTTTAACCCCGCCGCAAGGAGAATATTAAACAGCACTGAATTATCGCTCTATTTGCTGCGAAAAAGTTTCAAATTCTTTATCGTTATTAGGATGTAACACGCAAGCAACAAATTCCTCAGCTAGAACAAAACTTCAGCCCTGAATTGCTTAATGCTCGCTCAAGTGAAGAAAAAAACTGCGATGTCGTAATTTCTTAACAAAACATATGGACACACAACAACCTCCAAGTGATTTTCACTAATTCGCGCAATCAACTTGGGTGTTGTTTTCCCTAGGGCATTTTAAGTAAATATTTTCTATAATTGGATTTGTTGCTAGGACATAGAAACAAGAGCAATCCGGTTGAGTTTACAACGCTTTAAATATGTTTGACAGCAGCCGAAATTCGATTTTTAATATTGCTTGTATTTTCATGCGTAAATTGATAATTTCTATTCTGGCATATACACTTTTTACAAACTAATCAACAAGAACTATTTTTATGAATTACTTACTCATATTACAAACGATAAATAAAATTTTCACTTCGACCTACACCAACTTGACATCTTCTTCCTAAACAAGCCAGCCGTATTTTGATTCCATCGTTTCTCGGTGGTCCAATTCTTGTGTTCTGAATTAGGAAAAGTCCTAAAAAGTTATGATATCAGAAAAAAGTATTTAGGTTAAAATATTGAAAAGAATGGTTATTTTGAGTAAATTTATTGTAGTTTTAAGTAAAGCATTTATTTTTCGAACAAAGCTTATTTTTAAATTATTCTAAAATTAGACAATTTATGAAAAATGCTGTGTAAACATTATTTAGCAATAAAGAAGAAGATAAGAGGGATTTAATTTACACAATTTTCACACCAATTTCTGTTCCCGTACTTCCTCGCGCGCGAAAACGGAAAATTCTTCAAGCAGGAACTTACTACCGATTTTGGCTCGTTTAATGGAGCATGGTATGATATGTCAGTTAACTTGGTTTGTTCGGCATTTTGTTTTATCATAAACGTTCCAGCAGTTTATCCTATCTGTCGAACAAACTTGAATTTGAATCGAGTTCGGGTAGTGTGAAGATGCCAAAATGTAAATAGCGAATCAAATACAAAATACCCGAAAGAAACGCGAATAAAAATAGTGGATGTTTTGTGAAAGAAGTGTTTAAAGTGTTTTGTTTTTATTAATGCCAGAGATGTTTCGGCTTTGATTTCAATAAAAGAATGAATGCATAAGGACGAGTGAAGCTGATAAACAGGTATGCACGTACAGCATAGCCTTTCGTTTATTGCTTTAAAGCCAATAATGGTAGGTTTCATTCTTTTGCTGACCATAAAACCTACTACGTCATACTCAAGTTTTTGCATTCTTTTGCTGACCATAAAACCTACTACGTCATACTCAAGTTTTTGCAAAACACCACTCCCTGTCCATCTTATCTCCTGGATGGCAATAATGTCAGCTTTACACTTTGACAGGGTATCGGCTAGGTGTTGTGTAGCTCGAGTTCGAACATTCCATGAGAAAATTCGTAAATCGTTTTGCCTTTTTCGTTGCCGTGGTCATCGTCGTTGATTCCAGTATTCGAGGCATGTTGCTCGTTCCGTAATAATTATTTGTTCCGGGTGAGGTTATTAGCCTAACGCCAACCTTGCTTGGAAGTGACTAGCCCGATCATATTAGCCTAAACCCTCTCATAGAATAGTTACCAGTGACCACCGCTAGGACGTTATGATCGCGTCTTAAGTTTTTTGAAACCTTCAGAGTGTCAAGAATACGCTGCAAACGCGTGCGGGGGACACTTTGGAAAGGCACCAGGAGGACACAGATCGTGGGGTCTAAAAGCTTTTCAGCGGAGCTTTTCCCATTAGGTATTCTTTAAGTGCCCGACGGTTCAACGATACTAACAGAAGACGCTGATCCCGCATCCGGTTCTGGGATATAGTTTGAGCCCATTGCAAGTGAGGGCGCGTAGATAGACGAACTAGTAGAGGAGTTCGCAGTGATAGCATCCGTAAGGTTGACTTTACGACTGCGTTTGCGTTTACCATTCTTTCTACGAGCTTTGGGTGGTCAGGAGCCAGCCTTTAGGTAGCCTCCACAGAAGGACCATTTTCAAGTTTTATGGCCAGGTCATTCATTCATTCAGCTGTGATATTTAGAGTAGAGAAATTCTGGAACATACACATTTCTAAAACTGTTAAAATAATTTTATTATTACAAGCAATAAATACAATTTAACTTTGGATCTACACTACACCAACTATACATTTTCTATCCGCAAACCAGCTGGTTTCGATTCCATCGTTTCAATTTTTGCAATTATTCCGATATTGCATATTTTCTAAAACGTTTCTGTAATCATTATCCAGCAATAAAGAAGAAGAAGACAAAGTAAATGCGATGTCATTAGTAAATTTTTGTGCAAGTTGAGCTTGATCAAAATACTTCAGTAGAATAAATCGTTATTTATTCAGGAAATATAATAAACACTTCTAAAATATAACATAGATCTTCATTCTTAAATATGGCAGATAAAGATAAACCGAAAATTGATTTGGGATTGTTAGAAGAAGATGATGAATTTGAGGAGTTTCCAGCTGAAGGTAATTCGATTGATTTTTTCTTAAAAATAATTCTATAATTCAATTTAAAATGAATGTTTTTAGATTTTACACAATCCAAGGAGGATGAAGATGAGGTGAATGTCTGGGAGGACAACTGGGATGATGATAATGTCGAGGATGATTTTAATCAACAACTGAAACAGCATCTGGAAAAGCAAAAAATGGAAACTTAAGCATTATTATATTTACCCTCTTATGTTAAGAAGTATTTAATATATTCATTTTTGAATAAATTGTTCGGATTTTATAACATCTGTGGTTTTTATTATTAACATAACCTCGAATTTGTAAATGTCAAAATTTCAATACGTCCAAAAGCCGCTCTAATACGGCTTGGAAAATCTTAGTTATTTTTACAATGTCGAGTGAGTTGCAACGTATAGAAGTTCGTCTGAAAAATCCTAATCCACTTTTTGAAGAATGGATTTTGGGTTGGATAGCACGAGCACAATATACAAAAGCTAGGTCGGAGCAGAAATTGTGTGTGGCATTGGAAGCTCTTCGGAGTTATCCGCTGCCACTAGCTTCCGGGAGGGATTGTGCTATTTTACGAGGATTTGGTCCAGGCTTGTGTAAAATGATTGATAAAAAGCTGGAAGTATACAAAAAAGATAATTTGAAAGAGTTTAATAAAAGCGTAGCATTCGCGGATAATGTTAAGGAGGTAACAAAAATATTCACGAACAAAGTGCCGTCTGCAAACACTACTCCTGTAAGTACTCCAAAGAAGCCCAGAAAAGCATCGCCACGTAAAAAGCCATCTCCAAAGCAAGTGGAACCACCAGCACAAATAACTATGAGTCCTGGCACTTTCAAAATTATCCTTATAGTGGACACACAAGAAGCTAATGGGTAAGATGAGATATAAACAAAAAGGATGAACTTCTAAGCTTTATATTTTCAGTAAATCACAAAAATTTATCAATGAGGCACGATGCTATTTGGAGTCTCAAAATATTTTGTTTGAAATACGTCGATTGACGGTTGGAGATTTCTGCTGGATAGCTCGTAATGAAGCAAATGAGGAACTAATACTTCCCTACATAGTTGAACGCAAGAGAATGGACGATTTCGCAAGTAGTATCCGAGATGGACGATTCCACGAGCAGAAATTCCGTCTACGGGATAGTGGCATACAAAATTTAATTTATTTAGTTGAGAACTACGGCGCCAATCAATATGTAGGACTTCCAATGCCAACTCTAATGCAGGCAGCCACAAACACACAAATCCATAGTAATTTTCAGGTAAAATTCACTGATAATCATCGCGATTCCTTTACGTACTTATCTGTTCTTACGAAAATTTTAACGGATATTTTTAAGGTATTTTTTTTCATCTTAATTAAGTTAATTTCTCTCAAAAAAAAAACAAATTTTTAGACAAAAGTCTTAATAGGAACACCGAAGGAAGTATTGCAACCTCTCGACTTGGAGGGGACTTTTATAGGGTTAATGCCATTTAATGATTTCCAAGAGGGATCCACCAAAAATAAAGACCCTAAAGTCAGAGAGATATTCATAAAGCAACTGCTACAGCTTAAGACGCTTTCTATTGACAAGGCTTTGGCTATAGTTGAGCAATATCCTACACCGAGAGCACTGTGCTTAGCGTATGGCAATTGTAGCACACCGAATGAGGCTGAAAACCTTTTGACTAATATCAGAAGTGGCAAGCTTAAACGTCCCGTTGGTGTATTTATAAGTAGGGCAATTTATAAGTTTTATAATACTGAATATAAAGATTAAAACTGTATAAAAATTATAGATTTGTAATAAATTAAGTAAAATTACGGTTTCTATAGTTTAATTAATCAGATAAGATTTGACTTACTATTTATTTAGCAGGGTCTACTAATCTAGTCTTCAGTCTTGGATTTTTTCAGTACAGTTTCAGCACTTCACAGATCTCGATTCCAAGCCGACTTTTAAAAAGCATTTTTTTAAGTATTCGAAAAGGAACTTAATACATAGGCACCAGAGGTGGTAGGAAGTAAGAATTTGGTTGTAACAAAGTTTACGCTTGATTGACTATATCTACAATCCACTTGGGTATCTTACAAAGCTACATTGCGTAGTCGATCCTCCGTCGGCTTTGGTGTGTAATGGTAGTTCGAACGTACCGATCGACGGGCTGTCGTCAAATCGGACGATTGCGTTGTTGTTACAACCATGCGCTAAGACCCGGCTCCAAAGAGGAAAGGGTCCGTGGACTACGGTCCTGAAATCAAAGATACTATCATTAATATTGCTTACTCCATCTTAGGCAGAAGTCACATAGATTGGAAAAACTTTTGATGAACGTCAGAAATGGTAGAGCAACGTCTCTAAGCTCGTATCGAACATAACTTTATAATCAAGTTGATCCGAATCATACTGTTGGAGCGATGGAGAGCAACGATCTTGTTATGGATGGATCAGAGTCGCTCTTTTCTATTACATATATCGCAATGCATGCTCTAAGAAAGTCAGTGTTAATATAATATAATATATCATTTGCAAACTTATCCATCATATCAAAACAAAAACCAATTTTATAGGCAATTCGTCGCAGGAAAGGCAGTCTTTCTTCTATCATTTGTCATCATTTGTTTACCCAAAAACATTTTCTGGTTTCATCGTCATTCACGCTACCATAAGCATATTTTCGTTCTCGGCGGCGGCGTTCTCTACTACATAGGCGTGTATTATCAAGCTCATATTAAAACCGGCTCCTTCATGCAATACGAGAACCCTCAATTATAAAACATCCGAGATTTGCGACAAGTTCGCATCGTTCTTCCTCATCATTTTTCTCGCAATTCAAACGGCTCAAACGTATCTCTACCTATGTCCAGGGAAGATATCTCGAAGCATATCAATGAACTTCCACAAGCCTTTCGTCCGGCCCTGATGTTGTCATCCTGCTGTTATAAAATCCCGTGCAGGCTCCCTACTGTCTCCTCTACTATGTTTATTTCAAAAATCCCTAAATAACGGGTGCTTCCCAACTTTAGGGAAGAACTGTCCGTCCATAAAAAAAAGGTTGTAAGAACGAAATATCTAATTATAGACCAATTGCGGAGTTATCGTCCGTACGAAAACTCTTCGAATCTATTATTTATTCTGCTATCGCCCCATCTGCAAGAGACTCATATAACACCCAAGAGTTTAAACGCAAAGTTCAGACTCCCTTTAATCTGTTTTATTCTTTCTATATCCTTGGAGCTAAGCTTACTACCAGACACCTGGCGTTGACGTGTAAGACATGACGGACTGGTAGTACAAAGGGTGACACCTGAGCTTAGACTTTCACATAAAAAAAAAGACTTAACTCAACAAACCAACATGGATTTCTTGCAGCTTGTTCCACTACTACTACTTTACTGGAGTTCTCTTCAGTTCGAGGCTTTGTCACTGGCTGCCAAACTGACTTCAGTAAGGCTTTCGACAAGCTCTCTCCCTCTATTATAGTTCTTAAGCTAAAAATATTAGGCTTCTCGCATGCCCTTGTGGTATGGTTCTAGTCGTACTTACCCGACAGAACCTATCCCAACCTATTCCGCGAAGACAAATCTAGAAACATCTAAGCGACCTTAGGTGTCCCGCAAGGCAGTCATCGTGGTCCGATCCTTTTTATTTTTACAATTGATGACATTGCTACTCTGCTAAGTCATTGTAAAATCCTTCTTTCCGAAGATGACATCAAACTATACCTCCACATAAGGAGTATAGAGGATTACAAACTTCTGCAAGCAGACCTAAACACCTTCTGTTCTTGGTGTTCCAATAACAGCGTGGTCTTTAATATTAGTAAAAGTGAGGTCATAGCTTTTTGTAGAAAACGTGGTGTTAAAGCTTATGACTGTACTTTTCTCGGCAGCAAGATCTCCCGCGCTAACTCTGTGGTCGATCTAGGGGTTAGGTTAGAAAGTAAATTGGAGATCTCGGCCCACATATTATATATCTATTCCAAAGGCAATTCAGTCCTGGGATTTATGAAAGGATGGTCGAAGGAATTCAACAACCCCCTCATCATTAAACACTTGTACATATCTTTAGTTAGGCTTTTCCTTGAATACGCTTCCCAGGAATGGTCTCCTTACTACTACTCCTATGTTGGTAAAATCAAGTCACCTCTCGTGGGATGACTATTCTTCCGCCTTATGATAGTGAACTTAAATAGCTCAACTTAAGCTGTCTCTGTCATGTCAATCTCTCAATCTTTGAATTCGCTTCTTAACGACGGAGCTTTGAATCGATCCAGCCCAAATCCAAATGTTGGATCGAATCGTCTCGATCCTGTTTGCATTTGATCTGCGTATAGTTTTCTTACGAGCATAACTTTTTGACCTTCGGTGAGTTTAGAGAGTAGTTTTCTTTTTCTTTTACTCGCAGTTAACCCCGGTGCGTTCGAAAACCTACATGGCTAAACATTAACTTTCGTGGTTAACTGAAATGATGCAGTATAACCACAGCTTTCTCGTGGTTAACCAATCATAGTAAAGTTTTTGAATATGCTCCTGATTTCGAGATCACAAGCCCTTGAAACTTAGACGAGTTGGTTTTTTACGACGAACCAGGGGAGTCATTGTAAAGAATACCTTGGTTTTTTTCTGTTTGAATTAATCTATGTTAATAAAAGAAAGTTTCTGTATGGGTGCGTGTATGTGTGCGTTATAGCGGAGGCGCCAGCCATCGCAGAGCTTCGAAATTTTGTACGAAGGTCCGTGGGGCAATTCTACTTCGAAGCCTGATTTTCGAAATTCAAAATGGCCGTTGAAGTATTACCGAAATTCAAAATGGCCACCCAAAAATGAATTTGCCAATTGCGTTCCGATTTTCGTGAAAATCGGTATCAAGGAGTTTCAAGATAGCAAATAACTAATTTGTGATCAGATCTTATAAATTAAAAATGGCTGCGCCAATATGGCCGACGAATTAGCCAGTTGTGTACCGATTCCAATGAAAATCGGTATCTGTGCGTTTTTAAAGTACCAAATAACGAATATATGATTATAAATTCAAAACGGCGGGGCCAATACAGCGCACGAATTTTGCCAATTGTGCTCCGGAACAGCTTTGTTTACCCAATATGTTAACGTATGGCTGAGGCTCTCTAAGCCTTTCACTAATATTTACCTTTTAAGTATATTTCATGTGTGTTTAGTCTACCAGAAAGACCCGTAGGTTAATCATGAATCTCTATAGTTCTTAAATCAACAATGATCAGCTAAACCATAAATAAAACAATAAAAAAATTATTATTTCATTATTTATTTACCGTATTAAAATTAAACAATTTTTCTAACATTTTCTTTTTTTCGACAACACAATTAAATTGTAGTTTTCTTTTTCTTTTTTGGTTTTTTTATTATTTTCTTTTTTTTTATTATAAGGGCGAGGAAGCGAAGAACAGGAATCTCTAGAACATATTCCAATGTGAAATAAAACATTAATGTATTTTAACATTTTAAGCCGTTTTTAGTTTTTTTTTTATATAGTAAATAATTGAATGCTGTTTCCACATGAAAACAAAAATTCGCTGTGTTCTTATTATCTTTAGTTTATTTGTTGGTTTTTACTTCTTCATCTTTTTGTTTTTTTAATTGTTTTTTATTTTTCTTCATTTTGTTTTCTCTCTCTTTTTTAAATACTTCCATTTTCTTTTTTGTTTGTTTTGTTTTAATTTAAACATTGCCAACTTTTAGCGTTTCTTATTTTTTTTGGTTTTTTTGCTTTTATATTCATGATTTCCTACAATACTTAATGGCTTAATAAATATATTTTTTTTTGTATTTCATAAGCAGCAATTGAACAAAATACGAGAAGCAATTATTCTGAATATATAATAAGAGCCTCTTTTTATTCATGTTTTATTTTTATTTATTTTTTGGTTTTTGTTATACAATTTTTTTTGTTGTGTTTAAATTTATTTTATTTTTTTTGTCAAGTTTTTACTGTGTGTTTTTACTTTTTATTTAATTTTCTTTTATTTATTTTTTTTTGAGACTACTCAATACAGAAATCTATCACTTTTGGCCTACTTTACTAATAAGATTATACAAACACAATATTACTGCGCACCAATGGAGATATGTGTGTGTCTTATTTATTTAATTTTTTTTTTCATTTTTTTTTGTTTCACTAAAATATATTTACTTATCAATTTACATATATTTTTAAAGTATAGAGTTTTTTTTAATTTTATTTTTTTTTTATTTTTTGTTTATGTTTTTATTTTTTGTACTTGAAACAAACTTCTTTTGTAGATCAAATACCTATTTTTTTGGTTTTTGAATGGAGAAATTATTGTTAAAAAATTTTTGGTTAAAAAGTTAAATTTGTTTTTTGTTTAAAATTTTCTTTATTTTTACGATCTTTGCCATTGTTCATTTTGTTTTTAAAGAGTTAAAATTATTTATTAAATTTTTTTTTCTGCAAGAGAATTTTGATTTTAACTGAAAGAAGTGAGTGGAATGTTTTTAAAACAGGCATTGTGGGTATAGACTCTACATTTTTTTAAGTATAAGTTAAGGAAAATGTAGTTAATGTGTTGTTTGAAAATGAAAAATAATTGCACTAATATAGCATCTTTAAACAATTAAAGGTACCAAGAAGAAAAAAAAAGCAGTTGGCTCTACTAATTTGAACAGTCTTTATTTTGAATGGACTATAGTTAAGTTTAATCTTTTTGGACAAGTATTTAATTTAAAATTTATAATATGACTACCATAAAATGGACTATAGGACGCAACAAATTTGTAACGGACGGATCCTGTAAAAGAAGCTGTTTTTGGATTATGGAAATTTCTAAAATAAAATTAATTTATTTACATAGAATTGGACTAAATCAGTTTTATAAACAAGAAGCGGTTTTTTTAGATTTTTTACATAAAAATAATGAGTAAGGTGTAAAAGTAAGATCAGTTGTGCCGACTCAAAGTCGATGATTAGACTGGACGTTCCTACGTACGTTCCTCACAAGCTTTTGGATGAAAGGGGAAGTGGAGATGAAGCCCTTCATCTTCTCCACTTCCCCGTTCATCTGAAAAGCTCGTGAGGAACGTACGTAGGAACGTCCAGTCTAATCACCGACTAACAGTTTATATTCTGCATTTTGTGATCGGCCATTCAGGATAGGATAGAAAAGGCGGAGGGTCCTCTTGAGAAGGATTAGTTTATCCTTAATGATCCATGCATGCCCTGGGATAGCGAGGAGCACGATTTCGTTAAACAAACAGAAGTGAACTTGAACAGCCAAATTTAATCGCCTTATTTTAATGAGCTCTGGCCGCAATATTTTTGAACCCAGTGCCTCACCAAAAGAAGAAGAAGATAAGAAGATCAGACATTTACCATTTAAACTCAACTCTCATACTCAACTTGTTTCGACGCTTCTATCAACAAGGCAGGATTTCAGGGACTGATCAGGATGTTCTTTAACAACAATCATGGATATCAGGCGACTTTCGGTTCAACTTTGCCTTCTCATGGTAGGCTGAACTCCTGTTCGCTCAACTCGTGGGATCAATAGTGCCTAAGGTGCTGGAGAGAGGCTACGGTTGTCCTTATACCGAAATTGTGGAGAAAATCATACAAGGAAGCAAAATCCTATCGACCTATCAGTCTCTCTTCCTTTTTCCTGGAACCCGTCGGGGTGCGGACATGAGCACGGGCCTTCCTTGTTGCTAGACTGATGTAAGATTCTCACTATTTCCATGTAAAAAAAAGTTCGAGAAGGCAACGCCAAGGAGGGTTGGAGCGGAATTGAAAAGCCTCACGGATCACAAGCGAGCTCCGCTCTTGCGGAAGGCGGGGACGGTGGTCAAAAGCCCGCCAACCCAAGAAAACTCAGCACCAGTCCCATATGATCTAGGGAGAACAGTCCCATGACGGGCCCCTCTGGCGTGCTGCATAAAAGGCAGCGGTCAAAGGACCCTCCATGGGAGAAGCGACCCTAGAAAAAGAAAAGAGGGAGTCACAATGATACTCCTCCTGGGACAACAGGTAGACCCAGACAACCTATCCGCTCTGCCCTAAATTTCTGGACTCTCCAAAGGGCCAATGCTATGAAGGCCGGAGTGGAATTGGAGAGCCCCACAACGAGACACTAAGCCAAACGAAAAGCGACTAGGCAGACTGCTGAGCTTGTTAAAGCGGTCTCTCCTATAAAAATGAGGTATAGGGGTAAAGTACAATAGGCCAAGTGAGAGACTGTGATAATTTTAGGCCTAATGCCTTACCAAAAGAAGGAGAAGAAGAAAAGATATCAGAAAACTAGTTTATTTGGTCATCGGGTCTAAATTACTACTTATCATCTATAGAAGGTCGGGCAGATTGTGAATGATTCGAAATTTGGTTCTATGATTGTATCTGGGGTTGAGCTCACGCACACAACTAAAAATGGCATACTGGCAAAAATACAAAAAGTGAAAAAGTCACGCCTCGCTTGGACGTCAGAAGAGACTTTTTTACGCCTCTGTTAGAATACAAGCATTCTGATATTGCTTTTAGATACGGAATTAAGAGCATTCCACATCCGTGTGAAATATTCCTTCCATCATTTGTTATGAAATGACCACTAGTAGTCATCTGTTACTCGAAATCCAACAATATGATGGTTTTATTCGCGATTTTTAATTAATAAATAAAAAAAATGATTGTTTCAATAATGAACAATCAATCATGTTCTATTTTTGTTTTAAATAAACTATTCAGTTATTAAATTAGAAAAAATAATAGCATTTTTTAAATAAATTTTGCGGTGTTATGAAAGAAGACTCCTTACTAATATGTTATTTAGTGTTAAAATATTTTGCTGTGCATTATACATTATATTTTTGACATTAGCTTTACATTAGGTACGTTTCTCTTTACAAAATATTAATAAAGCATATTATTAGAGGCGTAGAAAAATTATAGTCTGCAGCACGTGCGGAATATGCATCATTTCAAACTTGTTACAGAATATACTGTTAAGAAATACTTTTATAGAAAAATCTACAGTAAAATTAATTGAGTAAAACAGAAGGAATTGAAAAAGGCAGAAATGGAAACGCATAGAATTAAGTAGTTGAATTGACGTATTGCTTCAACTCAATCACAACTGAACTCGACTCCCATGGAAACTCGGCAATGGAAACAACATCGAGTTAACTTGAGGGAAAAAGTGTTCTGTTTATTCCACGACAAGAAATACCTCGGCTAGAAAAGAAAAGGTCAGCCAAAAATGGCAAGGAGATGGCAAGGAGTTTGGTGTGTGTTGGCAGCAGGTGGCAGTTAGAAATTGAGTAGTCTTGAGAACTAAAGGGAATTTTTAAAACCTGGAGTAAAATGAAGGTTACAGTTCCTCAAAACAGAGTCAGATGGTGCGTTTGTCATGAGACCACATGCTACCACAAAGAGGCTGACCATCATTGGTTTTTATCATTCAAAGGGATTTTTTAATATGAAAAAAAAAAGAAGAAAAGTAAAGTTTTAGGAAGTTATTAGATATATTTGGGTCTGAAGTTCTAATTTGAACTAATTCGCCAGTTAGACTGAAAGGAAGTGATGTAGGTAGTTGATCGAAGTATCTGTTATATGATATTCTCTTGCAGAAGTTTATACTATAATATAAAAAAAGAATAAAAAACACTTTCAGTTTAAAAATTTTGTTTAAAATAAATTAAATATATATTTAAATGTATTTTTTGTTTTTGTTATTTTTTTGAATATTTTTTGCCAATGCTTATTTTTGTCATTTATTTATTAGTTTACTTTATTTGTTTTTTTTTTTCTTTATATAAACACTTGGGAACTACGAAAGCCTCTATCGATTACAAAGTTTTTTTTTCTTTTTTTATTTTTTACATACTAAATTGCATAATAATCAAGGTTTTCCATTTTTTTTGTATTTATTTATTTTTTTTTTCACTTTATTATCTCGTGTAATTTTAATTAGTAAATTATCCAACTTACATTTCATTTTCTTTAAAATTTTTTTCTTTTTAATAAATCTATTAACTTTTTCTTAATATTTTTTTCAAATTTTTCATTATTCTTTTTTATTATACTTAAGGCAGCAAAGATTGGGATCACGTTAGCAAAGTCGCAGCCCATGTGGCCGTGTGTTTTATGTTTTTTTTAGAACGTTTATAATTTTTTTTTGTTTTTTTTTTTGAAAATAAAAACCAAAAACGCAAATTTGAAATTTCTTAGTTTTTTGGTAATTTTAATTTAAATTGAGTAAATTTTGTTTTTACTTTTAAAAATTTTTGCTTTGTTTATTTTAACAAGAATTATTTCAGTTTGTTTTTTTTTGGTTTTTGGTATGTAAAATTTGGAGGAGTAAAAATTTTGAAAATTATTTTTTTTCTGTTATTAATTAATTTAAAAAAATTAATTATTAATCAATGCTGGTAGTGGATTTTTGTTGTTGTTGATTTTTGTGTATAATATAGAAAAATAGACAAAGAAGAAATATTGTTTATGTTTTTTTGGTTGTGTGTTTTTGTTTTTTGGTTTTACTGAAATAAAGTAAAATTAACATTTTTTTTATTTTTAGTAATTTTCATTAAAAATTTACAATTTGTACAAGCATTTTAGTGTTTATATTATTATTTCATTTTTATTAATATTATTTATTAATTTACTTTCCTTTATTTAATCAAAATTTCTTTTGAAAAATACTTTTCAAATTTTTTTTGTAATGCAAAAATTCACCATAAATTTACTTCTTCTTCTTCTTCTTTAATTTAAATTGTTTTTTTTTAAATATAAGAAAAGCTGACCTTATATAACAAGGAGAGTGTTTTTGTTTGAAGGGTTTTTTTTATTTTGTTATTTTATAAATTGTAACTTATTAAAATATTAACAAAAATTGAATTAAACCTAGATAAAAGATCACATTATTTTTTCCATGTTAATTAAAAAAATTAAATGAAAACACAAATGTTATGTAGAGAAGAAATTAATAAACAAAAAAATAAACTAAAAAACTAAAATTTATTTTTATTTATATATATATCTTTTGTTTTTGTTTTTATTTATTCTTCACAAAATCACTAAAAAACGTTCCCTTACTAAATATTTTTATTATGTCCTTAAAAGATTTTTCATATTATTAATTGTTTTTTTTTCTTGTTCTATAAATATCCTTGTATAACTCTAAATTTTTTTATTATAACTCGCTTATTAGTTGCATTTTGGTTTTTCTTTTAAATTTCCTTTACAATTTTTTTTTATTGTATTAGTATTTGGTATATATATAATAGTGGTATATATATGTATATATATATAATAATTTTTTTTGTTTTTTTTATTCATAAAATGGTCAAGTTTTTTTTTGTCATTACTAAGCTTAAATGATATGTTTTCAATGAACATCCTTTTATTCTACTAAAAGGTATCTTTTATATATAATATATATATATTTTTTAAATATTTCATTTTTTTTTATACATAATATTATTCTGTACTTCTGTGATTTTTAAGATTTTTAAAAGTGTTTTTTTAGGCTTCAAGTAAAAATGTGAAAGAAACAAAATTGAAATTGTTTGCTTTATTTTGTTGTTGTTGTGAAAATAGCGATTCAGCAAATTTTGTTCGATAATGGTCCTTAAGCATAGTTTCCAGGATTCCTCAAATAAATAACTTTTTATCATGTAGAAAGGGAGTGTTGGATTGAATTATAAAGGTTATTGATTGGAAACTATTCCAGAATTTAGTTGATTGTTTCGAGCCATTAAATGAGGTATATGTTCAATATGACTTCGAATGAAATTCTTTACCCTATCGATCGTAAACGCACATGAGTATACGACTAAGAACACTTTCTATTATATCCTTGAGTACGTATATGTTACGGCCCTTTCCAATGACATCAAGATGATGGAAGGAGACTTGAATGCCAAAAATGCAAGAGAGAACTGACACTCGTCGAATATTGGAAAGGAAAGTCTCCACGAAATATCAAATAATAACGGACAGCATGTGAACGACTTTGGAATGAATAAAAATATTATCGTCAGCTCAACATATTTCCCATGAAAGGATAATGCCCAAATATTTTTCATCCCTACTCAAAGCCTCAAACGCGAATCAACAATTGCATATTGTCCTCCTCCTCGTCTAAAAGCAATGTATATTCCACGTTAAAGTCCATGATGCCCTTGAGATCACTGCTCAAATTTCAAAACTAAAAAGTAAAGAATGTCAATGAAAAATTCACGTAAATCATCAGTGCCGGGCCGTCACGGATAAGTGTAGATCGGCCTTAATAGCTCAATTTTAGACAGATATGTATGACGCTTATCCTGTCGTCTCCATCAGACTCAATTTTGGATTTCTTACCGAGAAAATCGCTCCAAGTGCTTGGATTTTTATCTTTCAACCAATATTATAGTGAGGGGATCGCCAGATTTTTTACTTGCTTTTTAGGAGGTTACAACAGTAAAAAGTTTGAGAAACGATGCCCTAAGCATTGACGAGACGCCGCTAATGCAGATGAACGAGTAGATAATGTCTCTATTTTACGGTTTTGGCCGAATCAAGATCAAGGCGATTGGCATAAAAAAGAAAACTTCTGCTAGCTCAAAGCAACAGGAAGCACCCGAGGATACGGGTGGTCATGTACAACTTGCAACACAGTAGGGCTGCCTGGGCAGTTTTCTGGGGGGTGTTGGCCACCCGAGCAATCGATGTAGCTCTTGTATCGCAGCCGTGGGTGATTGAAGACACTATAAAGGGCTTTCGGGTAGTCGAGTACATCATTGCATGCAGTGTTGTGAGCAGCGACTTTCGGACCTGTGTCGTTTACAATAAAAACACGATAAAATGTCGATTATGCTCAACACAACTCCCCGACAATTCCAGGGACCACTCACCATCGAAGGAACGCAAGAATACCGTGAGTTGCTCGAACAAGAGCAGAGCGGACTGCAAATCAACGTAGAATGTGATATGAACCCTCTGGGGCAGCAGTGGAATAAACGAAAGGAGTGACTACCTTTTTGATTACCTCTTAACTATTAACCTGGACATACTAAAACGCGTCGCGGACGTCACGCAAAGAAGAGCTGCATCTGGGAGAGTTAGAAAAACTCAATAACCATTCATAATAGGGCGATTAGACGAGTAAAAAGAAACATTCGAAGACATTCGAGAGTAAGCGAAACTCCGCAAAAATCTAGCAAAAAGCTTCTAAAATGGCTTGACGGCTTAGGTCAATTAAGAGAACCGAAGGCTCCTTCACATATGCGAGGAAAAAACCTTGATGACTTAAAGCACATTGCTCAAGAACTTTCGACAATACATCGAACTCGCAAATTCATAGTATCGCCTATCAAGGGTCCTTCGAGGACACTAGAGAAAAAGGATATCGACAGGCAGGAGTATTATCTCCACTTCCACAGATAAAACAGAAGGTACCATGACCAGGCGTCTGGAGTCACGGGAACCTGATATGATCTCCAGCTAGTGCCCCAGGGTGGGTTCAAATGTCAATTCTGTGAAAACGCCATAAACGCGGATTTGCATCTGACAACGAATAGTTACCTGGGCGCTGGTCTTGGGAAACGACAGTCTTCCGTGGATAGTGGATAGAGCTCCTGTAAATTTTCACTCAATTACTTCTGGGGATGTGGCATCATTGCAGCACGTCTATTTCACCAACAAATACTACGAGAAAATAAAGCAGGCGTAGGTATTGTTCGTCAAGGCTTAGAGAAGCAAAAACCCCGTCTCAGACCCCAACATCCAAACCCAAAACAAACATATGTGCGGGTTGAATATTCACCACCCAATACTGCATCATTGATCACAGACCCATCAGCAGTACCATAACATGTAAAAAAGAATTGGTTCAAGAACAGAGGGCGCTTAGAACGACCTAGATCTGGCAATACGAAAATAGAACGGCTTATGTATGAGAACGAGTTGACAAAGAGTCACAACCTCCAAAGCAATCACAAGTGTATTTGAGACAATTTGGTATTCTAATTTTACTGTCCCAATTTTGACAATCTACAAACAGTCATAACGTCTATCAAAATTCTATACAGCAGGTCACAAGAGAAACCTGCCCTTTTCTAGCATATTTTTCATAACATTGTCTCAGACTCGCATGTTCACATATACTCTGCCTCACTGCATAAATATTTTCAGGCGTACGATGGCTACGTTATCGCTCAGACTTTGCTTTATGTCATTAAACTAATACATATCTGTAAGTTTTCTTGTGACTGGGTGCTTTGAATGCCAAAACAGGTGATAGTCACAAGAATAGTCATAAATCGTCAATAAGTGCGTCCAGTTAGTGGCACAATGTGACATAATGCAACACAAAGTCGTACATAATGCCACTAACTGAACGCAGCCAATTTCAAAGACGAGTCACAAAAGCTTGTGACTTATGACTGGTCACAATTTAGAATAGGAGTAAGTAGTTAAGAGTAAGTCTGCTTCTGTAATTGAAGTTTCTATGAATATACAGAATTAAATCTTCGGAAAACATCCACTTTTGGTTTTTATTGGCTTGAATGTTTTCGTAAATACAGCTAGGGTCCATTTATAATGTCATAATAGCTGAGATCCATTGATACCAGTAAAACACCCAAACCTTTGCCTACATTTACTCAATTCAATTCAACAATTTTATATTTAAAAAAATTTGAGCAACTGGAAAATATGCCTTCATCTTTGTTTGTTAAGCGTTTGTGTATTAATGTGTCATGGATCTCTGTGTGTGGGGATGATTTTCTTTCTGGTAAATTAAATTTTAAAGATTATTAATAAATAAAAATTAATAATAAAATCATTAAAATTTTAATCTTTATCTTTTCTTTTTTTTGATAATAGAAAAATGTTTGAAACCTTTTCAAATTCGTACTACGAGGATTTATACTTAAGAATTATTTTTTTAAAACTAAAACATAATAAATAATACATATATACAAATAAAATTTAAAGTAAAAATAAGACAAATTATATATTATATTTATTAATGAATTATTAAGCTTGCGTCTTTATTTGTATATAATGTAGGCCACTCCGCAAGCAATTAAAAACACAAAAACAAAATAATAAAATTGAATTAATAATTCTTTTCTAATCAATCTTAAAAATCTTACAGAAATAGCAATTGTTTTTGTGAATCATTTTATTTGTTTTTATTTTTGTTTTATCTAGATACTAGTCTTTATTTTTTTCTTATATATGGTTTTAGTTTACCATTTGTTTTCTTTGTTTTCCAAATATATGTACTTGTGTAGACCTTTTTTTGTATCCTTGTTTAGTTTTTCTCTTTTTCTTCTTTAGTACTTCATTTTGTTTTTTACTTAAGTTTTCTTATGCTCATTTCCATTATTTCAGTTTTTTGATATTTTTTATTTTTTGTTTGTTTTGTTTTAATTTATTAGAAATTGTTTTTCATAGTTTTACACTTTTATTTATTATTATTATTTGAAAATTTTATTCTTTTGCAAATAAATAAATTTATTTGGTTTCAAGGTTTTTGAAATTCGGATCAGTTTGATTTATTTTTATTTTATTTTTTAATTTTATTTTTATTAATTCTCATTTTTGTCTTTTTGGTATTTACATTCAATACTATATTTTTTTTTTTTGTTTTTTAAGCCCAACTATTATAAGGTATTACAAAATTAAAAACTAATTTTTTTTTATATATACAAAAGTTTTTTTTCTTTAACAACACATTGCATAGATCCATTTGTTTGTTTTGTTTTTTATTTAAAATTTTTATTTAATTTTCTTTATTTATTTTTTTTTTTTGGAAGAAAGTTCGTTTTTTTTGTAAATTTTTTTTAAGTTATTATAAAATTTGAGTTTAAATTAAAACGTAAAAGTTTTTAAGTAAAAATGATAAGTGGTAAATTCTTACTTAGTAAAATAACGAGTATATAGAGGTAAAAATTATTTTTTTTTTGGTTTTTTTATTTATTTTGATTTTTATTTCTTAAAATTTTCACTTATGTGGTTTTTGAGGGAACTTTTTGGTAAGCTGTTGGTGATGGGGTTTGTTTTAAAAGTAGAATTAAACTTGTAAATCATTTTTCATAGATTAGAGGGCGGTGGTTAGATTTATTAATTATAAATTCATTTTTTGATTATTTTGAACTAATTTTCATAGATTCTGGCTAGAAAAACTAACTTTCACTCTGCTTAAGTTGCAAAAGTACGTGTATGGGAAGATTTTTGCGCCATTTGTATAACTTATGTATTCAAAATGGCGGAATGACATTTCAGATACTTACTTGTATGCCATCTGGGCACATATATACATATATAAAATTAATCATTGAGTGAACGCGCAGAAATCGGGTAAATTTTTGATGAAAACTCCTGTTTTTTTACGGAAACATCTGGAAAATGGGCGGAAAAATCGTTTACTAGTGGCTACTAGATACAACTGAGAATAATTCGAAACGAAATCGTCAAATTTTGTTATAATTGGTTCAGTTTGAGTGCAAAAATAAAATGGAAGCCGACTGGAGTAAGTTATAATGAGATCTATGGGGTGCGACACCCAGAGAGAACCAAACCTCAGTGGAAGGATGGGGTATACCATGACGCCCAGAGCTTAGCGATGCCAAACTGACATTCTAACGAATAGCGATTCATTAATAATAATCTCTCTCTCTCAACATAAATTTAGAAAAATAAATATTCACTCGGCAGGCCAGGTAATTCTCCCTTTGAAAGCTTCACTTCGAAGCTTTATAGCTTCCTACCGCGATGAACCTTCCAGCTATAAAAGAAATCGCTTCACCAGGCCACGGCAGTCTTTCACCAGAATCGTTCCGGAGAGGTCATATTCTTCGGTCCTATACCATGTCGAGGTGTACGATCCGGCACGATAGGTACACACATACCGCATGTCTGTAGAATGCTGTCCAGGCCTTGTCGAGGTATATGATCCGACAATGTTCCTGGCAGCATTTCCTGTACCATGCCGAGGTGTACGACACGGAACGGTCAGACCACACCCACACCACATACCGACCATATACCGACCCCACCGAATACCTGTGGAATTTTGCCCAGGCCTTGTCGAGGTGTCCGTATACGATCCGACAGTGTTCCTGGCAGCGTTTTCTACACCGAGTCGAGTCGGGAATGTTGTGGAGGCCTTGGAGAGGTGCACGATCCGACAATGTCCCTGGCAAAACTTTCTAGACTGGTGTCAAAGTATAACTCTACCAAACTCCGACAACATACCGACCATCCCAGTATATCCATATCCCCCTAGATCGCAGTAGTAACTAACCATAAAACACATGCCCTTTAATATCTTCGGTGAATGGAGATTGGGGGCAAAATCGAACCGTTTTCGTGGTGTCCTAGTATAACTAACCAACCAACAACGGTATAAGAGATCACACCTTTCAAAGCCTACGAAGCCAAGATGAGAAATGATCTTGTCGACAGTTGTATGGCATTGGGTAATGTTTGCACTTTCGTTTAACGATCTCCTGTGGGCACCAGATCACCCAGTTGTACAATACCTTATCTTGATATGGAGTCTTTGTTAGGATGGACCTACCCTTTTCTACTAGACGCATGGGACTTCTAGGGTATATTGCATTGATCGGTCCGGAATCTGCTTTTGGGGCACCCATCAGAAAAGATCTCTTGTCGATCGGACCTGGATGGAATATACCAAATGGTGGAGCTACGTGCTTGGATTAGCCAAGTCTAAGCAGTGCAAGTGCGCAGAAAGAGATCGGTACGTCGATCCTTTGTTAATTTTTTGAAGATGCCGGGATATTGATTGCTGTGGTAATGGCGCCACTTACCGTGCGTTCTTTCGACGTTCAAGTAGTGATGCTGTTAACTTAGAATGGATGTTGAAAAACTTCCAGTGAGAAGGGGGAAAACGAACGCAATAGATGACAGGAAGCACAACTTTCAAAGTCTACCAAGCCAAGATATCAATCACATTGTGTCGTGCACTGTATAGCAGTGGATAGTTTTTGTACTGACGCTATAGCGATACCCTCTGGGCACCGGACGCACCTAGTTGTTTATGGAAGTCAAGCTTTTACAGACATCTTATATATTTCATGACTCCTGAAAAACATTGAATAGGTGGTTGATTCGGGCACGAGGAGATGCTGCATGGAGATGTGGGCAGGTCTCATTAGTTACCCATGCCCACTTGAGTCAATTCCAAAATTGTCTATACACTACAAAACAGTTTAGTGCAGTTCAATCGTGATCGAAAGAAAGGTTCTCTCAAGACTAAACTGCTGGAATTGATTGATCTGTTCTACTGTTCGTTTTTTTCTTTCGGCATCTCGCAGTATTCACCCACCGGATGGTACTCCTCCTTCCGCATCTGGTATTGCTGCCGATACACCCTTTGTCGTCTGGTTAGCGGGATTCACTTGTCGCATATGGTATAGCACTTCGTTTAGGCTGACCTTGTTGATATTGACTCTCTTCTTTCCTTCGAACCAATCTTACTACTAGACATTGTACAATGACGTCGTACTCGGACTAGCAGTAAAAATTGCAAAAGTAATGTCAAAATGGCCCGTTTCACAAGGGCCAACAGCCAACCAACAAAAATCTGCTGTCATCGCCCATTTCCTTTTGAAATTCGTTGAAAAGTCCCTTGGGCTGTCACACGAGCCAAATTTTCCAACCAACTGTACGTTAGAATGCTTTAGCTTATTGTTGTTGTTTTTAATCTTAATTCTTCTTTCTGCTATTTCTCTCTCTCTTTTATTCCAGAAACAAAAAACAGCAAAGGACGTTTTCAGTCGATTTTTGTTGGTGTGCTGTTCGCTCGTGTGAAACTGGCCAATTTGAATGTGCCATAATTTTTGAAAATGGCGTCAAAAGTCATTATGCTTTGACATTTATGTTGGAGACAGACAGAAAATTATTTAACAACAAACAATGGAGCGCGATAAACACCTGAAAAACTCGTAATTATTGTTGCTTTGACAAATTTCTAACAAAATGGCAGCGAATTCACATAATGACATAAAAAATGGTGTCTCCTAACACCTGGGACTTTCACTCCTAACCTTGGGCTTTCACCAATTTAACACAATAGATGCTGACTTTGCTATATTTTAATTTTTTGTGTTTTTTCGTCTCTTGCCTCGTATAAATCTTGTATATTTACTATTTATTTATTAAAAAAAAACATTATTTAAAGCTATAATTGGGAATGTGTTAAACTTAAAACTAAAACCCACACAGCTTACCTTTCTAAAAAACCAAAAATTTAAATACAGTTTTTGTTTTTATACCAACACCTTATAATATTTAGTAAATACTAACAAATGCACAATAAACTAGAAAAACAGAAAAATTCGATAAAAACTAATAAAGAAAATGTTTTTTAAAAATTTTTAACAATATAACCTTAACCTCGCGTTTTATCATCAAAACTATATGAAAGCGCGCTCATACCAAAAAGCAATATAATTAATAATAATAAATTTTCTTTTTTCTAATTTAATCTCATTTTGTTTTTTTTTATATAATTTTAGACAATTCCTTATTGTTTTGAACTATTTTAGAATTTTGTTATACATTTTTTTTTAAATATATTTTTTTCCTAATAAAAAAGTTTCATTTTTTTTTTCATTAATAATATTTTTTATTCATCGTTTTTAAACAAAGTATCTGAAATGATTTTTCATTTTTTTTTTGCTTTATTATTTTAATAAATGTAGAAATTGTAGAAAAGCGATTTTTTTTAAATATTTTTATTGTATTTTATGGTCTGAGAAAGGTTCTTTTATTAACGGCCTTTATTTATTTTTTATTTTATTTTTTATTTTTCCTAAAATCTTCTTCTTCTTACCTTTTCCTCACACTTTTTTTGTAGCATTTTCGTGCACATTTTTTTGTTAATAATTTTGTTTTTTATTTTTCTTCATTGTTTTTTTTATTTTTAATTTAAATATTAAATTCCAATTTTTAATTTGACTAAGATTTTTTTTTCCATTTGTTTGTTAAATATTTTTTGTTTAGTGTCTATAGCAGTCGAATTTTTGTTTTATATTTTTTCTTAGAATTTACCTTTTTTTATAGTGTATATAATTTTTTTTTTCATTCTCTTTAGAGAATGGGCAAACGATGCGTTTATTATTTCGATTAAATTTTTTTGTTTTTTTAATTTTTTTGTTTTTTAATTTTAATTCCTTTCTTGCTTGCAGGTTAACGCTATTAGAAGCAGTAGTACCAGTGCTAATATTGAGTTGTTATTGTTTAGTGATTTGGCGCTACTTGTGCACGGTCCTTGCTTTGGCGCATTTGTTTGCTGTGCTGTAATTGGAAATTTTTTATAAATAGTTTAGTAATTTCGTAACAAATTTAATAATTTTATGTTTGGAAAATAATTTTATTCGTGTAATCGGTTAGTTCACTCAAAGTAAAAGATGGCGGCGCTAAGTACTGAAAGGGGAAATGCTTCTTGGCATTAACATATAGAACTAGGGTCAGACAACTGTCAAATTGGGTTAGTTGACTGCTTGTTTTCCCGCGTTCGGTAGAATACTTTCTGTGAACCGAGTTTTATTTATAAAGTTTACTCAAACAGCTTTTCTCCAACTAATTTAAAAAAAAAAGTTTAAAGAATTGTTTTCAGTGTAATTAAAATTCTTACAAGTGAGTTTTCTGTGTGCAGTTTGTGAATGTAGCAATAATACGAAATTTCCAAAAATCCGTCTTCAGGTAAATGTGCTAATTAAAATACTTCCTAAACACATATATTACATAATTTACATTAATAAATAGGTGAATCACTGCGATAAATACTCCAAATAATATAAACTTTGTGTTCGTGGATTATTTTGTTAACATTAACTGACGCAAAGCAAATTTCAAGAAATCAGCTCATTAGAATTCTGAGTGACGGCGTGTAAAAAGTTCTTTTCTGGAGGCAAGATTTTATTTTAGATAACCTATAATTTTAACTTGAACTCAATTACACACTTTTTTCCGCTTGTAGTGGACAAACAACTACCAAAGCGTAAGCACTCACAGAGCAAGAATTTAACTAAGTTTTAATTCGACGAGAGCCCTTCCTGTAGTTTTATGTTCATGGCAGCTGTCATTTAGTTAACCCCGTGTCTGCACTTGCTATATGTTATTGAAAAGTAGCTGTCAGTTATTCCCAACGACTTATTGCTTTTTTTGAATAGGGGGCAAATTATGTCGGACATTTCAGTTGCAAAGATGGCGAAAAGGAGAAAACAACAAAGAGTTGTACAAATTTTACTTAATTAAAAATAAATTAGAATTGCTAGAGCAGATGGAATTGGAAGAAATGCATAATTTAAGAAAGAAAGAATCAATTTTGGTGTATCTATTTTTAGCAAGAAGGCAAAAGTTCGATATTAACTTTAACTCCGCCATTTTGTAACGATAAATGTCACATTTCTTGCCAACTTTATTGAAACAAATATGGAATAAAATATTTCTTTCCATATATTGCTTTCCAGTAAAATATTGCCCAGTTTACCCTGTCCGCACCAGACATTTGACAGCAATGCCATAAGCAATTCAATAAAATACGGCAAGTGCAGACGCTAGATAAGAATTATCAGCTCGCCTGTAGTTGACAGTTATTTTTTTTAGTTTGAATGTTCATATTACAGAAAGGCTGTACTTTTTTCAATGAACACACTACATTGTCAAAGCGAGTCCTTGGCAGAAGCAAGACATCCCACAGGCTTCATAAAAAAGCGGCACCAAAGTTCCTCTTAGGTCGGGTCTTTACCTAGCGGACGATGCACCTCTTTATTCATCTGGTAGTCTGGTACTGCCTGCGTCACATCCTTTGTTGTCTGATTAGCGGAATTCACTTGTTTCTGGAGGCATAACACTCCGACGAGGCTGTCTCCCGATAACCCCGACGGTTGTGACTCTGCCGGCTTCTTAAAAACTGAACTTACACAACATCCCAGAGTTCAATTCCAAGGTTCACTCAGTGCCTCCTCCTCTGCATACTTCTCTCAAGCTACCCTTAACCTATCATATCCTTTTTCTATCTTCAAGCCAAGCTTACTACTAGGCATTGCACCATGACGTGAACGACATGACGGACTGATAGTGCAAAGGATGACAATTAAGATTAGACACTTTCACTTAAAAAAAAGAAAGAGGTGTCATTTTAAATTAAATAGCACTCCAAAGTGGTTCTCACAAATGGGGTACCACGGACGACTATTAATTAATAAAAGTACGGCCATCCTGGACTTAGGTCCTATTCGTATCCAGGATACGAAAATTGAGTATTTAGATTATGTCAAATATTTGTAAGTAATTCTGGATAATAGACGGAACTGGAACGCCGGTGGCAGGTATACTTTGGATTGACTCCATTGCGCATTTTCATCTGAAAATCTGCCTTGAGACTTCAGATCTCATAGAACTGGCTCTATACAGTCAAAGAACATACGAATATCCACAATATTTCAACTGTCCGCGGTTCCAAAAGAAATTCAGGGCAATTGTGCTGAATAACTTCGATTGGGTGAAAATCATCCCTCCGGGCGGTTTAAGACCCTCTAATAATTTACCGATGGGTCAAAAATGGAACATATAGCAGTGGATATCGCAAGATCCAACTACAAGGTTTCGATTGCAATAGACGAGATTTCCTCAAAATGTTCTCTGTGAATGTCCGGCTCTGATCTAGCTTAGAAGAAGAACGTTTAGCAGAAAGGGTCTGAGCTCCGAGCAGGTCCACTCTTCTTAACTAAAGTCCTTCTTACCGTGGTATTGAATCTTAAACGTGGAAAACCCTGTTTTCGCTATTATTAACTTTTTTCCGCCTGTTCCCCTGAACCGATTTTATCCAAAGCACATTCATTAAAGCCCTACGACCTTTTTCGTAACTATAGCGTCAAAATATCGCAGGTTAAATATATTTCAACTATTCCTCTATCCCTCCTGGACTTCTCCGCTGAAAAGACACCAAACTGCACCAACATGTGCAAGGACAATGGACTGTTATCCGTACCGTGAATATCCGAGGATCAAACTTTGCAGGACGTCTCTTTCTACACCCTTTTTGATGATATTTTGACGAAGAAGTCCTTTTATTTCTTGAAATTTCTTTAAAAATTGATGTTGATGCATTTGTGGGGTTTTAACATTTTCGAACTTTATTTCTTTTGACCTGATTGTAGTAAGATCCACCTTTTGTCGCCAATCTCTTAAAAAGCAGAATTCTGTTCGTTTCAGTAGAAAATGAGATATTAAAAAGGCTTTCGATAACTCTTTTGCCAAGATTTTATTAAGTTATTGGTAAATAGTGTGGACTCAAACGTGGACGTTTGACGTTTGAAACGGTTTAGATTTTGAAATTCAGTAACAAAAATTATAATTATTATAAAATGTGGTTTAGGATAAAAAATATGAGAAAAATGAAATAAAAAGTAAATTATAGATTTATAATGTTTTATATTCAAAATTAAAATAAAAATTTGGAAAAAATAAAATCAAATAACATTTTAACTATAATAATAAAAATAAATCTAAATTTTAAACATTTATAAGGTTTTATGTCAATTGGAATCTCCGGTAGCAAATGGCCGTTTACACTCTGGACCTGAAAATATGATCATGGTAAGTGAAATTCTTTAGTATTGTTTTCCGATTATTGTTGTATGAATGTTGCAAGGCGACAATGTGGATAAGCAATTAATAGATATCGATCGAATGCTGCCAGTCTATATCGAAAACAATCAAAACTATTCAGAGTTAATGGCGCTGATATCAAAAGAAGTTGAAGATATTCAGTTTGAACTACTTCAATAGTGCGGCATGAGCATGTCAAAGATTAACAGTGTGAGAGCAAATGTGTATGTTTCATACTACAAATTTTGGAATGTTCCCATGCCTAGAGATACGGAATCGATGAAGAGTACTCGATTAAATACTCATGGGTAGAATCGAAAGAAAATCACTCAATGAGTACACACTCAAAAGTACTAGACTCCTTGAGAATCGATGAGTATTTTTTTGATATTTTTGCGAATTGCCCAAACTCAATTTTTGATTGTTACAGATTGCAAATACTTATGTATCTTACATCTGAGTACAAATAATTTAGTTGGTTAATTTTTTTGAAAATTATATACGCGCCCGCCACTAGCACGCATAGCGAATAAAAGCGATCTAAAAATACGGCTGTCAAAGGTATGCATGCCTCTGTTACAGATATGAATGTATTCGTAATCGAACATTCCAAATGCGAGTGTGGTTTTACGAAGCGGTCTCCCAACTATGTACTAACCATGTCTAATGCTGCTTGACCAATGCCATCGAAAGAGAACCGGTTTACTGAGCATGCACCCTGGTTGTACTCAATCTAAGCTAACTCAGTTTACAATTACGATTTAAACTAGGTTAGTTAACTTAGACTTCATAAAATATATGTGCCAAAATATAAAGTAACTTACATGTAGTTAAAACAAGCTGAGGTAAATATTCTTTCCAAAAAGCACATTGCCTTAAGCGAGGTCCTCTTCCTATATTTGAAGTATTTAATCCTAATTCTATGTAGTGCCGGCCGTGGGCAGTGTGTTTTGGCCATTCAGGATAAATACTGCTAGGCCCTGGGTTAGGATTTCTGTTTAAAGTAAACAAAAGTTGAGTTATATAGAAGAGTTCAATAAAGGTTTGTTTTTAACAGACTTACCCATGTTTAGCAAAATTAGCCCAATATCGCATTATTCTTCTACTGAAATCCTTTTCTTCTTCTGTATATCCTAATTTGGGATTGAGAGGCTCACCAAAGACATAGTTTATTTCGTCACCGTGCATAACGCCCGTCCAATGAGGCCAAGGATTACCTCTGCTTCGATGAGTGTAAAGGTACATGTAAACATCGTTCCCATCTTTGGCATACCTGAATATTATTAATAATTTTTGTATGAAGTTTTGTAATTTTTTAGTAAAACATTTTACCTATGAGCAAATTCGTTAACGTTACAAGTAAAGTGAAAATCTCCAACCATTTTATCTAGTGCATCCCGATTGCTATGCGGGTTATCTGGCTCTACCCAGTCTGTATACTCGAACACAATTGCTTGTCGGGCTGGATTATTGACATATGGATTTAGCTCTTTTACAGCCTTTTTGAAAAATTAAGTTGAAATATTGTAATATAATTAAAAAGGTTAATAAACACCTGTAAAAACTCCTCCCTTGTTACTGTTACACCCTCCTCTCTCCTCAAGAGTTCGGTTAGGTAGTAAATAATAAAATAGTATCCTTCTTCAGTGTTGCTGCCAGTTAGAATCTCGGTCTTCTTAAAACGTCCATGCGCCAATGATTTTTGTGGTGTTTCATCAAGGAAGGCACCGTCAACGACAGGAACGAATGGAAATTCACAAATGCCTAGTGTGCCCCATTCGTTGTCCACTAGTACTTTAGGATCCTTACTTCTTAGGCATTCAACTGTTTCAGAGAGCTTGTCGCGATCATGTGGGCAATTAACAGCTTCTGCCAAACGAATTGCTCTGCAAAATGAGAAAATATTATAGTAAATATTTATATTGAAGTTGAAGAAGAATACCGCAAGATCGCTTCCTCTCTTGAAACTAAGGCCCATGGTGCTGTTGGCGATCCACTCTCAAGTATCGCTCGTTGGAAAAGATCACGTGATAGTGCTGATAGTAAATGTAAAGAAACTGAAACCGCTCCAGCACTTTCTCCGAATAATGTAACGCGACCAGGATCACCACCAAAATGATGAATGTTATCGCGAACCCATCTTTAAAGAATTAGAATGGCGTTGCAGTTTCCTTTGTTTTGGTGAACAGGTCGTTAGAGGGAGAACTTACCTTAAAGCTAAATTTTGGTCAAACAAACCGGCATTGCCAGGTGCTTCCGGTGTACCTAAGAATAGGAATCCAAGTGATGCCACCCGGTACTGCATAGAAACGATTATCACATTCTCTTCTGCAACCAGTGTCCTAAGGGAAAGAATTGTTTTATTATTGTTTTTATATTTTCCGTTGGTTGTAAGGATAATGGGTAGGCAATACTCTTTTAAATAATTAGAAAGGTCTTTTTATGTAGAATAATAAATAAGATGGTCCCCATTCTTTCAGACTAAAAGCAGTCACAAGTCACAACGAAATCACAAGAGTGTAGTGAGTCTCAGCCTTTAGCAGGCACCATTTTGACAATCGGCAAATAATTCCAATTACTATCAAAATTGTGATTTTTTGAATAACAGGCCACAAGAATATAAGACGCAGGTTTTAATCATATTTTTTATAACATTCTCACAAACTTGACAGGCAGACCTCATTCTACCAGAAATTCGTTTATCTCATTTTACGAATACAAATTCCCCGATAGGTGATTTTTTTGTGATTTTTCGTGTGAAGAATTCTAAAACAGCTTATAGTCACAAGAACAGTCACAAACTATCTATGATCTATGACAAGAACGAGTCACAAAATCTTGTGACTTATGACTAGTCCCAATTTAGAATTGACGGTATAATTTTACTTAGATGAATATGACAAACTTTGCAGATAACTAATGATGTTTTTAAAAATGTCTTTAATGTCTCCTACTGTATATTAAAATTTGTTTCACCTCAACTGCAAAAGAAACAAAAGCAATAGTGCCCACCAAAAGAATTGGAAATTTAAACGCAAGCAGGGAAAAGACAATTCCACACATATTAAAATTCGTGTAAGGATAAAAAACAAGCGCACGTGCATTGTAATTTCCCCTTCGAAAGTCGTTTAGGCGCACCAACATCCCGCATTGCATCTGACCACGACAAGAGAGGCTGTGAGACGGTTGAACTATCATTGGGAATATAAATAAGTGTTTTGCGGTTTTAAACGTGGGACACTTTCCTTTACGAATGAACTTTCGTGGTAGGCCCATGGAAAAAGCGATTTTGAAATTCCCAATTGTTTTGGCGCACGCCATACTATTGGATTACGGGTACAGCGAGGCGCAACGGGTTTCAGCTAGTTAAATATATAAGAAACTACTGTAGAAAGTATTAACTTTAAATACTCATTTTGTTAAGTAGACTATAACTGTCGTTTATGTATAAACTGTATTTTTGTAGTCGGGGTACAGTCTTAATTACTTATTCTCGTAAAATATGTACTCCGACTACAGAAATATAGAAATCCTTAGAACATCAATGTAAAAAGTCTGATAAGGATGAGCCTGCTCTTCACGTTCTCTGTGAATGTCCCGTGACGACGATGAATAGTGAAGTCTAAGTGACAAATCACTAGGTAGGCTGTATCTTTTTAAGTAGTGTGGTCAGTAAATATTGTTGTGAAAAGAGTTTCACGAGATGCGACATTAATGTTGCAACTCTCGCACAGTTGCTTGCGAAATAAGAAAACACTCGAGTCAACGGCTTCTGCCCCATATGAGAATAGCGCGACAATAAAAAAGCCCAGCCCAGAGACAACACTGACGAATGCGAGACTGTCGCTCTATCGCTCGGTCTCGCGGGATTTCTCAATCTTTTAATTTTTTCCCGGATCGTTAGCGAGTGCACCCTCATAAACATCCCATTGTCTCATCGGGAGTAGCGTCCCTAATCTCGTCACACTATTCTCGCGGTGGTGTGAATAAAAACTAAGTGAACACTCTGAGTGAATTCTCTTGAGAAGGGTGTGTCGTCTAGAGTGAACACTCAATTCGGAGTGAATAAAAACTCTCTCAAATTGTTTGCAATTGTTTGCACCATAATAACAAGATGAGAAATGTCAATTTTATGTTAAATTTTTTTTGCATTTAAGTTTAGAATGGGAGCACTACGTTCATACGTATTTAGAGGGATGACAAATGACCCGCAAACACGGACTTCATGGATGGTAAACAAACAAAACAACTGTCACTTCAGCCCAATTACAACCCTTGTATATGAGGCGAAATATTAACTCTACCCAGCTTGGAGAGCTGGGTTGGGTAGAGTGGACTCGACCTCCAGACTTTCAGGATTAATTAAAGAATATACTTATTCTAATTCACAATTTAATAACACTTTTTCACTTTAGTTCACTTCAAAAACTTTTATCGTTTTCTAATCAAAACTCCATGCGCCGCTCTTATTCAATTTCTTGTTCTTTCCACCTCGTTCTGGAGAGCAATTCAAGAGAATGCAAGTTACATTCCACATTTTCCACAAATCACAATTCGTTCCAATAGATGGCGCACTAATCGTTATAAATTCATTTTTCGTTATATTTCATGTTTCAAAATGTTTTTTTCTTGTTTTAACCCCAACGAAGCAAAGGCTTTCTGTTTGTCACAGGTGTGGGCCTAGAGACGAAGCTTGTTTTGCAAACTAATGTCATAAGCTATTGCTACTACACGAGACATAAACGCTATAGAAATTATTATTCTATACAAAAAGGAGTTTCTATTATTATCAAGGTTATTGCTCTTGATGATGATATTGCCCATTGTCATTGTTAAATTCTGATTATTTAAATAAAGTAAGCATGCCTTGTACACTAACCTGTGATCATAAACATCCAGTGTAGCTGTTCCAGAATAGAATCCTCCGCCAAATATCCACAGCATAACTGGAAGATTCTTCTGTCTCGGCCTTGGTACAACAACATTAATATACAAGCAATCCTCCGATAGTGGTGTATTTGGATTCCACATCGTTGCACCCGGAAAATCACCAAATACCGTATCAACAATTTGTACACAAGAATTTGGTGGTACAGTTGCATTCCTTATGCCAGACCATCGTTCAGCTGGCCGTGGATGCCGAAACCGTAATTGTCCAATTGGCGGCTGTGCATACGGTATACCTAGCCATGCATCGACCTTCTTGCCAGTTTGGCTAGTTATTGTTATGCCACGAACTTTTCCCTTATCGGTTTGTATCACAAGCGGATCTTCTTCTGGGTCGCCATTTGATTCGCGTCGGCTAAGGCCGCGTCGCCGTTGATGTTGCTGATGCTTTTCAGTTTCTTCGCGCTCTAATGTGCCCAATTCAGCATCGACCACTCTGACTATCTCACCATGTCCTAAGTAGGGTGTAAAAAAGGCGTCTGTAAGAGATTTCTAATATTAATATTATTTATGTCAATATTATTTATTGTTACCATCTTCTTTTGATGGTGCTGATGATGCAGATGACAAGGACGAGGGAGGGGATAGCTTTTGTCCTAGGGAAAACTGCACACCACCATTATCAGCATCATGATGTCTTGCTTCTACAAGACGTCCAACTAAACCAAATATTCCTAGTGTACATAGTAGAAGGTGTCCAATTGAACATGGGCGAATGGAGCTACCCAGGGCGTGATTTGTCTCCATTGTGGAGAAATCTGTTTGTTTTGTTTTTTTGGTTTTATTTTGTTTAATAGGAACAATATAGAAAATTATTTTTTTGTACTTACCTTATGTCAACATTTGACGTAAACTTTAAGCTTCATATTATTTATCCTAGTTATGCTAAAGACACTTTTGCGCCTTCGTTTATTTACACCTGAAACAAAAAGAGAACTCAGAGTTAATATTAGTTTATCAATTCGAATTTTATTTTATTCGTAAAATTTCATTCATTTTAATGGAGTTTGTCAAAAAAGGAAAAGAGAGGACTGACCAAAAGCATCATTAGTATCGTTTTACCAAGCAGGCCCCTAACTTAGTACTAACCACGTCCAATGCTGCTTGGCCTACGCAATCGAACGAGAACTGGTTTGCTGAGTATGCTAATGGCACCCTTTATGGCCACCAAGAAGCTTAATTAAAGGATACTTCTTCAGCATAGCACGAAATCGAAAGATACTTCTACAATGATGCGTTTGCCGAGGCAATGATGCGTTTGCTGATGCCAAATTATTATTAGGGTAAATGAATCAAATTGGGTCAATAAAAAACATTCATCATAAAAAATATTAAGTCTTGGAAAAAGTTTGTAATATATTTCTGATAGATGGCGTCAATTTCAGATAAGTCACGAACCACGCTGCGATCAACGATCAGCGTCACCATACTGAGGTACTTCCAGGTGGTCAGACGATTGAATCTCAACGCAACTATGGACAGCTACAGAGATTACGCGAACCATTTGAACGAAACATGGCCCGAAAATAATAATAGACATCCATTGGACGATAGGTTTTGCTGTCCGTTTTATCACAGTCACTGCTATAACTGATGGAAAGCCGCGTACAAACCGGCCCAACCAAGGCTAACGAACGATATTCGGCGTTGGCTACTGAACGTTCGTTGGAGGAAAATTGTAGTTTCGAGTTTTAAGTTAAAATTTTCAAATATTATGTGAGTTGCGGAAAGAAGAAATTAAACGAAAACTTTGGAAAAATGGAGTTGCCATATCATTGTGTATATAGCAGTTCAGCTGAAGAAAAAGTTCAATATTTTGTAACGTACACGTACACGTATACAGCACTCCTCGCGGAAGGATTAACTAGCTGGAACCCAGCGCCCCCGCTGCATCCATAAGCCAATAGTATGGCGTGCGCCAAAACAATTGGGAATCTCAAAATCGCTTTTTCCATGGGCAGTGAGAGTCTTAAATCCCACCACGAAAGTACATTCGAAAGCAAAAGCGTCGCACACACACACACGAAATGCGAATGTGTGTGGAATTGTCATTCCCCCGCCTGCGTTTAAATTTCCAATTCGTTTGGTGCGCACGACAGTTCGACAACCGTCCTCACCGTCGAATGACCTATTTTCCCGATGCTCGCTAAAATGGGGAGTTTTTTTTTGGGTAGTTTTGTAGTATTCACCACATAGTCCAGAGATAGCACCCTCTGATTATCACATGCACCGATCCCTCCAGAACTCCCTTAATGAAATTAAGGCCACGATCGAATAGCAAATCGCAATCAAAATCAATTATGATGCTACTTTATTTTCGCGCGATTAAGTTTCGAAGTATTAAGAACAAATGGTCTTGAAAGTTGTAATTATTACAAAAAATAACTTTTCTATTTTCTGAATGAGCCAATGAACACCAAACAACGTCTTCGCAGAAATGCCAAACAAATTTTCGAAAGATTTTAACGTTAGCATAACTTAAACAGCACCAGCAATAAAATGTCGCCAAATATTGTTGAAAATGGAAATATTTAATCCCGAAAAACACAGTCCATGAAAGCAATTCTCCATTCTATTGGCAAAACAACATTTGAACAGAACAATTTTTAGTGCTTTGCTAGAAGAGACAACGCACACACACACGCACACCCAGAAATAACAATAAACATTTAGCATGATCCATTTCACTTAATTAATATCCATACTAAAAACAATAACGAACATCGCAGTGATGTCCTTTAGTATGTTGATAGTCACCAGCAATAAATTGAAAATGTTAAACACTACACTAAACAGGAGTCCTTTTGATATTCCCCCAGCAGCTAAATAGCCCCCAATCCCCACACAGCCATGGCATGGCATAAATTTTATATACGGAATGGCCATAGAAATTTTCCTTCCGTGAAAGTCCTCAAGTCCTGACTGGCCTCCCACTGGATTTTCCTTCTTGACTTTTGATATCTGCTCGGATCCTTTTGGTCGGCTTTATTTCGTCCTGTTAAATATTTATTACGTAGCCCGTTTTCTGTTCGCCTTTTCGGATGCAGCATTATTTTTCACCCAGTTTCACAGCATTTCCCCCCCGGCCCCAAGGCCGCCCGCACCGCCCCCTCGAAGAGTCCTTTTCAAAAAACGGGAGTCCTTATTACAGATAGGAACTGGAACAATGCCGGCCCGAAAGAGTGACAAGAATTAAGAATTTATTTTTTATGATTCGCGTATTTAAGGCTGATTTTATCAGACGGAATTTTTTATAATTTTCTTCATTGTTTCTCCTTTCATTTTGGCACAGGGACGAGGATCTTTTGTTTTCTCCTTTTTTTAATATTTTAGGACAGGATGAGGATTTTTGCATTCTCTTAAAATAAGCAATTTTTGTAGCAGGATTTAAAATATTAATAAATTGGCGCGGGTCCAACTGGGTGAATGCTGCTCCTTTTTATTTGTCGCCGGAAAGTATGCTACGGATCCAATTCCAAATAATCAAGGTAATTGCAGGAGTGGGCGATAGCCTACTTTTTTTGGGGTTATGTCGTAATGTAAAATTAAAACAAAAAAAAAGAAGTAAGGATGTAAGTAAAATATCATTGAATATTTTAGCTTATGTGTCCTGAAGGACGAATTTAAAAGTAAACATTTTTAAAAAAGGCGGTTAAAAAAGAACCACATGTACAAAGCTTATCGCCATTTTGATTGAGCTAATAGTTAATGGCCGATGTCCATTATAGCATTAACGAAAACAATTAATTTCATCCACTCGAATATATCCTTTGAGTTTCTGTGAAGAGTTTACTATAGAATAGAACTTCTGGAATTCTTTTTCTGATGGGTATTCGGTATTCGTACACCTCTTACTCAATGAAATAAAATCGTAGACGCCTTTTTGGATCATTTCAGGCCATTCTGACTACCTCCTCATTAGCAAACGCTCTCCAATCGCAAAGAAAAAAGAAAATTGCATGAAAGAAAATTTGCAGCAAAATTAGATTGAACTGATTACGTCTGATTGCTACTTGTAAATGTCAGACCACAGGATTCTTGCGCTTTTGGTTTTATTTTAGGTGGAACAAGAGGTGGGAGTTGGGGCTGAAATAGAGCTAGGGCGTTTAGAATGTTTTTTGTTAGTTTTACATATCACCCTGTATTTTTGTAACCGTTTAACCTATCTTCATTAATACGGTATCAGTGTAGAAGAATACTCCCACCTATCTAAAATTGTACGAATTTGTAGAGTTGTTCTCGGAATGGTGTCGTGGACTTTCCTTTTAAAATGTTCCCATAAAAAATCAGTTGGTGTTAAATCTATGAGATCCACATGTTTGTCGAAGTTTGGGAAGCGTTCAAAGTTGATACCGAACTGTACGTGTATTCGCCGCTTCTGCACAAACTAATCTAAACTTAAAACAACCGTGTGGACGCGCGCAAATGCTGCCATAAACTTACTTTGACTTGTAGATACCAAAAAACCGACACTCGACCGGATCGGCCACAAGCGTTGTCAAGCTTACACAAACCAAGCCAAAAAGCCTTATCCACACGTTTGAATTGACACTCCTTGACAAAAGTGTTAAGCTGTCAAACGATACAAGTCTCCAATTTGTTATTTCTACACAAATCGGGTTCATATAAGGAAGGTAGAAGGAGGTTAAGGATCCTTTAGAAGAGGACTTTAATTGCTCCAGTAAATGAGTCAGTCAAACAAAGTATTCGGGCCAATTCTAAACTACGCGGGTATTGATCTTGCTAAAATTTTCAATACAATTAGCCGCGAGGGTAATCCCCGAAGGCTCATATGCACATGGGGAATTCCCTGTCGTAGACGTAGGTTAACTTGACATTTACTGTGTTTCCATGAACCAGGGTAGAGTATTCGTAGAGTTTACAGAAAGTTTTTCCCTCAAGTTAACTGTATGTTCGAACTCGACGGTTTTGGGTTTAAGTGACAGATAAAAAATTCTCCGTTGGTATATATGCAGTAAACGCACTTAAACAAACTTATATGCAAAACCCGGCTTAATCCGACGTGTTTCGTTGAGTTTTCTTGTATTTAACGAAACTTTACTCAACTCGCGTTTCCATGGGCGGTTACTCTGAGTTAACTCTACATAAAAACTCAGTAATTGATCACGTTCGGATACACGCACATAAATATACTTAGACAATTTTATGTTATAGCTGTATTTTCTTAGTAGGTAGATATATCTAACTCCACTGATTTGCAATCCTGATTTAAAAAGGGTTTCACAATAATCACGCGCAAGCAGTTTGCAATCAAAATATAACACATGAGCACAACTGATTTTGGATCAATCGGTGCTCTGTGTCCACATAGTTTTTAGTCACGAAGTTTTGTCAAAATGTCAAGTAGTTCAGATTAAGTACAACCAAGCAACTGAAATTACTTCACCCCCGGCAAGAGTTCCAACGAAAGGCTCACTGGCTTCCCCTCACGCCTCCTCCAGGCTAACCTTAACCCTAGCATGTCCTTTTTCTATTCTTTTGCGCATGCCTAGTGCCGCATGACTGTTCCGCAAAAATGGTGCGGGATTGCATTCCCTAGTTGCAAGGTGTGTTGGCAAAGAGTTCTGTTTTCTCTGTCAAACTCATCTGCCTTAAGCATTTCTTAGCACTGAAACTCTAGCTACATGTAATTTAAATTTTCTTGTTGCTTTCCATAATAGGGGCTCAGGCACTACAAGATTTTATGCATACAAACAAGGCGTTCAAACGAACATTGATAATGTGTGGTGAACTTGGTTTTTGGTTTTATGTTTGTCATAAGTTTGTCCGAAATATTAAAATGGTTTGATATTTTTGGTGATTTTATCTGACATTTCTATGCATTAACATGAAATTTCAGTGGCTATTGATAACAACTTATTTCTAGTTAAAGAACTCAAGTTGACTAGCTCTTCCAAATTTTCTTTGAAGAGATTCCAATCCATATACTTATTTGTGAAGTTCTACTTTTTCTTTTTTGGTAAGTGACCGTATTTTTCATCACTGGGTATATTAACTTTTAGAAATGAGTCGATTTTATTGCGTTTTATAAGGAACCAATACATCCACCTTCTTTTTGTGCCTTCTGTGTAAGTGGTTCAACAAAAGTTTTGTGGTCAATGCCTAGCTCCATACCAATATCGATAGTGCAGTGTTAACAGACCAATATTGCAGTACCATCAAGCTTCACTTTTTCAATATTTTCATCACCATTGTTGATGTACTCGAAGTAACATTCGGGAACTGTCAACTTTCAAACGAGATGTGATCGGTGTCGCTGCGATCGGTTAGTTTGTGACTTAGTTATAATCGGCGCCATCTATCGGGAAAACGCTACGTTTGACTGGAATAATGTTTCAATTGATTGAAAAATATTAGAAGAGACATTTTTTATTTTCTAAATTTCAAATTAAACGATCATTGCATTGAATTTTGCGCGCATGCCTAGAATGTTTCGTCTTTTGCTAGTGCGGTGTTCATTAATTTATTTGAATTACGAATTACTGCTGCTGATTTAACGATATTTAATTATCAAATGGATTTTGTGGTGATAGAACCCTGCTCAAACTGGATTACTCATGAATACTTAAATAATATTCCAAATACGCTTAAAAGTTTTTAGAATATTAAGAAACAAAAGAGCGCACACAGAAATTAATATTTAAAGTCGTAACATCTTATTTCATAGATTAATTTTGATTAAACACCACACACCAAAACACACACACACCCACAATCCTCTATTCTCATAAAACAATCGAAATAATCGCTAAAATCCAATTTCATATTCAAAATAATCAGGATCAAAATTATATCCTTTTGCCGCGCTCGACCCAAATTGAATAAAAGAAAGACCTTTCCCCTGGATGTATGTACGTACATGTGTGTTGTAGTATATCATATCAAATTAGATAAATCCCCTGCAGCGTATCCAATCCGCAACATTAAGGGGCTCTGGCAATCTTTGTAACAAATCTAAACCTCGAAGGTCTCGAGGAGCACCTTTTGTAAAATATATAACCGAATACGCCCATCCGCAGTTATATATGTATGTATATATATCCTTTTTAGCTCTCGCACACATGCTGCAACCGGTCGTGTCACTCACGTACTGATAAAGAATAAGTACCACATTCCGCAAAAGCTGGGATGATCTCATCACCATTCAAGCCGAAATTCATTCTCTACCCTTGCTCCGTGCGCTAAGCATGAACACCCCGGATATACGTACGTAAGTATATATATGTACGTATACCGCCTTACCGCACGGTCGTAAGGTCGTACGAAAGGTCGTATATATTATTTTGGAGCCAGAATCAGAATCAGAATCAGAGGATCCAGTCATTGCTGCAAAGTCCTAACCATCGTCGTCGTCGTCATCGTCAGGAATACTATACATCACACCAGCAGCAGCGGCAACGGCAGCAGCACATCCAGCACCAGGGCTCCGCTCTAATCAAATTACACTATTGGGGCCCGGGCTGTGTGCATAACCATGACTATATTCATAATTTGTCTACAAGCCGGAATAATTAGCTGATTGATTAACGAGGCCCTCCTGTACGTGTTCCCATTGCAGGCAGGCAGCAGGATGAAAACGGAAACCTCGAGGCCTCCGCCACCACCGCCACCGCCGCCCCCCACGACGACGCCCGACTTGCGGCTCGGGGTTTGGGTAAGGTATGAAAGCAAAACAAATCGATGCCTACCCTCTCCGGAGCCTCCATTTACCCGCCTGTGTGCCCTTTGCCCCAATACCAATGGCGTTGACATTGGATCCCGACGTTTCACTTTGAAGTGCAAAATACAAGAATTTCGGCATCAGCAGGGGTTACAAGTTTGTTTTCATTTAAGATGTCATCTCCGTGGTTGAATAAATAACGAAGCTAGACCTCAGCTAAATATAAGGGGGATGCCGTCGCGGGGTTGGGGTCGGGGACTGGGCCTATGCCGCCTACGCCTCGGCTGCTACTAGGCCTTCCCTTTATTGTTGTTCGCTCTGACTACGGACAGATTTCCCAAAATTTCGCTCCGGAATTGTTTTTACAAAAATTTTAAAACAAAATTTCTGATTAACAGAGTTTCCGATTTAATTTTTAATTAAGGGTAAACTTGAAACTGGCACAGGATTAAGGGTTAATGACGAAGTAGAAAATTTCAAAATTAATCAAGATCCTCTCGCTTTCAATCAAAGAGCGCACGGCTAGCAGCGAGCGCTTCGTGATTAACCCATAGACCGCAACAGGACTAGATATGGCGGCTGCCAGCGATAAGTATGCCGCTAATCAAGATGAACGCTCTTGAGACCGAAATGGAGATAACAAGCGGGCGGAATTCGTCCTTTTTGTTGTTTGTATCTCAAGTATTCTATTCACCAGAAACTAACGACTCTTCAGCGATTGTAGGTGTGCACATGCACTTCTTCATTTACGGACGGATATTTCAATTCAAAAGAGTTGGGCGCACGTCGTCGTCGTCATCAGCATCAGCATCAACATCAGCAACAGAACCATTATCCTCATCCTCGTCTCCGTCGACCAACTGAAAGGAAGTCTTCTTAGATATATCCTTGCACACTGCAGAGCTCCTTTTCAAAACTCTCGCGCATTTATACCCCCATACTTTGTACCATTTGCATTTTGCAAAACATGTCATACAAACTCCCTCTCTCCAAACGTTTCGGAAGCGTTTACGAAATGGAGAAGAATCGGTTCTGGCAAAACGACTCTATACAAAATTTATAAGGAAAAACGTCATGCTTTTAATTAGCGCGCATTGTAGAGACTTATAAAGGCATGCTGCTGCTGGAGTGTGCAGGTGAGACGAGCAATCGCTGGGATGGCATATGGAATTTAGGTTAAGAAGCCAGACAAAGGTAAGTGAGTTGCAGTTGCAATTGAACGACGAAAAAGACGAGGAGTTAGATGGATTTCTTTTTTCAAGTCAAAGGAAAGTCTCTCCTTTTCAGACCGTAAACCATAATTTTTTAACCGAATAGACTTTTCGCATAGAAAAGAACTATCTTCCTTTTTATCCTTCGGCAAAAATTTCTCTCAAGGTACGACAGTCTTTGATTTGAAAGGCGCATTGCAATTATCGTATAGAAATGTTTCAATGCATTTTTATCTCGTATGGTTAGTTTCATTTAGTTCCACCCTTTCTAATGGATCTCCGGAGATTTTTGTAGATATTACGTTTTTACGGCTTAACGGATTCGTAGTATTAATTAGGAATGCCCTTTTTCATTATTCACACAAAAACTTGATTCAAACACAATTCAGTAACAATCACAATTCTTAGAGTCTTGCAAATAACATCTCACACTATTAAATTCAATTCACCTTTCAATCACCACTTTTCGGTTAAGGTCACTTTGATCACTTTAGGACACTTTCATCGCTTTTCAAACCAAACCGACTAAATTGAAAATGTCGTTTTCACCGTATTTATATATTCAAGCTCCCCTTTTATCTAACTTCTAGAACTTTCGACCATTTTCTAGACCGTGGTGATCCAGCGGGATCCAATTTGGCGTAAGGGAACACTTAGTGTGAATGTGCTATAATTATTGCAAATGGCGTCAAATGGCATTGTGCTCACTAATTCTCAATCTGGATTAGGGAAAGACATCTGAACGAAAATAACGGACGAACACTGCACAACATAACAGACGCTGCTAAAATTGAACCAAAAACATCGGACGAACTCAAACTAAAAGAAAAACGAAACTGAAATGTTCCGAGTTTCCATGGGAGTTGTAGTTGAGTTGACATTACACTTCAACTCAACGAATTAAGTTAAGTGCGTTTACATTGCTGCCTTCCATTTTCCTCCATCTTTTTCAATAAATTTTTTTTATTATAGATTTCTGACGTCCAAAAGACATGTGCGACATTTTCACATTTTGTACCTTTGGCATTTGCCGTTTTTAGCTGTGTCGGTGAACTCAGTTCAATGTACCTATTTTCGAGTCGAGTTGAAAATATTTAACGAAAACTTGACCGTTCCTGTTTTTATGACGTATAACTCGGGTTCAACTCTGGTTATAAGAAGTTGAGAAGCTGTGGTTTTTGAACAACAAGAAGAAATCGAGCAGAAGCGGCGCAAAAGCGGAAGGAAAAGAAGAAAAAGAGCAGATAAAGAGGACACGAAAGAATAAAAGAAAAACATTCATTGGTGCAAGTTACACTATCCATCATTCGATACTCACATCAAAATGGTTTGTGTATTACCGAGTTTCCATGGGAGTCGAGTTGAGTTGAGGTTGAGTTGAAATGATACTTCAACTCAACGACTCAACTCTATGCGTTTCCATGGCTGACTTTTCTGCCTGTGTACAGACAGCTGAATGTGTACTTGTATTAAGCAAGCAGCTGTTTTTAAATTTGACGTAATATTTTTGTTATTATAAAATAGTGATCATGGACCATAAAATTAATTTATTGTGTTCGTTGTATAACAGAAATGTTATAAACAGGCGCGACATTTTGACTTTTTTAACATTTGACAATCCCGTTTGTAGTTGTGTGCGTGAACTCTGTTCAATCTACCTATTTTCGTTGAGTTGAGCAGAGTTGAAAATCTTTAACGAAAACTCTTGACTGCGACTGTTTCCATGGAGCTCAACTCGAGTTCAACTCTGGTTGAACTCTCATGGAAACTCAGTATATGATGCGGGTATTACACTAAGCATTCATTTTGCTGCCTCTTTTTCGTGTAAAGATTGTGATGCGTTTGTAGTTGTGCAATAAAAGCGAATGAGAGGGGGAATTTCTCGTAGTTTTCGCAGACCCCCGAGTACGATGTTATATTTGTGTTAGTGTAATGGAGGGTGAGTCTGGCAAATTTTCTGGCTCAAAAGTGAGGAGTCATATGACGCATGAATTGTACTTCCCTGCGACCCCTTGCCTAAAAAACCGGTTTTGTGTATGGGGGTAATAAACGAAATGAATGATAGTGTAACTTGCACCATTTATATTCAACGCGTGGTTTTAACCCCTTGAGACTTGAATTTGTTGCCCAACAATCTGTATACAACAAAAATGTCAAAGCACAATGACATTTGACGCCATATGCCGAAATTGTGGCACATTTATAAGTGACACTACTAAAAGCGTATTAATTATTATTGATCGTAGAAGTCTCAAAGGTTTTAAAAAAATGGTAAACTAATTTGGTCTTCTACATACTGGAGTACAACTAATGTAGTTTCCGATGACGTATAGAGGTACCTTCGCAAACCTACACATATAAATTCATAGGGGAGGAGGCGCGTCGTAAGTCATTGAAGAATGAAGCTGTAAAGCATTTGTTTACCAAAATTTTGACCCGAATACGTGAAGGTTTTGTACTGCAGGATAAGTTGGACGTCAAGGACATTTTACGATTTGAGTTTTTGAATTTAAATAAGAAATTCTTCGTGTGTGCAAACATTTGGATCTTTTTGAAGAAAAACCTTTCTGATTATTTGATTAAAGTTTTCAGTTTTACTTTGAAAGACGACGAGGATGAGATGGAGGATGAGGTGTTCAAAGCTCAAGCAAAACAACACGGTCTGTCTAGGTTTGGTCCAAGTGGTGAATTTGTTTCTCTCAGTGACCGAAAAATAACGAGTCGTTTTCGAACATTTCAAAAATTAGGATCGAGGAACTGTTATCGGCGACAAAAGAATCACTTCGTGCGGAAGGTGAGCTGACTGCTGTAGATGTGCTGGGAAAGTTGGAGAAGCTACCAACACCATGAGTGGGACTATTTCGGTTTGCCCATCATCCGCATTCACCGAGAATGTGAATAACTGTTATGTACCATTTGCAAATGCAATGAGATCGGACATGATATATTTCCGTCTTATTATAAACTGAAACAAATGAAAGAAAGTTTGCTGCCAGAAGATAGCCATTTTACTACAAGTGAGAAGTCAGTAGAATGCAATTCGGAAGTAGATGGAATAAAATATCTCGGCTTGGTTGTGGCGGTTCCTTCCTTCATTTAACTCTCTCATCACTATCTACCTACTAGAGCGTGCTGTTCCACATTGCACTCTATACGAAAAAGATAGATTGTTGACGTTACAGGGTTTTCTATTCTTTCCCAAAAAGGACATGCTGGAATGAACAGATTATTTACAAGTAACAATGTGTAGTAACAAATTTATTTACAACTTTTATACATGTCTGATATTTAACTTCTTCCAATCTGTGTTATTCTGTTAATATAAGGATAGGACGATGATAGGAAAAGTTGGATCTGTTCATTAAAGTAATAAACATATTTGAATTCATTAGTGCAAATAAAAGCTAATTTATCAATCAAAATGAATATTTCATTTCACTCGTTTTTGTATCCATACAAAATAATGATAATTTAATATAAATGATTCAATTTTATTCATAAAAGCATGCAATCATTTCATCAATGTTTTCTCATGACGTTGTCACGTTAAACTATCGCCCGTAAACCCTCTTTACAGACAACCAATTTTTACCATCTTTAAAATAACGTTGACGGGACAGGGCCATGTGCAAAACTGTGACATAAAATCCTTCAGTGATTGCATTTTTGCGTCGCCATAGGTTCATTGTGGGGTGTTTTACGAAGAATCAAGAAGTACGTGAAAACCGGCCTTATAGGAAGGGAATGAGAAAACAGTAGTGAAAGAAGAATGCACATTGCGAAACTTTAAAGAAATTACTTCCATTCTAAAAATCCCTTGGTTTGAACAAACACATATGCTTCTTCTTCTTCTTCGACGGCAAGGATCCGAAACTTGGCTGCTTCAGCTTTCACCATCAAATTTCTTTCTGCTTCCATCAGAAAATTTTGACTTTGATGACTCATAACTTTGGAAGTTATTGGAACTTTTACAGTTTTAGATAGGAGGGGGTATTCTACGTAGATTGATACCTTATTCATGAAAATATCTCATAGGGTTACGAAAATACAGGGTTATATGTAAACCACTACTAAACAAATTTCTAAACGCCCTTGCAGCTCTAACCATTATGATGGTGCTCTGATCAGCCAAACGACTACTGGGATGTCCTATTTCAACTCGTCTCGGTCAAAATTTTTCCTCGGACACCACGGGTGAGAATCTGCGTCCCTAAAATGGAGGTGAACTTATAAGAACCAGCAGTATCCTTCTATTTATAATCGACGAAAAGTCATTTGAAGCTCTTGGATATGTTGATCACCACCAGGTAGATTCTAAATTTAGGTGTACCTATAATTTCAGGACTAGTTTATAGTAGCATATACTGATTTCGAATCCCACCGCTGCCACCATTATTTTGTAACATTACAGAAATATGTTATATTGTCCTTTCCTTATACAAGCACGAGTTTTAAAAGCTGGACTCAATTAAGAATAGGGTCGTTATTTTGGTTTTCCTGTGTGTTTGTCTCTCTGGATTTCATTACTGGCAGCAGTGAGAAGTATGTTCTATTTGCAGGCGTTTATTCTTTTGTAGTAGCCATGTAGTCATCTTTTTAGTGCATACTACGGTCTAGAGATTCCTTTACAAGTAGAACCAATACAACTGTTGAACAATCTTCCGCAGTCAGTATTTCCGAACATTTTGAGTTCAGAAGTAAGGTTCATCAGACGATGAACTCCTCATAGCCTATTATATCGTCTATTTTTCATTAAAATTTAATTGACTGCTAGACGTTCCACCCCAAAAGGTGATTTCTAAACTTGTTTTTTTTCACACACACAACCAAAAAACTCTTTCAACAAAAGTATTTCTGTATAACAAACTTTAAACAGGATGACACATAGCCATTCTTGCAGCTGCCTCGGTCTACATTCTCCTCCCAACTAACGAGCCACGTGAAAACATTTCACCAATGAAGATACTTTCTTAATTTATCAAAAAACTCTCCTCCACCACATCTAATGACTTGACTTGTTATCTATTCAAACATCACAATTTCCACTACAATTTACTCTCATCTACCACCAAAAAACCCTTAACAATTTCCACGAGCCCCAACTATAAAACCCCAAAAATGATCTAAATTTGCCCACCGTCCCCCGCTCCCCGTTTGTGGTTATGTTTTTTGCACCACTTCCTCGCTACACGAAAAGCAATTTTTAAAGGCTTTTTCTGCTGCCGGAGTTTGTTGGTGTTTTTTTTGGTGTTTTTTGGTGTTTTTTTTCGGGGGTAGCTTTCTCGAAATTTCATCCCCTTTCAAAATGCTTTTTAAAGAAAACCAAACTCAATCACCCAAAACCATTAAAAAATTTTCATTTAAAAGCAGTGCAAATAGCTGTCAACATAACGGTTCCTTTATTGCACAAATAAATATGGCCAAAGTGCTATCTGTACAACAAAATCGTTATAGCGTTGTGGCTTTTAAGTTGTACGGAAGGAGCGGTGTAGGATGGGTCGAGGTGAAGGCTGCTGGCGCTAGATGGCGCCCAGTTGGGTGGCATGCTACCACCGATGGTGGTATAAAGGAAAGGAGGAAGCGTTCGCTCTCGTTTATCTACGGGGCTACCCCCCACCCTCTGCATGGTGGGCTTTAATTTTTCCTTTTTATTTGCGCCCTTCAAGGAACACTTCTCTCCCGCAACGAAGAGGGGTCGAGTCAATAACTGTATCCCTAGGGTTCCGGACGTATGAGGGGGAGGAATCGGGCGATGGTAAAGTGGCAGTGGCATGGGCGGGTGGGGGGACCGTATGTTTTATTTTATTTGAGAATGCTCAGTGTGTAAGTACTACAGTGCCATTATGGATAAACACACCCTGAAATGTACATAACAAAAAGGAGAGCGGAGAGGGCGGAAAAAGGAGCAGAAAAAAAACTAAAAACCATGCGAAGGTTCCATGGCTCTCTCAGTATTTGCCCAGTGGAGATGCACAGCCATTTTCACCTCATCCCTTTTGTCTTGATCGTGAAGGGATGAGGGCCAATTGAGTGGAAAAGGGAAAAATAACGTAGAAACGTCGGAGGAGCTTTTAGTTTGTGCAGAGCAAACAATCGCTTATCACATCAGGTCTTAGGGCCCTAGAACCACCAGCAGCAGAAGCAGCAGCAGCAGCAGTAGCAGCAGCAAACAGCGCTTCGCTGGCGCCGAAAAGTTTATACAGCAGCTGAGTTGTTGGCAGAGAGTATCCCGGTGTCTCTACTACACCCCTGCGGAGCCTCCTTAAAAGGAGCTTCCGAATAGTGAAGGTCTCGGAAAGTAGGCAAAGTGGATCGAAAGGGGTGGTCCATGACTTTAACATGCTTCATAAGTTTTTATTGCGGTAAATATCGATTCGATGTATGACTGTAGGGGGCCCAGGCTCGGGCCGGATGAAGAAGAGCCGAAGTGGGAGGCATCCCTTATATTTTTCTTCTTCTTTCTGCTCCAGCTCTCTAAATATTATTGAACTACTTCCCTACCCTCGCCCGTTGGCGTTCGCCAGAGCTATGTGGTTTTGCCAGTACGACGAAGAAAGGCCCAATGCCCAGAAACACACGGCTATATCCCTAAAAGGGTGACAGAGGCGCGCACACAACTACTACTACCAGCCAGCAAAATGCTGGGCTCGGGTAAGGGCCGCATTTAAGGCAGCACGTGGAATTAACGCTTGGCCTGAAATGCCCCAATCGATTATTGGGAACCTTAGTCCCGGAGGCAAGAAAATATGCGGCTCCTTTTTTAAGGGTAGAAACGGAAAAGCTTTTCGGAGGTGACATAAGTTATAGCTCGTTTAACCATGACCTCAACACGTAAACCGAATGCTTTACTGCTGCTGGGGATAGCCTTTAAGATTTTCAACAAGCTCTTGCTCATTGTGCTTTAAGAGTGTCAGAAAGGTTTCTTTCAAAAAATGAAAAGAAAAGCAACAGAGAAATGCGGTATTTTATACTTTCTCTTCTCGTTTTTTTTTTATTATAGACGTTTTATAGTTGTAGGGCGGCGTGGCGGTGTAGTTTCTTGGCTCGTATTTTGCCTGCTCCTTTTTAATGCCATAAACGTGTTAAAACGGAAAATAAATTATATCGAGTTCATGTTCATGTTTTATTGCATCTCTTTGTGTGTGGCTCCTTGTGCTCTCTCTCATTGCTTGATAAAAATGCCATGATAAAAAGTTTGAAAATAGAAGAACTATATATCGATTGCCACCACAGTGCATGCTAGTTTTGAAGCATAAGAGCAAATCCATAGAGAGATATAACCATAGATAGATGTAGAGGATACTTTTGAATTGAACTAGTGAACTTAGAGGGGGCGGGGGGGATAAGGATATTGCTGGTACTTCTGTAAATGTGTATATATGCGCAATATTACAATGGGAGAAAGGATAGTTGAGTTTTATTGCTTCAGAAAGAATAGATATTGTTGGAGATATTGCTATAATTTCGAATCCATTTTGTAGCATATTTCATATGGATGGGAAAGTAGTATTGGAGAAAACTAGAGATAAAATGTTTTGTTTTTTTGTGTTGGTCTACAAACAACAGCGGTTGGTTGTAGCTTTAAGATTCTACTATTCGTGGAAGAGAGTTCGCTCTTATCTCGGAATCCGTGGAAAATACTCCAATTTAAATAATTTACTTAAAAATGTCGAAAATTCAAATATTAAAACCTTTAAGAGTACAAAATTGTTGATCTTTGAGTAATAATTTAAGGTTAAGAACTTCTATGGAACAGCAATGCGCTTCTATTGCTAATTGCCGAAAAGCCCTTCGAAGCTCTCGGAAATGTTGATCACCATCACGTAGGTTATAAATTTGGCAGTGACTATTATTTCAGGACAAGGTGTTCGTTACAAAATAATGGTGGCAGCGGTGGGACACGAAATCAGTATTCGGTACTATATGAATACTGATTTCGTATCCCACCGCTGCCACCATTATTTTGTAACAAACATCAAGGGCAATAATCTGGTTACCCAAGTTTAAATTGGGACAAACACTTTTATTGCACTCATCAACGACTGCACTTTCAGCGAGTTTCATTAAAAATCGCTTTGTTTGTATGTAGATATGAGCATTTAAAAAATAGTGATTTTTAAGGTTTTTTTTCTTTAATAAGTGACATCCAACAGGCCTCACTTTTTTTTGTATATTGTCTAGATTTTTTTCAAAACGCGAACAACTGTTTTGGGCATTTTTGACGACATTTTGGAAGCGTTCCCAAAAACGCCTACGAGGGCCAAAATTAGTTAATCAGATTCAAGCTGTGAAGGTACCTAAAGCTAAGAACTTTTATGGAACATCATAACACTTTAAAAAGTCCTTGGAGGCGCTCGATAATCAGCTATGCTCTAAAGTTTGGAGTGTTTATTATTCCACGTCTAGACCCAATTTATGGTAGATGATACTGATTTCGTATCTTACCGCTGCCACCGTTTTTTTGTACTTTACTAAGAATGTCAAAGAATTATGTAATACTTTTCCTATGCGCTCTTGGGGACAAAGTACATATGTCACGATGACATCGGACGGCTTGGAGAGTTGAAGATGGCCGGTACCCACATCCATCGGCGATCATAACACTCCAACGAGTTGTTTCTCGATGCCCCGATGTCACAGTTGCGATAGCAATGGTTGGGAGTAGGTGGCATAAAAATAGCGTGGCTAGGTTGTGGCAGCTCCTTCCTTCCCGACTAGAGCTACTTCAACATTGCACTCTATGCGAAGAAAATAGATTGTCGACAGTATAAAGCGCTTTCCGGAGCATTTAGTCTTCCACATAAAAAAGCCACTGGCCGCTGAATTTATGTATGACTCCTGAAGGAGTTTATAAAGAGTCTACAACTAAAAACTATACACTATAATCCTAAGGCACATGATAACGTAGAGAGCATTAATGTTGTGGCATAGGACCCATCTTAATTAAGTTAGGTTAGGTTAGGTATGGCTGAGCTGTTGGTGTTAAGCTCATACACTTACGCCAAAAGGATAGACCCATTGTGATGCCATGGTGATCCCCCTTTAAACCTATGTTAGTGTCGTTTCTTCGCTAAACCATCTCTAGGACGTACTGAAACTTCTAAGTTGCGGGATCCCAATCTTCGAGATTTACGTAAGAGTGCTTAGAGAGGGTTCACCAAATGTGGTTAGTCTCCTTCTGCAAAAATCGTAGGTCTCAAAACATAAGCGGGTCGCATACTTCCCTATCAGGCAGTGTCGGTCAGGACTCCCACTATAACTGAGACGTCTTGTCTCCCGAGGGCCAGTAGTGCCGTGGTCCATCTGAAATCATATGGGGGCCAGGTTTTTTTAGCCAAGGTGCATTTGTTAAGAGTTTAATAGTGGCCCAAGGCCTGCCAATTCGATCCTTTCCTGGAAGGTCGTGCCTTTCACACGGCTATATCCCTAAAAGGGTGACAGAGGGGCGCACACAACTACTACTACCAGCCAGCAAAATGTTGGGCTCGGGTAAGGGCCGCATTTAAGGCAGCACGTGGAATTAACGCTTGGCCTGAAATGCCCCAATCGATTATTGGGAACCTTAGTCCCGGAGGCAAGAAAATATGCGGCTCCTTTTTTAAGGGTAGAAACGGAAAAGCTTTTCGGAGGTGACATAAGTTATAGCTCGTTTAACCATGACCTCAACACGTAAACCGAATGCTTTACTGCTGCTGGGGATAGCCTTTAAGATTTTCAACAAGCTCTTGCTCATTGTGCTTTAAGAGTGTCAGAAAGGTTTCTTTCAAAAAATGAAAAGAAAAGCAACAGAGAAATGCGGTATTTTATACTTTCTCTTCTCGTTTTTTTTTTATTATAGACGTTTTATAGTTGTAGGGCGGCGTGGCGGTGTAGTTTCTTGGCTCGTATTTTGCCTGCTCCTTTTTAATGCCATAAACGTGTTAAAACGGAAAATAAATTATATCGAGTTCATGTTCATGTTTTATTGCATCTCTTTGTGTGTGGCTCCTTGTGCTCTCTCTCATTGCTTGATAAAAATGCCATGATAAAAAGTTTGAAAATAGAAGAACTATATATCGATTGCCACCACAGTGCATGCTAGTTTTGAAGCATAAGAGCAAATCCATAGAGAGATATAACCATAGATAGATGTAGAGGATACTTTTGAATTGAACTAGTGAACTTAGAGGGGGCGGGGGGGATAAGGATATTGCTGGTACTTCTGTAAATGTGTATATATGCGCAATATTACAATGGGAGAAAGGATAGTTGAGTTTTATTGCTTCAGAAAGAATAGATATTGTTGGAGATATTGCTATAATTTCGAATCCATTTTGTAGCATATTTCATATGGATGGGAAAGTAGTATTGGAGAAAACTAGAGATAAAATGTTTTGTTTTTTTGTGTTGGTCTACAAACAACAGCGGTTGGTTGTAGCTTTAAGATTCTACTATTCGTGGAAGAGAGTTCGCTCTTATCTCGGAATCCGTGGAAAATACTCCAATTTAAATAATTTACTTAAAAATGTCGAAAATTCAAATATTAAAACCTTTAAGAGTACAAAATTGTTGATCTTTGAGTAATAATTTAAGGTTAAGAACTTCTATGGAACAGCAATGCGCTTCTATTGCTAATTGCCGAAAAGCCCTTCGAAGCTCTCGGAAATGTTGATCACCATCACGTAGGTTATAAATTTGGCAGTGACTATTATTTCAGGACAAGGTGTTCGTTACAAAATAATGGTGGCAGCGGTGGGACACGAAATCAGTATTCGGTACTATATGAATACTGATTTCGTATCCCACCGCTGCCACCATTATTTTGTAACAAACATCAAGGGCAATAATCTGGTTACCCAAGTTTAAATTGGGACAAACACTTTTATTGCACTCATCAACGACTGCACTTTCAGCGAGTTTCATTAAAAATCGCTTTGTTTGTATGTAGATATGAGCATTTAAAAAATAGTGATTTTTAAGGTTTTTTTTCTTTAATAAGTGACATCCAACAGGCCTCACTTTTTTTTGTATATTGTCTAGATTTTTTTCAAAACGCGAACAACTGTTTTGGGCATTTTTGACGACATTTTGGAAGCGTTCCCAAAAACGCCTACGAGGGCCAAAATTAGTTAATCAGATTCAAGCTGTGAAGGTACCTAAAGCTAAGAACTTTTATGGAACATCATAACACTTTAAAAAGTCCTTGGAGGCGCTCGATAATCAGCTATGCTCTAAAGTTTGGAGTGTTTATTATTCCACGTCTAGACCCAATTTATGGTAGATGATACTGATTTCGTATCTTACCGCTGCCACCGTTTTTTTGTACTTTACTAAGAATGTCAAAGAATTATGTAATACTTTTCCTATGCGCTCTTGGGGACAAAGTACATATGTCACGATGACATCGGACGGCTTGGAGAGTTGAAGATGGCCGGTACCCACATCCATCGGCGATCATAACACTCCAACGAGTTGTTTCTCGATGCCCCGATGTCACAGTTGCGATAGCAATGGTTGGGAGTAGGTGGCATAAAAATAGCGTGGCTAGGTTGTGGCAGCTCCTTCCTTCCCGACTAGAGCTACTTCAACATTGCACTCTATGCGAAGAAAATAGATTGTCGACAGTATAAAGCGCTTTCCGGAGCATTTAGTCTTCCACATAAAAAAGCCACTGGCCGCTGAATTTATGTATGACTCCTGAAGGAGTTTATAAAGAGTCTACAACTAAAAACTATACACTATAATCCTAAGGCACATGATAACGTAGAGAGCATTAATGTTGTGGCATAGGACCCATCTTAATTAAGTTAGGTTAGGTTAGGTATGGCTGAGCTGTTGGTGTTAAGCTCATACACTTACGCCAAAAGGATAGACCCATTGTGATGCCATGGTGATCCCCCTTTAAACCTATGTTAGTGTCGTTTCTTCGCTAAACCATCTCTAGGACGTACTGAAACTTCTAAGTTGCGGGATCCCAATCTTCGAGATTTACGTAAGAGTGCTTAGAGAGGGTTCACCAAATGTGGTTAGTCTCCTTCTGCAAAAATCGTAGGTCTCAAAACATAAGCGGGTCGCATACTTCCCTATCAGGCAGTGTCGGTCAGGACTCCCACTATAACTGAGACGTCTTGTCTCCCGAGGGCCAGTAGTGCCGTGGTCCATCTGAAATCATATGGGGGCCAGGTTTTTTTAGCCAAGGTGCATTTGTTAAGAGTTTAATAGTGGCCCAAGGCCTGCCAATTCGATCCTTTCCTGGAAGGTCGTGCCTTTCCTAGCCAGTTCGTCAGCTTTGACGTCAGGATCTGACGGCTCTCTATATTTTGGTTGAAGTTGGTTTTTTTTGGGCATGATAACAGAGTTCAGCACCAAGCTTAATTAGTTCGGCACAAAATTAAGCAAGATTGAAAGAATGGCCTGCCATTATCAAGGTCATTTGCATATCGTCTACGATAGCGCTAGAGACTACTCAATTAGGTGTATGCATCTTGAAGAGTAAAAAACACTATAAGTGCTGCACTGCGATTGAGAATGAATGGCCCTCTGTGCAATGGCTTTTAGCACAGACATTTGACAATTTTCAGAGGTATTGAAATCATCCAAGGAGCGAGAATTCTTCCATTCTATACTCCAGTAAATATATCAAAGTTTAAACCTGCTTCCGTGAACATACAAGAGATGTTAGCTCTTGGGATATGACAGAGGGTGTCTCGTATGGTGTGGAAACGCCCCGAAATGTTGTTCGCCACCAGATAGGTTCTAAAGTTTGGGGCTGCATATTATTTCAGGAGTAGATTCCTTATATGGCAGCAGATACTGATTTCGTATCCCACCGCTGCCACATTTTTTTTGTATTGGGTTTTACCAAAGCACATCACAGGACTGGGTAGCACATTGCCTTGGGAGATGAATACTAGTCCTTATAATTTTTCTCTCGAATTTAATTAAAACACATTCACTTTAAATCTAGGATACGCCAGGCTTAACGGAAGAGATAAGCAGGGTATCGGGAGTTGTCGCGAAAGCAACGGATTAGTAAAGCGTTCAGTTTGGGATTCCGAAATTTTACATATGGTAAACGAGATGTAAAATCATTATCTTAGCCGCAAACCTTGATTTTGTCCAGGATAATCTTGGTTGATATTTCTGATAAAATTACAGTTAGGGATTAACTTTGTTGATTTATGTGGCTATAAGTGGGTTATTTTCCGGATTCGGAATGCGACGAAAGAATTACTCGAGAGTTGCTGAAAGGACCGGAGCGCCCCATTTGCAAGCTATGTCTGACCAAACAAGCCTGCAACTGAATCTGTTCAAGTGATCTGGTCTACAAGACTGAGTAAATTAGGCTGCTAGTGGTACAATAAGTTCACTTTCCTTGAACCTTATACTAACCTGGAAAAAAGGAAAAAAATAGTATGCCACAGTATTTTGTCCAGATCCTTCTTAGAAGAACAAAGTGTTTTGTTTTCTTACAAATAGAGCCATATCAAAACCACCCACAATATGTTGTTCACGGATATAACTTTGAACATAGCCACAGAGCCTCTCAACTAAAAATACATACAAATCCCGCAGCAAATCGGACCAGCCCCAGGGACATCTTCCTGCTTTCAATATTTAAGTAACTTTCCAGGCTTTTAGCAGGTTTCCTACTTACATTGGCTAAGTAGCCGGGAATCATCTGTTATTCTCCAAAAATAAATCACGAAATCCTCTTCGACGCCTTCGTGGACTTTTAAGCAAAACAACAATTCCGCAGATAGTAGAAAAGTTACAAAACGAAAACAACAACAACAGAACAAAAAACATCCCCAAAAACCACCTACACATCACCATCAGGACTCCTCCTCTCGTTCCCCGGGCCCTTGCATAGTTTCCGTCGCCAATGAAGGAATCAGGAATCGCTCCACCCCCACCGGGCGGCGGCTACTAAGCCACTACCGCTGCGGCCGGCGGATTTACATACTCCTCCGTCAATTGCTGGGGAATAAATTAACATTTACAAGGGTCAAAACTTGCGTTTTCGGTGTAAGCCAGGGCGTAAGGGGTTGATTGATGACCAGCCCCAATTCGTAGTCGGTTTGCCTACTTACAGGCTGGGGCCGCTGGCCCCGGCTGAGGGAGTCGTCAGATCAGATTCAATTATAGAGACATTTCCTGTAAATTACGGTCACGCATTTTTATAGCGGTCAATTAAGTCCGCCATTAAAATAGTTAATAATTACGTATTCTGTTCGTCAACGATTCCACTAAAGGACTTAAGATAAGGCGGCTGGCTGTCATCTGTAAATTGCCCTACAGCATGCTACGTGGCAATTTTTCCTTGCGAACAAAACGGAACATGGAGCATAAAAAGCATTTAACGTGGATTTATTCATCACCCCGACGCCCCCGGCCGCCCGGCCGCGCGGCGATTGAACGACACCGAGTCAGGCCACATGTCAAGCACCCCTTGTTACCCCGGCTTAGGATCCTGCCGACCTCGAGGTCAGCTTCGGCTGGCATTATTCTTTTTTTTCGGACTTATTTTTTTTACGGCGCTGCCGTTGATGGATTTCCATTCTTCGAAGAGTCACATTCTGGGCCACAATCTACGCCGGCAGCAATTATTGCTTTTTGGTTAATGTTGGCGAGAGGCGCCGCCGGTACTACGACACGACCTTGCGGCACCTGCCTCAAAGTCCTTTCGGTTTCACTTTCGGAGCGACTTGAAGGGCAGCGACGGCAGTTAAACATTGTTGTTTTTTCATATTATATACTGCGGGGAATATGGAATTAGGTACTTATCTCCGTGACACGCAAATATTGTGTCCCAGCGGATTGGACATGTGCCAGTGGAAGATATCGATAAAGATATTTCGGCGGATATAGCAACGGAATGAAATTACATGGACATTGTGGGCCAGGCACTGTTTCGGTACTTTAGCCTTTATTGGTGAAACTATCGATAATTGTAATAAATGTTTAGAAAGGCACAAGTATACTGCACTTAATGGCCCGGAATATTTGATTTGTTGTATTGAAACTATGGTGTTAGGGTTGGGAGTTTCAGATACATCAGGGGAGGAGTTGTAGGGGTTTGAACTATATACTTAACTATGAACGATCAATAGCTGCTCCATTTAACTTTCGAAGACTAATACAACTAGTTGGGATGTGGGTTCGACCCGTTCGGTCCACACGATCAACTTCCCAGTATGATGGATGTTGAATATTATGATTGGATATTTTAATAATAAATGAACAATAGGCAATATAGAATATATGTATAATACTGAGAATTTGTCACAATTGTTTATCAATATTTCCGCTAAAATGTCAAACTAAATGTGCGCACCTACAAGATTAGGATGACGAAAATGTATATAAAATTGATGTGTTAATGTTTTTTGGCACCTCAATGAAGTCGAAATAGTTTTTAGTTCGCGCGGTATCGTGCAGGTACAAAAATCACTTAAGTCATTTAAACCAAAAAACCGCTGGACGGAATATGTACTATAAAAATCTTTTCAGATTACATTGTCACTAATACGCTTCGAACGGCACCTCAAGTAAGTCAATATCTTTTGTGATTCGGGCCATATCGTGAAGGTACAAAAATCACTCACGCCGCTTAAACAAAAAAACGGCTCGACCGAATATTATAAAAATCTTTTCAGATTATATTGTCGCTAATACGCTTCGAACGGCACCTCAAGTAAGTCAATATCTTTCGTGGTTCGGGCGATATCGTGCAGGTACAAAAATCACTTACGTCGCTTAAACAAAAAAACGGCTGGACCGAATTTCATGAAAATCTTTTCAGATCATATTTCGGTTGATACGCTTCGAACGACACCTCAACGAAGTCGATATCAGTTTTGGTTCGCGCGATATCGTGCAGGAAAAAATGACCACATCCGTACGCACATACACACACACACACATACTTCCTCCCAATTTTTTGCTTAAAATGCTCCTGGGACCTTGAAAGATGAAAATACGTTGAAATTTTCGATTTCGATTTTCGGACCGATTACAATAACTTCCTATACTGGGAAGTTAAAAATTAACTTTTACTACCAAATTACTTTTGTTAATGCCTTAATGGCTGCCGAATCAAGAGGTTTGGGTATTTATTGTGTTTCAAACGAACACTTGTAAACGCTTTAATTAATATATCAAATCGAGGAATGGCGAACCAATCTCTTCATTCCACTGCTTAAAGTGATTTCAGCGAGTTATCGGAGTATTGCCGCATTCTCCCTTGTTTTGATGTCCTCTTTTTCAAAAGTGGCTGTTTGAAGTGAACCTTCATGACCTTCAACAGAAGTACCGCTATAACTATACTGGCTTAGTTTCTTCATCGGATGTGGACCTGGGTGTGGATGTGGTCTTAAGCCTGAATGAGCGCCACCTGTGTGATATTAGCTGCACTTCGCTGGGCCTTGACTGAGCTTTCGCGCTGGGGAATTTAGTTGAACTTTTCTGTGACTGGTTTGTGTCTTGGAGGAGCTTTCGCACTGAGTTACCGTTCATACTGGGGATCGAATCTGTAGTTCAACTTTGCAGTGGTGGGAGAGAATCTGATCCGGCCTCCAAAGGGGTATTAGCTTTTGATTTGCGTCTCCGTTTCGCAAAAAAATGAAATTTTCGCCCTTTTAACCGCAAAAGTCATAGAAATACCCGAAGAAGTTAAATGTAAGGAGAGTCTGCGGTGATGAGCATCAATAAAACGTAATTTCTGAGTTTTCCGAACTAATATCCCAAAAAATCCTCAAAGAATACATTCTAATGCAGCGGTTTCCAAACTTATTTTTTAGCCTTTTTAGAATTTTTCAGTTATTAGTCATTTTTTATGCCGATTTCGATAAATTTACACGATTCTAAACGTCATTCAGTACCATGCTAAGAATCTATTCACATCGAAAAAATGCGCTAAGTTGAAACAATCGTTCAATTGTGCTTATCGTAAAAAATATAGGAGAAATTCGGCGCCTTTGGACTACACAATTCCTAGTTTGGTCTGTAGTGACTCGCCATGGTCCCATTCGACCATGTCCGCGACGCTCCAGGGAAGTTGCTGAAGCGGTAAGAGAGAGTGTTGCCGATAATCCAAATGTGTCGCATTGTCGCCGATCGCAGGAGTTAAACGTTAGTGGAACGACTCTAAATAAGGTTATAAAGTAAGATTTTCATTTCTTCCCATACAAAGTACAACTTACTCCCGTATGTATGGCCAACGTACAAGCCGAGCCGAAATTTCGATTACGGACGAAGCTCACTTTAAACTCTCTGGCGGAGTGAATAAACAAAACCGTCGAAATTGAGGAGCAGAAAACCTACTCGTTATTCACATAATACCACTGTACGACGAGAAAGTCACTGTCGGGGCCAGCGTGTGCTCAAAAACCTTCATCGGACCATTTTTCTTCAAAGTTCGAGAAACCCTCGAAGGCGCACGATGTCGGTGGATGTTGCTTTGTGGATTTTGTGTGTCTGAAAACGTGTGAAAAACCTGACGAACCTATTTTCAACAAGACGGCACACCACCGCAACCATCACAATATAATTCTTGCAAAAGTAAAGTTTATGCCAGCAAGCCGAAGACCATTGACGGACGAACTCAAAGCTAACATACCGAAGCTATCACATCGAGTCACTCAAACGACTGTCAAATAACAACTGCGCGTCCAAAATGGCTGAAATTTTGGTGAGTAATTATCAAAAGATGCACAACTACATTCACTAGCTTTTATTGACGAGTGTTGCCATCTTCACGTTGAGGTCGGAAACTTTTCAGACTACCCTCGACTGAATCCACGTCTGTAGATATGCATAATTTCAACTCAACCCAGGTAGCAGTGCTGAGTCGAGCTCAGTCGACCCCAACTGAACTCATATACATGTAGTTGGACTCGGGTTCCACCTGAGTTCAACTCATTATGTGGAAGTATCAAAAGCATTCTGACCATTCAAGAAGGCGGCTCCAAGATGGCGGCCGATTTTTGCAATTGTGTTGCACCGAGTCCACGACATGAGTATCAAATGCAAGAGTACGTCAGGTAGAATATAGTAAGTTGTGTGATGTCATTTTATATCTAATATGGTCGCCACCACAAAATGGCGGAAGACGCACAATAGACTAAAAAGTAGAAAATAAAAATAAATAATTTAAAAGAACTAAAAAATACGCTTTTATTTCAAAATGAACCAAAAAGTAAAATATAATTTTGAATGTAAAGTTTTTATTGTTGCAGCCACTTACTTAAATGTAAAAAAGCGTGGGACGCTAAAGAGAGTTCCAGTATTAATAAAAAAAGAATATAGGTAAAGACCGCTCAGATTGAATGTCATTAGCAATTCAACTGTCACCTTTCAAAAGAGTGGTGCCTCTGCGATTAGTAGCTCGTGACTTATTTGCTCCAAATGTGTATAAATATCTGTCGCCATCTATCGGAAAAACGCCTCGATCTCTTTTCCAGAACTAATATCACTTTTTATTTTGAGTTCGTTCAGGTGTGATTTCTTAAGGTATAGTATAAATGGCTTTTTATTAATTTTTATTTTGTTACGCATGCGTCGACGATTGCAGAACCAGTTATCAAGTGAAGTAAAAGTGCCGGAAATTAGTTGGAGTTTGCATCAGCGATCAGTTGATATTGTGACGAGTGGGTTCAGAGCTTGGGTAGTTGCGCAATTTCAAAATTAAGTTGTCCGCGACCCGCAGATGCTTTATTTGATACATGCCAATTGTGTACGCTCATGAACGAACTGGATAGGGTTAGATTTAGAGCTTCCATCTTTATGCCGGTTTAAAGTAGGAAGTTTCAATGTTAGTCGTACTATTGTAGCATATGCTACTCCTTAAGTCTGTAAATACTCAATATTTTGCAATAAATAAACCCACGCAAAACTCGTCTATTATTTGAAGAACACGACGAAACCTTTCCAATAAAATGTTTAAAAATAAGTTCAATCCCTTCAAGTGGGCCATAATTGAAATTTTCAATACATTTCAAAGCGATGGAAGAAAGGCGACTTTTGAAATCGCCGCAACAATAGCGCCGATGTATTGGTGTTGTCCCCAATAGAAACTCCATTAACAACAACAATTACTCACTTATTCATGAAAAAAGCAAACAACTCTCCCCCGTGGCACACGTACTCACACACAGCGCCCGTCGATCCAATTGAAAACGTGTTCAAAAAGTTATTTCTGTCCATCGACAAAAGTTTATGAGTTTTCAAACTTTTCTAACCCTAAATCGAAAAACATCTATAAGTGGGGACTATGGACTGGGGATTGGGGAATGGTATCATCAACTTCATGATGTTTAAGCTAACCCAGTTACCCTTTCTGAAATGGCTTTTCTTTCATCTCCCCCGGGTGGCTTTCGATTTTCCTTTTCCTTGTGCGACGACGACTATACGAGCACGAGTCTATCCCTATCGGCTTTTGTTGAATGCTCATTCAGCTGCTCCCCCTTTGTGTGAGCTCTCGTCCATTACAAAATTGAATAGCAGGCGCTACTTAACATTTTGTCTAGTAGTAACAATCAGCTGAAGGACAGAAGGATACCGTCCTGTCATGCTGATCCCGATGATGGCAAATTGACGTCAAATGTCAACAGGGCCAGAGCAAAAGGGGTGAAGTTTTATGAAGTACTAGAGCGGCAGTCAGCCAAGGAATTAAGGATTATGATTTTATTCCTGATGGATCCTGCCGCGCGAATGCTCCCGCAGAAGGACGAGCGGTGGTGTATACGTATCCTGGATGATTTTGAATGGATAAATACGGAAAGGGTGGCGACTAATTAGCATATCATGCCCTGCCGCTGGAGTTCTTACATAAATCAAATCAGCAACTTCGCAAACTTCTTAATCATGAATTAACTTTTCTACTTTTGAGATGCTCTCGAGCGGCTAGGAAAGTTCGACTTTTGTTGGGATTTGCGGAGGGGGCATTTTTCGGACGGGGTTTTTGTTTTTCCGAAATATATTAATTAAAATTTAGTTCGCATTTAAATCTTTCGCCAGATTGCTGTAGTTGTTTGGAATAATTTACGGTCAGTGCTGGATTGAGTATTTCATGCCCTGCAGGCGGTGTGTGATTTTTCGAGGGTTTCTTGGAACAGTTCAAATTATTTTAAACTGTAACTACTGACTATCTATAGATATACCCACTATAGAAGCACAAAATTCAACTTGAGAATTTCAACGATCCATCAACACCAGTCCATAAAGTTCGAATTTTCGAAAAATCGGTCGAGGAATGCTGAAGCGGATTACTATTTCCAAGTCCCTTTTCTTCTGCTTCCTTGCTTCGATTCTCTTGGTTATCTGGAGTTTGAACTGCTTGAAGGGAACTTGCCTCATGTACTTCAACAAATACAGCTCTCGCCTGGTCAAACCGATTTACCCAGTCACAACAGTTCTCATCTTCAAAAATATAATTCCTTATTTTCTTCCGTGACCTGTGGCAGGTGCCAAAACCATCTGGCGCATGCCTAAACTTCGAGAAATCTAAACAGCAACTTAGCCTGGCTACATGTACTCATAGTATCCCCCATACCAATGGTAGATTATGGTTTCGGATCTTATAAGAACTACAAAGTCCATGTTGAGCCAGGTTGCCAACCTCGTTAATCCCATCAATAGTCATATGTTGCGGACATGAAATGACATAGAGTTTCGGTCAATAGCTCATTTGAAAGATATTTTAATACCCGTATTCCTGCTGTTTACTACATTATCATATGAGCAACCGTTAAGGAGATATTAAAAAAAATGGCGTTATCAGTTATTTCAGGCACGTGCAGTACGAACTTTGGCGTTGAATTACTCGCAAACTATACAAGCGAGAACGATGACTAAGGGCGTATTCTAAAGGTAATTACCAGCACTTTAAGTTTGGTAATCGGCATTAACCCACCCAAATTAATATCTTACGAGTTAATCGTAAAAAACTGCATTCAACCTCAACCACCCGAACAAGTTCGAACTTTGAGCAGCCATAACTTTGAGCCAAATTAACTTACAGACCTCGTTAAGGGCTCATTTTGTAGATAATTTTATTCTCTAATGACTTTGTATTGATCATTTTCAGCTATCATTGCACGCAACCGAGTTATTTGGTATAAACGACCTCTACCTCTTTTTTCAAGATGGCGGCTTTTCCCATCACACTGCGACCCCACAAACTTGGTTTTAACATTGTCAGATGTACCCGAACAAACTCCAAAAAAAAAATTGTGTACATCATGAAATGCAATTTGATTTACTAATTGCACTGGACTAAATGTATAGTAAGGGAGTCGCTCAGTTCTGGTCGTGCTTAGCGACTACCGTCGCTATACAATTTTACAATCACATCCCGCCTCATATTTTACTACCACAAAAGAAGGAAGAGAGAACAGACTCTCCACTACGTATTGACAATCACTTCTCGCCTTATTTATCTGGATACGCGATTATATACCAGTAGAACATTACTAGTACAATTAAAAAAATTAAGGCCTCAGTACAATTTACCACTTACCAGTAGTTCAAAACGCCAAAAAACACGGCCAAAACTTTGAAATTAGATTCCCGGGAGTTTTCAAGGTCGTTGATTGGTACCTAATCCGTTATCAGTTTTATGAAAAATAAAATGGCGACGTCAAAATGGCGACCATCAATGTTACAGAATCAAGAATTTGTATTGAAACTGGATGTCCAGAGCTTATAATTTTATTGAAAAATAAAATGGCGTGGCTATCGGTGTTTAAAAATTATGAATTTGAAGGAAAATTGTTGTCTAAGTGGTTTCGAGGTCGCCGATTTAAAATTTGATGTAATTTGATATTTGTGAGCAAATATAGAAGTGGTCTAGTATAGGACTAGTATATATAGAAATAGGTTTTCAGACACTACGCGTATCTGAAAAATGCTAAAACAATTTATCAAACAATAATTTTGATAAAACTTTACTAAACTCTACTTCTAGCCTTAGCCTTATCTCTTCTTTTTCTCTAGCCGGCTCGGTCTCTAGCTTAGGTTATCCTGAGAGTTCCGTGCCGTTCTAAAACTGCCAAAGGAGACTCTGGACCTTTTCAGATTCATGGCCCTTGAATGAGAAAAATATTCAGCTCCATGTCACCTAAGTCACGTGTCATTATTGCGGACACCGCCATGGTGCAAATCCAGCTCTTAAACCTGGAATTGGTCCCTTAGGTATTGAATTTAGTCTTGAAACATTTTTGAATCGGCTGCATTAGCATGAAAATTTAATGCTTTCCTACTCAAACACTTTTATATTCGTATGACTGTCTGTATCTGAGAGCTTCTTCTTTTTTACCGTCTAAACTTCTTCTAAACTTGATTAGTGTCAGTGAAAAAATCGAGCTACCAATCTCTTTAATAACAGCTAGATCGCCATATTTCTAGGTTATCGAGATCAGATGATATCACATAAGCACTTATTTAGGTAGAACAATTTACGACACATTGAACTCAACACTACCAAATCTACCGAGACGAGTGAGAATTATTAATTAATAAATTAATAAATTACTCATAAATTGACTATTAATAAACGTTTTGTAATTGCCAAACTATTTCTATGATAACACTAGTCAAATAAGTGAGTGCTTGTTTTTCTAAGATAACAATTAGATCGAACAAAAGAAATTACTTTTTTAGCAATCCAGACATAGATGAGAGATAGTGGAGCCATAAAAGTGAAGCTATAAACAAAAACATTTATTTTTTTTGTAAACACTGAGATAATAATTTATTTTTGATTGGAAATTTAAAAAAATATATGAATGAAGTTTTTTACGCAATAATAAATAAAGATTGACAAAAATTTACTCTTTTACTTTAATATGATCTCAGATTGTTTACTTCAAGATCAATCAATATTATTTCAATACTAAGAGTACCCGGAGGTTGTTTTAAAAAAATTGTAGAATTTTTTATGATTTTTAAATGTAACTTTTAATTAAATAAAATATTTCACATACTTCCGAATTCAAATACGACCGTTGATCACCACGTTACTTTCATAAACACTACTTTTCAATTTTCTTTTTCTTATTCTTTAACAATTTGCACTTCTTTCATTTGTATATTTTATATTATTGTGTACTTTTCTAGTTAGTAAATAGAAATATATGCTGAAATACAGCTAAATACACTTTTGGTAGTTCTTACAAGACTGCCTTCGAGCATTATATATGCAAATAACTGAGACTGATTTATCTTCTAGAATTGTAAATGATTCTAAAAATAGTTCAACACAAATTACACTAGATCTTAAAGCTTTTTATTTTTAATCAGTTTAGATTAAAAACCACCAACAATTTATTTTTCCACTTAATTTACTGTGACCTTACGTAAAAATATAACAAAATTGTGTTATCAAATCAGAAAATTTAAGAAAACTTAATAATTGGTTCAGAGTTTTTTCCGGATAATTTACATTATAACTTACCTATTAAGTATGGTTTAACTCACTGATAATTTCTAAATGAGATGCTTCAATTGAATTTGAGGAACTTGTGTGTGCAGCCTACATGCATAAAACCTGACTTTTTTTATTCAATTCTACAGCTGGAATAATCCTCTCTAAGCTTTCCTAGCCATACCAAAGGATCGTGATTCGATTTCCCTCCGCGACATTATCCGTCGCCTTTCAGCCGGGTTTTTTTTATGACGTTTTCTATTCACCCCCCTCTATCAGCGAGCAATAATAACAAGAGTGATTAGGTGGAGCTCAAGGACAAGTAAAAGAGTTAAACATATGAAAGAATAAATACGCAATAACATTATGGGAAACTTCCACTGACATATAGAATGGACTGCTCATGAGGAATTTTTCATGGCACCAATTTGTTCCATAGGCTACAAACCTTTTTTCACTCCATGTAAACACCGGAATCACTTTTGAAATTTACATTTTTTTAAATACGTAGGTACTTAAAACATTAAAACAACACAAATATTTTGTTTAAAAAATGTGTATCTGATTTAAGTTCTTAACGCCTGTTTTAGCAACAGACATTCTGTATGTCAAAATCCGGGGGTCTATGGGGAAAAGAGAAAAAGATATAAACATCACTATACCCGTCTATTTTTTTCTAATTGATTTAACCTGATTTTATTTCTGTCAGTCTGATTTTACTTCTGAGTGCTTCTGTCAGTTTGGGGGTCTATGGATGAGTGAGACAACTATACTTTTGGGTGCCATCGATTTGTATGGAATAATTTCAGATGAGCAGTCCATTATTATATGTCAGTGGAAACTTCCATAAAAATATTAACAAACGCGCGATGCAGATACATTTCATGCAAAAAGCACAAAAGTATGAACGAAACAGAAATTTTCTTTGATTCCCCTATTGCAATGTTTACATTTAAATGGTGGCAACATTAGAACAGAGCCTTCCCTCCAATTACCGCCCAATAGCAATTACTTCTATTCTCTCCAAAACAAAAAGCTTATGGGATATCTAGAATCCAATCTACTCATAAACGACAGACAGTATGGCTTCCGACAAAAAAGATCCACTGGCGATCTTTTAGTCTGTCTCACAGAACACCTCAGCCGTAGTCTGCATGGATCCGGTGAGTCTAGTCTGGTTGCTCTGGATATCTCCAAGGCTTTCGATAGAGTTTGGCACTCAGCCCTGTTAGCTAAACTCAAAGCTATTGGAGTTGACTCACTTCTACAGAAGTGGATTGAGAGTTTCCTTTCTGGCCGTTCAATCAAAGTGGTATTGGATGGCGTCAAATCCGCATCCCACCCGATCTCTGCGGGGGTCCCCCAGGGGTCAATTTTATCACCGGCCCTATTTCTCATATTTATAAATGACCTTTCAATCCCCTCCAACCCACTTCTCAGCTTCGCTGACGACGGTACTCTACGTTACTCGTACAGCTTCGATACAAGACAGACTCATGCCAGATCCTATCTTGATGATCGCGAACTAATGTCCAACTCTATTAATAGTCCAGTAAATAGGTCGCACAAAAGGCCTTCGTAATGCAAAAAATACCGCACGCGATTTTTTTTTACCAAATGTTTTGACATATTTTTATGAGCTTAAATTCAAAATGGCGTCATCCCCACCCTTATGCTTCACTTACAATAAAGGGAAACGCGTTTAATTCTATATCTCAGAAACTCGACCTCCAGGGTGGTGTGGAAAAGGGTTTACACGCCAACGAAATTTCTTAATTATATGTATGAAGATTAATGTGTATCTATATGAAACATTCGGCGCTGAATTGCGGCTAAACTATAAATGCTAGAAAAAAATGTTTAAAGTAAAATTTCTACGGAATTTTATAACAAACAAATTTGTTGGTATAACTTGTCTTCGTAAATAAATAGTCGACTAGATATTTGCAAAAAACCATTTTTAATAAACTTTTGAGGTGTAATAAATCCATAAATATCAACTTTATAGAAAAAAGTAAAGGCAACAAATGTGGGCAATGATGAGCTCAACACACGATATAATCAGTTTAGAAATGAAACGGGGAAAGAAAAAGATGGATTTTTTTTTAATTTACTTTTTGCGACATTTAAAGCGCTATAACTCGTGAAATATTAGCCCTATGTAAAAATGATAAAAGCAAAAATTATAGATAATCGTGTGTTCTATAAGTCTTAGGAAGGACTTTTTGATGGCGGGCTAACCGTTAACGAATTATAGTGCAAAGAAAGTGATATATAAAGTTTGAAGCACTATAACTCCGAACATATTGACTTTACAAAAAAAAATTCTGAACAAAAAAGTTAAATCACTTAATTATCTACAAAAAAGATTATATAAATTTTTGTCGTAAAATGCATAGTTTCTGAGATATAGAATTAAACGCGTTTCCCTTTATTGTAAGTGAAGCATAAGGGTGGGGATGACGCCATTTTGAATTTAAGCTCATAAAAATATGTCAAAACATTTGGTAAAAAAAATCGCGTGCGGTATTTTTTGCAAAGAAAAAGTGCCTATTTACTGGACTAAACGACATTGAACTCATTCTAGAGTGGGGAAAGAAGAATCGTGTTGAATTCAACTCCGACAAAACCAAGTACTGTCTTATCTCCAAAAAGAAGCTCAACACCTCTCCACCCTTGAGAGTGGATGGAGTTCAACTAATGGCCGACCCATCCTTACACATCTTAGGCGTGACATTAGCCAAAGACTTGCGATGGAATGACCACATATTCCAAATGGCCAAACAAGCATCCCAGTGTTTGGGATTTCTTAAGAGGTGCAAGTTCCTCCTCCAGCCATCGGCCCGTGCTGTTATTTATAAATCCTACATTCGGCCTCTCCTCGAATATAACTTCCTCGTTTTGGGGCGGCGCCCCAATAACCACCTTGGCATGGTTAGATAAGGTGCAAAAAAGGGCACTCAAGTTAATTGATGACGACACCGCCTGCTCCACCATCGACCCCTTGAGCCACCGTAGCAGCACTGACAAAATTTTATCGCTACTATCATAGTGACTGTTCCTCCGAGTTAAACGCTCTCCTGCCTCCACGGCAATCTTATACCCGCAACACCAGATTAGCCCACTCGTCTCATTCCCTTCACCTGCAACTACCCTTTTCACGCACTCAACAAGATATGAATTCGTTCGTTAATAGAACAACTCGACTGTGGAATAATCTCTCGCAGTCAGTATTTCCGAGCTCCTACAACATTCAAGAGTTCAAACGCAGGGTTCATCACCACCTTCTTCAATACCCCCCCGTACCTTTTAACCCTTAACCTATACCCCCCCCCCCATCTTTCCTCCGTACTAAGCTTACTGCTAGACATTGCACCATGACGTGACAAATGACATGACGGACTAGTAGTACAAAGGGTGACTCCTGAGCTTAGCACTGCCACATAAAAAAAAGAGCACGTGTCGGTATAGAATTTGATTATGTATATACGTAAAAATTTCGTGTTGATACAGCACTTGCGTTACTTGATTACACTTGTATTGTCCCTTGTTGTCTATTCGCACTTCCCCTTCATTTTTTATCTTTCTTTCACACACATTGCGTGTAGTGTGAAAGTAATGCTGCCTCCTTTTGTCATAGATATTACTTCTGTGATATTTTGACTTCAAGGACAATGAAACATTTTTGAAAATTTGTTCTAGCTCATCACTCTTATTATTATTGCTCGCTGCCTCTATCGTTGGGGCTGTTTAGACGGTTCGCTTCCAGGAGCGTTCCTCACGAACTTTGTGGATGAGGGAAGAAGTGGGGTGGCACCTCTCATCGTCCCCACTTCCCCCTTCATCTTCAAAGCTCGTGAGGAATGTTCCTGGAAGCGAACCGTCTAAACAGACCCGTTGGCTCAATCTCCACTAGTATTCCGCCAGCAGGAGAACCGGTTTTTAGGAAAGCACAACGAGGCAGTGTAGTAATATGTAAACCAGAGAATTTCGTCGTGAAAACTTAACACATACACAGTGTGTTTCTGCTTACTCTCTTACTCCTACGTGGGTAGCAAAATAATTATCCGCACACACAACTATGTACTTCTTTGTAAAAAGGCAAGAAAGTTAGAGGTTCCGCCAAAAGAGTCGATGCCGGAGCGCGCAGCTGGGGAAATTAAAGCTGCACACAAATAAAAATTGGGCACATATTTATAAGAAATGCGCTTATGTATTTTCAAATTTCCCCTTCGAAATTTGTTGCGACTAGGCTAAGGGACGGGAACGGCATGCGGGGATTCTACTGCGCATGGAAAACGCGACTTTCTCGGCATCAACTCTTTTGGCGGGACCTCTACCTGTGTAGACCAGATACCCTCATTGAATGCAATATCGAGCTGAGCTACAATTGGATATATAGTAGAGAGGGGAGTAAAAGAAGTGGCAACGTATTTTTATCCTCCCACCCGGACTGCGAAATCATGGTTGCGGGTCCCGGTGTAAATTGGCTGAATTACTCGTATGGCACCGGTGTTTCTGGCAGGGATGCCCAGCTCTTTTCTGAGACCAATAATCTGCGCCAAATGGTGAAACATCGTGCGCGTGCTGCTAACTCTGTAGGCCAAGGGCCCAATCTCCTTGTATTTTTCTTACCTCCCACCCAACATGTTACTAAGTTGAAGTCAACTCGGATTACTGTCTAGTTAGGGCTTACTTCCCATATTCATCGCCAACCGAACCACACCAGCTCCTAGGAGAACTTTTTGGCATTATGGGAAAGCCGACTAGTCGACTTTTCCAAGCTGTTGACTGGGATCTGTATTTCCAGAGCCGTGATATCAATTTTGCCGCCCTCTGTATTACCAAAATTATATTGATTGGAATTCATTATATTCATTGCTCATTCTTCCAAATCCATAAAGCCTTGGCAGCATGTATGGTTTACTCGAGAGTGTATGAACGCAATTAAAATCAAAGAAGCCGCCTGCAGAGAGTACAGACATTCTCCGAGTGAATCATCTCGACGTGAGTACATAAGGTTGAGAAACTCCCGTAAATCCACCACCAGGAAAATCAAAGAATTATTCGATGACAGACTGAGAGAGGTAAACTCCACTGCGGGCAGTAAAAATTTCTATTTCTTGGTACCCTCCATCAGGAAGGACTCACATACACATACAACGCCTTCATTCATTTACAACAAACAGGTGCTAACATATAACACGTATGTCCATAGCATAAGGGGCCATTCTCTTTTGCCAGATAGCAGGAAACATCTTTATTCATTGCTCAATAACGCTATACGATGATTCACGTTATTATAATCCTGGGACGCCTGTTTTCCATTCTAATGGCATGGCTTCCTGCATCCATATTTACTTAGGCGCACTCTACAGGGCCGTGCCTGGCCAGCGTTCATTCAGCGCGCAGGCGGATAAAATAAAAGACGGCTAAATCCCCAAAGAAAAAGCGACGAATATGGATAAAGGTCGATCTTAACATATCGATAACGCTACGGCGCCGATGTTTTCGTGTTAGTGGCTTCCATGATGAATTTTTCGTCTTTACGACTGAGTTGGAGTTAATAGCACTGGTCCAACATTTGTGACGTTCAGCATCACATCTTCAGGACTAATTCTTCCCTTACTAAAAGCGAGTTCTAAAGCATGGTTGTTGCTGTTAGCCGCTTCACGATGTACGATACGTGGATACAAAACTTACAAAAAAGATAGTGATCCAAATCAAAGTTGGCATCTAGGTATATTCGTACAGCCATCAGGAGTGTGGCAGAAGTCTTTCAAAATTTTTGGCCTATTAAGTTGCAAATGACTCCATCAAGGAAATCTGACACAAGTAATGACTAAGTACTTACTTGCTACCATCTCTATAAACAGTCGCCCTTGTTACTTTGGTGTTAGTAGTATAACTAAGCAGTTTCTAAGCCAGTGCCATTAACGGTTTGGGTTTCAGGTGTAGATGTTGTCTCGAGTGTGAGCTTTTGGAAACTTCACAAAATTTTGGTTGAGCTTTTGCGCTCGGGAATTCGAAATGATTTGAAGACATGATCGCGCTGCCAACTGGACTTTCACGTGCAAGTTTTCTACGGTAGCTCTATAAACTCTTTGAGGTCTCTATAATTTGAACGATTAAAAGCTCTTGTTGGAAGAGGAATCTAATTCGTCGGTCATTGCATCAGGGTTTCGCAAAGCTACACAAGGCGTTGATACTACCTGTCCTAAACTGTTCATCCTTTTAGATACGAGATCCACTCTTTTACGGACGACTCTCGGTCTATTGCATATTTCATAGACGGAGAACCACTTATCAAAGGATCAACAAACACCTCAAACTTTTGTAGCTCGCATTATGCTTCGCAACGAATCTAAACAACATCTCCATAATCCTTTAATGCAAAGTCTCATGAATAGTTCAACAAGAAATGTTTCGTTATTAAGCTGGATCCTTCCAAATGCCCAACAATGCTTGAAAATTGAATTGAAAATAAATAACAATGCCGTCTACCCCAACAATTGATGTTCCAATTTGTGTCCCAAAAGCTTCACCAAAATCCACAACTCAATAAGCACATCCTCAAACACCAAATTAAATTCCGTGTCAAATCTAGTTGAGAACTAATCACGTTGCGGTCACTTAAGTGCAGAGCATAATTTAACATAATCCGCATGTCATACTCCAGCCAGCATACAAGGTACGCCATCGTGCCCAGAAGCTTCATCAGCGCCCATGTCACACAGTATAATGCCGGTGATTGGATTATGTACACAAAAGTGTTAACAGCGCTAAGTGATGGAATCGTTCAGCCATTATGCCATTATATTCCCCTGGGTGCAATTAACGTAAATGCATTTTGCAGGCCATTGTTCGCTGCACACTCAGAGCGAGCGAGAGGGCGAATCCTGCTCCTTTCAGTGATGGCAACTCTGACGTCGATCGGTCATACGTATATTGAAAGTGCAGAGTGAAGTTGGCTGTTGGAAGCGCCTCCTGGGGGATTAAATTTGAATGCAGCGTCATTAACGCAAATTACATATCCGTGTGATGCTTGCCGGCCTTTCGCGGTGCCCTGGAGTGGAAGGAGAGAGCCCGATAAAAAGTTCTAAACGGAATCCATGAATTTTTAATTTTGTGTGCTTTAAAGGCTCACTGCTAGGGGCGCGACGTGATTGGGGCGTTGGAAAAGGATTAAGGGAAGATGGAAAAGTGCGAGGTGATTACAGATTTTAAAAGTTTTAAATTTTGATTGAAATGAGTTTTTTTTCGCAATTTTTTAAAGGTACAGCGCGAAATGAGAGGAACTGCCTCACGTGCAGAGAGTGTTATTACATCGGTGTATGGTCGTCACATTCAGGCTTCTGGGTGTGATGTAAAGGAAACGCCACGTCAAAGGCATGCTGCTGCTCCACGAAATAACCTCTCTGGGAATTTTGTGTCGCCTGAAGCTTTAAATTAATGTAAATTGAAAAGAGTAATGGGTTCCAGCAACTTTTCCTGTATGGGGAGCGTTTTATGTACACATACAGCAAGAAGAAGCGAATTTCATTTACAATTATTACTTTTCGTCAAGTTTGTAGAGATTTGGAGACCTTCAGCCCATCTTTATTCTTTTGATCTAATCCAACCAATTTTTTCCAAAAATAAATAGAGAAGATGTTGTCAAACACATATGTGATTCCCATAAATATTATCTTCTTCTTCTTAATATATAAAAATCGCGTATTAATCTCCGAAACCGCCCAACCGATTTCGATGAAATTTTGTGACATTCACACGGTTGGTTCCAGCTTAAAAGATAGGATAGTTTAGGTCCCGTAAACCGAGATAATGAAAAAAAATACAGGCTGCCGACAGAAGTGAAAACTTAAATCTATTTTCAGTTGAATAGTCATACTTCGGATCGCACAGGGAAAAGCGCCGGGAATAGATCAAGTAAACGCCGAAATGATCAAAGCCAGAGGTGATGTCTTATCACAACAATTCCACGTCTTCGTAACACACATATGGCATTCCGATCGCGTCCCGTCGCCGCGGAAGAAAGCGACAGTCAGGAATGCAAAAATTATCGCGATAATAGCTTCCTTTCGATCGTCGACAAAGTATTTACAAAAATCATATAATCGTGACAAAAATATTGAGAGTAAACGAGGCGGAAGGAACAAGCGGAATTTAGACCACATCGAGGACTGACCAAATATTCGCTCTCCGTCAGCTAATGGGAGAAAGAATTCGTTGCCGCACACGAGCTGTCGTAGTTTTCATTGATATCAAATTCGCTTTCGATTGCATCGATTGAAACAGCTTGTGGAGAACCTTGGAAGTCGGACACGTGTCATTGAAAATCATCCAATTTCTTCAAGCGTCGTACGATTTCGCAACCAGCAGCGTTCGTATTTGAAGCGACTTATCTGAGGAGTTCCCGACTCAAACGGGAGTCCGACAGGAAGACGTCGCTTCGCTCTTTCTCTTCAAAGTTGTGATCGACGCGTTTATGCGTGAAGCATTGATGGACGTCGCGGAGTTCGATACGAGGACCATAATTTCGTAACCTACATGATGTTCGCCGATGATAGCGCTGTCTTCGCCGACATGGTTGACGATGCAACGGACATCTTATACGACATTTCCCGCATCGCCCGGTCATACGGACTAAAAATGAATTCGGAAAAGATCAAATTGCTCACAACGGACGGATCAAAAGCCAGTGTTCACCTCGATGAAACCCAAATCAAACAGGTTCCGATGTTCAAATATTTGGGATCGTTGGTTGAAGAAACAAAAGTGGCATCGACGGCCGACGTTCGCAGCCACATCGGCCAGGCAACAGCAACATTCGCCTCGCTCAAGTGGTGCTCAAGTACGCCTTTACCGAACGTTGATCCTTCCGATTCTTCTTTATGGATCTGAAACGTGGACACTGTTCAAACTGGACGTTAAGAAGCTCGAGGTTTTCACTACGCGATCACCTTCGAAACGAGAGTAAGCAGACACTGATCGAAGAAGAAATGCAAAAACGTCGACTACGGTCGTTTGGACATGTTTGCCGAATAGCTGATGACCGCTTGCCACGTAAACTTCCCTGGCAAGACCGTACGCCTGAGTACAATTTCTACTGTTCTCCAAATGCAGGACACTACAGGTACGAACCAATAAAATGCGCAAGGAATAGTCCAAACGAAACACGGTACGTTCACATTTTTTCTAGACTAAAGCAAAACTGGTGGTTTAAGAAATTGTATAGGACGAAGAAAATGGGCAATTATCTTGGTGACCATAAAGGGAACCATTAACATACTTAATAGATCGGTTCTCTCTCTTAATCTTAATAGCGATTTGTCTCTATATGCCAAAAAAAGACCATATTAATATCGCAAACGCAGGACAGCAACGGAAAACATGAAAAGCGGACCCATTTTTGACGTAAAGCCTGCAAGTTGGTTCCTGCTCTTTCGGGCTGGAAATTTAGGGCTGCCATATCCTATATTCCAGTGCCCGGATATATTCTATTGCGCTCCACCAATTGTCTGTTTTCGTTACGAAAGCAACATAAACGCCACCGATACAGATCGTCATAGGTTCACGAATGCAAGTACGCTGTTACAAAATACTTTTCAAGAACAACTTTGTTTCTTTTTGCAGTCTTCAGGACATTTTTTGATCCAGAACGTGTTTGTAACACCTGGTGTGGGCCTCCGCTGTTTGATCAGAGTCCGATTGCAAGCTTCGGACCGATGAATCCTGTGTTCATACCCCGCCCGATGTTCAATTAATCAACTGCAGTTTTTCGCTCTATTCCAAGGCGAGACCTGATTGGCCCCTGTGTTTAAAATCAATCGTGTGGCGTGACAAGTCGTTTTGGTTGAAGAAAGTGATGTTTCAGTCGAATTATGACTTTCATCATCATCCAAATATATATTGGAACTCGTAAAGCCGGTCTTTTAATATTTGAAGTTGGCTTCAAATTGCAGCAATGGTATTACAGGCTTGTAGCGCCATCTCTTGTAAACTAAGTTTAAACTTTAAAATGAATTTCAACCGATCGTTTTGAGTTATTCCCAACTACTGTGTAAGGACGTCTCTATAAATATTCCACAAATATCGTCAATTACGAATATTAACCCAGAAATTAATGAAATTCCGTTAGTGTCAATTTCCATTTTATAGAAAAACAATCCGAAAGTTCTATTTTTGAATTTTCGCCACTTATGTAACTCGGAAACGACGTCGGATCTATTTCAGCTGACAATAAAATGCAAACAGGACTAAAGTGGGTTAAGCCAACAGGACAAATCAACTAATTCCATTTGGTTTGCAACCCCCCCCCCCTTCCCCGCCCAACCCCGTTTCATCAATAAGCCATGCTGAATGTTGTAACAGCTGTAATCCTGAACCATCCCCCCTTGCCCACTGGGTTCCCACTTCTTCCGCCACATGGCTTTAAACTGAAGTTGGTTCGATTCCATTTAAAACCGGCAAAGGGAACATTTCAAAAGTTCTAAAAATAACTTGGCTGTGGCCTTCTTCATCCAGACGAGTGCCAGGACAGGACTAGGCACTATCAACCTCCGCCGCTCCGCCACCCGCCGGCGCCCTTATTCGGGAATGCACATCCTTTCTGGCATGACATCACCACCACCGTCCCAGCCTAGCACGAAAATATGTAATAATAAAAATTTAACTTTTTACTTGAACCCGGATTGCTAATGGCTAAGGATCCACAGTTCTGCCTTTAAAAGTCCTTTTTCCGCTTTTTTCTCTCCCACTTTATTCCGAAGACTTCCCCAGTTCGCCCTAAGGTCCTGACGAGGCAGCACTCGTACAAGCAGACTGCTCCGGGCCGCAGCTGGGATAACTGGCGAAGGACGATTTATTTATGTTTGAGATATATGAAATTGATTATTTGATGCAATGCAGATAAAGCCTCGTTTCCAGGGACATGAACAGTGGTCCCTCCGCCCTCCTTTGCACATAGCTAGTGCCGTCGTTGCCATCGGTGGGCACGACGTGGCATACAGGACTCTCGAGCTAGGTACAGCGAACGTGTTATCCTGGCCGAGTGTGTCCTGAGTGTCCTATCCTGGCAGCTTTATCGTCATGCATTTTGCAACAGGACGACCGGACCGGGCCACAGTGCAGCTACGTTTTATATTGTTCCGTGTCCAGTGTACATCTATGACCTAGTGTCCATCGCCCATAAACCTGCCCCGGTTGTAATTTATGAATTTTGGAGCCACGTCCGAATGAATTACATCCTTCTCTGGATGTGCCTCAAAACTGGGTTGGCGTATCGTGCAAAATGTCAAGTGGAGCGCTATTTTCTCTCGTTTTTTTTGTGTTTCGCAACAATGAGGAATGAAAATGGAAATTAAAATGCAGAAACGGGGATGAATTTTAAAATACTGCAGGAGCGTTTTTTATGGACTACTTTGTGCCTTCTTGAGTGCGATTTTAAAATAAGGCGCTCGAGGAGCGCGAACAGTGCTGAGTGAGAAATCCGGCCTTAATGGGATTTCAATTTGCGGTGCGGTATTCGGAGACACTTGAAGCGGGGAAATTTCAGGAAAATTAAGAGAAGCTCCCTTGAAAAATGATAAAGGTCAAGTACATCAAGAGGAAAAGTGAAAATGGTTTGATGATATTTGTGACAAAATCAGTTTTTTTTAATTTCAGAATTTATTCACGAAAAAATCAAATCATTAATTGGGTTTGTTTTTGTCAAATTCAACTGGTTTTCTTCTTTTAGTGTGGAAATGAATCCATTTAAAACCAAATTATTTTAGACAATGTTTCGATATTTTTCCGGTAGAGTCATGATGACATCAGTAAAGAATTTCTGTGGTTTGTGGTGACAAAACTGAATCAAATAGTTTTCACAGGATTCTTTTAAGGTCTCAGCATAATTCAATTGTGGGAGTACTGCAGAGATCAGAACAAGTGATAGTCAGATCTTAGCTATCCGATGGATGCATCAACATATCTCAACCAAATTCTCCCAATTGTTAACAGATCATCAAAGAAGTGTGCGGTCTGTCGTTCGCATGCTGGAAGAAGACAGTACTTTTCTTATTATTCAATTCGGGTCGCTTTCGCTCAATTGCTTGAAGTAATTTCTCTAATTGTCCACAATAGTGTTGAAAATCCATTGTCTGACCAACTGAAAGTAGTTCAATGTACACGATTCCTTTCCAGTCCTTACCCGGTGTCTCCACGAGACAGAAATCTTTCAGATATCTGTGCTGGCATTTCCAGATTGCCTGAAAATGGTTCGTGGAGACTACTATGCCAGGACAGAAACATATGGCAAGACGGCTACGTCTTGAAATATGTTTTGGCATTGCCGTCTTGACATCTTTCAAATTTTTCGAAAATTAAAATGGCGGGAATTGAAGTTTGATACACAAGCAATTGTTAGCAGTATTAAATATATTATAAAATTATTGAAAATAATGAAATGAAATAATAATGAAATAAAATAACCATTTTTTTTTAATAAATTTGCTTTGTTTGTATTCATTATAAATATGTACTGACATATCAATGACTTTCCCAGTATGACAGTTGTCTAATAATGAAATGTTAAAACTTCAGTCCTGCCAGAAGTTCCCAGTCAAAAATAAATGTTTGTTTGATTCCATCTGGAAAGACAGAAATGTCTGGCTGACATCTGTCTTGTGGAGACACGGGGTTACAGAGCATCGACTTTTCCAATCTCGCTCGAGATAGCTCAGAATCCCTTGTTCATGATCTTAGAACCTTCCGGCTGTCGTACGTGACCAGTTTTCTATCACGGACATAGTCGTTTCAGAAATGGACTGATCTCACTGAGTTTTAGCTGCACATCTCATATGTTAATTCGCTCTTTTTTAATAATTGAAGGATCACAGCCTGACCCAAGCTTGCGCAGCGTCTTTCGCTTAGTCGTAATAATATTGTTATATATGTATACAACAACATTTCAATATATTTTTCTATTTTCAAACGCAAACAACCTTCAACCACTGCATCAATTTCAATTTAACACAGAACTGTCACCTTTCATCCAACATGGTGTCGCTTTCACCTTTCATCCAATGGTGTCGCTGCGATCAGTAGTTTCTGACGCGATTTACAATTGGCACCAATTGTCGAGTTGTGGAGCTGCTGTCGCATCTGTGTATCTTTTCAATAGAGCAGAAAAGGAACGCAAAATTTTCTAATTTGAGTAAAATCTAACCTACAATTTTTGACATTCCTTTATTTGTAAACAATTATAAAGTTCTTAACAGAAGAATTTATAACACAATGGAAATTAATGTGGTAATTTATAAACAAAAACGAAAGATAATAGTTTTTGATAATTATACAATTGAAATTTTAGTTATGGATGTTTTTATATGAAGAAATAAGTTCAACACAATCAAAACCCATCTAGTGGTAGTAATAAGCAAACGCAAGAACAAGATAAGACTGATATACGAGATGTGACAATTAAGTAATGAGACTGATTATATTGCCGCGATTGTGGTAACCCTGCGACTTTGAAATTCCCTTTCCCTTCTCTCGGCATCCTTCCCCTCTCCATTGATATATTTGCCATCGCTCTAGCTTGTTTAGTTCGCCTTCTCTGTCGTGTTGAGTAAACGTGTGTTCGTAGTGCTCGTCACAAAAATGGAAAAACGAAATCAAGCACAACGCGTAGTGATAAAATTTGCGTCAAATTGGGCGAAACAGCTTCGGAAACGTACGCTAAAATTGTAAAAGTGCATGGTGATAGGGCTCTTAGTCGTGCCCAGGTGTTTCGATGGTATTTAAACAATTTTTTGGTATATAGGGTACTCTATTTTGTGTTCCATGACACGCGTAACTACAAATGTTATCTACTCGTAAAGCAAGAGTAGTTGCAAGTATTCACGAGTAAAAAATAGTAAATAGTAAAAAAGGAAAGGATCGCAGAAACAATATTACAGTGTTTGGACGACAGATATTGTCATAATTTTTTTTTAACGTTACATAAAAACTCCAAATTTTTACTGTCTTTCTATAAGCCGGGTAGAGTTTTCGTTGAGTCAACTAAAAGCTTTTTCCATCAAGGTTAATCGATGCTGATGACAGGTAACTCATTTTACATGTGTCACCGTTGGTATAAGTGGTAAATGAAACTCAAAACGCGCGCATATGCAAAACCCAGCCTAACTGGACTGGTTTCGTCGGGTTTACTTGGATTTTACGAAATTTTACTCAGTATTTAAAAGGAATTGCATTTTGTGCCTGTTTCGCTCTTTTTGAGGCGCCTTAAAGCGAAAGTTTGTTTAGACGTTTAGTTTACGACAGGTGGAGCAAACCAAACGAGAACTATGGTGGGCCAAAAAACTATTGAAGACAATTTCAAGCTCTCGTTCGTTGCTCTAAAAAAATCCATGGACCAAGAGTTTCGTTTTTAGAAGAACGTCTATTTTTACAAAAAGCAATATTTTATTGTTCAATATTTCGGAAAAAAAATAAAACTGTTTATGAGTTAGAATGTTTACCAAATAACAAATGTCTAAGTTGCGTTAAACAAAAGTTATTAACAAATTAAAAAAATCGTGATTTTCGACTGTTTTTCCCATTTTTCTCTGTTTTGTGGCCTAAACTATACTATATCATATACATCAATCGAAAGATAATTTGAAAACCTACAACTTTATAATTTGATTTTTATAGGATGTGAGGACCAGGGAATTCGAGATCTGACCCGGATATTGTCATGGAAAGAACACGAGGAGAAGCCTAAATCACATCGCATAGATAAGCGAAATCCTGAAGAGCTATTGGGCCCAATGGGATTCATTGCCTATCGAAGGAGGAGTATTGAAGCGCAAATGGGAAACACCTGATGGTACCTCTCATCGAATGCAATAAAATAAAAGCTGGAATAAAAGATATTCTCGAGGAGTGTCATAATAGCCCGTATTGGCTTCACATGCGGGAAGATGTTACGAACTGGTGTCGTAAATGCACAGTTTGGGCCGGCAGTAAGGGGTAAGAGCAAAAGAAACGCGACAATACAACGTGGGAGCCTCAGTTTGGAGAATCGCAAGGTAGAATCTTAAGATAGCCAGTGACAGGATGAAAACAAAGTACGACCTCCGAGCAAACTGTAGCGGATACCAGGAAGGTGACCTCGTTTAGCTTTTCAATCCTCGGCGACGTAAAGTCTCCGAAACTTCAGCGCCAGTGGGAGCAGCCTTATAAAATCCTAACACAGATCAACGATTCTGTCTACAGGATTCAACAAGGACCCAAAGCAAAGAAGAAGATCCTGCACCTAGACAGGCTGTGCCCATATCATCAGCCGGTTCCAGGATGCACAACTGTTTGGAACGAACAGTCTTAAGAAGGGGCAGTGTTATGATTTATGCGCCATCTGTATGTTAGAAGTTGAATCAACGGTTATTGGTAACGACTTTGTTAGGTTTTGAATTTACGATTTATCCACTGTGCTAACATGGCGCCATCTGTTAGACTCTAGATGTATTAAAAAGGAAAGAATATTCCACTACAAACTAGAAAATGGGCGAAGGTTCTAGAAGTTAGATAAAGGGGGAGCTTGGATATATAAATATGGTAGAAACGACATTGAGAAGTTTTATTTGAAAAGCGATGAAAGTGTTCCAAAGTGACCTAAAGCGAAAAGTGGTGATTGAAAAGTGAATTAAAAAACGATTCAATTTTGATAAAGTAACTCACCACTAATGGCGCTGATGGCAGTAAATGGTAAACAAATTCAGGCAAATCGAGTTGTGTATTGAGTTATAATATATCCAGTTTACTCTCATAGCCTTTATATCGGTATACGTCATTTTGACGTCATAATCACGGAGCGCCTACCAGCCTACTAAGGCTTTTAGAATAGTTGAAGGCGAGAGATGTCCTATGGAAAAAAAGGAAGGATAATTTAACGCGAAAAAAATTGTCCAAGCCATGGACCGAAGCACATGCTGTGTATTTGGTAAGACCAGATGGACTTGGTTTATTGTGAGCTGTTACAACCGAGTCAAACGATCACTACCCCTAATGAGTTGAAACCGAGAATTGAAGGAAAAACGACCACAATTCGAGTAAAGGGATGACCAATATTAAAAATTCCGATATTGTCGAAGTACTAGAGTACAAATTGATTACCTACAATTCGCAATCATCGTCTTGTTTGGTATATTTTAGACATTTTTTTGGAAAAGGCTGACTCCAATAAGAAATCACCATAAAATTTTCAAAAAGCAAATAAGGCAAATTTTTAAATTCTCCTTTAATTTGTCTAAGCACGTCAAATATCCTCAAGGAAAACGTATTAAATTTTCATAATGATAACTCAGAAGCAAACATTTTCCATCAGAGACTATCGCTTAGAAGATATATCCCCTATACCTATACACGTACGTACCTATACCTATATATATTTTTTTTTGTTGCCATTCTGTTTATTATGTTGTGCTGTTGGGTGCTCGTTGTATTCCTGGTGAGTAATGGAGGTGCGTAAACCTCATTATACTGCAGCTTTGTAGCAATATTTTCCACACAACAAAACCCCACCAAACAACGAGAAAAAGCTCGCAATTAAGCCAGAAAACTTAAAATTACGGTGAACAGGACTCTCGTTATGTACACGTGGTGCCGCTGGTTGTTGGTGGTGCGCTCCACAACCTCAATAACACAGAGCGCCATACCAAGGCGGAATGTGCAAAAATAAATAAGAAAAACAAACAAAAACCGACAACACAAAACCTTTTTCTTAATATTTAACTTAAAGCACAATAAAACCAGTCGTGGAGTGGGGGGAGCGAGCGGACCGGCGATGCGGGACGATGAGACGACGACGACGGTGGTGGTGGTGGGGTTTTGGCTGGGAAGAGGGGGGATGAGGGCGCCACAATGGAACAAAGGAGCTACACCCGAACAAGGAGAAGAAGCATAAGACTCCTTTTTGCAGAATAATGTTATAGCATAACGATGTCCGTACTACCGTACACGGTACGCAAATATATATGTATGTATATAGTGTGTATGTATGTATGTGCAACTTTGTATACGGTTCGTTCCATTTATTTCGATCTTGGGGTGTCTTGTTGTCTTTATCTTTTATCCTTTATTACAACGGTTTATTGTTGAGTTTTTCAACATGGCAGCATCAGGACTCGGGACATACCTATGCACAGTTCTTGTGGTACATAAGGAGCGCGTGTCGTCATGTATAGTATGTACGTGTGTACAGCCAAAGCTCGATATCGGCAAAAACCAAAACCTAAGAAGAAGAATGGCTCACTATCTTACCCCCTCCTACCGCCCACCCTACCCACCATCACCCTACTTCGTCCCTGTCTACCGCAGAGTGCGCCCTAGTATATACTCGTATACCCTACCCCACTCAGCACGACGGGCGGTGGGACTAGCTGTTTTCGTTGCCCGCATCAGGCTCACTGCCGAAGAAAGCTCTTTTTTCTTAGGGTATTCTCGGTGCTATTATTGTGCAGGGAGATATCAATCGGCACACGGCAGCGGGCCTAGAGCACGCAGGATAAAAAGAGAGAGGCAAACACAAAACACAGAAAGAGAAAACTTTCACACGCGCCACCATCCAATTTGCACACCTGTGTAACAGAATATGCCGTGTGCGGAAAGGTGTGCTCCAGATCCAGATCCGATCCGTCGGAGATAACGAAGTGAGAGCTTTAGTAGAAATTGTTTCTCTCCCATATGCGCTGGTTCTCCTCTCCGTCTCCGCTGTCCCTACGCCGTTCGTCGTCGTATAACGTTCGGCTTACTTTACGAGTATAGTGCTTAGCCGTAGTCTGTATAGTCTGCTCAGAATGCAGACTGCCGAGGTGCCCTTATGCTTGTTGATATATACACATTAGTAGGGTACCGTGTCCATGTATTGCTGTATCCTTTTTCCCGTATACCCTTGTATTGGTGCGGATTTACGTGCCCTCCAAATCCGTATATTCTTTTCGGCATCGTGGAACAATGCGGTGCCTATTAAAAAAATCCTCTTTGTTTCGTGTTACCCGATGCGGGCCTATAAGGAATAGAGTTGAGAACGCCGAGTACTGGCAAAGGAGGCCCCGTAGAGGGGCGGGGGAGAAGTGTATAGCGCTCAGGAACTGCTGGTTATGGTTACGGTATGCGGATATGCTAATGACGAAAGGGTAGATGACAGGATGAGTGAAAATTTAGCACGTGAGAAATTTTCTAAATCAATTTGCATATAACTTGCGGGCTTTTTCCGTCGACATGCGGTCGAGAAAAGGAGTCCTGACACACTTTTCCACATAGAAATATCCTTTTATATCTACGGGCTGAAAAAACCCCGGTGTTTTTTTTTTTATTTTAATTTAATCTCATCCTTTTTCATATACGTGTATTTAAGCAAATATGTGTATAGCGTACGCCAGTTTTAATCAGATTATTAACTGTAGGCCCTGATAGAGTCCCACGAGGACGAGAGATAATCCTTCCAATGCATCGCAGCAACACTAGCACGGCTGCGAATGGGGAATTTTATTAAAAAGGATCTCGTTTTGGTATGGAATACTAGGAAAGGTTTTGTTTTTTCGTTTTTTTTTTATAAATTATTTTTAAAGGACGAATGAAAACAAGAAATTTTTCCAAATTAGTTTGGCTGGACTGCGTGCTGCTGGTTCCACCTCGTGGTGGTTGTGCTAATGAAAATTTGGACTTATATTACATTTCTGGGATGCAATTAATTTTCCCTTTTTCCGGGAACTGCCAGGACCTTAGTGGTTTGCAGGCTGTAATTAAGTTTTTTTTCTCTGGAAGAAGAGCATTTGAACAGGAATTGAATGAGTGTAATTCAATTAAGTTGGGTTTCAGCAGACAATATCGAGAAATATTGGAGTGGAAAGTGTAATAATTTAGTTTTGTAAGGGTTTTTTTTGATGATGGGTAATGTGATTATTGTTCAGAGAATTCTTCATTTATTTATTAGGTCTGGGCGAAAAGTTCATGTCGATTCCCCAATAGATGGCGTTAAATGCAAATAAGTCACGAACCTACCGATCGCAGCGACACCATTTAACGATCGTTTGAAATGTGATAGTACGAGTATTACTTTGAGTGTATAAATATTGAAAATGGCAGTCCTTGGAAAATGGTTTGGTCACATAGGGGTCGTCCATTAATTACGTGAGGTGTTTAGAGGGGGGGGGGGGGCGGCGGGGTCGAGTCGAATCTTACCCAATCTCACGTGGAGAGAGGGTCTCGGCAAATATCACATAATTTTTTTTCCTCAAGAAACAGTGTAAAATTGCTAGAAAACTAGGTGAAATTAATAAAAACATGTTTCTCCACTAAAGGGCCCTACTCACTCACAGGCCCGCCGACGAGCCAAGTCGGCAGGTACGGCCCGATGAAGGACACATAATACTGTCTGACTGAGGGATGAGGACTTCAGGTATCCGCCTGTCAAACATTGGCGAAGACGACAGTTTAGTACACCAGGTTGTTAATTCCTAAGGCGACCACCATAGACCATTGCTTTATAGATGCATTACAGAAGACGTATAAGCTTAAGGACGTATAAGTATAGAGGCATGCGGAATTAAACTAAAGAGTTTTGGATTGCCGTTTAGAAATTTTAACGTTCGCCTCTCTTTACCGGGATGAACGAAAAAACTCGCACCAGCACTCAAAAGAAATTAATAGTGTAGGTGGACATCGACAATAACATGGTGCAGTTAGACCGAAGCTGCTTTTCTTGTATTTAAAACTTTCCACCCCCAAATTTACAGGAAACTTTCATGATTAGTCATGAATCTCGGATCACTTTCTCCAACGCTAGATTAAAGAAGAGGCAAGCTATTTGTTAGAACTCTAGCGACTAGTACGGTCTTAGACTTTTTTGTATTGTTCTAGTTGCAGCCTTATTTAGTTCTCAGCTTATAGGGAAGTTATTGTAATCGACCCGAAAATCTAAATCGTAATTTTCAACCTATTTTCATTTTTGAAGGTCCCAAAGCGTTGCAAGCATAAATTTGAGAAGAGGTATGTTTGTGTGTGTGTGGGTAGGTATGTGGCCATTTTTCCTGCACGATATCGCGCGAACCAAAAAAATCTTGACTTCGTTGAGGTGTCTTTCAAAGTGGATTAACGGAAATATGAACTGAAAAGATTTTCATGAAATGCCGTTTTTTGTTTGAACGACGTTCGTGTTTTTGGTGCATGCACGATTGAGGTGCCGATCGAAGAATATTAAAGAGGGCATGTTCCGAAAAAAATTTCATAACATTCGGTCGAGCCGCCTTTTTGTTTAAATTCTCATTTAAGCACCTTGAATTTTCTAATATCTACTAAACTCTTTGAAATGAAATCCGTTTTAAATGAAGTTACCTTTTCTGGATTCAGCAGAGTAATAGCTTCCCGACAAGTCATCACTTGTCAAAATCCGAGCGCCGGACAGGGTTTTATTTTTGGGTTGTGTTGGTGTAAGCTTAAATTTGAATTTTCGGTATCCGCGGCCATCCCATTTGGCCGCCATCTTGGAAAAGGTATGCAAATGATCTTTCCTCTATATCTCCACAACAGTACATCTCACAGAAAATTTGTAAACATTTTTTTATATTTAGAATTAAACTATCTACAATTTATTATAAAAGCTATTTTGTGGTAAATGAAATATTGAAGAAGTTAAAAGCCTTAGAACACCAAAATTAGCCACAATATTTTCTTTTAAAGGCTATAACTTTTTTCCATCAATTTTAAGAAAAAAAATAATAGCAAGGTTTTTTTAGAATGTTTCATAAGGAATTATTTTCATTCATTCTTTTTTTAATTTCATTCACTACGAAGGTTTTTACAGCGCCCCGAAGGTATCAACTGACTGATTTTCTGAGCTCCGAACTTTTTAAGCAGACATCGAACGCACTTATTGAAATGTTTTGTCGTGAAGGAATGGGCTGCGAATAGTGTGCGCTAAAATTTGTATCGTCAAATTATCGCAACACTAGGGATAAGATGTAGTCAGTACTAACAGTAGTATTTTAAGGTACATATATACAAATCTCATCTAATTTGCGAATATAGAGTATGTCTTTGATACAATGCGCTCCCATAATATCTTACCAATAAAGAGTGTACACTTCGAAAACATATTTGAATATATTATTAAATAAAAATGGGCGAATCCCACCTTTGCGATCTTACTTCTAACCAATTTGTTACGAAATATCTGTTAAAATACATGCTGTAATACCTTCTGCGCAATATTCGCTGTTCACGGCCCTAATAATGTAGGAAACTGTATTGTCTACAATTTTCACTGATACTATTTTTCTAATAAAAATTACTATTTAAGGGATATTTGTTAAAACCCTTTTAATTTATTTAATACTTTGGCCTCGAACAAAATTTTTAGTAACAAGCCCACTATAGTCTTTGCTACGCGGACTGTAAATCTATCTATCTATCTATGTGCCCCTTAATCCCTCGTGGGACATAGGGCGGAAACAGTTGCCCTCCAGCGGACTCTGTTTTGCGCGACAGCTCTTAGCTCTGACCAGGATCTCCCAGTAGTTGCGGCCTCTGCTAGTAGGGTTCTCCTCCACGTTGTTCTAGGTCTTCCAACTCGACGGGATCCTTGCGGGTTCCAGTCAAGGGCCTGTTTGGCTAGATTTTCGTTATCGCGTCGCAAGGTGTGGCCAACCCAATTCCATTTCCTTCGCCTGATTTGGTCGTCTATCCTTTCTTGGCCGGCACGGCGCCATAGCTCTTCATTTGAAATTCTATCTTGCCAGCGGATTTTTAGGATACGACGTAGGCATCTGTTTATGAAGACTTGTAGGCGCCCTGTGATGAATTGGGTGACTTTCCATGTTTCGCAACCGTATAAAAGTACTGCTTTAACGTTGGAGTTGAACAGCCGCAATTTGGTGTTGGTTGAGATCTCCGTTGATCTCCATATGCGGAACAAGCATGCATATGCGCTTCGTGCTTTATTTATTCTGGAACTGACGTCTTCTTCTGCACCACCATTTTCGGTAATAATACTACCGAGGTAGCAGAATTTATCTACCAGTTCCACGTCACGGTTATTCAGCGCAGTTCGTTCAAGTGTGTTTGCATTTATCCGCATTTCTTTGGTTTTATTCGGATTCAGCCTTAAGCCTGCTAGACTACTTTCTGTTGCCAAATTGTTTAACATGTTTTTTAGCTCCTGATGTCTGTGGGCCAGCAAACAGATATCATCTGCGTAGTCGAGGTCCTTAAGGCGATCTAGCAAACCCCACTGTATGCCGCCTGTTCTACTATCTAGAGCGCCAACAAGAATGTCATTTATTACTATAAGAAATAGTAATGGGGATAGTAAGCATCCTTGTCGTACTCCTGAACTCACCTCAAAGCTGTCGGATAATTTTCCGTTATGGAGAACTCTGCATTTGGAATTGTTGTATAGGGCTTTTATCAATTCTATTATCTTATCCGGCAGTTCACGTCGCCGTAATGCCTGCCATATAAAGCTCCTATTAACCGAGTCGAACGCTTTCTCATAATCTACGAAAGCAAGGTAAAGGGGGGATCGGAATTCAGTAGACTGTTCCACTATTATTCTTAAGGTGTTGATGTGATCTATACATGAACGGCCCTTCCTGAATCCGGCCTGCTGCCTTCTAAGCGTTTGATCTACTGCCTCTCTTATTCTTGATAGTATAGTGTGGGACAAGATTTTACCCACAGTAGATAATAGACAGATGCCTCTCCAGTTGTCGCATATTGTTAGATCCCCCTTTTTGGGTATTTTGACTATGATACCTTCCGTCCAATCCTCCGGAAAGGTACAGGTGTTCCATGCTAATTCGAGGATTGGCTAAAGCGTATCTGCTATGAGGCTTGAGTCGGCTTTCAACAATTCTGGCGGGATGCCATCTTTTCCAGCTGCTTTACCATTGGCCATCGCATGAACTGCGGTTACTATTTCCGTCTTGGATGGGGCCCGGGTGTTGATTCTTATCGGCTGTGCATTGTTGCTGTTTTCCTGAGGTTCCTGTGTGAGTGAGCCATTCAGGGCGGCGAAGAAATAATCTCTCCATCTTTGGAGCTGCTCCTCGTCGCTGCACAGCGGACTGTAAAAGTGCTATCCAAATACAATAATTACTTTCGGTAACGCGTCTATGAATAATGTGACGATCTTCAAAATGTCGGACACACATACTTAAACTTCCATTTAAAGTATACTTGTATTTCTTTATACGAGAGACAGAATGTAAGTAACCAAACGAAAAATGAAATTCTTCACGCCTGCAGATTCGTGTTTGAAACAAGTTAATACCATGTTTCCATCGCACTCGAAATCTTCCGATTTCGGCAAAAATGAGGACGAAATCTCGTTTGAAATCTCATGTTTTAGCATATAAAATGAAATCGCCTTTCGGAGGAGATTTCAATGAAATCTCGATCGAAATCTTGGTAATGACTATTCAGCCTATTCAGCAAGTGGGAAATTTTGGGGAAATTTCTCAGCTGTAAAAAATTTTGACAGTACGAATTTGTTATTTTTAAATTTTCTATCTTTAACGTTTAAAATGGAGCTTAAATGAATGTTTATATTTTTTCCTTATTTTATAGCCTATTCTTTCCAAATTCCTCAGTTTTGTTGATATAATTAGGTTTTTAAAATTTGATGTGCAAGTTTGTTATGACAAGCGAAAACTGCCTGGTGCGATGGAAACACATTTGGATTTCGCCAAATCGTTTTATCAAAACCTGCGGATTTCGAGTGCGATGGAAACATGGTATAACAAACGAACAACTTAATTCTTATATTTTAAACTTAATCGTGTAGTGTTTGCGACGGCATAAAATAACATTAAAATTAAATTTAATTAACTAAAGCATTTGGTGTTGAAAATTCGCATTTTGAAAAATTTTGAATTTTAATACAAGGATCAACTCAAGGTTAAAACCGATTTGCAGAATTTGTAACTAAAAACTAGACTTACAGATGGGGAGGGGTGTAGCTATATAAACTCATTTAAGCCATATAGTCGTACATATATAAAGTGTGTCCCGAATTGATTAAATTTGGATTACTGGGAATATAGCATCTAAAAAAATTTACGAGACTGGGTCGATTTATCAGTTCAATAAAAAAAATTACGGCTACCAGCCGGAAGTTAGATTAGTCCGTTCAGCTCACTCCCCTGCAACTCTCTTTTTAGAGCACACTACGATATAGAGTTAGTTTTTCAATATAACAACTCGATTGTGGAATAATCTTCTTCCATTCTTCACATCAAGCTTACTATTACTACTGGGAATTGCACCATGACCTGAACTATGAAACAAAGAACAGAATGTTATAGGTAGCTTTAATAAGGCATCCTGCCGGCTTAACTGGTTAATAATAGGGTACCAAATTTCCGCTTAGGTGGGGTCTTCATCTAGCAGTCGGTGCACCTCCTTGTTCATCTGGTAGTCAAGTAATGTTGGCGTCACAGCCTTTGTTGGCTGGTTAGAGTGATTCCCTTGTTTCAGGAGGCATAACACTCTAACAAGACTGTCTCCCGCTAGCCCTGGCGGTTGTGACTCAACCGGCTGTTAAAAAATGGATGTACTCATATAACACCCAGTAGTGCAAACGCGAGTCTCACTGCCTTCTCGTTATGCATCCACCAGACTACCGTTAATCTTTTCTATTCTTTTTCTATTTTCAGGTCAATCTTACTACTGGACATTGCACCATGAGTTGAACGACATGAAGGTCTAATGATACAAAGGGTGATTCCTGAGCAAATGAAATCTTTTTTCGTAAAGAAGTTTTGTGGAGGTGGATAAACATGCCTTAGGAAAAATCCGAGAAAAATCTTTTTGCGTCTGTAACAAACATCTTCGAATATTTTGGTGCACTTGGGTCAAAGCGAAAAGTTTTTCTGAAAATTTGCTGAATTTAAACGAGGAAACATATTGAGAATGATTTTCATAGATGAAAATGAAGTTTCGTGAACACTTTTTCTCGATTTGTTGTGAAAGTCATTTGCTGAAATTGCGCCCCCGTCCAATTGCGCTCGATGCAAATGCACCATTTGGACCTATGAAAGCGTCGCCCCGAGCTATGACAACATAGAAATTTAGGTGAGACGATTTGGAAATGTTATAACTGGTCAACAAGAATTAAGATGGGCTGGTAAAAAGTTCACGCCGAACTAGTGGTTCCTTCGCGACTTTAAGTGTAAGATACAGTTTTCATAATATAGGCTTTTACGAACCACTAAGAGTGAAATGGACTTGTGATGTAAGAGTTTATACAAACAAGTAATTATGATAAAGAAACGAAGAACGCCCCATTGAGCGACAATTGAGAAGTTGTAATTTAATAAACCTCCCTCAAGAATCAGGTCAGCTACAAGGACATGCGATTTCACCAATGCTTTTTAATATTACTTGAGAAATAAGTAGGTACTAAATGAATAATATAGCATGTTCACAAGTATCATTTAAATACTAGTTTTCGCAGATGACATAATAATCATTGAACAGAAAACATAAAAGACACTTTATCAAGAAAGCAACAAATCTTAACAATATTTAATCTAAGAGTAAATGACTCGAAAACAAAGTATACACGATTACATCAAAAAGAAACTATTAACTATGAAGCATCAGTAGTCGATCACAGAATGGTAATTGTTGATAACTTTACGTTTTTAAAGATAATGCTTAGCGCAAAAAATAAGATAAAGGGCGAAATTCATAGGGGCATCGTAGGTGCAAATGAAGGTTATGTAATTTACACCAGGCCCAATTCTGAAGAATGTGATAGTAAACAGTTTTATCTACGGGTCTAATCTTAGACATTAACTAAGCAAAGATATAATCAATTCAAAATCTTCGAAAAACGAACCTGCAAGAATAATAATTGGGTCTAACATGCAAGGATAAACCAAAAAGAATAACGCAATAGAATGAATGATGAGCTGAAGAAATGTATGACGAAATAAATATAAAGTAAAATGTTCGTGGCGTTTTCCGACAGATGGCGTCATTTGCAAAATAATTTTTCGCAGCCAAAAAAACCACCGCCACTAGCTTTGTACTTTTACTCCACATGGGATGCCATTTTGCGTTTTCTTACTTTCTCGGGATCGAAAAAAACGAAACTAAAAATTCCAGTATTAATAAAATAAGAATATATGTAGGTAAAGAGCGCTCCACGCTTTTTTACACATACATAAGTAAGTGGCTGCAGCAATAAAACTTTACATTCAAAATTATTTTTTACTTTTCGGCTCATTTTAAAGTAAAAGGGTATATTTTAGTTTTTTTTTAAACTATTTGTTTTTCCCCAAAAATCGTGAAACGGTATCTCCGCAAGCTTTGTAGCCCCGATGCATCGTATGCCCGTCCACCCGTATATAGTGCGAATAGCGCCGCTCATATAATTAGGGAGTCTAATTTATGATTATTTTCTGCATATGGGTATGCGGTGAAAAAAGTTTGGAGGCCACTGCCCTAGGTTACTGAGGCTTGGAGTTGTATTCGAAGCAGGTCCGATTGTATAACTTTCAGATAATAGCCTAAAGCCCATGGCTGGCTAAAGGGGGAATTTGCTTCAGTTAAAACTCCAAAAAATTTCAAGCGGTCAGAGTGCGACAAGGATTGTAACACTATTTAAGAAAAAGGTTTTGTTATGTGAAAGTCTAAGCTCAATTGTTTAGTCTGCACTACACTACTCCCGAAGTTGATCGAAGTTGGTCGAAGTCGAATGTGTAGAGAGGCACGTCGAATTATTTTGCGCAACTTTAATTCGGCTCGGGCGAGTCCGCATCTTCGGCAGTTTCTGAGCCCGATACAAAGAACTCGAGGTGTGTGAGGTGTCGGGCGACCGAGCTCCTCGCGAGGTTGCATGAGTGGTGTAGTCACGTACTTCGGACTTCCATGAGCTTCGAGAAATACTTCGCCGAAGAAACTTCGCGAGTAGTGCAGGCTTAACCCTTTGGGCTATCGTGACAGAGTAGTAGGTCATACTCGTCATACAACAATACTTATTAGTAAGCTTGATTTGAAGGAAAAAGTAAAGAACCTGGTAGGTTAATAAGAGTCTGCAGAATGCTGAAGGAGGAATTGATGAACCTTGCGTTTAAACCCTGGGTGTCGTTGGAGGTCACAAAAGGCGAAGAAATTTGGCCGAATGTAATAAAAATCAAAACAAAAAATTTTTGTAACAGGGCTTCGAATTAGCAAAGTCGATATCCTCTAAGCAGTCAGCTGAGCCAGAATTGTGACCGACCGTTGTTATTAATGAGAGACAGGCTTACCAAATTTTACAAAACATTGCAATTATCTCGAGTTAGCAATCCCCAAATCAAATAATGTCATATCCCCAATATATTTATGACGTCTCATAGTCGATTTAAATATCTTAAAATATAGCGAATTTCATTCTTTCTGTATTTTCCACTTCTTATACTGTTCTCAATTTTTTTAAAACAATATTAAATTTCTCCGAAATAAATCCTAATAGCATAAATACTATATTAAGTGTGGCGCATACCACCAAAGCAAAGATTATCGCCACCCGTCTGCAATATCTTTTTGTACTGTACCTAATTCTACTCGCATCCTTTTCACCACAAGGTGCAAACGTCATAGTAGTATAACAAGTAAAAAAAAAGGATACACCAAACCCCCTCCACCTTTCCACCCTTCTTAAAAATTAAACCCAACAAAAACAAAAGCAATAAATTTAAAAAAAAAACATAATAATAAAGGAGAGAAATTATCATATACACACACACATACGTATATCTGCAATGAAAATATAATAATCACCTTTCATTTTTTTTTGGTATCCTTAAATTCCTTCATATTATTATTTTTTTTTTTTCATCCCAATTATTTCATTTTTTTTGTGTGTGATATATATTTATATATACAAAATTATTTTTTGTGTGTTTGCTAGTGTGTTTAAGGAGAGCACACAGGAAACAAATCAAAAAAAAAAATAAAGAAAAAAATTTAGGAGTTACTGCAACCGAATGTGAGGCAAAACCATACAGAAGGATATGCGCAAGGGCTGGCTATTTGGCGCAGCTATACACGAGAATATTGTTCATATAATATGCAGGTCAAGCACACACAATATATTTATTTATATATATATGTTTGGATGTGTGTGTATTCACCACGTATATCCTTTTTCTCTTAATCTTGTTTCTTTTTTTTTGTTATTATTGTTGTTGTTGAGGATACGTTTTATATGTGAGTGTGTGTGTTTGTGTGTATAAAAGCGATTTTTTTCGGTTGGTTTTTGTGCTGGCAAAAATTTTGTCTGCACAATATGGTTTCGCAAAAAAAGGATATAAATGTGGCTTTTGGGGGGTGTCGGGTGCAATTTTTTTTTTAATTTAATTTTAAAATAGCGAGAAAGTTTAATATTAAAATTATTTTTTAGTTTTTTAAAAAGGATTTTTTATTTGTTGTAAAAAAAATTAAAAAAAAAACAGGACTTACCTTATTCCCTTATTATATTCTGTTGTTATTATTTTTTCTTTCTTTTTAAAGTTGTCCTCTATCAATAATTTGGATGTTTATAAGTGTGAGTGTTTAGTACAATATATACATATATAAATATAAGTATATATATGTTACAAATATTTTGCGAATAAATTCACCTACATATACACAGATTGATCCTGTCCACCACACTGCGTTGAATCCCTATTTGAAAAAAAAATAGTGTTGCCCTATGCAAAGGATATTTTAATACCTATACTAACATAAGTGTTTGTATTTACTAATATTTTTACATCAACTTCTTCTCTGTTTTTTTTTTTGCAATATTTTCAATAAAGGTTCTCCAAAAAAAAAATGAAAATTTTTTTTCTCGTCTTCAAGTTTTATGCTATATTTTTTTTTTGGTTTGTGTGTATATTATATCGAAGAAGAAGAAGATAGAAGAGAGCAAGTGAAGATAGAAAAAAGGATATAATAATTTTTTTCTTGTATAATATAATCTAGGAAACAAATTTTTTCATAACTCCGTTTTTTAACGACATAAAAAAAAAATCCTTTGGGGTCTGCTTACTTTGGCTAGAAGCACTCTTTTATCACCTTTGCACACACAACACTAAGAAGTTATCACATAAAGGATATATCAAAAAAAATATAGACGAATTTTTTTTCGTTTGTTTAAAAGGATATTTTTTTTTCTTTATTATATTTTTTATATTATTTTTATTTTTTTTGTATTTTTACTTAAAATTAAAGTTAAAAACCAAAGTTTGGCAAACACTGTAACGTTATGACACTGCGGTAGATTTTTATTGAAGTTTTTTTTGTTATATTTAAAAAAAATCACTTTCAAAAGTGTCCTTTTATTTTTTTTTATTTATTTATTTATTTTAATTTTTTTTTTAATTTTTAAGTTTATGTTTAAAACAGGAAAAATTACTTTAAAAAAAAATTTTTCGTTATAAAACTTTTTTTTTTGTATGTGATTTTGCAGTTGAGCCGGATTGTTCAAATATAATTCTTTTCTCTGTATATATATAATACTATGTATATATATTTATTTATTTATTTTTTTCTTCATTTAATCTATCATCGACTGACTTCGCAGCAATCTTCACCTTTATGGTGGACTTCTTGGACTGAACTATTTGTTAGAGATCCTTGGTGAGAGCAAGAGAGTTGAGTAGAGGATATACTTCTTGTTGTTGTTGTTTTTTTTTATTTTATTTTTTTTTTTAGATACACCAAAAAAATGAAAATTCCAACATAAGAAAAGGCATCCAGCGGGAAAACTTTTTCCAGATTAAATGTCAGCCCAAGATACGTACACAGAATGGACTGGAGCTTTAGGGATCCGGAAAACTGTACTTTATAAAGAAACAGAAATAAAACGACCAATTGCTGCTACAAACTGCGCATGTATCCGGCATAATGATGAGATATCCATTCGGTTAACAAAGGATAAAAATATATACATATATACTCATATATATATACAAATATATTGGGGTAAAAGTTGGGGAAAAATTGAAAAGTTTTGTGACGTCAATGAAAAATGAACTAATCTAGGACATACGTTTCTCAAACTTTAACTTGGAATAGTAGCGCCATCTCTTTCTCAACTCAACACAATTCACATACCAAAAAATAAAAAAAAAAATAAAAAAAAAAAATAAAAAAAAATATATATCCATCCCCATACCCAGGGATGCCGCACAACAAAAAAAATACACGATACCTGTGTACGCATATACTAAACACCCTGTTATCCTTTATCTGCTCCTGTATACCCTTAAGAACTCTTTCGTCCTCAAGTGGTCCACTTGCTCCTCATTATATTTAATTAAATGTGCCTCTCCCCCCTCTTATTATTTTTCGGGTGGTTGAAAGGGGGATTATTCTTGTTTTTTTTTTCTTTCTTATACTAAATTCCCACACACTCCGCATCGCCATCTATCGACGCAAAAATACAAAAAAAAAAATAAGAAAAATTTTTCTGTCATGCCGCATACAAGGAGTCACTTTCAAAAAGGCTCATGATGAGTTTTTATAAGGACACTTCATGGAAGCTGTTTCCCCATTTTTTTTTTCATTTCATTTCATTGATTGCCATATACTATACGTAAAAGGCCTCTGGTTCCTGGATGGGGTGTGTGTATATCCTCAGGATATGTTCTCCTGCATATGCATCTGCATACGGATCCCCCGGCAGCACTGGAGAAATGTCAGAAGGAATTAGGTGAGAGTCAGTCAGAGTATAGAGTATGTCCTACGTCAGAATATTATAAGGAATGAAGAAGGATACCCCGAATATGGAGCGCGGCACTCAGCACAGTTTATTGTAGAGTTGACTATATTAACATATTTACTATATATACATACATATACACATCCACAGCAACATATGAAGAAAAGGTTAAGTAGGCCAGAGATACCAGGCCCCACACACCCGGCCGTCCGTCGTGCATGAAGAGTGGCGCGCTGAAAGTTTTGCGATATTGAAATTTTCATAACTTTTTTTTTGTTGCCTCTCATTTTCGTACGTTTTTTTTTCGTCGTCGGGCATCCTGTGTGTGAAAAATAACAATTTGTTACTGAAGGGGTTGACAGGAGCTTTAGTAAAAAATTTATTCCGATTTGATTCGGTATTTTTTGGTAGCTTTATTGTACAGGATGAAAATTACAGTGGCATACAGAATTTTATGAGTGGAAATGTCGGGTAAAAGTTTTTAACCATTAAAGGATATTAACTTAACAAATTATTTTAATTATGTTTTCAGTAGAAGGAAAGTCCGTTAGATTCTTACAAATCGAAGAAACTTATCAGCTTAACCTCTCTTCTTTTGAAAACGATGGAAAGGCTGCTGGACCTTCATATTAGGATACCACATGGAGCTCTCTCTTCCTCTACATAGCTCTCACTTCGCTTACACAAAAAGCAGATCAAGAAAGGTTGCCTACCACCCACTCTCTAAAGGTTCTCCACCCTTAGTAAACTGGCTTAGGTGCAGTGCTGGCGGATCATGCTAGGCTAGACTTGGTAGTCAGAGACGACAGGTCATTAAAAAGAAAGGAGGTAGGTCACTTCATTGTGATTCGGAAGATGGGTCGAAGATGTACTGAACAACATCAGAAGTTCCGCAGGGCTTCAAGAGGGCGAACGGCTAACAAAGAGCTCGGAAGGTGGTGGCACCCGATTTGTCACTTCTGTCAAAACCCGAGAAGAATCACTGGAGATGAGCACCTAGCAGTCCTGTTAGCAAGTCCTAATCCCTGCTCCCTGGGAAACTTCTTCGGAAGGAGCTAACGGGATGGCGAGCTCTCTGCGCCACAAAACAGAGTTTTAAGTCGATTGGGCTGGGGTTAGCAATCCGCTCCCATAAAAAATACCATTGCTACGAATCGGCAAACAATGCCACGGAACCGGGTGGACAACACGACGACGACTTTTGCCTTTCTAACCAGGACACTAATCGGATCATGGAATGCGAGAACACTGCTTGTTGAAGGACGGCTGGATGAAGTCCTCAACGAGATGAATCGATATAAAATCAAGATCATGGGACTTAGATGGCGCGACATATCTGCCCAAACGATGAGTTCTTATATTCTGGGAGAAACGAAACTGAAAGCATGGGGTGGAGTCAGGAGCAGGAATGGTGTTGGCGTAATACTCATCAAGTAAGCCAGGTCCAGCCTCAGTAGCTGGACACCAGTTTCTGAGAAGATTATTACCGTGCGCCCGCGTGCCAGACTAAGAAGTAGTAGGTTAGTCCAATGTTACGCTCCAACTGAAGAAGCAGACGACAACATCAAGGACGAGTGTGATTTTTTGCTCTATTACAAGAGGAGACATCATTTTATCGCCCGATGGTAGAACGAGAAACCAGATAGATCACGTGGCCATCAGCCGTATATGGAGAACTAGAGGATGTCAGGAGCTTTAGAGGAGCAAACAGTGGAAGTGACCACCATTTGATAGTAGGAACTATTCGCCTCAAAATCGCCGCAATCAGAAACGTCCAACGTTGCCGGACAAAATAATAGAATTGATAAAAGCTCTATACAACAATTGCAAATGCAGAATCCTTCACAATGGAGATTGCCTACTTTCGCCATTACTATTTCTTAAAGTAATATACGACATACTTGCCACGCTCTAGATAGTAGAACGGGTGGCATACAATGGGGTTTTCTAGAAGGATCTGTTTGCTGGACCTCAAAACAAGACGATAGACGATCAAATCCGGCGAAGGAAATGAAATTGGATTGGCCACATCTTGCAACGCGAAAACAAAAATCTAGCCAAACAGGCCCTTGAATGGAGACCCAGAACAACTCTATTAGCTCAGGCCGCAACAACTGGACGATCCTAAACGGAGCTGGCAGCTGTCGCACAAAACAGAGTCCGCTGTAGGGCAGCTGTTTCCGCCCTATATATCATGAGGGATTAAAGGGGAATAAGAAGAAGAATATTCTGTTGGTCTGACGCTAGCTGAGTAAAAAACTAAAGCTCTGCTGATCAGCAAATGAAGAGAGCCAATGTCCATAAGGTTGAAGGTATGCGAATAGATCATTCACTTGCAGCCCATTTTAATCTACCATGTGTGACGATGCGGCGTGCGCGATCGGGGAAGGTCCCCTTAGGCACACTGATGAAGGAATGGCACGTCTCTATGATCCAGAATGTGTGTGTGGCATTGTGGCAGTACCGGAATGGCAAGGGATGTTGGACGAGTCTGTTAAGGGCCACTGGGGCGGCTTATCAATCAATCCAATTTCTGATCTGCAGCCACCCGATTCAAGCAGCTGGTAGTCTGCGAGGTCTTGAGTCTATAAGAAGAGTATTTCGGAGTGCAAAAGATGTATAGACACAATAGAATACTGCGCTCTCTCCGCGGTCAATCATGAGTCTACCTGTGAAAATGTACACGCTCGTATCTACCGTTCTCCCATCAATAAGCGATCCATTACTTATGTTCTATGTTATCCCTCGATCACTGCCATTTTTAGGATCGCTCCCACAAGCATCATAAGCTTTCTTAGCCCCCAAGTGATCCAGTCTTCATGTCGAATGCCAAACAGGGTCTTATTTATTCTTGTGTAATAAAAGCCAAAACACTTATAAAACATATTTTTTTATTTATTTGTACAAAAACAACCACATCAACTTAAAACTACTGAGATTTCTAACACAACTAATTTTCCTACGGATTACACACCGCAGGCTCACCAGGATTCGTGATCATTTTAATAATATCCCACAAGCTATATTCACTCAAAATATCATCCACCATTGGAACAGCAATATCGTGAATTTCCTTGCTGATCTCCTCCTGATGAGTTTCAACAAAATCCATTAAGAACTTTTCAAGAAATCTATTCGCAAACTCATTTGCCAGTCCTTCGCCGGCGAGTCCTGTAATGTCAGAATGGACATTGCCCAACGAAACGACTACGTGGAACGAGCCAATTTGTACGCCGCTGAGTTTAATCTTCAGTTGAATGTTTCCCTTGATTCTGAGATCTTCAACGCTGAAATCCAAATCTCCGGCTGCAACGATTTGCGCTGTTTCGTTGAGGTATGCATCAAGGGCATATTCTCCAAGGGCGTGGATCTTGTTGAAGTTTATATCGAAATCTACTGTTGCTTTTGTTAAGCCGACGCTGAGATCGGTTTTAAGGACATCGTAGTCGTCGAGACCGGTTAAGATGAAATCTTTCAATTCGCCATTTGTTCTGGAAATTGATTAGAAAAACAATTTTAGTATAATTTTAGTATTTTTTAAAAAGAATGGCTAAGGCATAAGAAATATATGTATGTAGGCTTGCGCCATGGCAAAATCAATAAAAAAGAAGAAGATAAGAAGAAGAAAGTGTCAGATAGATGAGCATCGTTACGAGAATTTTAGATTAAATTAAAAATAAAATATTTTATCACTTTTTACTGAAATATTATTATCAGTGATTAGTTGTAGTGCTTTATTCAGTAAAATAGAAGAGTGAAATCAGTGATTAGTGACAATATATTGTTTTTTTTATCACTTTTTACTGCACATGGATGGCAACTTCCAGGCCTCTAGTTGAGATGGTCTTGTGCTAGCAGATGAGCTTGGCAATGTCATAGTTAATAAAGCTTGGTAGTATGGATAAGAGTAGTTAGAGTAGAGTAGAGTAGATTTTGGGGTGATGGCGAAGGGAGAATATGTATCTTCTAAAAATTACCAGCGGTTATTATCCGGCATTTTGAAAAATGTGGTCAATGATAGGCCTAGGATCTAAGGGGTACATTTTATTAGACTTAACACACTTCATACTTCGTTTTAGATGCATTGCTCTTGCGACCCCAATCAAGAATGGGTTCGATGTCTATTTTTATCATTTTGGACCTCAGTTTATGATGATCAGGAAGAAGAAGAATCGGTGGCCCGAGAGAGGCGCATCAATTTCTCAGAAGTACCACCTTGGGTAAGATAGGGATCATGGAAGTTTGCAATGTTAATAACATTGGTCCCATCCTAGTCGTTTAGCCAATTTGCATTGTAAACGATGAAATCTCCAGTAAGAAGGATTCTACACTCCTAGGTTAGGTTAGGTTAGATATGGCTGAGCTGCTGCTGCACAGCCCAAACACTTAGGCCAACGGGATAGGCTCATTGTGATGCCATAATGATTCCACTTTAACCCGATATGCCTCGTCGTTTCTCGCTAAACTATCTCGAGGACGTAATGAATCTTCTTAGTTGCAGGATCCCAAACTTCGGGGTTTACACAAGCTTACTTAGGAAGGGTTCACCAAAAGTGATAAGTCTCCTTCTGCTTAGGGCTGGGCAGTGATAGAACTAACGGGCCGCATGCGTCCCTATCAGAGGAGTGTCCGGTCAGCACTCCCACTGTTACTGAGAGGTCTCGTCTACCGAGGGTCAACAGGTGGACGATCTAAGGCGGACCAAGTCAATTTGGCCAAGGTGCATTTGTTAAGATTTATCCAATGCTTCTCTGCTAGTTGCATTGTGTGCTGTTTGTAACGAAGTTTAAAAGTGGTCCAAGGCATACAACCGTTTCCTTTCCAGGAAGGAGAGTGGCGGTCGTGCCTTTCCTAGCCAGTTTGTTAGCTATACAGTTTCCCTTTATATTTCGGTGACCGGGCACCCATATGAGGAGGAACCTGAACTGCTGAGCCATTTCGTTAAGAAATCTGCGGCCTTCAGAGATAGTTCTGGAGTTGTTAGTGCAAGAGCGCAGGGCCTTCAGAGCCGGCTGACTATCTGAGAAGATGTAGACAGGTTTCTGTCGCCTTGCTGGTTGACTTGCAAATCAGCCTCATGTGTGGCTAAAACCTCCGCTTGGTATACACTGCAGTCGGAAGGAGACTTCAATCCAAAGTTCCGGTGAGAAGACTCCTCCTCCCACCGACTCTCGAACTTAGATCCATCAGTGAAGAAGTTAATGGCATCCTGAATACATAAAGTAGTATTTGGACAATCGCTGTATAGATCTACAGTACTATGTTAGGGGAGAAGCCCCATTTCTTCTCTATGGATTTCTTGCAAGCGAAAAGCAAGCACTATGTTCGCTTTCCTAATGCGCTCCTCTGTGTTTTCATACTATAGGAGCTTCTTGTCCAGGGTTACTCCCAGATATTTGGCACTGTTGCTAAATTTGAGCCTAACATTGTTAAGCCGAGGAGGAGTTAGGGGTGGGGTTTTAAACCTCCTCGTGAAGAGGACTAATTCTGTTTTTTTAGGTTAACGCTGAGCTCCACACTCCCAATAATAGAGTAAAAGTTCGGAGATACGTTTAGAAATATCCTCAAATGCTAAAGACGAGGCTTCATTACTAACCCCAAGATGGTTAAATTCAGAAGGTATGCTGTTGTTCTCCTTCTAGAAGCTACGCCGCCGCTTCTTATATACATATATGATTATTATGACAACTCTCCTTATGTAAAAGTGAAATTGTGCACTAAGGTGTACCCAGACACCCGATATTGATCTAATTCAGCTTGGACATAAACCTACAAAAAGTTCAATCACCACAAATCTTTCGGAACGAAAATTATAAAAAACAATATTTGGGCCTGAATCAACCTGATGAACGAGAGATTTTAATAGGCCAAATCCTATAAGGACTGAGTCAATAGCACGAATGGAGGAGCAGGTGCTCGCTTTAGTCAGCAGATCCACTTATAGAATATCATTTTTTTTTAAACTGTCGTGATCATTTTTAAAGATATAAAAATTAATCAATTTCGAAATAGACACTAAAGTGGCACGGTTTTGATCAAATGCGATGTGGAAAAGTGAGACCACTAGAAGATAACGACAGCAGCTTTCTCGTCGACTCACCAACATGCTTTCTTGTACACTTATTTTTATACAACAAAATAGTACCTACTAATAGTAAAATATTTAACTTACGATATCCAAGATTCCTGAAGGTTAAACTCCTCGTGCTCAATTTTTAACGGTGCCAATGGCGGAACACCTTGTTCAGGAAAGCCGCACGGCAGCTGCTTCTTAATATTTTCTAAGTACTCCTTAAGAGAATCTGATAATCCTCGTGCTGTAATGTTGTAAAATAGACAATTAAAAAATAATTCTAAGAGATTTTAGTTAATATAAGGCAACGAACCCTGCATAAACTCCTCAATTGCTGCTCCATCACTGAAACTGGCAAAAACTGCCAAAACCACTAGACAAGAAATCATACTTTTTAGGTGCAACTTGACCACTCGAACTGAATTCAACCATCCCGGAATATTCACATTTTATACTTTCATCCTTATCAAAAAATTAAACAAAATTAAAAAATTCGTTGTTGGGGGTTGGTGAAACAAAAAAAACATATTGTGGATGTTATTTTCGTCGCGCGAAATATTTATGAAAATTTCGCGTCTATCTGCGCAGATAATCGCCACCGACAAAAGCACTTATTTTTGATATATGGCAGCGAGCATGGTTCAGGAGAGATTTGGATAACAGAAAAACCGCACTTTTCATTTAATTACTGGCGATTAAGAGATTTGCAGATAGGCAAATAATGCTTAATAAAATTCGGGTGATAACAGAACGTGTGACGTGTTAACACTTTTTAGTAATTAAAAATTCGCTGCTGATACTTATCGATAGGTCTATAAATCATTTTTCCTTTCTTTTTGATATATAAGGCTACGATGTTGCAACTGGTGCGATGTTGACAGATTAACGTGGATTATAAGTGGTAAAAATAATGTGGAACCCCCCCCCCCAATCTTCCAAATTGTTATAATATTTTGCAGGTGCGAATGTGCTTAAGAGTGTCTCTAGTGCTATTTTAAGTGTCATTAGTAATGAGGTATTAGGTCATCCATTCGTCACTTCATTCATTTCTAAAATAGAGATATATAAAACTAATCGTAATCTAAAATATCCATTGTCCATTATTTTCTACAATGCTTTTCCATCTATCTGGTAGAGTTTGGACGGCAGGAGGCTGAAAAATTTGAGTATGAGTAGCTAGATATTGCGGTGGCGTCGAAATCTTTATATTTTGACGTGACAACGTCTATTAAAACGATGAACGCCGGCTGCATGCACGAAAAATGATGACTCATTGTCCCGTTATGTCCCGTTATGTCCCGTTATGTCCCGTTATCTCCCGAAGTAATTTTAAAAAATTGATCGTAGTAATCTTAAAAATTTGATTAAAATTGTCAATATTAATTAGATTAAATTATTGTCAAATTGTCAACAATAAGCAAAGCAAGCCAAACACTCTGTCTCCTAACTGGGTGCCGGTGTATAAGAAAATAGTGAACATTACACTGACGAAAACCGTGAAATGCAAACGAAAACAGTTTCCTTGCGTTCCTGCTTGTGCTATTACCATTCACAAGTCGCAAGGTGGGACGTTTACTGTTATTATCTATAATATAAAAATAAGTCGGGTTTTCCTTCCAGACGCTATAATTAGAGAACGCACGATCCGATTTCCATGGTTTTGCATTCGTTGGAAAGGTCTCGGGCTCCGTGAGGTTTATAGCAAAAAAATTTCAAAAGCAGGCGCTTGGTCCATAGCAGCCATCTCAAGAGGGCGGATTACCATTTTCTTTACAACCCCTCGACATGGATATCAAATGAAAGGTTATGGTAAGTAGAACACCAAAAGCAATATAGTATACTCAATATATCGTTTGGTCCATGGCAGTCATCACAAGAGAGCAGATGACCATTTTCTTCACAACCCATTCGAAATGGGTATCCAATGAAAGAGTATGATAAGTAGAACAATATAAGCAATATAGTATACTCAATATGTCGCTTGGTCCATAGCGGCCACCTCAAGAATGCGGATTACCATTTTCTTCACAACACCTTCGACATGGATATCGAATGAAAGAGTATGATAAGTAGAACACCATAGGCAATAAAGTATACTCAATATATCGTTTGGTCCATGGCGATCATCTCAAGCGGGCGGATTACCATTTTCTTAACAACCCCTTCGAGATGGGTATCAAATGAGAGAGTATGATAAGTAGAAAACATAAGCAATATAGTATACTCAATATATATCGTTTGCGGCCATCTCCAGAGGTTGGATTACCGATATTTTCACACCTCTCGATATGGATTTCAAATGAAAGGGTATGATAAGTAGAACACCATAAGCAATATAGTATACTCAATATATCGTTTGGTCCATGGCGGTCATCTCAAGAGGGAGGATGATCATTTTCTTCACTCCCCCCTCGACATTGGTATCAAATGAAAGGGCATTATAAGAAGAATGCCATAGACCATGTCTTTAGATTCATGGCGGCCATCTCAAGAGGGCGGATTGCGATTTTCTTCACAACACCCGAGACATGGGTATCAAATGAAAGGCTATGAAAAGTAGAACACCATAAGCAATATAGTATACTCAATTTATAATTTGGTCCATGGCGGCCATCTCAAAAGGGCGGTTTACCATTTTCTTCACAACTCCTTCTAGATGGGTATCAAATGAGAGAGTATGATAAGTAGAACACCATATGCAATATAGTATACTCAATATATCGTTTGGTCCATAGCGGCCATCTCAAGAGTGCGGATTAATATTTTCTTCACAACCCCTTCGACATGGGTATCAAATGAAAGAGTATGATAAGTAGAACACCATAGGCAATATAGTATACTCAATATATCATTTGGTCCATGGCGGTCATCTCCCGAAATCAATTTTCCCAGATTTGTTCTTTTTTCACTATAGCTTTTTCCTATCGCAGACTGTGTCCTCATAATCTTATTTTATTGAAAGGCGTTGCAACGCACGCGGGTTTTTGCTAGTTTAATATAAATGATTCAAGTTTATTCATAAAAGTATGCAATCATTTCATCAATGTTTTCTCATGACGTTGTCACGTTAAACTATCGTCCGTAAACCCTCTTTACAGACAACAAATTTTTTTAGGAGCGTAATTTTATCATGCGGTCCCCCAACTAAGTACTAATCATGTCCAATGCTGCTGGACCTCCGCAATGCTTAATGACAACTTTCACATTTACCTGAAATATGAAGCAAGTCAACAACAAAAACCAAAGCTTTAGCTAAGCTTAAGCTCTCCGGCAGACGTTGGGATTGCGCCATTCCCGTTTGCAATGATGTTTGCCTTATGAGAAACTGATATGGCAATGGCATACCTCACTTCAGTATCGCTGATATATTTTGTGTGGTGCTCATGAGGAATCTAAGGGGAAAGCCTTCTTTCGGCATGCTCCGTCATAAGGTCATATTTGTGTGTACTGTTTTGTGTTTCATCGTCTCTACCGTACTAGCTGACTCGCTCGGGTCTAAACTCGCCGGCTCTTAGCTTGTAAACTCGCTTAATGTAATCGAGCCTTAATTATTTGGTAAAAATTGAAAGAGCTAGGATGATTATCGAGGAAGGTTTTTTGATAAGATAATGAGGATACTTAGATTCTTCTTCTTCTTTAACGGCTCTACAACCGGGATCTGGTCTTGACCTCTCGCACCTGTTGTTTCCACCGGTCCCAATTCTGAGCCGATGTCATCCAGTTTGGCATCCCTAAGCTCTGAGCGTCCTGGTCTACCCCATACTTCCAGCGGAGGTTAGGTCTCCCTCGCTGTCGTACCCCATAGGTCTTACCGCAGAAAACTTTCCGAGCAGCCTCACCTTCACTCATACGAGCTAGATGCCCTGCCCACCGGAGCCTATCGAGCTTTATTTTCTTTACAACATCTATATCGCGATAGCGCTCGTAGATCGGTAAGAAATTTGAGTGCTTTTTCCTGGCACCCACGTTTTAGATGCATATGTGAGTACCGGTGGGGGGCAAAACCGTACCGTCACCTCCTCGCTGGTGCCTCCTGGATAACCAACCGACGACGGACGTACCCAGTGCCCGGGGGTATAGCTGGGCCACCCTATCCGATGGGGTATAATTCACGGATCCGGTCCTCCTGGTAGTGGGGTTGGGCGTTGGGCTAACTACCGGACCCTGTAAAAACACATCAGTTAAGAAACCCGAAGCAAAGCCTCGGAACGGACGGGAAAAACGGCAACGACTACGGCAACAGCACCTGGAAATGATTTTCGGAACATGGAATACGCGAAGTATGTACAGAACTGCAGCAGTTAAGTCACTATTAGACGAAGTGAGCAGATATAAAATAAAATTACTCGCGTTACAATAGATCAGATGGATAGGAGACGGGACAATGGACCTTGGCAACTACAGGATATTCTACAGCTGCGGAAGGGAACATCACTTAGGAGTAGGCTTCGTAGTACACAAATCAATTATAGATAATGTGATAGAGTTCAAGCCAATCAGTGAACGATTATGTTCAATACGACTCCGAACGAAGTTCTTTACCCTCTCAATCATAAACGTACATGCGGAGACGGAGGAGAAAGCGGACACGACAAAGGACACTTTCTATTATAAGCTTGAGCGCGCTACGGCCCCTTCCAATGACATCAAGATGGTGATAGGAGACCTCAACACCAAAATTGGAAGAGAGAACTGGCACAGACCGACCATTAGAAAGGAAAGTCTTCACGAAACATCAAACGATAACGGACAACGTGTTATCGATTTCGCAATGAGTAAAAATATGATCGTCAGCTCAACATATTTCCCAAGAAAGGACATTCACAAATATGTACACATGGCAATCCCCCAGCGAAAGATACTGCAATCAAATAGACCATATTCTAATAGACAGAAGGGCAGCTTCCAGTATCCTGCACGTAAGAACCTGTAGGGGTGCAAATTGTGAATCGGACCACTTTCTAGTTAAAGCTAGATTCAGATGTCGGCTGTCTATTCAAGAAAGAAGAAACAGCAAACAAAAGAAATTCGACGTCGATCGCCTCCAAGAACAGCCCGTGTTGGAGAGATATCAGGAAACTCTAGCAGATAGGATAGGTATAAATAATGAAGATACAGTCGAGGGAAAATGGATGAGATTTAAGACGGTACTGACAGATGTCACGAAGGAAACTGTAGGGTATAAACGCACAGCCAGAGCCAGTGACTGGTACGACGAGGAATGCAAAGCAGCTATAGAGGCCAGAAATAAAAATAGGAGAATATACATAGAGAGACCGTCGAGGAGTAAGAAATTGAAATACGAGGAAACAAGAAGAACCGCAAAAAACATCTGCAGGAAGAAGAAAAGGCAATTCCTCAACAATCACATCCTGAGAGCAGAGGAAAACTTTGCCCAAAACAAAACACGGGAAGCACACAGGGAAGTAAACTTCTTTAAGAAAGGCTTCAAACCCTCCTCCGGTATATGCAGAACAAAAGAAGGCACTATAGTCACAGGCAGCGAAGATGTAAAGAAAAGATGGAAGGAATTTTTTAGCGAGCTGCTGAACGCAAACGAGAGCATCAGACATGTACCAGAACCCCGTCTACAACATAACGATGACACCAGAGAAACAAATGTACCCACTCTGGAAGATGTACAAAGTGCCATACGATCATTAAAAAACAATAAATCTCCAGGAATTGATAACATCCCAGCAGAGTTGATCAAACAAGGAGGCGAATCGCTCTCAGCAGCTATACACGAATTACTATGCTGCATATGGAGGAATGAAAAAATGCCTGAAGAATGGGAGCAAAGCATTATCTGCCCAATACACAAGAAAGGGGACAGATTCAACTGTGAAAACTATAGAGGCATATCTCTTTTAAGCACAGTATATAAAATAATGACCAATATAATTAAGACCAGACTGGAACCTTACGCAGAAGCTGCAATAAGTGAATACCAAGCTGGATTCAGAAGAAATAGGTCAACAATGGATCAACTTTTTACAATAAGGCAAATCCTCCGAAAATGCTGGGAATACAACATTGACGTGTATCAACTTTTCGTCGACTTTAAACAAGCATACGACAGCATCGACAGGGAGCAAATGTATGCAACAATGCTGGACCTAAACATCCCCCTGAAGATAATAAAATTAACAAAAATGACAATGGAAAATACAAGATGTGCAGTCAGAATACAAGGAGAATTGACGGAATCCTTCCCAGTCAAGCAAGGCTTAAAGCAGGGCGATGGGCTGGCCCCCATGCTATTTAATCTCTGCCTAGAAGGAGTAATTCGCAAGGTTAACATTGATGCGAACGCAACCCTGCTTAATAAATCCAAACAGTTGGCAGGATATGCCGACGATATAAACTGCCTTGCAAGATCACTGTCATATCTTAGAGAAATATTTACAGAATTAGAAGATGGAGCAAAACATATAGGGCTGCAAATAAACGCAGAGAAGAGTAAGATTCTAATTCAGTCAAGGGTGGAAAGAAGAAGAAGAAACCACAATACCACCTGGGGGGAATATAACTTTGAACGGGTAAACCAATTTAATTACCTGGGGTCCACAGTCAGCAAAGACAACGATGAAACGATAGACGTACAAAGAAGAATAAACGCCGCGAACAGAACATACTTCTCACTACTGCCAGTAATGAAATCCAGAGACATCCACAGAAAAACTAAAATAAGAATCTACAAAACCATCATACGTACAGTAGCTACGTATGGATGTGAAGCTTGGAGTATCTCCCAGAAATCCGCAGACAAGCTGGATATATTTGAGAGGAAGGTTCTCCGAAGAATATACGGCCCAATCAATGAAGACAGTGCATGGAGAATACGCTACAATCACGAATTGTACGACTTATACAAAGAATGTAAACTTTCGACCCATGCCAAACTACTACGTTTACGTTGGGCCGGCCATGTCCAAAGAATGGATGACTCAAGGATACCAAAAAAAGCCCTGTATCTACTACCAGATGGCAAAAGACCAGTTGGCAAACCACGGTTAAGGTGGGAAGATAATGTTAAGGCCGATGCAGCAAAACTGCTCAACACAAGAAACTGGAGACAAGCTGCGGAGCAGAGAGACGTCTGGAGGAAGAAGTTGATGGAGGCCAAGGCTCGAATTGGGCTGTAGAGCCATCGAAGAAGAAGAAGATGTGAGTACCGGTAAGACCACCGTCTTATATAGTAAAATTTTAGACGTTATGGCTAGATGCTTGGATTTAAAGAGCCTTCATAGACTATAGTAGGCTTTGTTGGCTTTTAGCAGTCGTGCACGTATTTCTGGTTCCATGCTATTGTCGGCTGCTACTATTGACCCAGGGTAGGTAAATGATTTTACCATTTAAAACTCGTGTTCCCCTACCTTGATTGTGAGACCAATGTTAGGTGTCTTGTAGACGAGGCCACCATGTACTTTGTTTTGCTTTCGTTAATGTGTAGTCCCAGATTTCCTGCCGTTTGCTCAATCTGAGTGAAAGCTTCTTGTACAACTGTTGTTCTTCCAATGATGTCAATGTCATCTGCATAAGCCAGTAATTGGGTAGAATTGTGAAGGATTGTGCCCCTTGATGTGACGCCCGAATCTCGGATCTCTTTCTCCAACGCCAGGTTGAAAATGAGGCAGGCCAAACCGACCCCTTGTCGGAGTCCATTAAAGATGTTGATTGGTATCGACAGTGTTCTGGATACCTTTTGGGGTTTTACTCAAGCGTGCAAGCTAGCTGCGGGTGCCGTGCGAGCTAGTGTTCAGCATGCTGCATGCTAGGTTCAGGCGAGTTTCATTTTAACTCGGCTATCCATAGCTCGTCTCCGTTTCTCCAACTACCTCTTCAGGGTATTTCGATGGCAAAGCCTTCCTGATGGACCATCTAGGGGAAGGTTGTCTGTGGTTAGAACGGGAAGCAAGTCCAAGAATTTTGTGTGACCGTAGGGTTTTTTGACGTACAGGCCGGAGGGAGCAGGGGTGGAAGAACACATCGAACATCTGGTCTATTGTCGATCTGTTCGTTCTAAATCCTGCTTGGTAATCTCCTACTTTGTCTTCCTTATGTGTTCTCAGGCTACTGAACAAAGTATATGAAGCTGTATTCTACAGAGGTCTGTAGTTTTTACAGCTCATCAGTTCACCTTTTTTTCGACTGAGAAAATTGTGTGTAAAAGCCAATCTTTCGGCATTATTCTGCTTCTCCAAATGAGTCTATATATGTAAGTTAGAGCAAAACACAACTACTCCCTAGCATTTTTTAAGATTTTTCCGGGTATACCATCTGAACCTGGAGGCTTATCATTTTTGAGTTTCGCTATAGCAGTTGCAACTTCGTCTATTGTTGGTCCAGCGTTATCGTTTTATGTGTACTTCAGTCGCCTGCTTTTCCCTGTGTTAGACGGTGATTAGACTGTTCGTTCCTACGTACGTTCCTCACGAGCTTTTTAGATGAACGGGGAAGTGGAGATGATGAGAGGCTTCATCCCCACTTCCCCGTTCATCTAAAAGCTCGTGAGGAACGTACGTAGGAACGAACAGTCTAATCACCGTCTTAGGTTTATGTTCTCCTTGAAGAAGTCTTTAAAGTATTTTTCACACCCCTCCAGTATGTCACCGATACTACTTGCTATAGTGCCATCCTCTCTTCTTACCATGGTGCAGGTGAATGAAGTTTGTAGAAACTTCTAGCAACGTTATTACTGTAACTTTGTTTAATTGCACTTCTTATATTGCTGGAGTAGTCTCGTTCTACCCCTACATCTTTGTTTGTCTGTTGTCATTTCTTTTATGCCTCGTCGCTTTAATTTTTTCACCCAGGATTCGGGTCCAGCATTAGACTGAGAAATTTTACCTTAGAAAATAAGTGAGGTTATATCACAGTTAATAGCATTAACTCAGTTTTACCTAGGCTCAACGCAACGCGGCGTCGGCGTCACACTCCATTTCAGGGGTTTTGCAGTCTTCCTTTCAGGCAAATCCAAAGACAAGTTGAATTTATAATCATCAATCAATCTTCATTTGTGTCGATCGGTATTTTGACAGATTGGGCAATGGAAACTGCTGGAACATCATCTGGTTTGCATCCTGATTAATCTGAAAATTTTGACAGTAAATTTTTCCATAATCTTCCCTAAAAATTTTAAATTCGAATTAATAATTCTTTTAAAATGGCCGCTTACACATTTAATAACGCTTTATTTGTCAAATTCCAATTTAAACTTAATTAAATTTGTGCAAATATGCGAAATAGCCAAGGCTCACACCAGCATATTGGCAACGGCTGCAGCAGCGCCATTTCGATGTTCGCATTTCAGCAATTCCGCGGAATTCGCAGTTTTTTTTAATTAATCGCCAAACATAATTCCTGCATTATTTAAATTCTAAAGGCCGTATCAGAACCTCTGCAGCGCTGCACCGACAAGTGTTTCTATTGGCTGAGGCTGGTAAAATGACAAGCAAAGCAGCACCAGAGCAGCGTGCTGCATTTTCATCTCAAACTCTAATTTTGCTGCATATTACATGCAGCACTTTTGACACTTCGTACGTGACATGTGAATTTTAACAAAAAACGGGAAATTTTGCGACAAATAATTTAAACAACAGGCGGGAATTTTTTTAAAAGCATTTAACAGGCCATGTAGGAAAAATTAATGGCACTAGTTAATTTTTATTTTGAGGTTTACCTGTCAAATAAAAATTGCGCTGCAACGGTGAAACAACAGGATCTGATACGGACTGCAGCATGCTGCTCTGGCGCTGCTGCTGCACGCTGCATATTTTTAGGTTCTGATACAGCCTTAAAATTTATTTGCATTAAGCAAAATGATTGGTTGTGCAGACCGATTGCGCGTATTGGGGGCTTTCTGCCCATAAAATGTGACAATGCATATTGCGGGGCGGACGGATTGCGGCCGGTTGCATTCCAGTCAGGGCAACACCGACTGCAGGCAGTGCACCATCGGCGGTTTCGACGGGCGGCATGGGCGGGGGGCACGTGCTTGAAATAATGGATGATTGCTCGCGATTTCAACTTATTTTAATTTATTCAATTCCCAGAATAATCGGACAAATAACCCAGTAGGACCGGTAAGCTTACAGAAGTACTGAAATCAGCACTTACTGGTAAGGGGTAGGCCTTACCACTCCCTTTTACAGAAGTGCTTACTTTTACACACGATGTCATAGGGGGTAAGGCCTTACTATGGTACTTACCTTAGAGTACTTATAGAACTGCTCATCTGTAAGGGGTATAGTAAGGCAGCAAATGGAACATTGCGAAAAGAGATTTTCATGGGCGCCTGTGGATATGTGATCCGGTGTCGAAATGCTTTTATTTTTTTTTTCATCTTTTACAAATGCCTTTTTTTTCAAGCCCGAGAGTGGCTTTACCTAAGCAGTCCCCCAACTAAATTCTCCACTTCTCCAAAGCTGCTTGTCCTCCGTATCGAATGAGAGCCGCGCTATTGAGTATGCTAACGTCGCATTTTATGTCGACGAATATAATTGCCCGTTTTCTTTCTTTCTATAAAATTTATGAAAGCTCCAGGAAAGCTCCCTTGAGTCATCGGGCAGACTCTCACTTGTTTGGGTATAATTCTGGACTACACCTTACCATCTGCCTTCTCTTGTAATGGGGTTTGTAAGGGCTCATCTAGCACCAAGAAAATAAGGGGCACCCCTTACCAGATGAGTACTTATTTCAGTGCTTCATCGGTAAGGCCTTCCTAGAATTCCTACTGGGAAAATGCGGTGAAAATACGCAGACACAAATGAATGGTGGCTGTCAATGCATTTGCTGTCTTTGATTGCAGGCGTCCCTCTCGCTCGCACTTCTAGAAGCGCGCTCGCCCGACCAGCCACCAGGTGACATTTTTTTGCACCCTTGGGTTGAGAATTCGCGGAAATTTTTGTGCCTCGTTAGGTGAGTGATGTGATGTCAACGGCTATTTGCGAGACTCCCCTTGAATTCAGATTGACCGACCCCCTGCTGCTGTACGGTGGTGCCCTGGGGCCTGCGGAGGCGCAACCTGTGATCATGATGACGATGATGATGATGGCTTCGGGTGCACTGAGGCATTCAATTTGCTGATTGCATTACGCTCGTGTTCCGTCAAAGCGCGGCCTCTTGAAGTGCTGTGGGACTTCCGGTTTCCAAGTGGGCCTCGCGAGCTTCGGTGCGGTCTTTGTGCGCGCACATGTACATGATTAATTAATTGGTAGCGAAGCTCCTTCTGCTTGTGCTGCACAGTGCGTGCTCCCCCTTCTGGGAAATCCTTTGACTACGCTGATTGATTAATTGCAGGGAATGCAAGCGCAATTGGAGCTAGTGCACCGGGAATGTACATGTGTGTGTGGGATGCAGGATTTGTTTGCGAGCGGATTTCATTGGCAGGAGCAATGATTGTAAGCCAATTTAATATAATGAAAGTATTCAATCATGCAGGATAATTTGCAGTTGCCTGATTAGGAATAGGAAGCAATCAGCCGGAATCCTTAACTCGATCTAATCTGTTCAGTGAGCCGAACAATCTTTAGAGGCAGCAAAACTTTCGATAGCAGCATCAGCAGTCAGTGGAAATTTGTTTGGCTTCGTTGAACCACTTAAGAACTTAAGACACTGTTGGTACCAAAGTGCAATGATTTCCAAAATAATGGATTCGAAGTAGTGCTGCGAGAGAGGATGCGCCATTTGCAGTGAGTTTTCGTAATTGTTTAAATTGTTCAAGCGTTCTTAGAAATTGAATTGTAAAAGAGGCTAACCACGTGATCAAAAAGGAATAAGACTTAAATAAACCACAAACAGCCAAGGCACCAAGAAAAAGCGTGATTTATACCACATCCTGGATACATTGATCAAATATTCGCTCTTCGTCAGCAAAGAAAGAATTCGTTGCGGCAAACTAACTGTGGTCATTTTTATCGATTTCAAATCCCCTTTCGATTGCATCGATTGGAACAGCTCGCCAAGCGTCGTACGATGGCTCAAACAGCAGCACTCGTATTCGAAGCGACTTATCCGAGGAATTCCCGATTCGAACAGGTGTCCGAAAAGAAGACGTCGCTTCGCCACTTCTCTTCAACGTTGTGATCGACGCGATTATGCGTGAAACTTTCGATGGACGACGCGGAGTTGGCTACAACTACAACAACTTCGTAATCGACTTCATGTCCGCCGACGATAGCGCCGTCTTCCGCGATGGACATCTTATACAACATTTCCCGCATCGCCCAGTCATAGGGGCTGAAAATCAATGCAGAAAAGACCAAAGTGCTCACAACGGACGGATCGAGAGCCAGTGTTCACCTCGATGGAAGCCAAATCGAACAGGTTCCGATGTTCAAATATTTGGGATCGTTGGTTGAAGAAACAAAAGTGGCATCGACGGCCGACGTTCACAGCCGCATTGACCAGACAACAGCGACATTCGCCTCGCTCAAGTGGTGCATATGGAAACGAACAAATATTTTCATCGAAACGAAAGTACGCCTTTACCGAACGTTGATTCTTCCGATTCTTCTTTATGGATCGGAAACGTGGACACTGCTCAAGCCGAACGCCAACAAACTCGAGATTTTCTAAATGCTATGCTTGAGGCAGATTCTCGGTGTCTCACTCCGCCTTCGAAACGAGACACTGACCGAAGAAGAAATACTAAAACGTCGACTACGGTGGTTTGGACATGTTTGCCAAATTGATAATAACCGCTTGCCACGTAAACTTCTCTGACGAGACCGTCCGGGGCAGACTGGAGAAATCAGCAATCGGCACCGAGGAAATCCTAGCCGAAGAATATCGAGGACGACTTAAAGATTCAACGATTATCAGTTATCGAGGCTCAAGACGTCGCCAAAAGAGGTCAAGAATGGAAACGAATCGTGAATGGAGTTTGAGACCCAGCGGCACCGACAAAGCCGTATCCATTGCGGAGACGTCTCGCTCGAACCGCCAGCTAACGGATGAAAGAAGAAGAAGAAGGTAGTCTGGTACTGCCTGCGTCACAGCCTTTGTTGCTGGTTAGCGGGACTCTCTTGTTTCAGGAGGCATAACACTTCGATGAGGCTGTGTCCTATCATCCCCGACTGTTGTGGCTCAGTCGGCTGCTAAAAACTGAACTCATACAACATGCAACAAAGGCTCGCTGTCTACTCCTCATGCATCCTCCAGACTTACCAATTCTTACAGCTTTAAAGGGAAGGTTGAGGACTGCTTATCCCGAATCGATCACATTACTATTCTGTACCGCAACCCCATGGATCCGCACCATCCGCTTCATTGCACAGGCTCTTAAAATGCCCCATTTTTCTGTTGTGTTTTCCGCGAAGCCCTGCTGGCTCGTGACCCACATAAGAGGGACCCGATTTAAAGTACCTAGCTCAGTACCTTTGTCCTACCCGACTTTATAGATCTGTTTCCCGCTTGGTTCCTGTGATTGGATAAAAATCGACTTCTACTATCGCATCACCCTAGTGCTGTTACTGGTTCTGGCTTTGCCAACCCTCACTGAGACAATGAACGAAATTCTCGATCTGCTGTCATCTGACCTATATATCAGGCAGCACGTGGGCGCATTGGGCGGCTACGGAAAGAGGTGTTCTGGGTGGAGAAGACATATGGACATAGCAACTAACTACACGGCATTGAAACTTAATTCAACTCAGGTTTGGATGTCCGGATTCCTACCAGAGATAAAGGGAAAAACTTCCACACAAATGGTTCCAAATCAGTGTCATGTGAAGGGGCTGGACTTGCTTCCCCCACTAAACCTCCAAAAAACCCTACCTACTCGACCTACCTATAGACGAATTCAAGCCTAGGAGCCAGGGTAAATCTATCACCGGATAGACCAGCAGGCATCAAGGGACAAGAGATGATTTTTATAACGTCCAATCTGCTTGAAACTTGCCAAAATAAGGCCCCTTTCTTGGCTAGGAGCTTCCGGATTCCTTTGGAGATGGTGCCGGACCAAATGAACAGCGAGCTTAACGGGAACGCAGATAAATTGACCAGACTAGAGCAAAGACAAACCGTTTGGGAATGTACAAAAGCCACTGTGTGTGACGGAGAGAGATATCACCAAGGACTTCGTTTCAATTGCAAGCCCCACGTGCAGCTGTTTGTTCCATCATGTTTCAAGACTAGAAAGACTTAGCCTGACTACCACAAGCAGAGATCATTTTGTGGAAGGATATCGCTGAAATCATGACGACGGAATTAAAATAAATAAAAATTGTGCCTTCAACTTATTTATTGCCAAAGTTCTGGGCTTAATTCAAATCTACTTAAGATATTCCAGCATTCTCCGTCGTTGTGAAAGCAGCCACGAACACGTTTATAACAGTGATGATAAAGACTCCTCCAACCAGAAAGTCATTGGCTCTGCTGATTTTGCTCCTTTTTCCGCGATTTTTCATTTGACGCTAAAAACCAAATCTTTGATCTTACACGAAAATCATAAAGAAGGAACAGATCTCACCTTAAAAATCAACGCAATCCCAACCGCCACTTGCAGCACCAGCGACAGAATTATCAGCACCACATTGACGTAGAAGGTCTTCGACTCGGAGTTGAACGTTATCAGGAACCTCAACTGATTTGCGTTTGCTGTTAGCAAGGCGATGTCCATCATTCCTGAATGGGAAGAGTTGACAGACTTAACACAGACCGACACTCACGACAGCATCAGAGGAAAAGGTGAAACTAACCTTCGGCGACATTTTTCTTGGAGGCGTACAAGTGCTTGAAGCTGGGCGAATCCGTTTCGGAAGTCTCGATCTGCTGCTTCTGCGACAAGAGATTCGCCTTCTTTATGTCCAACTTCCGCAGGGGGATGTCGTCCGACTCCTTATCGATCGAGTCAATGTTCTGGTTCTCGACGTCCACCATGATATGATTGTCGTCGGCCTTGTCTTCAATTGCGTCCATTTTTTTATGCTTTTACATAGAGTTCACTACTTTCGGAAATCTTCATTGCAACTGAATTTTTGTTTCGGCTCGTTTCATGCAGAACAAAACGAAAACTTTATCGCGTTTGTGGTCAACGTTGGGCTGATAGTGGCTGCTTGGTGTTTTTAGTATATTCTTTAATATTTCATGGTTGGAAATGAAATAGAGGAAAACTTATAGAAATATTTTAAACCATCAATGAAAATCAGAACGAAAATTTCCACCCAGCTGTAACATATCCAACAGTTAAAGCCTGAGACTTCGTGGCGGACCCAGAGCCTAGTTGAATCAGCATTAAGCCCACTTCAACGTAAGCGGATAAATTGACGAAAAGAAGGAAGACACTCTCAAGAAACACCCCCATGACTGCCGGCAGCGTGTTGATTGTGTAATTTGATATTAAGAGTTTTTGCCACCGCACTTGAAGGTTGTCTTAAAGTCGCTTCTTTGGGAGCTTAAACAATTGTCGTTTTGTGCGTTAATTTGCAAGGGAGGGACTTGGGTTTTTTGCTGTTGTGGTCGCCCCCAAGGTTAAGTGACATGGGAGTAACACATGCGGATTTGATTTTAATGATTTAAGAGGACGAACTCTTTACCGAGATCTGACACTCGGAATACTCGGATGAATTGAAGGTTGTGCTTGACGTGTCCTTGATGAGCTATAGGTTATCAGGTTATTCTTTTCTAGTTCTCGCAGCTTTAAAATGGTGGACCCCTGCCACAAGTTATCCGGTATACCTTTAAGCTGTAAACAGATATGTACATGCGTGCGTGCAGTGCGGGCGGCCAATACGCAATATGCAGTAAGTTTTCGCTAACAGATAATTTCGTTCTTCCGTTCGGTCTTGTCTATCCATATCGTATGCAAATATTCCAAGTGATGAGGGCATTTGTTTATTCCGTGTGTGCTTCTTTTTCGGCAGTTGAGGCTATGTCGAATACAACAATGCGGAGCAAGTTTTTTTTTTGTGGCAAGATGAAGCTTAGGAGTCACCCTTTGTACTACTAGTCCGTCATGTCTTACAAGTCATGGTGCAATGTATAGTAGTAAGCTTGATCTGAAGGAAAGATGAGATAGGATAGGTTAGGGGTCTGGAGGGTGCATGAGTAGATGTCGATGAACCTTGCGTTTGAACTCTGAGGTGTTATATGAGCTCGGAAACACCGACTGCGGAAGAGAGTTCCACAATCGAGTTGTTCTATTTATAAACGAACTGCTAAAACGTTAAGTGCTAGTTGGCTAGTCTTGTGTTGCGGGAGAAAAATTGCCGTGTAGGCGGGAGGTTTTTGATTTCAGTGGAGCAGTCGCTATGAAAATAGCGGTAAAACTTGCTGAGCGCTGCTACATTCCTACGGTGGCTTAACCCTCGCTTCCTGTCTGGGGTCTTTTTTGACCCCAAGTTCCATTCAATGCTTAATACAAAAGAATTTTTTTTACCAATATGGCCCACTCTTGTTGACTTTTAAGTTGCATGATTAATCTTTAATTTCCGAAATTTTCGAGGATCCAGGACGGATCGTTATTTATTTATTAGCAATTAATTACGCGTGGGGTCAAAATTGACCCCAGACAGGTTACATGTTTTTTTTTTGCCTGCTTTCCCGGAAACAATAAATTGCATCATCACGTACAATGTATTGCATCATCTCGGAAACGACTACATCATAGTGTACAGTGTGCTGCATAACTTTGGAAGCCTCAAAGTAGATAGTGCATTTTGTTTGTTTTGTTTGTATTTAGTGTTTGTTTTGTTTGTTTGGTTGAATTTTGGCATACAAAATGGCAAGCACAAGTCGTCAAGGTGCATTGGACATCGATGAAGTCCTAGAAATGCTAAATTTATCTGAGGAAGATGACGCCAGTGACGGAAGTGACGCAGAAGAGGACATTATACTCTCGAATAGTGAGGACGAGGATGATTCAGGGAATTCGGATGAAGAAAACGACGATCAGACTGCCGCATACATCAGCAAGGATGGCATGATAAATTGGAGCCCTCAGCCACCTGTCGTTCGAAGGCAACCATCGCGGAACATAATAAAGTTTTCACCCGGCCTTCCGGCGAATATGCAAATTGAGTCAAAAGTGGATTCCTTCCGAAAGTTCTTTACCGACGATATGTTGGACCTCGTCATCGAATACACCAATCAGCGTGCATCTTATCTGAAAAAGGATCATGAATACTTTACCCGCTGGACTAACATCGACAGAACGGACTTCTTGCATTCCTTGGACTGCTGTTGATGTATGGAGTGGAAAAGGGTCGAGGAAAGATCCTTCGTGAATTCTGGTCAGAAGAGTATGGTTTCTCCATCTTCAGGGCAACAATGAGTCGAGCCAGATTCGAAGACATATTACGAAGTCTACGATTCGACAACAAAGAAACACGACAAGCAAGAAAGGACGCTTCAGGCAACAAGGCAGAGGCAATTCTGGAGTTACTCGATAAGTTTGCGAACCAATGCCGAGAATCTTATATTCCATCTTCAAACATCACTGTGGATGAGCATCTCTGTACTTTCCGAGGACGATGTGGGTTCAAGGTCTATATTCCTTCGAAGCCAGGAAAGTACGGAATTAAATTCTGGGCTGCCGTTGATTGTGAAAATCAGTACTTGGTAAACCTGCAAATTTATCCCGGAAAAATTGGAAACCAGCGAGAACAAAACCAAGGCAAGCGTGTAGTGCTGGATTTAGTCGAACACCTAGCAGGCACTGGAAGAAACATAACGACAGACAACTTTTTCACAAGTTTTTCCCTTGCGCAAGAACTGCTTCAAAAGAACATGACATTGGTTGGTACAATGAGGAAAAACCGCACTGAGCTACCAAAGGAAATGCTGCCGTCAAAGGGAAGAGGAGAGCTTTCTACCGTTTTCGCTTACGCTAAGAAAACTCTGATTGCATCTTATGTGCAGAAAAAAAACAAAGCTGTAATTTTGCTCTCCACCCAACACAACACGTTTGACATATCCACCGAGGATCACAAGAAACCCGAAGTCATATTGTTCTACAATTCAACAAAGTCAGGAGTAGATACTGTCGACCAAATGGCACGGATTTATTCTGCAAAACGCGGCACGAGAAGATGGCCACTCGCAGTGTTCTTCGACATTGTGGACTTCGCTGGCATAAACGCATACAAGTTGTTTGCAGAAATAGACCCTACCTACAAAGGGAAAAATTCAAGGCGAACGTTCTTGAAGCAGCTTTCCAAGGAACTAGTATGTCCTGAGATCGCCCGTCGACTGCTACGGCCTCAATGTAAGACCGAGAAAATTCTGCGAGCTGTGCGCGATATCGGCTTCAATCATTTGATCACTGCGGCACAACCACAAAATCGGGGCAACAAGCGAGGAAGATGTGGAAGATGTTCCAGGAAATCCGACAAAAAAACAATGCAAACCTGCATGAAGTGTAAGGTGTTTGTTTGCAAAGAGCATTCTGTGACAGAGGTATTGTGCCTGGATTGCACTGAAAATTCGTTGTAGAGAGCGAGTGAACTGAACACATTTGTACTGCTATGCAAGAAGCAAATTTAGAATTTATTTATGTATGATAAACGAAAATAAAACATTTTAATTTTACTGTATGTTTTGACTGTAAACTCGCTGTATACCATAAACACATACATCGCATATATATATCTATATATATGTATACATATGTATATATATGTATACATATGTATATATAGTATATACATATATACTTCTACTATATAAGTTATACATATAGAACTGATATGCGCGCATGTAACAATAGTTTTGCCTTAAAAAATGGCTTGGGGTCAAAAAAGACCCCAGCCAGCGTTAATGTATTTTAAAAGCAGACAGGAAGCGAGGGTTAAAGGATCAATGCAAAGGGTGCTATCGCCAATGAGTTTGATGGCGCGGTTTTGCACCTTGTCTAGCCAAGCCAAGGTGGTTTTAGGATCCCCGCCCAGATATACGAGTTGTATTCAAGGCATGGCCGAATGTAAGACTTGTAGATTGTAGCCAAGGCAGCTGGATGAAGAAGGAACTTGCATCTCTTGAGGAAGCCGAGGCATTGATACGCTTGTTTGGTGACTTAGAGTATGTGATTATTCCATCGCAAATCGTTGGATAGAGTCACGCCGAGGATGTTAAGATATGGATCAGCTGTTATATTATCCTCGCCCACTGAAATGGAGGGAAGGTTGGTGCAGGTTTTAGTGGAGAATAGACAGTACTTGGTTTTGGTTTCATTAAACTCGACACGATTCTTGCGGCCCCAATCAAGAATGAGTTGAATATCCGCGTTAAGAGAGTTGGACATGAGTTCGCGTTCAAAGAGACAAGGTCTGGCACTTGTTTGTCCTGTGTTGTCGGAGGGGTATGAGTAACGCAAAGTACCGTCATCGGCAAAACTATGAAGTGGATTGGAGGGGATTGAGAGCAGATCATTAATGAATATAAGAAAGAGAGTAGGTGAGAGAATCGCCCCTTGGGGAACGCCGGCCGAAATGGAATGAGGGTTGGATTCGACGCCAATACTACCTTGATTGAACGGCCAGAAAGAAAGCTCTCAATCCAGTTCCTTAGAACTGAGTCAATACCAATAGTTTGGAGTTTCGACAGCAGAGCGGGATGCCATACTCTGTCGAAGGCCTTGGAGATATCTAGAGCAACCAGACCAGACTCACCAAAGCCATGGATGCTTTGGTTGATGTGTTCAGTCAGGCACACAAGAAGGTCGCCAGTAGACCGTTTTGGTCTAAAGCCGTACTGCCTGTCGTGAATAATTTGGTTACATTCTAGATATTTCATCAGCCTTCGATTGATTATTGTCTCCATAACTTTGGAGAGAACAGAAGTTTATGCTATTGGGCGGTAGTTTAAAGGGTCGCTGGCTTCACCTTTTTTGGGAATGGGCTGAATATGTTTCCAAGAGTTGGGATAAACTCCGGAGGAATATGACAAGGCAAAGAGTTTGCGCAGAGGTTTAGCCAAGGGTGAGGCACACTTTTTGAGTACCATAGGGGAAATATTATCGGGGCCAGTGGATTTAATGACGTCAAGTTCTTTGAGACATTTATACACCTCTCGTGTCCTGAAGAAAATTCCGTCCATTGAATGGGCGTTGCGATCGAGGACCGGTGGTGACGTATCAGCTTGAGGTAACGAAGAATTTGAGGCGAACAGAGATGCCAGTAAATCGGCCTTGAATTTGCTTTCTGTTATCACCTCCTTTCCATTAATGAATGGAGGGGTTGAGGAAGAGGTAAAATTCTTCTTGATGGAAGTTACCAAGGACCAGAAGTTTTTGCTGCCTACGTGTGTGTTGAGGATCTTACTTCTCAATTTGTTGTCAAATGATGCCTTCCTGATGATGGAATTACAGGAGTTTCTCGACTTGATATACTCACGCCGAAGTGACTCGTTGGGGGAATGTTTGTACGCTCTATAAGCGGCTTCCTTAGATTGAATTGCGTTCCTACATTTCCCATTGAACCATCTATTTGGCCTAGGCTTTATAGATATGGTAGAATGAGGAATGAACAAACACATTCCTGCCCGTATTATTTTAGTAATAAGCGGCATAGTTCGCATTGGCACTGCGGAAACACAAATTCCAGTCTGTGGCTGTTGAAGGTACTTGTACAACTTTTGATAGTCAGTCACCAGCGACAAAGAGGAAACAACATGTACTGTATTTAAATATTTACCCACGGGCCGTAACTATCTATCTAGAAGTGCGATCATAACCTCCTCGTGGTAACCACTGGAAGCTGTCCTGAAAGGGATCCGCTAATATCATCGGGCCTACCAAGCTAAAATGTAAAGTTCTCGTCGGGCGTACCCAGTTGTTTAATACCTTATTGTGATATGGAGCTATGTCAGGGTGGATGAAGCTGGAGAGGGTCAAGGTAAGAAGGGCTGAAGTGGAATTGGGAAATCCCATGGAGCAAAACCGAGCCCGCTTTCGTGAGCTCCTTCCCTACAGACCGAAGTCAGGACCTCAGCCTGGAACCTGGGTAGTCAAGAAGCAGCCGCCGCTCTGCCCAAAGGTTGTAGACAATTGGCAGCACTAGCTCCCATATAATCTAGGGGAGCATTCCCATCATCCAGTGAAGCAGGGTTCCCAGAAGAAAAAGAAAACAAAAAGATGGAATCGCAATGACTCTCTTATAACAAGCAGACCCAGACCGCCGTTGCTCTGCCCTAAGGTTCTGGACTTACTAAAAGGCCAAAGAAGGGACAGACTCCGAAAAGACCGAAGGAAAGACAGCGGTCCGGAACCCGGGAAACTTTAACAGTCAAGTAAAGGCAAAAAGCCACTAGGCAGGCTGCTGAACTTGTTCGAGCGATTTAGCCCACAAATTTGAGGTATAGGGTGTAGTAGGCAAAGTAAACGGCCTCGGTAATTTTGGACGCAACATCTCACAAAAAAATGATTCAATTTTTGCGTTGCGTGCATGTTCCTTCATGCCATGTCGCACTTGAATGCATTTAGCTCTACAATATCTATTGCAACACGCACTGCACGCCCGCATGAATCCGCTTCGATTATTTTGCGTCAGCTTGGGGAATTGGAAGCAGTTCTTACATAGAGGCCTTCAGCTTTGTCGATTTTACTCTAGACGCTGACCTCGACATCCAAACTAATTTCTTTAAGCTTTCTTTAAGGCTTTCGTGACTTACTCCTCACTGCCGCGGTGCCTTTCTGGCTGGACTTTTTCAAGAATTTCGTCGCAAAAATGCGCGCTCTCAAACTTATTGATGATGGCTCCATTTGCTCTTCAATTGATGACTCATTGAGCCACTGCCGGTACCAACTCCTATAGAATTTGACTGCTTTTACCTTTTACAGTGACTGCTCCGCTGAAATAACCTTCTGCCTTCACGGCAACGGTTTTCGGGCAGCACAAGCCTAGCACGCTCGGCGCACTCGCACAGTTTGCAACGTTCTAGCTGGAAACAGGTACTGGCGTGCGTGCAGCCAATGCGCAACATTCGGCAAGTTTTCGCTAATTGCGTGCTTGCGTTCTGCCTTGTCTTTCTTTAGTTAACCAAAACATCTAAGCCGCATGTTTGTTGTGTGTGCTTGTGTTTTTGGGCATTTGTCGATTACAGATCCAGAAAAAATTGAATGTGGAATAAATTTTGCAATGTGTACTATATGGCAGGTCGCATTTGAATGCATGCACTTATACAATATCTATTGCCGCACGCACCGCACGCACGCTTGCTTCTGTTTGCAGCTTTATTTACTTCGATCTAGGAAGTCGTTCATAACCAGAACAGCCGCTTGATAGTAGACATTGAAACGACATGACGGATTGGTGGTGTAAAGGGCTGCAACTGAGCCTTAACTTTCTCATACAAAAACAAACATTTCTCATTACTTTTCTCCATTTTCGAATGCGGACTACTTTCCACCCACTGCGCAGGTTAAACACTCAAAGTACCAATCGAGAACTCCCACCAGTCAGTGGTGTCGTTTAGTGGTGTCGCTGCAATCAGTTGTTCTTATTTGCAATTAACGCCATCTATCGGAAAAAGTAATAAAAGCGTTTTAAAAAGAAATGATAAAAAAATATAAAAATAAATAAATTTGTGTATTATGAAACTAATTTTAATCACAGGCTATCTTAAAGTAAAACTCGACTCTCCGGAGGTACACACTCCACAGGCTCCTGGCCGTTCGCAATAATCTCCAAAATATCCTTAATAGTTAAATCCTTCAAGTACTCATTAGCAGTGGACACAACAAGGTCCTGAATAGTCTCGCTAACAAAATCCGACTTATACTTAATCAAGAACATAACAAAGTCCTCAATGGCGCGATTGGCGAGCTTCCCCGACAGTCCCTTGCCCAGCAGCCCGGTGATGTTTGACTTGCAGTAGCCCAGGGACACGACAATATTAAACTCCTTCATGTACATGCCATTATCCTTGGCCCCCAAAGTCATATTGCCCTTAAGCCTCAAGTCACGAATCTTGAAATCCAGATCCCCGGCACCGGAGAGCTTGAATAGATTGAACACGAAGAGGTGCAGTGAGTGCTGTCCTTTGGCGGAGATTTCATTAAAGTTGATATCGTATGACGCCTTCAGCGTGAGCGCACTCAGCTTTATGTCCATGACGTTGAAGCTGTCCAATCCCTTTACGACCAGATCAAAGAAGCTGCCCAGGAAACTGCGGATTAATGGAGTAAGTAGTAATCATGAGTTTGTCAGTTACGCCCGCGGACCAGGTGAGTCCTCCTCTTCTTACCTGAACACAGTGCTTTCGTGCTGCAGCTCCTTGTAAGTCATCTTGAGCGGGGCAAGTGGCGGCACATCGAAATCTGGAAATCCGCATGGCATCTGCTTCTTCAGGTTCTCCAAAGCGTCTTTCAGCTGCTCGTTAAGTCCTCGGGGTGCTAAGTAGTTTTGGAAAATTCATTCTCAACACGAACTAAAACAAATCCTCGAGGCACCTACCTGGCGGATTGGCGAGGACGACTCCAACCAACACGATTAACACTACTGCGGAGCTCTTCATGATTGCCTGGACTCGATTCGAATGTAACTCAACACCGAAGATCGCGATTGCTTATATTCGATCGGTGCAATCCTTATCACGCACCGGGCTTAATCTCCGCTCTTTACACCCTTTTTATCACGACGGCATTTTTTCGAGTATGGCGCAATCCACTGCTGCTCAGGCGTTGGACTTTGTGTGACCGAGCAGTGGACACGAATTGAGGGGATTTGCGATGTTGAACCTTTGGGAAATGTCTAAAATTGGACTCGATTTCTGATTTCCATGATTAGAGTGATTAGTTTCTAGGTTTTGCGATAAGAGAAATATTTTTGGTTTAACTCCTCAATGTCACGTTGGAAATTGCTTTGATGAGCGGCGATTGGGAAATGCGATATCCGCTTAACGGTGAGCTTGGAAATTTTTATTTTTAGTTGAGAGCAGAGATCAAGGGGAGGACGCTGAGGATTTTCTAACTTGTCTATTTTTAAAAATATTTTTAAATACTATTCTTGTAAAGTAACAAATTCAATGTCCTCCTACCATTGGATTTTAGACAAGCAGCAATCCTCAATTTTGAAATCAATGTGGGTCTGATATCATCAGATGTAGCATACTCCAAAATGTTATGGTGTACAACTTGAAAGTATTTTGGTTGAACCAATCCAAGTGGAGTTTGGATGAAACAAACCCAACCCAGAAAGAAATAAAGGATTGAGACTCTAATCACAACTTTGGCAGTAGGCTGACAATCTGATCTTATAAAAAATTTTCAGAAATCAGTCTTAGTCTTAAACTGCAGTTCATCCAATGTTAAAATTATTTCTAATAGATGGCGCTACATTACTGCATAAATCGTCACACTTCCCTCCCGAAAATTATTGGAGAAAAACAAACTTTTGACTTTGACAGTTTTAGATAGGTGTCAGTCGTCTGCGCAGATTGCTACCTTATTCTGCGCACATTGCTGCTTATTCATAGGATTACAAAAATACTGGGTGATATGTAAACCTCTACCAAAAAAAAAAAAACACATAGTTTTGCAGCCTTGGCTGAAGTCGGAACGTCCATTGCTACTGATGACGGGTTAAAATAACAGTCGCAAGACGTGGAAGATCATAGGAGCAAAAGTAACCATGTAATAGACGCAACTGCCGGAATACACAATCTCAAAATTCCAGCACGCCAGTCTTGAAATGGATTGCTGAGTGGAGAACACCTACACACAGCAATATACTGCGATATTTATCAATAGTATATTGAACAGACTGCGATGGCTCGGAGACGTTGTACGAGCTTCAGATTATAGAATACTAGCCAGGGTAGACCATCAGGAAAAATAATAGTAGAACGACCAAGAAATAGGTGGATGGATGACGTACTAGAAGATATCAGGAAGCTTCGTATAACAAATTAGAGAGAGCCAATAAAACGTAGAGGCGACTTTAAGAGGAGACTTCGAGAGGTCCGAGTCCTGCAAGGACTGTAGCGCCATGTAAGAAGAAGAAGAAGATTTATCAATAGCAGAAGGGTCATTAGATTATATAACAGCGAAAATCAACTTTTCAGCCTGAGAAGAACTATGACATAGTTCTATACACAGATGGCTCCAAACCATAGTCGGCTGTAGGCGCTAAGATTTTTTTCGCCACGCTAAACCCCCAAAACAATGTCTGACAGTGTCGTTCGAGCAGAACTGAGGCACTCTTCAAAGTCAGCCTCGCAACTATCAGCCTGCCAAGTCAAAGGAAGGGAAATATTAAGTGCCATTATTACTCCAACGATCCACAAACAATTGACGAACTTAAGGAAAACATCTGTCGAACCATTCGCGACATAGAGCCACAAGCAATCGACAATGCTACAAAATTACGTTAACAGGATGAGCTGAACCGCGGTAGCCATTTGAACAAAATTGTTTTTCATATCATAGTGTTCTCTTTTCAAAAAACAACATTCATTGAAAAATTTCGAACAGTGTAGTTTTAATGACAATTTCAAAAACAAACCAACAGATGGCCTACTTAACTTACTTAAGTGAATGTGTGTTTGTATGGGGTAAACTACACTATCCATCACTTTTCCATTAAATCGGCCTTGAAACTGTCTTTTTAGACAAGGAGTCGCCGGGAAGTGTGTGTTTTTTCCTCACTTGTGAATCTCAAAATTTTTCATTCTCACCCTCCATGACACTAATACAAGTATAACTTCGTATTTGTGAGTTTTCGAAACACTTTACTTTTGAATGACACATGACTTGCTTCGTACACAACTACACAAACATTGTAATCGTTATACAAAGTGAGGGCAGAAAAGTGAGTCCATAGTGTAATACCGACCTCATATTCAAAACGGTGTGATGTGATAGACGAATGATGGATAGTGTAGTTTACCTCTATGATCTTCTCCTTACTTTGATCAATATTGATCCCACGGTCACCCAAGGAAGAGCAGCGCCGGCCCTGGAGTGTTGAAGTAATGAATGCTGCGTAAATGTACCTACTACTAACGATGGACTCCGGATACCAGACGACCTCCGGTTTAAATTAGTCTTCGCCAGCCGCATGGTACCGCGGAGCTCTGTCATGGCCAATCGTGCTTTCTCGCGCAATTCGTAGGATGGGATATGCATGCCTGTTCCGTATATGGAGATCTCAATTATCACCAAATTGCGACTGTTAAACTTCAACGTTAAGGCAGTTCTTTTGTATGGTTGCGAAACATGGAAAGTCACCCAATTCATCACAAGGCGCCTTCAAGTGTTCATCGACAGATGCCTACGTCGTATCGTATTGTATCGTACCTTCAAAAAAACTTTTAAAGAAAGAGCACTTCTCAACGCGTAAACACTTCTGAAACAGGACGACGTACAAGGCCCGTTGGATATTTCTGAACCCATGCCGCAGGATGTCGAATGAGGCCCCAGTGAAGGAGAATTTTCGGTATTCCGCTTCAAGGAAGCCAGCCTGAGCCCGCTAACTGCTATGGAATACGCTGAGATCAATCTTTCATTGGAAAAAGAAGTCCTTAGAAGCCCACCTGGCCAAGTGTGGGCATCTAAACGGAGAGGCGACCCAGAGATGCGACTGATGCTTTGAGAAGACTGTTTGGCGCAGCCCGAAAACGTTTTATGCGATTTCTGGAAGCTGGCTACTCCCATGAAGATACTGCTAAGGGTTGTGTGACCTCCGAAGAAGAAAGGGAATACCGATTTAATAAGATAAAGGTTAGATCCTCAAGATCTTCTCCAGTCATACGGTTTGAAAAGCCTTTAAAAAATAAGTTTGACGTACCCATAATGTAGCCGGGAATGGCTGCACAGCCGGCAAGAAAGTGTCAGAACGGGCATGCTTGCGACTAACTATCCGAAGACTCTCCTGAACAGGAAACAACTAGTTATCGAGCAAGGGAGTCTTCTGGAGGCGATAGCCAAGTTGGCTGAAGATTCCTAGGGTCGGTGCGCCCCTGTCTTAAGCCCTGGAAGGAGCAAGCCTCGTCGCTTTAGGCGAGGACAAGCTGCCGTGCAGCCATGTGGAAATCGGATAGTTCCCGGAGGCAATAAAAGACCCTTCTGACATTATGTTAAAAATATAGGGTCCAAAACACGGCGCTTAGGGTATAGGACACATCATTTACAGATATGCCGTTTTCTGCGGACCAAAGATCTATTGGCGTACAGAGACGGACGGGTAGCCAAATTGGGTACAAGTTTTGTTGGGCAAAGCTTAGGATCAGGGCGGCAGAAAAGCCAGCCAAACTTGCAATGTCCTCTTAGCGGCCACCAGCGACCATTTGCGCTCCCATCACCAAGGCAGCAAAATCTCCGAGATTACTAAATGAAGCCTCGCAAGCGTCTGCGAAAGCGTCGAGCAAAGGGCGCCGAAAGACAATCTCGCTCCACCCATGGTACAATAATACAAGGTAAGCTCTGTTTCCATCTTGAAAAGCTTTTACGCTTTTAACTTTAGAAAAAACCTGAGTGACGTCAGGGGAAAGCTTTTTAACCTTGTAAGCTAAGATCCGAGTGACGTCACGGGAACTTTATGAGCTTACCTTGTAATTATTGTACCATGGTCTCAACCTGGACAAGGCCTAGGGCCGGCGCTGTACCAGACCTTAGCTTTACAATAAATTGCTCAGTTAAATCAAACGATCGTTGGTAGTACATTCACGCAGTCATGATCATCAGTCATCCCTTAATCAACGATTGTTCACATCTTAGGATTGCGGGTCTTTTGGAGTAAGACCTTTCTAGATCTGCGTAGTCAGTCTGTTCCATAGTCAGGCAAAATCAACTAAATAACCCCTCACCTGTTCACGTACCAGTGCTGGGGCACTTCGACGAGGATGTGGCCTGAAAGCTCTCCGATGTTCGGGTCACAATCGAACACAGCACAATCAAGACCCTAAGCATTGGCTTAAAAAAATGCAGAGATTTGCTGTCCCTGTCAAGAAAGAACACAAGAAAAGAGGAGTATTATCCTGGTAAGAGAAGTGGAAAAACGAGGCACCACATAACGCAGCCTGGATTCGAACCACCAACATTTGTGATGGTAAACGTCGGAGTCATAACGAAAGTATGCTAAAAGAAGGTTTTACTGTTCAATTGATAACATTACTTCGCAATGTCATTTCACTAAATGCACGTGATTTTTAGATAACTCCAAATCAACTGACATCTGATATACTGCAGTCTACATTGTAATAAAACTTAATCTTCACCTTAATAGCCACTCGAACCAACAATTGTTTTCCCGCACTTTGATACCCCTAAATGTATGTTAAAAATTCCCAATGTTGTGTTAAACCACTTAAATCCCCCTTTATCAAGCCATCGACAAACCATTTATAGAACATCGAAATATCTAATCCCGATCTCCAATTATCGTAAAGACTTGTTGTTTTTATTGGAAGTATCCAAACAACACGCCGCCGCCCGCCCAGTAGCTAATAACTTTCGTAAATCCGAAGATAAAAGAAAGTCAAGGTGCTCTGTTACGGCAACACAAGCTGTAAAGATTACGTATCTCCGCAGGGGACTGATATGCAGTGCGCAGATAGGAAGCATTTCACTCACTATCGTCCTCTATAAAAGCCAAATGACCATAGGCGAAAGCTAAGTGTCACAAGTATTCGCCAAAATGAAGGTTTTATTAATATTAGCAGTTTGCGCGTGGGTCGTTGTTGGAAGCGCCGAAAAGAGGAGTCACGACTTGACAGAAATCGGTAGGACTTTGAGTGAAATTTTGTGTTGAAAGGATCTTACTTAATTGTTTCTTCAAATTCAGACGAAAGAGCCCTCAACGACCAGCTGAAGAAGGCCATAGAGAACATAAAGAAGCAGATGCCATGCGGCTTTCCAGATTGGGGACTGCCACCACTGGCCCCGCTGAAGGTCAGCTATGCTGAATGGACCTATGAGCATTTTCTATTCTCGTAAGAAACCCGCTTTCATTTTCCCAACAACAAAAATATACCAAGTTTCCACTTTACAGAATCCTGGCCCTAGTTGAAGATTTCCGTCTTGCTGGCGCAAACAACTTCGACGTAGACGACATCACCCTCAACATTCTTACCCTGAAGTCGACGTTCGACTTTCATTTCCATGAGTTCGGCGCCGATAGCAAGTACGTAACGCATCTCTTCCTTGCGAAGATCCTGAATATAAAGGGAGCGGGTAACCTCGACTTCCGGCTACAGGACCTTAGGATTAAAGGACACCTCAAGCTGGGACTGAAGGGAGCTTACTTACAGCTGAAGGAGCTCGATGTTAAGGTGGCATTAGGAAATTGCAAGTCAAACTTGACCGGCATTCTGGGAGGAGGATTGTTCCAGAGGATCGCCAACAGGATCATTGAAACATTCGTGGTGTTCTTCGTTAAGAGCCAGGAGGATTTGATCAGTCGCACTATTTACGATGTTGCAGTGCCGATAGCGAACGAGGCGTTGAGCACATTGACCATTGGAGATATTCTGAAGATAATCGCCGATTCGCAGAAGCCAGTCACCTGCAATCCGCCGCCAGACATGAGGTTTTTGAGATTGCTTTGATTTTGGACAAGAGAGTGTTTGACCCTTTGAGAGTTACTAGACCGATGATGATATTATGCAAAGATTAGTAAGGAGAGGAGATTTAGATTTTAAGCAGCGTTCGATTATTTAGAACCTTTGATTTTGTTTAGTATATTTTGTTTAAGACTGAAATTCGTTTTGCCTTTTTTTGATAAATAAGATTACAAAGAAATTAAAAACGTAATTTTTCTCTGAATTGTGGCTTTAATGATAAGACATGCGATAAACTACAACAGACTTAGGAAAACGAGTGGCGTGCTTTGATTTATTGAACTGAGGCGAGGTGAGATTGTAAAATACAAATATAGTTTGATGAGGCATAGCTTTCTCATCTCTTCTTCTTCTTTGATCCGTTAGCTGGCTGTCGGTGCCGCTTTTAAAAATGCGGTTTCTTGCCTAGTTTCTTCGGTTTCCCGATTCGCCGATTCAATTCGACAGATCGACCTCCCTTCTCCTTTCACACCCTGGACTTGACACCAGACAACGGCGGTGCAGCCTTCTCATCTACTCTGAGGCAGTTTAATGGTATTTCATTGGTATTATTTTTCCTTTTCTCTACGTGGTTGTTTTTGTGATTTTGGCATTACAATAGCACCTCGCCTCATTTGAAGTATGACGTACTGGCTCAAAAGAAAAAAGAGGCACCTTTTACAATCTCATTTTATAATCGTACCCTACTCAACACTTGGCCTATTGTACTATCCTATACCTCTTATTTGTAGGCCAGACCGCTTGAACGGGCTCAAAATCTGCCTAATGGCTTATGTCAGTGCCCGGCAATCAAGCTAAAAAGTATCCTGACATCCTTTCTACCGCGACCCAACAATTTCTTAGCCGCGTTAAAAGACGCAGGGACCTCCAGCCTTCAGTGTGTTTCACCTAGGTCCGATCGACAAGGGCCCCCTTCGACAGGCTGATAAGTGTCCTAATAGCCGGTTTCATTCCTACGAAATAGGAAGGAAAAGGTAGGTCCACCCTGGCAGAGCCTTCATATCAGGATAAGGCATTATGCAACTGGGTGCGCCCGGTGCTCAGAAGAGATCGTTTAACGGCTGTTACTCACTTCGTTCTCTAGTGAAGTAATAAATCCGACTCCCATGAGACCAATGAGTGTAAGCATATACCGTAGGGGACGCAATATACTCCAAAAAATAAAAGGCGTTGTTTAGTGGACATCAAGTTCAAGAGGCTGAGAGTCTTAACAAGATGGCCTGATGGCGAGGAAGGGCCGAAGTAAGAGTGGCACAATAGGGTCGGGAACTCCTAAAAGCTTACAAGAGTATACTAAAATGTGACCCCGGGTATCGTTAAAAACAAAGCCGATCATTTTTAGCCGCTTTCTAGAAAAGCGGACACAAAACCATGCGGAGCGGCGTACATCGTTTTTGACCGGTATTAAAGTCAGGCACTCCAAACCGATTACCTACTCTGCGGTGTTGCAGGAACTAGGGCTGCCATATGGCCGGGTTTCCTGTTGCTCAAACTTTAATTTGGTTGTGAGGTTGAAACTCTTACTCGATACATAACGTTGCGGTCGCACTTTCGTCCAGTAAGACTAAGTTTTTTTCTGCTGGTCGCTGTGAGTACTAAAGCCGTGTTTTTTAATGAGCTATATAGTTCTTCCCCATACAAATCAGAAGACCCAGGCATCTATCAAGGTTTTGGGAAATTATAATTCCTATTTTATCGAATGAATCCTTCTTTATAGAACTTAATCAAACATGAAATTTCCACGATACAATTCCGTTCCATTATCTAAATTAGAGTAAACTCCCCTGCTACATTCTGTTAACAATCGGTTAATGCACGCCGGTCAATTCGATGTAATTATAGAACAAGTTAATTTTGCTCTGATAAAATTATGAATGAAGCCAGTAAACTGCATTTGCATTTACATTTTCTTTCATCCCTTAACCATGCCAGCGCTGCCTAACGTAGCTAAATATAGCTCTGCAGTCTCCCTCTGTATTAGCGCGCATTAAGCTGCTCGTAGTCATTGGTACTTGCAGCGTGGCCCCCTGTTGGTACGATTTTAATAGAATCGCCTTTATGCAATATCGCCCCCTGCAAGTGCCCTGCATATGGAAAACTTAAGCCAACCCCCACCCTAGACTTCCGTGCTGTTCTCTATGCTTATTGAGCCAAAAGTAATTAGAAATTCCATGAGAGATAAATTGAGGTATACATCATTTTCCACGAAAGCTCGGCACTATTGAAACGTTGATTAAATTCCAGTTATTTTCAATTAGCCTTGATTGGAGGTAAGTGCAAATTGATTCTCCTTTTTTGAACACTTCCTTTCCCGGGAAAAGCCTTACGTTTGAGAGCATCGATGGTGCATCGGCGATAAACTGGCAGGATTTGCTCCACTCACTGCAGCAGTGATAACAGTACAAACAACACTCGTAATAACAATAACAACAACACCAGCAGTAAGCGCAAAAAACTGCGAAACAATGAACCCCTCCCCCGCCCGGCGTTGTGTGCGCACCTGAGCACCTCTTTCGTCGTACACCTTTGCGAAATTCATAATTAATTCTTGCCGCTGCTCCGTCCATGATTATTTGATTCGGATATATTCAGTTGCTGCATCGCGCCCCGGCTGAGCTGGTATTGTTCGATGCGGCCGTGTCATCATTACACTTCGGAATTGAGTGGTTTCCATGGAACTCATTTCGCATTCAAAGCACCCGCACTCTCTGCCTCTGGGCTACGGCTTCGAAACGGATGTTCAAATCAGCGAACGTCGAGTTATGAGTTATTGTTACTGGGTACAGTGAACTGCTGTCGCCCGGCTCTGCTGCCGCCTGCATCCGACGAAGCCCTGCCACCACCCGTCAAAGGTGGCCAATCTTAATTTGATATTCAATTCCCAGTGGGGGAAACCTGCCATTAAAGGGGTGAGTGAGTGAGGGTGGCCCCCCCGCGCACACACAAATAATTTATTCCGAAATTGAAATCACACCAACAAAAGTTCTTAATTGAAAATCAAGCACAGAACTCGGGGAACAAAAATGCTGAACAAATGTTTGTCGTTGTTTTCTTTAAGTGGACAAAGCCCTTTTATGAGAAGGCTCTGTTTGCCGACGCAATCAACACCTTTTCGGTGCACCTTTCCACAGATGGAGTCGGGCTCCACGCTGTTGTTGTTGTCGCTCGTTGGGCTCGCGTCACTGTACACAAGAACATCACAAGCTCTAATGACGAGAGGAGTGGATGGAATATAGGCATCAATACCTCCACCGGGGATAGTGTCAATATTTTTTTTAGTTAAATAGAAGCGGGGAAAATGATGGATGGGAAACACCTTTTTTCCTGGTTAAGCTTTGAATTTTAAAATTGCTGCGAACGTGTTTAAGAAACTTTAAGTTGATGGAGGTGATGCAGCGACATCCAGTTTTAAATTACAGAACTTATCGTAGATGACAGAAATGCCAGAGCTCATCTTAGCCCTATGATACACGAAGCAATACATTTATCAATTTTAACTGCCAATTGTGAGTTCGTTGTCCAAAGAAAAAGACACAGTGAAGTTTGCCGGATTAAGTGAAAATAGAATCGTTTCGCGTTTCTCTGCGGGGGTGGGGTGCGATAGCGAGGGAGACCCAACTTTCGCTGGAAGGATGCCGTAGACCAGGATGCTCAGAGCTTAGGGATGCCAAACTGGATGACATCGGCTCAGAATCGGGACCGGTGGAGAGAACAGTTGTGAGAGGCCAGGACCGGATCCCGGTTGTAGAGCCGTTAAAGAAGAAGAAGAATCGTTTCCTATTTTTCAGTCAATTGCATGGAAAATGTTTATGTTTGTGTGAGTTTCAAGTGGGACGAATGTCATATGCCATATAAAAGATTACCTACTCATATAAAAGTACGTTGTTTTACACGCGCAATTGAGTGAAATGAATTGAATTCGTGTTCACCCATGCTCAATAAACTGGTAGTAGATATTGAGTTAATGCATTGACTCGTATATCATCCACTGTAGAAGTCATTTTTTATCCGGTTCGTCATGTCAGAGCCAAGCTTAAGCTATGATGCTATGAACACCCTCCAACGTCGGGCGCTTAATGGTAGGACGCATCTCGTGGCCGATGCTCGAACTGCGAGTGTCGAATGTCAATCGTCAAACGTTCGTATTTGTCGGTGCTAACTTTGGCAGCCGAAACATTCACCGGATCTTGTAGGGCGCTGTACTGTCGGTCCGTCATGTCGTTCAAATTATGGTTGCGAATTGTAAGATTGAGCTTAGTGCGTTAGTCATCAGTTGTAAAAGCCGTATTGTCATGGAAGCCGCATGAGTAACGCAGAGTACCGCCATAAGCGAAACCATGAGGTGGGTTGGTGGGATTGAGAGAAATGAGGAAGTCGAAAAGGCATCACTGGGGTATCATGCAGAATTCAGCTATAAACTTCCAATTGCTGAATACTGCAGTGATACAGCAGTGATGCATTTTCGAACCCAAGATAAGATCTAGAGCAGGTGATAAAATTGGCGCCTGAGGGACACCGGCAGAGATGTTGAGGGAGTGGCCAGAAACAAAACTCTCGACCCAGTCAATTGCTTTGAGTTGAGGTAACAGGACAGACTACCTCACTCTATCCAAAGCTTATCAGTTAGCCAATTAGCGGCCGGGTTAGCCACAACAGCAGGGGTTTGCAGGAGACAGCGAAGTCGGAGTGTTATGCATCCTGAAACAAGAGAATCCCGCCAACCAGCCGACAAAGGCTGTGACGCAGGCAATAACAGATGATTAAAGAGGTAGGTTTCTGCTTCTACTTGATAAATATTTTTTATCTTACTTTAATTTCGGTACACTGACCGTGTGTGAACAGCATGCTTCAAAGGTTTGCTTGCACGAGCAACTGTTGATTTGCAAACACCTTCGGTAACACTTTAACTTTAGTATCATCGCCCTACTATGAATGATGTTACATGACCCAAAGCATTGATAAAATTGAACTGTCAAATTGATCAAAACGAACTGTCAATGCCAAGGGAGCATCTGTGTATCATCACCCTATCTTTTCCTACTAGAACTTGCTGTATGACATTTCATCCTATTTATATAGAACAGTCGACTTCTACTACTACAACTAAGCTCAATTTTTCACATTAAAAATAAACATTGCGAATTTAAAAAATTCAATAAACCCTTCTAAAAATGGAAAAAATTATAATTTACCGCATTTACGACGCAAACTTTTGTAAAAATTATTTCTATTATTTTTCCTAGTTTCCAACACTAGAAATCCAAGAATTAAAATTCCAATTCGATGCTATGCGACGCAAAAGCTTTAAATGTGGCTGGCGCTGATAGTGTTTAGTGCAGCTTTTGGGATTTTTTTTAAAATTCTGGATCATGGATATGTAGGGAATTAAATGCTTAACCCCATTAAATAAGACTTTTCCATTAATAATCAACTCATTTCCGCCAAACACGTACATTTTCCATTGAATCTAATCACGAACCTTTTAGAGCAAAACACGATACAAACTAGTCTCACGAGGCTGTCAGCACTAGTCGAAATTTGTTTTCTAAAAGCTTAAAGCTCCTTCTAATTGGATATATACCCCTGCGAAAGCTGCCAGGAAAGCTTTAACGTAAATTTTGTATGGAACTTTCTAAGCAGTAAAAAGGGGGATTTTTTTGCAAATTTTTTTGTTATTGGGTAAACATTTAACGCGATTGACACCAGGTGCCAAAAAGGACCATGACACGATTTTTTATGCAGACGATTTAGTAAATTCAAATAATAAAACCCGACGAGGTGTTTTTTGTTAAGAAGGCAATTTTTGGATCCATATGTGAGTTTTCGAAAGATCATCATCTTATGCGCCCTGTTATGGCTCTGCTAACTTCTTCCAAGCTTGGTGGCGGCAGCATAGCATTATCATCAGATATTGCTGGAGTCTCCGAATCCTCAGTTAGCTCGCCATTTAGCAATTCGTGAGTGCTTTTCCCATTGCTCCAAGATGCCTTTCGGATCAGTGATCATATTCCCTTTGTCCTTGCAGTATGTGCAACGTTGTGTGAATTGCTTCATATTGCGGACTCTTCGGTAGAACTCCCGCGCCTGGTGCGTTCGTCGCTCTCTGACTGTTCTAGTTCACAGACGAGATTTTTTTTCCAGGCTTCCTTTTTTCGCCTGTGAATTCTTTTCTTCTTTTCTGAACTCTTTATATTTCTCTTCGCGTGCCCGTGTTCTCTGAGACTGCTGCATTGCTCGGTACACAGCATTCTTATGTTCAGTTCACAGCTTGCATTCATTATCGAACCAGTCGTTCCGATCTCTACGACTTCTGCCTAAGATGGAATCAGCAGTACCAATGACAATATTTTCAAGGCAGGTCCAGTTCTCACCGACGCCCGGCATCTCATCCCCTGGCGAGTTCTAATGCATGACCGTAGCTGTTTCTGGCCATTTCATTGCGTAGTGCAGCTGTGTTGATTCGAGCCAGATCAGCGGGTACAAAGCTTTTCAGCATTGTAATGCGCTCTCGGAGCACCACACCAACAAGATAGTGATCCGAGTCGAAATTGGCACATCGGTACGTTCGTACCGTTATTAGACCCGAAAGGTGGTAGCGGTCTAGCAGCACATTGTCTATTTGGTGGCGAGTGACTCCATCAGGAGATACCCAGATGGATATCTTTACGCGCAAATCTAGTACTTGCATTCTTTTACGGGCCATAAAACCTACTCCGAGCACATGGAGTTTTGTATGACAGCTGTAATATACGTCATACTCAGGTTTTTGCAAAACACAATTCTCGGTCCATCTCATCTCCTAGATGGCGGTAATGTCAGCTTTATACTTTGACAGGGTATCGGCTAGATGTTGTGTGACCGAGTTCTGTACAGAGGTCGGACATCGGACATGAGAAAAATTCGTAAATCGTTTTACCTTTTCCGTTGCCGTGGTCGTCGTCGTTGTTTCCAGTATTCGAGGCATGTTGCTGGTTTTTCCGGGTGTGGTACCTGACTTGGCTTCCTCCGGCTTGTCTTTTATACTCCAAATTACTTGCGTCGCCCACTAGATTCTCTGATGACATTTTTTCCAAGAGCAGGTTGTCGCCGTCTTGTCTGAATATGGGTAGTATAGGAATCCAAGAATGATTTCTTTTTCTGTACAGAAATCTTCTAAACTTTGAGCATTCTTCCCAAGTTACAGAAATCGGAGGGAAATCGGTCTAAATTCTTCAACATCTTTTGCTGCTCATTTTTTGTGATTGGGATAATTTTAGTTTTCTTCCAGACTGACAGGAAATAGCAATTGTTAATGCATTTCTTCTGCGCTTATTAGTTCTTCAGGGAATGTGAACTATGTCTGTGGGGGATGAGGCCCTGTTCGCCAGGGTGGTGTCGTAATTAAACATGGTCATTACCTTTGTTTACCATTTCTTCCATGTAGGTGTCTCTGTTGTAGGGTGACGGCTAAAATGTGTTTTCGAAGTATTTTCTAAACTGTTTCAGTGTGTCCTCTAACTTTAATAAGATGATCCTGTGGTTATAGGAGAGAAAAGTGGGTTGGTTAACCTTTGCCTGCCGGTTGTTAAGCGATCAGTGGTCTTAAAAGTCTGCGGTGACTGTCTTAATCTTTTAAAAAGCTTGATATATCCCTTTGTTCAGATCCAGTTTGATCCTTTTCCTAATTGCTCAGCCAAGAGATTCTAGCTGAAAGTTCCATATGTTCCGGCGTCAGTATATTCCCCGTCCTCAGGAAGATTCGTCTAATGTCTAAAGCCACCACCTTCTGGATCTCATTAATTTGAAAGTAACCTCCGAAATATTTTTTTTTTATATTTATCGTTTTTTGGAGCTACCAGCTTGGAGTACACCACTTCCATGAAATTTTCACAACTAAAAAACAAAAAATCCTTTTTTTTTTGGGACTAATTTAAACACCTTAAATTTCAACAAACATATCTGCCAACACTATAAAAACACTTCTTCATACGACGATGCACCTTTCAACTTCTGGCTCATACCTCTGCTACACCTCGAGCTTTTTCATGCCACTTTATTATGCTTGTATTGGTTAGAGGTCCAGAAATGGTGACATTTGGCACAGCTTCCTAATGGAAAAGAAAAAAATATTGTTTATTAAACTCGCGCTAGTTTTTTACCTGTAATTCGTAGAAGACTGTGGTTTTCGAACAAACCGAACCTTAATATTTTATCTGTGCAATGATGTAAGAATAAATGTAGGTTAAGGAATAAAATAAGTGAAATTTTTAAGTTTAAATCAGACTTGGTGCACTTTTAGAAATGCACTTTGACAAACGATTGTGCACTTTTTGAATTCGAAAATTTCTCCAGTTCGGTTGTGAAGTGCCATGTTTATTTTTGTTTCATTCTACAGAGTTTTTTATAAGCTTTAATTAAGGTGAACCTTTTTTTAGGATATGATTAATTATGCCGTAAATATTATTTTACTTTTTAAAAAACTTTAATTTCCCGGTATAACAGTAGTGGGGCGCGTCAGTGTGCGTTTGACATTTCTACTTCGTGTCGTGCCAAGCAAAACGTGAAAAAGCTTTTATTAGCCATGTTCCATACCAAAGCGTCGTTTCACAAATTTCACGTTTCATTTCCATTCTGTGCAGCGCAAGCTGACAGCGAAATCAGTCGTAAAAGAGCGTTCGTTCGGTGAAGTTTTAAGTGCAGTGCGTTCTCCGCGATTGGTCGATATTCACGTGGAGATTACCAAGAATTCTGCTTGCTAACAAGTGTTGGCCCTGTGTCTATTTCTGTCATTTCCCGGAAATATCGGAAAAAGCAATTGTGTCATCCTCCGCAGTTTTTGGCGTTTTATAAAATCAGAAAATGTCCACATCCATCAGAATCGGGACTGAGCCTCTGAATGTTAACGAACCTTGAAGTGTGATAATAATATTCGCCGAAAATTTAATTATCTCCCCTCCGCCCCCGCGGGAGCTCGAAATTAATATTTGTTTTTAATTATTTAATTCCGAGAATCAAGTGAAGCACGAAAAATTCGTATTTGTATAAATATATATCAAAGTAGAAAAATAATAAAATGGTGTTAAACACAGTTTCAAGTGCTCCAAGCGAAAGCAAATTTAGGATTAGTTGGCGGAGTCCGGCCCTCGCCGACAGGATGAATCTCCTGTGGATGCTGCTATGCTGCTGGGCCTGCTCCAGCCTCGGCTTTGTCCAGTCGATGGAGCACTGCCTGACGCACCGATACCAGGAATCCATGAACTCCAGCCACATGCAGTTTACCAAGGAGATCAGCAGCACCGAGTTTGCAGTCCTTGGCAGCTTCAAGAGCTTGCATTGTTGTGCAAAAGGATACCGGAGCATAGAATGGTGAGTGACGCCTCTTATGTTTGTTTGTTTGTTTTTATGGCATTGTGTGCGTGAGTTTACCTGTAAAAAATCGGCGAGTTTTTTCCTCATGTTTTGACTTCTTGCAAGCATCCGCGGATGCTGCTTTGGATTTTGGAGCGCTTGCGACGAGCTCCACGAGATTTCTGACGGAACCTGTTGGGTATTCCCTGGAAATTTAATTATTTCATACACGAACTTGAATTTGATTGCCATTTTGGAGGGGTGTAATCCGTTCGCGCTCCGAGCATAGATGGCAGCAGAAGCTAGATCTTAAGTGGACTCCGGGGATATTCCGAACTCCCATTGATGCTGGCGCGAAATTGGCATGAAATTGATATTTAACTACCTGGGAAATATGGGAAATTGCTCCATTACGTTCTATCGTGCTAGAGAAAGATTGGGTTTCTCGTCTTGCAAGGGGTTTTTGGCATTTATTTGACGTCACTTCTATTAAAAATGGGGGATCTTTTCGGTTTTTTCGGCGTTTTTAAAGCACGTATCATCCTTAATCTTCTCTTTTTAATTTATTTAAAATTAAAATTTTTACTACACACACACACAACGTTGTAATCAGAAAAATATTTACTCAAAACCTGAATTTGGGTTATCAAAAAATGTAGTGGTAGTTCCGCGAACTTTTCAACTGGTTTGTATGTGCAAAAAAACCAGGCTTAGGAACCAACCTTGGTGCGTTTTTAGTGCGTCATGTCATTCGGGATGTGGTGCAATATCTATTTCTAGGTAGGATAAAGATTTCTGGTGGATTCTCGAGCAGAAATCGATGACCAATACGCTTAACTTGTGAATTTTGTGCGAGTTCAGAAATACTGACGGCGGAGCATTGTTCCAAATTGTTGGGTTATATAAACGAACTTCTAGACCATAGTGTATTCGAAAAACAAGACTGCTGAGGGTAGAAGTAAGCTGAACGGGCCAGTCTTGTATTGCGTAAATAATATTACCGTGCATGTAGGACGGCGTTGAATTCAGTTGAACAGTTGCTATGATAAGAGTCGGCTTTCGTAGCCTAAAGCTGGAAATAGATTGCAGTGGTCATAACGAGTCCATTACAGCGTTAATAAATGACAAAAGGAATAAAACGCTTTGCCGTACATTATGTTTAGTATAATCAGGTATCCCTGTTCTATTAGACCCGCTGGTATACGCTCTTATTACCGCTGCAATCTATTTCTAGCTTAAGGGTCCAGATGTCTGTAGTTCAAATCAACTCCGCAATCATATTCTTTCGTCCTTCTATTTAGACCTGGATAACCTTCTGTTCTGGTGCCACTTCAAGCAATTCGACGTCGAATGAAAACGATACGTAGCGCGTTCAAAAACCTTAATTTGACTTTTGTCGTTCAAAAACTTAATAGTTAACTTCAACATAACACTAGCATAACAATATGATGTTCAAAAACTCGTATGGCTAACAATTGTAAGGTTTTTGAGCGCACTCTGTGCCGTTTTCAGTCGACGTCGAATTGCGTCGTCAGTAGGACATTTCTTTTCACTAAGGCACCTGTCGAGTCGTGTGACATGACAAGTTGTTTGAGTTGCAGAAAGTGACGTTTCAGCCGTATTACGTTTTTCAGCACAGGGGTCAGAGACTGTCAAAAGTCACTTTCTTCAACTCCATCGACTTGTCGCGTCACACGACTCGACATTCAGCACAGAATCCTCCACAAAGTGTTCCAATTGGGCATCCCTCAAACGATCTCTATATTTTTAAGATCCACACAGCAAAGGAATCAAGGAGCATGCGATTTTACTTCCCCAGATCCAATGCAATACTACCACTGGCACCTTCTCTCCGTGCTTCGCATCAAACATCTTACCTAGTACAATGCGGTCATAGCAATATTTTGAATTTGCTAAACGAGGGTATGGGGTCTTCTCTTTCGATTTCTCCATCGAAATACTCCCCAAAAAGAGAGTGGAGGAACGAAGACGGTTTGAAGAAGTTTGATATACCGACGGCTCCAAGATGTCCGAGAGCGTCGAAGAAATATTGTTTCCCTTAGAGCCCACTAACAGTTCCCCGTCCTGGCACCTTCCGGTATCTTTCAAGTGGAAATGATGGCGATCCTGAAGCCCTAACTAGACTCGTCGAATCATATACGCGCCAGGAGCAAGCACGCATTGCGAACAACTGCGCCTACTACACGGATATGCACGCTCCTGCAGAAGCTGAAAAATCTAAAAATGCACCCACCAGACGTATGCACGCCTCTGTTTCAGATATGAATGCATTCGTAATCGACCATTGCAGGCGCGAGTGTTGTTTCACTAGCCGGTCCTCCAACTAAGTACTAACTACGTCCAAAGCTGCTTGATCTACAGAATGGAACGACAACCGGTCTACTGAGTATTCTAATAGCACCCTTTGTGATCACCAAGATTTCTTCGTCCTAATACAATTTGTTAAATCTCAAATTTTGCTCTCTTGCGTCTAAAAACGTGCGAGCGTAGCGTGCTTCGTTTGTTCTATTCCTTGTGTCTTTTATTGGTATGTGTCTATAGCGAACTGCATTTGAAAAATTCAAATTTTTAAGCATAGCGCCCATGGAACCTACAGTGGAAAATTGGAAGTATTCCTGTGCCGCCACCATCAAAAATAGAATCAAATCTATTTTTTCGTCACGAGATGGTGACGTTGCCATTGGGCGAAGTTGTATGAGATTACTTTGAATTTATTTTCAAATTTTTGACGGTGGCGGATGTCGTTGGCGTTGACGGTATCATTGGGCGCTAAGCTTTACTCAGGCGTGCTGTGCCTGTTTCGGGTGACATACAGGCGTTTTGAAGCTGTGCGTGCCTGTCGCAGGCTAAGCACGGGCCAGTTTTATTTTTACTCGGGTGGTTTTAGACATCCGCAACAATCGATCTAACAACCAGCTTACTTTAGGTAAACGAGGTTGTGACATCAAATACACACTAAAGCGGTACTCGGGCCGTCGGTCCCGCCGGAGGTAGCACCGCACTACACCTATCCGTGATATAACGTTGATTTCGAAACGATCGGACAAGCGATCCCTTCTTCTCTTTAGCTTATAGATGATGCCATGTGAGTGCATATGGACTCTTGTGTAGAGAGAACACAAATAAGAAGAATTGCTGTCGAGGTGGGATAAAAGGAAAAATGAAGGGCAATAATTCTGCTGCGTCGAATAGAACCACAAACCTCTGAGATGGTAGTCGGACGCTTTAATCTATGGGCTATTGAAGTCAGCAAATGCTGTTAACTAAGCGTACAGTCGCGTAACTGTGCAACATTTTAGTGGACACCGCATTCAAGTCTTTCTGAAGTTTCCTAAAAAATACGTAATGCATGATGTGGTATGGATGAATCATTAACAAGATATTTACCAATGCTAACAGAATTTCGTCATTTAATTCCGAAAATGACATCGTATTTACTCCTAAAACTTAACTTGGAAAGCTGATAACGAGCACCGCAATTAAATAATCCTAGGATCTATCCTTGCGTGCCTCATTACTTCAATTATGCACGTCGATACAAGATGGACACATAAAATCTCCTCTCTTAATCCGCCTTTGACCAGCCCAGCACACAGGACGACAATCAATACTGTACAGACATCACTAAGGAATTCGAAAATCTCCTTTACCGACGCCAAGTCCGACAACCATAAGCTTTCTCGTTTCATTTACCCCCTTCAATCATTAAATATATGCTTCCTGGAGATCTCTGAATGGAAATCCTCTTATTATCCCTAATCTCCCTTTGACACGTACTGGACGATGGGTTGCTGGAGAGCAGATAGTTTGCAAGTGCACCCTGTGTGTTCTAAGGGTGTATGGTAATTTGTTTTGGCATATTATTTTCGTTTTTTATATGAGAAAAAAGTGCTTTTTGAAAGTATATAAACAAGGACCTGCATTCCGGGAAACGCCAATGGCACAATTTCGCTGTAAAGGCCTTTCTCAATTTTGGTAAGATGCCTTCTCGGAAAAGCTTTTAAGGAGGAAATTGTGTACTTAATGTCGAGTTTCACAATGTTTACAGCGCCCAAATTTTCCACGAACGCAGCAACAACAGTTATAATGTTATATATTAAATGATGCCATACCGCCTGAGGGCCCAGAGACAATAAAGCTGGGGTTAGAGCTAACCTCTGGAAGTGCTGGCACGCAACTGTAGTTGGCGGAGAGCAATCACAAAACACAATGAAGCCAGCTTCGCATCAGGAACAAATCGTCGTACGTCGAAATTGAACTGTCACAAGCAAAGCCACGCCTAGGCCAGCCTGAAACTCAGATGTAGCTAGAGTATCTCGACCAAGGCAAGCTTCAGAGCCGGCTTTGTTGATATCTGAATTTGTTATAGAACGTAGATGTGGGCTCTAAAGTCCCTGGGCTGGGGGAATGTGCTTCAGCCTTGGATGTATTCAAAGCCAGCTTATTGTGTCCTTGGTGCTTGGTAATTTCTATAGCTGCCCTTTTCTTTACTTAAACGCTAGAAACTTGTTATGCTTCTATATAAAACTAGTGTTGTACTATATTAACTCGACAAAGAATAATTATTTTTTAATCCCTTTTCATTGCCTCTATCTACCGGTTCAAATTCTTAGCTATTGTCATCCAGTTTGACCACCCAAAGCTCTAATTGTCCTGCTCTATGCCATGCCGTCTTAGGAGATTTGGTCTACCCCGAGTAACTACCGCATATCTCATTCCAAATAGATGTTTCTCCTACTGCAGTCTAACAAGCTTTATTTTCTTCACGAAATCTATATCGAAATAACGCTCGTACATCTTGTCAATAAGCTGGAAACAAATGCATGCGTGCGAGCGTTGCGTGCGGTGACAGAATAGAAGTGTGTGTATTGAAATGCGACTTGAGTTGCGTGAGCCGGTACACTTCCTTGTCCACCTGGTATTCTGATAGTCCGCAGTCGGTGTCAGCCGAATGCCGAACTCAAAGCTCAAACGTAAGATTAATCAACATCTACTCAAGCATACTCCAGGCCCCTAACATATTCGACATGAGGGGGGCTAGTAGTACAAAGGGTGATTCCTAAGCTTGCCTTTACCAAATAAAAAAATAGTGGAATAGTGGGACTCCCGACAGAAGCGCTTACGCTTAGCGTAACCGATTGGTGCTCTGGTGGCGTTTTGTGATCGTGGAAGTTTGTTTGGTGTTTTGCGTAGACTTGTAAAATAGACTATGCGCGGTGGTCACATACAGCCCTCTCTAGTGCCAACGGCAAGTGCCCGATTGGCCTTAATTGTTTCAGCTACAACCGAAGACTAGGTTTATCCTGTCGATAGATATCCTTTTGGATTGTTTGTCGAGGATATGTTGTCTTTAGTTTGTGCATTTGAGAACGAAGCCGAACCAAAGGCTTCAGGAACACCCCAGCATCGGATCATCGGGAAGGAATTGGTGTGAGTACTAGACCAATTCCTTTCACAACGATCTCAGGCAGAAATCTAGGGATCGGACTTAGGGTAAAAATCTGATCAATTGTGGCTTTTCCAGGGATGAAACTACTATGATATCGGCATGTGACGTTTCTATCGTATGGAGCTACTCTGTTGTGCAGAATCGGGTGGAATATCTTAGACGCCGTACTCTACACTAGATATACTACGATCATTTATGTAGGCTGAGGTATCTCCTTTTTTACGTACGACACAGAGAATACCTCGTTTCTCAGTCTTCAGGCTTCGTTTCCTGCTTCCATGCACTTCATGAATCGCTTGATATAGTGTGGGCCTTTGATCGCACTCCTTTTCGGTGATCGGTGATTAGTTTACCTTCTTTGTGAAGATCGCGTCTTGTGTCGGTCCTGATTCGCAGGTGCCTAGTTTCTCTGCGATGTAATGTGCTCTCGGAGCGTCATATCACCAAGATAGTGATAGTCGATATTGGCACCCCGGTATGTTCGTACGATCCGATGCCCGAAAGGTGAAGCTGGTTTATCAACATATGGTCTATTTGGTTGCTTGTGATTTAATCGGAGAATCCCTATGTTGCCTTTTGTGGTTAACTTAATACTTGCAACATCTAAGCTCTTAGTTATTGGCATCTCTGGTATCTCTCTGTCCATTAGTCTGGTGATGCAAGGTGTATGGGTCAACGTACTGCCTGTATACAGAAGCTCGAACTTTTTTAGAGATTAAATCACCGAGGTTAAATTTAATGATTTTTAAACCATATATATGGCAGCCATTTTTTTGTCTACTGAATTGTTCTTTTTCGACGTTCTATTGATCTACGAACATTTAGAAGATTCCTGTTTTAAAATTTGCTTGTACGCGGAGAATGCCTAGTTAGTATCGCTTTAAATCCGGTAACGGACGATTTCATTCTTTTGCTGACCATAAGACACCGTTCCTAATCTATTTCATCTCTTGGCCTGTTATGACTTCAGCTTTTAGATAGGGCAAACACTACCTGCCATACGTTCAATGAAAGCTTTTAAAGATCGTTTACCTGTTTTTGTTCTCATTGGTCGTCGTCGTTCTATTCAGTCTCCAAAGCTTGTTATTCGTTAGCCTTTACTCTTTTGAAAGAGCTATTTGTGGCCGTGTTGGAGTTCAACACTCTTGAACTACGTACGAACTTCAATGAGTGCTCAATTGAAAGATATTCAGCCTTATTCTCGTTTTTTTTTTATGTGACAGACTAGAGGCTTAGGGAAAGTCCCTTTGTACTGTCGACAATCTATTTTTTTGTATTCAATGTCGAACAGCAGCTCTAGCCGGAAGATAGAGAGAAGAGAGACAGAAGAGAAGGAAGGAACTGTCACAACCTAGCCGCGATATTTCTATTAGACCTACTCTTACCATTTCGCGACTCTGACATCAGGGCATCGAGAACAACTCGCTGGAGTGTTATGCCTCCTGAAACGAGTTGATTCTCATCAACCAACCGATGGCATGCGCTTGGTGGAGCAGGGAAGGCTATGACACGAATCAGGAATGTAAAGAGGGAAGAAGAAAGAAGGAAAGTTATGTAAGTGGGAAAGTGGAAAAGGCGAAGGACCGTGGGGCTGGCCGGGATTCGAACCCGGGACCTCTGGGATACCAGTCAGGTGCCTTACCCCTAGACAACCGTTGTCGAGTGACGTGACAGATGTGTCACTTCGACCTTAAATTGGTATTCTCATTGCCATTCTAACAAATTTCTGGCAACCAAATCAACTAAATTCGTATGTAATTGTCACAAGGTGGAGTGCCGAGTGACATTTTCCTCGATACGTACGATACGACAGTTTCATTCCACCACGTCCCTCGTAGTCACGTCACTCGCCAACGAGAATACCACCTATTGTGACGTCAATTAGGCCTCCTATATAACGCAATTTAATATTATTTAGGCTTGTTGAATTGTTCAAATGAATCATACGAACTATTGAAACGCAAATTCCCACAAAATTCTCGAATTTTGTGTTCAATTCAAAAGAAAACACACGATGCCAAGGTAGTACACGACCCTCCTGAATATAAAATCTCGAGCGCGTTCGTAGATTTTTAATCTTGAACTGCATTCGACATTCCGTCTGCATTCGTTTCTATTCAGTAAATACGACAAGTTATTCCACAAAAGCACACCATATTGATTCGGCACATCCTCAACAGCATCTGAATTGCCGCTCTGCTATATGGTGGGGGGTGAGGGGTTGGTTTGGTTATTCATACTGGCCCCTATTGCGAGTGTCGATACCTAATCGACAAGCGACATTTAACGATTATAGACTGTCGATTATTTAGTTTGATATTGCGAATGTCGATTATAATCGAAGATTGTCGATTTGACAGTCGACTTTTATCGATTGCTTTTTTGCTCACGACAAATTTGCCAGGAATTTCAACAACAAAAACTGCTCAAAATAATTTTCTAGATCAGAGTAGTCCAAATATTTGTCGATTGGGTTACACAATGCCAAAAAGAAAATTAGTCGACACAATCGACTAAAGTCGAGTCGATCGTTAATCGACACTCGCAATAGGGGCCATTACCTCCCGTCTAGCAGTCGAAGTAGTGTGATCCTGAATTGAGTCGCACCGCACTAATTTATTCCATTGGAACAAGCACTTCTTTTTAACCGACTTCAAAAAAGAGGAGGTTATCAATTCGAATGTATGTTTTTTTTTTTTCTATGTATGTTACGCGATTACTCCGCCAATTATGAATCGATTTTGATGATTCTTTTTTTGTTTGGTACGTTATACCTCAGAGGTGGTCCCATATAAATTTTGTAAAAAAATGGCGGTCGGTTCCAAGATGGCGGCCGAATTTTGCAATTTTGTTTCCCGACCCCCTTCATGGATATCAAATGAAAGGGTATGACGAGTAGAATACAATTTTGTAAAAAAAAATTTAAAAAAAAAAAACCGACTTCAAAACTACATATACCTATGCATGCATATGTACAAACTTAAACTAAAAAGTAAAAAATAATATTTTAATTACCTCAAAGCAAGAGCCTTAAAGGACAGTTAAAAAAATTATTGATATTTATATATGTATGTATCTATTTAATATTTTTAAAAAGTTCATTTTGGAGTCGGTGCCAGCCAAAGAACAATTACGTTTATACATACCCTGAAAGCTTGGGTGCAAAAGAAAACTTACGTTAATACATACCTTTGGCTGGCACCGACTCCAAAATGAACTTTTTAAAAATATTAAATAGATACATACATATATAAATATCAATAATTTTTTTAACTGTCCTTTAAGGCTCTTGCTTTGAGGTAATTAAAATATTATTTTTTACTTTTTAGTTTAAGTTTGTACATATGCATGCATAGGTATATGTAGTTTTGAAGTCGGTTTTTTTTTTTTTTAAATTTTTTACTTTTTAGTTTAAGTTTGTACATATGCATGCATAGGTATATGTAGTTTTGAAGTCGGTTTTTTTTTTTTTTAATTTTTTGTTAATGTAAAACCCTCAAAACGAACGACCCACCATCCAACTCTCGCCAATCGTACGCGTACGTGTGACTCTGGATTTTGTGAAGTTCCACGTTTATTTTTTGACAGGTAATTATCGTGTGTTCAATACCGGCGCTGCAGCCCGGTTCCATGTCATCCGGCATTAAAGTACCGCCGATGATGTTAATAATTAAAATTTATTTCGTGTCGTTCTCAATGCGAGTTTCAATTTGTTGGGATACGCCACACCGGATATGTCCAGTGGGCAAGGGCAGTACTTCTGTATGTCCGTGCATTTCGGAATGACCATTCTCTGTAAACTCTCTCCTTTAATGCCCATTAATATAAGTGAATGAATTTGCGGCAATTGTGCGGTAGTTTGACTTTATGGGGCTGGAGAAGGACTCAGATCATAGCCGGAAAATTGGATGCTTGGTCGGGTCGATGCCGTTCAATTAGTTTTTATCCGCAGATTGCATGTATTTTATATTCGGTCTTACGTGAAGCTGGATCATAAACCGCCGTTGACCGCAGCACTGGAAAATGCTTCATTGGCCATACTTCTCACAGACTCGAGCGGTATCGCCTACACACAGTGACCAATGCATGTTTGGCGATATCGCGATGTTGAAAAATAATTTGTTTGGAATTTCTCAAAAAACGCCACACAGGGGAATTGCTGCTGGCAACAGAAGGCGACTATATTGCGTCCCACAGAACAATTATATTTGTCGTACTGAGACTCGATACGTATCGTTAGTGTAGAATTTTGGATCTTTTTTCCGACGAAAACCCCTTTCTCTTCCTGAAAGCAATTCGGTCGTGGTTGTCGATAGGTTTTTGCTGTCGTACTACTAAATTGCTAATATGTATGGCTGTAGGGGTTTGCAAAAATTGCGCGACTAAATCACTGGATCGCACCGCACTCGTATGGTGGGTCCACACAAGAGCGATTTGGTTGTAGAGAGTTCTTTCTGTCTATAGACTCCCAGTGAGAAATGGATTGCTGCAATATCAGTCGCTGGCGGCGCTTTTCTCTTTCCATACCAGTTTGATAGATTTTTTTATAACATTGCATGTCCGCAGAGAGAAGCACTCCTTTTAATGTTCCTTTAGAAGCGTTTTTGAAGCAGTAGCAAAAAAGCTTTTTTATAAAGAATTGATGGTGGCTTGATAAGCTCCGCGGTGCCCAAAAAGCTTTTTTTTTGTTCCCATGGTTTTTCGTCCTTTCAACAGCGAGTGTTGTTGTTTTACCAAGCGGTTCTCCAACTATGTACTAAGTACGATCTATTGAGTATGCCAATGGCATTCTACTAATCCTAATAAATGCCTTGATTGATGGCTTGGTCTCACGGATTTTGGGGAGATTGAAAATCCAACTCGGTGGCTCCGTAGACCACGAGTCCATCTGAGTTTCTCCATAAATGGTGAGTATTTGGCTTGGCTCGGGTAATTTGAACGAATGGATCTCATGTGTATGGATGCCTTTAGTAGCACCAACCGTTGTTTCTAGATTGTTTGTGGCTAAACATTGCCTGCTGAAGAGTTTTCAGATCTAAAACTCGTCCGCTTCTAGCATGCACGCTCCCGCCACAGGCATGTACTCACCCGTCACAGGCATGCGCTTTTTCTAGTCTAAGGGGAGCAAAATTGGGGCTTTTAAAAATTGTGTAGGACGAAGAAAACTGGCAATTATCTTGGTGACCATAAAGGATGCCAGTAGCATACTCAGGAAAAGGGTTCTCGTACGATTGCGTGGGTCAAGCAGCATTGGACGTAGTTACTGCTTAGCTGGGTGACTGCCTGGTAAAACGCGCGCGTTTTAAATGATCTATGCCGATGCGGATGCATTTATAAATGTTTATGCCTGTTTTAGATTTTCGCGCCTGTGGCGGGAGCGTTCATACTTTTGTGGTATGCCTATTTGTGAGCTGTGTGAAGCTAGCCCCCCGAAATTCGATAATTTCAAAATCTTATAGTGGATTCAATTGACCACTAAATGACCACTAATGACCATCAATAACTTTAATTGACCACCTTCGATTCACGAGAAAATCGAAAAAAACCTTTTGGGGGGCCAACTTCACGGTAGCCCCCCAAATGTGTATTTTGCCCGGTTTCTCTACGGAAAAAAACTGACCACTTTTTGACCACTTTTGACCACCCAATAGATTTTTTGACCACCTAAAAAAAATGAAAAAAAAAAACCATTTTTTTAACCCAACGACAAGCATCAAGGTGGTCAAAAATAAGTAGAAAAACGTTTTTTTCATGTTTTTTTACAAGCAGTTTTCATTATTGCAAATTACTTTTCTCAGATTAACCATGGCGTAGAATTTCCTCTTTCGACAGGATATTGAATTCAAAGCCAGGTGAGTTTACCTAACGTGTTTGAGAACATGGTCAATCTGGAAAAGTGTGTTTTTCATCTTAACCAACAATTTTTATTGTTGCAAATTACTTGTCTAAAATTGATCATGACGTAAAATTTTTATTTTCGACTTGGTATTGAATTTGAAGTCATGTACCTTTCGTAAGGTGGGTACGTTTGCATATCATGCTACTTGCGTAAATATGATGACTTAATTATTTAAAACTTAAGACTCCCACGTGTGCAGAAGTGACAGTTTCTCATCTACATGGCATCAGTGTTACAAACCCTACCTCGAAACTAAACGCACCATCGCCTCGCTTGTACATGTGCAGAGAAGGAAAGGGCCTTTTCGGAAACGCAGAACTGCGGCCATTCTGCAATATTCAGCAATTGGAAGTCTGTAGCTGAATATTGCAGAGTGACCGCAGTTCTGCGTTTCTGAAAATGCCCAAACATACAAGTTCCCTCTCAAATCGCTGTATTTGAGCATGTCCTAAGAAAGAGAAAAAAGATTCGACGATATTCTTTGTATTCACACGGACACATAACGACGCTGTTGTGTATGTAGACTTTCGAACAAAGTGTTTGCCTCCCTGATTGTTTCATAGTAAGTACTAAAAAGATATATAATATTTCGAGTTTAATAATTTGAAAAATAATGATTTCTGTACGATTCAATACTGTTTTCAGCTTACACAATTTGAATATGCAAACGTCATCTATGTATGTGATTTTCTCTTTTGAACTGTGCAACTTAAGTATTTAACATGTAAAATATAGATAAGTGTTCCTATTAAAAAGAGAAAAGACCACCCAAAATTACAGAATTGCAATACTTATATATGTCGGAATGTGATTGATTTGGTTTAGGCTATCTTTATTTAATTGGTGGTTTTCCATTACGACGTACGCGGTGATCCCAGATCTGACACAGCAATCCTTCTCAGACAAGAATCTAAAAATTAATGAATCCTTCCCTTGTTTTTCTCATTGTCTAGTTTTACCCAGATTGCTTTGCTATTATTTTATTAAACTACTTTGTCAGCATTTAATTAAATAATCCTTTCCCAATTGCCACGCCATCTCTGATTTCACCCAGGAAGGATCTCTCTGGCGTTTCTAATTACATCTATTTCGGCGATTCTTGCTATGTCCCTGCAATACGGCATATATAATATGTATTATTTGTATGTTCAAACGTTCAATAATAAAAAGTCTGTCCTTTGAAACAAGTTTTTATTTCATAATAATATGCGGACTGAAATTTACATAAAAGCCATAAAGGTATCTTGAAAAATATATCCTTAAATTAAAAATATTTGTCCTGCTTATTTTATTTTTGAGATGCGAAAAACCGAGATTATGGACATTGAAGTAAGTATTTGCCGTATATTGCATACACAGACTTCATAGTCATTTTTTTGGGCTTACCTTTCACTCAGTAGAATAAAAGTCACTATCTGTAGTAAAAAAATGCACTTTTTAGCCACGCTTGTTCATAGTATCTTGCAATGACTTTAAATGGTAGATACATAGTATATACACAGTACTCACATGACTGTTACGTATATACTGCATATAGAAATCATACATAGTACTCACATAACTTTAAATTCAATATCAAATCAAAAATCAAAATTCTACACCATGGTCGGTTTGATAAAATAATTTGCAATAATAAAAACTGTTTGTAAAAATAAAAATATTTTGACCATATTCCCGAACACGCCCAGGTACACTTACATGACTTCAAATTCAATACCAAGTCGAAAATAAAAATTTTACGTCATGATCAATTTTAGACAAGTAATTTGCAACAATAAAAATTGTTGGTTAAGATGAAAAACACACTTTTCCAGATTGACCATGTTCTCAAACACGTTAGGTAAACTCACCTGGCTTTGAATTCAATATCCTGTCGAAAGAGGAAATTCTACGCCATGGTTAATCTGAGAAAAGTAATTTGCAATAATGAAAACTGCTTGTAAAAAAACATGAAAAAAACGTTTTTCTACTTATTTTTGACCACCTTGATGCTTGTCGTTGGGTTAAAAAAATGGTTTTTTTTTTTCATTTTTTTTAGGTGGTCAAAAAATCTATTGGGTGGTCAAAAGTGGTCAAAAAGTGGTCAGTTTTTTTCCGTAGAGAAACCGGGCAAAATACACATTTGGGGGGCTACCGTGAAGTTGGCCCCCCAAAAGGTTTTTTTCGATTTTCTCGTGAATCGAAGGTGGTCAATTAAAGTTATTGATGGTCATTAGTGGTCATTTAGTGGTCAATTGAATCCACTATAAGATTTTGAAATTATCGAATTTCGGGGGGCTAGCTTCACACAGCTCTATTTGTGCGCTATGCGTGCTAGCTGCGGGCGCATGCGTGCTTGTAAGAAAATTAACCAACTAATGTCATAATGGCATTCATTGTGTGAGAAATTTCTGAAATACTTCGAATATAAAAACCTTGTTTACATCCATACGGAATCACCAGTTCGAAATACACCGAACAATGGAGGTTTTTGCACGTGCTCTGGTTAATTCGAAGCGGTTTATTATTGCCCCATCAGCAGAAATGAAATGGTGTTAGGACACTAGTTAGATAGTAGAAACGCATTTGCAAGTTCTGTGTGGACGAAAACATATCTGCTCTTCATGTTCTCTGTCACTGTCGCACAATAGCGCGGAGCTCGGTGTTTGGCGAGATTTTGCTTCACTAAACAAGTCTGAGAATAACCCTGTGGAACCTATTATTCAAGCGGCCTGGACTGGAAATCTCTGGAGTATAGGGCTAGTAAGTGTACAATAGGTTCAAGTTGCAGTCACGGACCTGCTTGGACCCTATACCCCACTAAATCTCCGTGTTTATGACTAGGTTCAATCCAGGTTCAATCCAGTCATCGGGTTGAGTGGACCTATAGCTCCAACTCGACCTCCATTGAGTTGAAACTATAGGTCCATTCAACCCAACTCAGCTGTCCTACCTGAATCGCGCCTCATATACGCGGGTTGAGTTTTAATTGGGTTGGAGTAACATTTGTTTTGTTTGTTTACCATCCATGAAGTCCGTCCTCGGGATTAGTTCTGAGTTTTTACGTTTCTATAAATGAGAATTTCACACAGGTTATGTTTTGATTGAAGTTCAACTCTATTCCAACACAAAGTGAACTCAACTCGACATCATATGCTGTGGTTCGAAATTTCAACTCAACCTCGACTCAACTTTTCAACCTAGTCATAAACGGAGTAATGCGACTATCTCTTACAAGAAACCGTTTTTGAAGTGTTTATCAACGAAGAGCTGCAGTTTGATCTGTTTTGAAAAAGGACACTTGTATATTTATTTAAAAGAAAAAACCCAAACCCAGTTTCCATTTACATTTTCAAGTGTTACCAAGCGCCACTACCTCTGCACCAAAATAATTATGCTTGTCTCTCCGTCATCATATCTTGTTCATCGCCACACTCTTTTTAAACAAAAAACGGAGAAGATCTCTAATTCAAACACACACTTGAACACCCTCAACATTTCGCCCCAGAAAAAAGTGCGGCTGAGGACTTCACGCGCGATAAGATTACAACGCAAGGAACCCGAGCAAGTCATTAAACAAAAGCGCCTCAGTTGGGATCTGTCAGGCTTGCTCGGCTCCTTTGTTTGTTTGTTGATTTTTGAGATTTTTCGGGGATCCTGCCTCAAGTAGGTTCGTGTACGAACAAGAACAGGGCGCAGGGAAGAAATTGTAATTGACTTGTAACATATATGAAGGAGGTTCATAAAAAGGTATTGTCCTGTCCTTGATTTAACCTTTGTGCTGCCCTCCTTCTACCTGGGAACGTGATTTGTTGTTGCCGGTGTTGTTGTTGTGCGATATTTCTTCCCTTGTCGAGGACAAATGTTGTGCCTGTACACTTCAAAGGAATTCGTTCAGGACGTTTCTCAAGGATTCCTTGCAGCAGTCAGAAGCGATAATTAATTATAACAGATTTTTTTGTTCGTCTTCGTTTGGATGCAGATGGTCGTCGTTTTTTCTTCGGTTGAGGTTTAGTGAGGATTTGACAGAGATTTTTTTCTCAGCAGGGCATGGTTTTGCGGATTATAAGATAGAAGAAAGCCGTCCATGGTTTTATGCTGTCTGCATGAGCTAGGTAGGGATGTCAATACAGTTGGAGATTATCCTTTATGCTGAAGTAGAGCTTAAAAGGTGTCTTTTTTGGTGGAGGTCTATGGAGATTATATAGAGATTTAAACGAGCTGCTTATTGAGGTAGAACATTAGGATTAATTTGTCTTGCGTAGAAATGTGGGCAAACAGAAGTGATTTTGTAATAAATTAAATTGGAATAGTTTTTGTTGGTTTTGTTGTAAGTGTAGACACCCAGGTGATGGTCTAGTCATTTCTGGAATACGGGAATTATCTATATAAATATAATTGGAGTATCTGTCTGTGATTTCAAAATAAGTGTGTTTTTTTAATTTTATATGGTTATTTACATGATTTTAAAACGAAATCACGCATTTTTAATATTTTTGTCTGTCTGTATGTCTGTGTGTCTGTATGTCTGTCTGTCTGTTTGTTCGGGCTAATCTCGGAAAAGGCTAATCCGATTGGGGTGGGACTTTCACTGGAAGATTCAGTATTTTGGCGGGCATGTTTTAGGCTATTTATATGCACTATATATTAGCTCTGCCTGTATGTATGTATGGATGTATGTATGTAGGCAAATCTTGAAAATTATTTTTGACCCACTTGCATATAACCGATCAGCTTCAAATTTTGCACACATGTACAGTTCAAGTGACAATGAAATCTGACCATTTTATAAAAAAATCAAGATGGCCGTTTCAAGATGGCGGCCGAATTTCGCAATTCTGCTCGCTGACCGCCGACATGGGTATCAAATGAAAGGGAATTATAAGTATAATATAATTACCTATTTGGTGTCATTCCAAATTCAAAATGGCGGCCAAAACAGATGGCGGATTACTTTTTATTTACATCACGATCGGTATGGGTATCAAATGAAAGGATATGACAAGTAGAATACTATTGGCTGGGTGGCGTAATTCCAAATGCAAAATGGCAGCCAACACAAAATGGCGGACTACAATTTTTTACAACGCTTTCGGTATGGATACCAAATAAAAGTGTATAATGAGTAAAGTACAGTAAGCTGGGTGACCTCATTTTAAATATCGGTCACCACAAAATAACGGAAGACATATAATCAATTAAAAGGTAGAAAACTAAAAATATAGTTTAAAAAACTTAAAAATATGCTTTTGTTTAAAAATGCACTAAAAAGTAAAAACTTATGTTGAATGCAACCTTTTTTTGCTAAAGCCAGTAATATATAGATAATATATGGGGCAGTATAATAAAATAAGAATATAAGTAAAGTCGCACGCTTTTTAACATTTCGACAGGTCGGTTATTTGGCCAATATGAGATCAGGACAGTAGCACAGATTTCGGCAACTTTACTCACATCAGGAAGAACAGCTCATTCTATGCTTAAGATACCGATCGAAGAAGATCATATGGAAAATACTGCGTGGAACAAATCTAAAAACCTGCGTGGAAAAAATCTAAAGTTTTACAAGACTGCATGATGGCTGTCTGGGAATGCGATGAGTGTACTATGGCAAATAAAGTATCTATTAACAGAACACTGCGAGATTTAAGATGTAAAAACCAATTCCAGTTCTGAGATTAATGAGAATGATGACAGTGAGCTGCTGGCTGTTGTTTGAAAGTTCGTAATAGACGAGGAAATTTTGATGAGCGACATTTATGACGATTTTGAAAATATCAACTTAACTAAATCGACTCAACTCAGTAATGCCACAAACATTGTAATACTTACAAGTGAAACATCTAACATCGTTTATAAACAAGCGTTACAGTGGATTTTTAACCAGTGCGGTGCGGGCGGTATGACCGCAAAACGACGAAACACGAAAACGGGAAGCAGCAACGGTCCTTTTTACGATCAAATCAGCAGTATCGTCTTAAAATGTTGACAATCTTCGTCTCAAGCCATGTTCGCCATGGGGCAAGTTCAGGGTGCCAATTATCTGAGAACGTCAAAATCTACGGGCACAAGACATATTCTGAATAAAATTGTCTAGGAATCTGTTGTGCACGTAGTATAAAAGTTGTCCGATGATTAACCTCGAATTTTAAAAAAAGTTGTAGGTAACATATTTTTATAGTCAACTCTAAAGTTTTTTATATATCCAAAATCATGTCTTGCAGATTTGTTCTTTGCTTCATTATACCCTTTTCTTATTCCGGACTAGGCACACATAACTTTGTTTTATTAAAAGGCGTTGCGACGCACGCGGGTTTTTGCTAGTATGTAGCATACGAAAATAGGCACGTGCCGTAAAGTTTTAAGGACTGGTGAAAGTGCGATCACATCCTCCAAGCGTTAACGACCAATGATAATTACCATAAAACAGTTAAATGGCCAGCCTATGTAGTCTCTTCAAGTAATGTTGGAAAAGTCTGGTAAGCTTACTCGTAAAACTATATTATACGAAATAAGCAACAACCAAGACTGAACTAAATGTCCAACGACGATATCTTCAAAAATATGACAGATTTAATTTACGTTCACACTTTGTAGTACAGAGCTTGCTCGAGCTGCCCAAACGCCCATATTTTGTCTAGTGTAATGCTAACATCTCAGCCATTCAAGAAATGGAATGGTGTCGCGGAAAAATGTGATTATGACATATACATATGTAAGCTTCCATACAAGATAGATGCCGCGCCATAAAAGAAGGGAAATGAGCGTGTATATGGAATTATGAATGAGCCGGTGTCCAAGGTTGTCCGCTTGTGGGGATTTGAGACTCTCAAGGCGCATGGAAACAGCAATTTTCAAATTTCCTTCTTTTATGGCGCAGGCTCATACATGTGCTCAGGGTAGATTTCATTGTCGTTATCGTCTTTGAAACTATAAACAAATATCCTCTTCGCGTACGAGGCAAATTAACAACACAAGCATCACAAACATTTATCTGCCTATAGAAGAGGCCCTGCAGCATGAATAGAAAATATTTTTCGAAATACATATTCGAACTTAGATCGAAATATTCGAACTTGGATGCTTAGATGTATGTACTTAATGCCTTCTCCAGCCCACTTCACAGATGACGATACTTTACATTACTTTTACGGGTTGAATAATGGTAGACAAGCATCTATACTAGACTTTATTACTATGATCGCTTATGTCTGACACAATCAACTGAGACATTGAACTGACTCTTGATTGGGTTTGCAGGAATTGTATCAAAATAAAGTACTGTCCTATTTCTAATAAAAACTGCAATACCTGACCATCCGCGTCTATGACTAAGCCATCTGTTGACATTCTGGGCGTAATACTAAGCAAAGGTCTGCAATTGAATGACCATATATTCCAAATCGTTAAACAAGCCTCAATTCTCGAGATTTCTGAAGAAGTACGAGCTCCTCCTCTACCCCTACAAAGGGTGATTCTTAAGTAAGAGGTCCCTCTTTATTCTTTTGAGCCAGTAAAATGTCATACTTCTAAAAAAGAACCAACGCCACTTAGAAGCCCCACGCCTTTCCACAAGATCTAAAATTTCTACAAACAAGCGCCACAGCAAGGTGACCTCGCGTCTCTCACTCCTTTTCGGGACGAAAGAGGCAACCTCTCACATTGACTCCCAAAGACTTTTGGCAATTACATACGACGAAAATTCGGGTCAATCAAAGTAAATCCTATGGCTCCATGCGTTATCCTAATTTACTCGAGCGCGTCAGATATTCAGAACGGATGTTAAGTGTACCCGAACGAAGCTACCATGGCGGCTTTTTAAAAATGCAATCGCCATTTTGAAATTTTTATACAAACGCTTGAGTTTGATGTCCTGATCCATAATGTGACGATTATTACAACTTTAATTGGGCTGAAAATAAATTATTTTTGGCTGATAATATCTATTCATTCACATTTAAAGCCCAGCCCGACCACGATTTTCGTCCTCAGAGACCCATAAAAACATATAGGGAAGAGTCTTCATGTCATTTCCCTCCCCATTCTCATTTAAAAGCTAAACTGCATCTTTTTAAATGCTCGGTGCCGCGCAAAATGTCAATCGATGCGATGCTCTCATTGGATATTGTTCCATAAATCTACTCAGGTTAAGCACTTTTTCGATGCCAGCACCCGGTGCGGCTTTCTCATTGGACTTCGGCCTTACTGCCATGCTCTGTTAAACCTAGTGTAAGAAAAGTATAATCCAGAATCATAATCATCGTCGACAAACCCTAAGGTTATGTGAATAATCAAAATTTTCGTTTCGGAGGAACGAAGGATCCACATGAAATGCAAGAAGAAGATGCACTCTTACAGTGACAATTTGGTGCGGCATTTGCACTGAACAAGTGATTGGACTATTTTTTTAGGACGACGACAGCACTTTAACCATAACAGGTGAGCTGAATTGTGTCTCGAACACTATTGGTTGGTTCCAGCAGGACGAAGCCATCGCTCACATATTTGGGCAACGATGGAGATTGTGAAGCACAACTTTCCGGGGCATGTGATGCCCCTTTTTAGCGATTTGAACTGCTGACCAGAACGACAGATCTCTGACTGCGTCAGACTTCTTCCTTTGGAACTTTGCTGAAATTTTGCTTTTATACCAGAGCCAACCACAAACCTTGAAAGCCTTAAAAGCTAACATTGAAAGAGTTCGCCATTTTGGAGCCACATGACTTGCCAGCAACAATTCAAAAAGCCCAAAAACCACTTTCCAAAATTACTTTTCTAAAACTCCAACGAAAACACCTCCACCACTGGCTAAATTCCAGCAAAAGAGTTTAACCAGAAGAATTCTCCCAAACAACAAAGAAATCACAGCAAAAGCTCTTCCCTGCGCAGAGTATTCTCTGCCCCAAAAGCAGCTGGCAAAAAATCTTCCCTACACCACTGCCATGCTCTAAGAAATGCTGATCAATATCACGTCGGCACCCTGTTACATTCGTTCTCTCGTTTTCGATTGCTTAAAATTGCGGGGGAAATATCTGTTATTGATGTTGAAGAGGCTCGCACAGAGGGCTCTGCAAACACAGGGTGCTGGCGCCCTCTGCTGGGTGGTAGCATCGTTAACGACGATGTGATTGTGATTATGTGTAAAAGTTTCCACTCCCACTTGCCGCAAGAGTACGCTCTACCGAGAATGATTTATTTGCGAAATCCTGTTGGATCTCGGAGCACGATGAAAAAAATTATGTATCTGTGCAAACTCATAAAGGACAAGCATTAAGCCATGTTCGAGGACCCGGGTGTGGGTCGGTGAAGGACGACAGGATGAAAAGGGCTTAGCAGCTTAAATTTTATAATGTTTTAGAAATTTACACATGCTTCCAAATAGATCCCTGCTTTTCGGGGGCAAATCATCCCGCCCACCGCGCCAGAACGAACGCAAATGCGAAATGGTATGTTTGCGGAGGACACTTTCCACTTCACTACCCCTAGTAATGCGCTATATGTGGCTATATACGGCGTGTATCTTTCTCTCTAGTGCTGCTGCTCACACACAGACACCCGTTCAATCTCCATGCCGCACCGAGCGCTTCAATAGACCAACCATTTCTAACACTATGCCAGAATTCATCGGAATTGTATATCTAAAAATCGAGAAATAAGATACGACAAGGAACTGGCGTAGCCCAACAGCGGAGAGTGGCATCGGAGAAGCCCTACCCATAATCTCTACTTTGCCATCCACATCCACTGTGGCGCAAAAACAGAATGGAAGTCAGCAGAATGAGGCTGGGAAGAGACGACGAAATTCATGGACCACAACACAACAGCACCAAAGACCGAGGCCGTATCGCAGGCAACCTTCAATACATTTTCGGGTGAAAATACCCTTATAGCTGCTAAGGGTGATGGCGGCGGCGACGGCGACGGGCAGCAGCAGGAAGAGAAACTACATCGCCCGCTTGTCATGGCAAAAAGGGACGAGAAGCAATATAAATATGTGTACATAGAGCAGCGCCTCCGGGCATGGGAAAGGAAGGGATCAGGGACTCTTCTCTCGGCGGATTTCATCTTCTGCGAATTCTGTCCCTTCCCAAATACCAGGAAAAAATTAAATTGCTTGACCCATCTCGTTACCAATCAGTGATATAAGCATTTCATCCTCATGCCTGCCACCAGGGCTACCTCCTGTCCTGCCTCTGCCTCGCTCCTTGTTCCGTCGTCGTCCCGGTGTCCCGGTGTGCAAGGCGAACGAGGCCACTGGCAATCACACGAAATGATGCCTAGTTGCACGATTTATTTTGACATTGAACGTTCTCACAATATGCGCCCGGGCGGCCACCCCAAGCCCTGTGAGCTGATTCTGGTGCAAAGCTTCAAGATTTCTCACTAATTGACCGCAATGTCTTCTGTGTGGGTGTGTGTGTGTGTACGTCCAGAAAGAAAGTCGCATTTGATCACCTGTAACGACAGTCCAATTCCGGTTGAGCACTGGCACACAGGGTATGGCCGGAATTCAGTTACTAATTGGGACAAATTGAGACATAAATTATTCATAGACTGCATGCACCGTTTGGCTCTAGCCCCCCCCCTTTCCGGCGTGCGTAATTGCTGAATCGGATACTGTCGTTGAGTTAAAGCGCATAACAAAGACGACGAGTTGTGTAACACGATGACTTGGCACGGGTTTTCCAGGATTGGGGACATTTCATGACTGCGAAATTCCTCAGAAATAACATTTTCCTTTGAGCTTCCACCTCCGGAATGTTGCAGAATTTATCTCTGATTGCTCCGGCGTCTGGAGGAAGGTAGTTACACGATTTACAGAATTGTCTACGTTTTATTTTTCAACTAAATTAAAATAAAAATCAATAATGGCAGAAATCTGCTGCCAGGAGTGTCTCTGCTCATTCCGTTCGGCTTCATTTTCGTCCTTGTATCCTAGGAAAGTGTGGGTTCATTAGGAGCCCTACGGACTTTGTCTGCGATTCCTTGCAAGCTCAATTCTCCTTTATTAAAAAGAACAGACAGGAGTTTTCTTTGAAAGAGATCTCCCATAGTCTGGCACAGTCCCCTAGGCTCTCAATAAATTGGCAATACCCATGCCAAGTGTATCTCTTGCCAAACCCAATGGCTTTCCGGTACAGCTTTAGGCAGTCCTTTTAGGGCTGCCAAAATACTTGTTTATAGCAGCATATCTCTCACTCTCTCTCGCTCTCGGTTACCTGGCCTTGGTCTTGTGCAAGAAAAAGATCAAGAATGCAAGCGCAAGACTTCAATCAGCACTGACATGACATCCGTGACATGCCGACGCCTTCAGTGCAGTGCCGGGAGCATCAGTGAAAAAAAAGTTATCGGTACGATATAATTCCATACAAACAAATTGAGAAAGGCGCGGCACGTACAGTCGATGCTGTGAGACACCAACGATCTCAGAACCCTTCAGGCATCCGTGAAAAAATCAAAAAAATACGTTCCCACCGATATTTTTAATTTATCACGGACGTAAAACAAATATTTTTTAAATTCAAAACTAAAATTTCAGATGCAATTGAACATAGAGCACTGACACGGAAAAATACGGTACTGTGTGAATGTCAGTGAAAAATTCATTACGGAAGCCACTGACGCGGAAAGCACCGGCACCGTGGCGTTACGTATATGTGTGAATCGACCTTTCTCCATATTCGTCGCGCTTTCGCCTTTTATTTTGACCGTCTGCGCTGCAATGAACGCTGGCCAGGTAGGCCCCTGCTCTTGCCTCAATTATGATAAGCTGGTCTGATCTTATCCTTTTTTTTGTGGTTTTTTGTGATATCTTCTTCTTCTTGTGCCTTTTAGCCTTTTCTTCCCCTTAGTTCAGGTGAACCCCTCTTTTCGGCCATTTTCCCCGAGGGATTCATTCTCCTTTCAGTGGGACCTCTCTCTCTGGCCGTTTTTTGTCATTTCTTTTCTGCGACTTCTCGTTTCTCTTCTTTGCGGGCCTTTTGTCATAGTTATACCTCCTCTTCCGACTCCATAGTAAGCTTAGTTTGACGTATCTATAGTAGAAAATTCGACATTGATGACGAACGCCTTGAGTGTGTGTGCAGCCCGCGTTAAAATTCCCCATCGTCAGATGGCACTCTATTGAAGTTTGCCTAATCGGGTTTTCCTTGTTATGATGTTCATATTCGCAATAAATAATGATTTTGTTTGAAGCTTTGGATGTTGTATGAGTTCGAAAATACTGACAGTGGGAGATTTTGGCGACGTCTCGAGCCTCGAAAACTGATAGTCGCTGATTCTTTAAGCTGCTCTCGATATTCTTCAGCCAAGTTTCTTCGGTCCCGATCACTAAATTCTCCAGTCTTTCGGACGGTCTCGCCAGAGAAGTTTACGTGGCAAGCGGTTATCACCCATTCAGCAAACATGGTCAAACCGTTTTTTGATCAGTGTCTGTTGATCGCATCACTTTCTCGTTTCGAAGGCGATCGCTGAGCGAGACATCGAAAATCTGCCTCAAGTATCGCATTCGGAAGGCCTCGAGCTTGTTGACAACGTTCGGTAAAGGCGTACTTCCGTTTTGACGGTAATATTCGTTCGTTTCCATATGCTTCACTTGAGCGAGGCGGTCCCCCACGAGTATAATTGATTCGGTTCGAGGTATCGTATTCAGCGACTGTTGAGGCTGATCGTAAAATTCATCCTTGCTCGCGTCCGGGATGGTCGCGGTTGGCGCATAATCAGATACGATATGGGTCATGATCGTTCCACTGATGGTTATAACCGACAAACGCTCGGATAATATTGGTTGGAATGCGATAACGCTGCTGTCTGCCCGTCGATCTACCATAAACCCGACGCCAGCCTCTCGTTTCTCGCCACCGGAATAGTAAAGCGTCATCATTTCGTCGATTGTTGGCGGGACGATCGTCAATGTTCCGGATCCGGTAAGCCGTAGTTCCGATAGCGCAGCAATTGATATTTTGCATTTCCTTTTGACCGACGTAATGTCCTGTTCGTACATTTCACATGTCGGTGTGTCTAATTTGGGTCTAATTTTGGGTCTTCGGCCAGTAGCCCACTTCAGACCAGCATCCCTGATCCCCAGCGCTGGCGCATCGGCTGCCCCGGATGAAGTAGCACTATTTCGTTAGTTCGTGTATCCATGCGTGTTATTGCCTGGTTTCCCGATTCTGGTCAATTCGGCAGGACGACTACCCTCCACCTTTCACACCCTGGACCTGGGACCAGACGTCGGCGCACCGCTGCAAAGTAGTTAAGTTTACCAGAATTTGGCTACCAGTTGACTGTAGCTGTCGGTTCTATTGAGCAATACCCAAAACTGTGGAGCACCTGGTGGGCAACTGTACGGCAACAACGAGGAGGAGATCGAAACTACTCCTACGCGGCTTTACTGTTTCCAGGGAGATTTACTATTGGAATCGCAAATCGATTTCTAGTTGGCCCCAAAGAAAAAAAAAATAAGTCGCAGTGCTCGCAAAGCGTCGTCTTAAAGAAAGAAGAAGAAGAAGAGTGGGAGATAATAGGAGCTTCTGCCATTTTCAAAACTTAATTTTAAAAACTTGAATTTTTTTCACAACTATAACAGTGACTAATTACCTTCTTAAAATAATGCCTTCCATTCAAATCCATTCATTACCACCTGTGCTCCATGATTACCCATTCACACGGACTAATTACACCTGGACTAAATGACAGCTGAACGAACCTCATCGCCCCCAAAGGGTCGCCCTTTTGTTAGGTTCTGACTTAATTAGTAGGACATGATTTTTAAAAAGGGATATTCAATTCCGCTATCCGCTCCTCGCTGCTCGCTCTCCGTCGTCAAACACGATGTAAAACTAGTTTCAATTTTCTTGTACCGCGCCATGTCGTCGTTAATTAGGTTGAAGAAGAAGTTTTTTTTGCGTGCCATTCCTTCGTTTACCTTGTTTGTGGAAGATGCGGCATTTCATACGTACATTTTAAACACAACAAAAAAAATGGCCAACAACTTCTTTAAGTTCGTACCGGTTCAGGTCCTTGTCCATATGCTGCTCTCTCTCTGTCGTCTCATCTCAAACTATGTGTAAAAACGCGTCGAGACAAGAAGTTCACCGATCAGTCTCCACGATCAGAGCAGCGATGTTGGTGGTGTAGTTTTGGTGATGGTGGTGGAGGCGAAGGGGTGCAAGGGGTTGAGAACAAACTCGTTTCAATTCGCTGATTTTAGAAAATGATGTAAAACGTCAATAAAATAGCTCCGCGCGCTCGCGCAGAGATAAGTACGAGTACCTGCGTAAGCCGATCTGACAAGTTCGTGATGTGCGCTTTCAATCCTACAATGGCGGTTGGTTGGTGGTGGCGATCGGCCAGCTAAACGAATACCAATGATCGAGAGGTATGCTGGTGGCTGACGCGCGGAATCGGACCGGACCGGTGAGGGGGCTTATTCGAGTTAGGAAATTTTCGCTACAGGTGAATCATGTTGGATTTTTTGTTGTTGTTGTTGTTGTACACTCCAGAGAGACGAACAGTCGTCAACCGCAGAAATATTCGAATACTTCGTATTATTTGAGCATCAATTTCATCATTTTCGAGACGAGACGTCATTTCTTCTTTGTACAATGGCTAATGCTCTCTCTCACATGCCGACGCCGGTGTGAGGTGCTGTTGTTCTTGCTGGAACACAGTTGATCTAGTCTAATTTATACGCGATACCTGATAGTCGTTAGGTATTAAATGTTGTATAGATATGGCATGGTCAAAGTCATGTCGTTCTATATGTGTTAATTACGTTTCTTTTGAAATCAGCCACAACAACTATTTTATTCACTGTCGGCGTTTCCCTCCGACAGTTTAAGTTATGTTCTGTTTTTTTTGTAGTTGTGTTGTTGTTGTTGTTGCTGTTGTTGTATTTATTATTTCGTCGTCGTTTTCTTTTACAGCCGGTTGACGCCGTCTTTCTAGGGCATCCGGCAGGTTTCGTGGAAGTTGATGTCATTATATCTTTGCAATTTCATTCCCTACCTACGTGTATCACATATATACATACATAGTCAAGTATAGGTGAGTTATATAGATGATTGTGTGTCGTCAAGACCCTCTCAACTACAGGCCTCGTAGATGTATTTTTCGTGGTGGTGGTAATGGTCCCAAAAGTCACCACACACCGGAGTAACATGGCGCGGAAGCCGTACGCGCAGAATTTTTGTGTTTATTTTTGCAGTAAAAAGTGATAAAATATTGTATTTTAACACTTTTAACTGCAATTGGATTTATCAGTGAATAGTTTTTTAGTGATTTCATTAAAAAAAAATAAAACAAATTTGGTGATTAAGTGTGTTTAAGTGTTCAAATTGTTAAGGCGATCAACTTTTTTTTCACATTCATGGTGTTTTTTCATGTTTATTTACGAAAAAAATGTTAAATATTTAATGTTTTGTGTAGTTATGGAATTAAAAGTGATTTTAAAGTGATTTTAAAGTGATTAATACATATATTATGATATTATTATTAAAAATATAGGTGCCGAAAAACACTTCTCTTATTCACTTTTCCATTCGCACTTTTCTGTACTTATATGTTTAGTAATAATTGCAAAATAAATTAATTAATGACTTTAAAATCACTTTTAATTAAATATTCAGCATATTTTCCCTTAATATACACGAAAAAAACACCGCGAATGTAAAATAAATTTATCACCTTAACAATTAAGACACCAAAAATACACTAAATCACTATTTTTTTTATATATATTTTTATTAAATCACTAAAGAAATAATCACTGATAATCCTTGTATGGTTTAAAGCGATAAATTTCAATAATTTACCACTTTTTACCACAAAACTATAACGAAAACACTCGCGAACGTACTCTGCGCCATTAAATTCTCAGCAACTGTCAAATTCTGGGACCATTCTCAGCAATTGTTGTATTAGTGCCCGATACAACTGCATGGCCTGTAGTTGAGAGGGTCTTGGTGTCGTCTGTTTAGCCGCGTGTATAACAACACACGACATCACTATACAGATATATAAATGCGCATAAAACAGATGCCATATAGCCAGATGCCCAAAGATGGTCAGCATATTATGACATACATACTTATATGTCCATTCTCTCTCTCTCTGTTTTTATACACAAATCAACCGTACATACATGCTTATATACATACAAGCATTGAATTTCTGAGAAAAAGTAATTGTTCCATTCTATTGTAATCAACCGACAACGAAACGGTTGGCTCTTAACAACGCCTGAATTCGCCATGGAAGTAGAGAGGAAGTAATTCTATGCCTTCGATTCCTGCCTTTTTATATTATTGATTCAAGAGTTTCAGGATTAGTGGATTATCTTCGGCCGCTATCACCAGCCTTTCTGTATACCGCCGCACAAAAAAAGGCAATTTATTAGTAGATTATTAATTTGTCGTGTGCTGGTGACAGCTTCCTTATTTATTTTTCGAGCGTTTCTCTCTAAATGAGTCATAAATATTTTGTAACCATTGAACTTTTATCGACAGTTATTAATTTTTAAAATAAACATGATCGCGACAGAGAAAAATGCTAGCGTAATGGAATTTTTGCATATATTAATGACGACGGCCGGCGGGAGAATGTGGGGAGCTGAACAAGAGGTGAAGCGATTGATGAGTGTATTGTTGCAATTTGTCATGTTGTTGTTTTTGATATTGTATGGTAAATGATAAATATTTTCAATTTTATGAATAATAAAGCGGTGGTTTTAACAGTGTCAGATGGACTGTAGACTTTTTGGACTAGAATTTTTGATATGATACTCTATGAGAATTCAGTCGCTGATGTGGATATTGGATATAGTCAACAATATAATAGACTAAACTGTCAAAATTGAGGCTTCCGGTAACCGAAACTAAGTATTTCTCTATATTACATCTAATCTATTAACGACGTAGCGTCTCTGTGGGCCGGTCATTTTTTCTTGCATACTTTTAGGCTATGCTTTTAATATCTGCATTTTATATAAATATTTGTAAGGGATAGAAAATGTTTTAAAATAAATCGTAGATTTAGAGTACTCCCACCCGTAAATAGTTTCACCACAGAATTATGCGACCTATTTTTTAAGGAGTCTAGGTGAAGCCAGCACGGTGTTCGGGCATGTACTGCCGCTAGCCATTAAACCACGCTCCCATTTATTTTCTTGCAATATTTAAACTTGTTACAAAAATTTAAATAAATATCAGCAACAAATCTAGTGATCAGTCAAAACAATATACTCAAAAAAACAGTAGTCCATAAAAAAACCAATTTAAAAGAAGCAATAGTGTCATCAACGCCCGAAATAACAATAACAGTGGATTAGACGGACCGACGACACAAGTAAGTTGCTGTCATCATAGTCGCTATCGGTGAGTCGATGACATTCTCCTTGATTTAGAAGGTACATGCACCCGTCCTTAGCTCGGACATTGACGAGGACATCTCCAGCGACGAAGAAGTCGATGTTGTCCTATTCCAAGCCATTGATCGCTGGTGACAGGATCTGTGGCTTAAGGACGCCCAAATTTTATCTCTTTTATAACAAAGGCAAGGCAAAACCCAGAACAGGTATTGCGGTCAAAAACTATATTAACACCTTTCTTCTCTCTCAATTTAGTGATGGAGACTTTACGTTAGTCGACCTGGAGTTAAAACAGAAAAAATTTAGGTTGGCCTGTTTTTATATAGGCCACGAAGATAAGGGCCCTTTGCCTCCCAGGACCTGGTAAGATACGCCGATTGTACCACGGTCCTGCTTATGGAAGGCGATGCATATACACACCAATTGGGCAGCTAAGCTATTTTTAACTACCTATTAGGAACAAGACTTCCAATCTGTAACAAGGGAAATGACGCCAAATTTGTTACCAAAAACAGAGAAGAAACGCTGGACACCACCCTTGTCTCGGACTATCACTCCGACCAAATACTGGCTTGGAAGGTCTTGAAGGAACACTCTTTCTCAGACCACAGGTTTATAGAGTTCCATCTGCAAGACTCTAGCTCTAGTAGAGCAAGAATCGAATGGGCTGTAAGCACCTTCCGCCCTATAAATCACCAGGCCCTGACGTCATAGTGCCGACACAACTGCAACGCATCCTTAGTTATATCATTTGGTTGCAGGCCTAACAGGGGCACTTCGCTTAACACCTACAGATGCCCTAAACGTTATGTTATACCTCCGTCTTTTGAACCTTATGGAAAGGGAAAACACTACTATTGCATCCCTTAGAATAAGAGAATCTGTAAGAATCTGGACGAGGAGGAAAGTGTACAACACCTGCTTTGTCACTGCCAAAGCCTAAGTAGAAGGAGACTAGCCACTTTTAGTGAACCCTTCCTTACCCGAACCCCTCACGTTTGCGGAAATCTCGAAGGTTGGGATCTCGCAACTAAGAAGATTCATTACGTCGTTAAGGTGGTATGGCGAAGAAATGACACTTTAACATCAGGTTAAAAGTGAGATTACTATTGCATCACAATTGGCCAACTCCGTGTTTGAGCGTAAACCAGTAGCTCAGCCATATCTAACTAGAGGAGATTGAGAGCAGATAATTTATGAAAATTAGGAAAAAATTTGGTGATAGAATTGACCCTTGCGGAAGGTCTGTACGCTGTATAATCGGCTGGTTTAGCTTTGGTTGTGTTCGTATGTTCTCCATTGAAAGATATATTCGGCCCAGGCTTTATATATTTGGTAGAGGGGTGAAGAATGAACAAACACACTCCCGCTCGTATGACAGAGATCGCCAGAGTTCGCATCACTACTACAGAAACACAAATCCCAGTTAGTGAAAAAGAAGCTATCAGTCAGAAATTTATTTTTAGGAACTGTGTTGTTTTGGACTAGAAGATGAATATAAGAAATTAGCGCTGACTAGGCAGGGGTTGCCAAGGGAACAGTCCACATTGATGGAGAACCTTGTTCGATGAGACGTATAAGAAATAGATCAAGCCGATCTTTGACCTGTAACGTTAGGGACTCTCGTAGGGTAATTTACAATTTAATATACATGATTGAAATTTGCACTTCCGCGTCTTTGCCAAAAACACTGTTGCCATTTGATTAATTGAACAAATTTACATTGTGAACGCTAAAATTACTTACAATATTTTATTTCAAACTCCAGATCGAAAGACAAAACTCTGGAAATCTGCTCGGAAATAGCATCGACGTATGACTTTTGGGGAGAATACGTAATTGCAATACCCCGCGCCAAAACAGATGGGAAAATTGAGCGCGCACGTTGAGAATATAAATGAGCTGGTAATTTGCGCTTTTAAACAAACTGAGTGACGTTTTCATTTGTGAGGACTTAAGATGCTCACATGGAAACAGCGATTTTTAGTCCCTTATAATTTGGCGCGGGCTTTACTGGTTGGTACTTATAGGGTTTTCAGGATCCCAGGATTTTTCGAAATGGATTGATGAGGTTTAGCCAAAAGGTGACACAGGGGGAAGATTGTCAGACCCAGTTGAATTATTGACCTCAAGCTCTTTGAGATACGAAGCTGAAGAAAATTTCGTCCATTGAAGAGTTCCAAAACGAAGCGAAAAACAAAAACAATATTTACATTTCCTAAAATTTGGACTTACTCTCTCAGAATATTGACAAATAAATTCAAGCGCCACAAAACCCCCGATAAAATTTTAAAAAAATTTATTTAATTTCCTGTGCGCGATAAGATAAAAAGTATTTTGACTCAAGCATTTTTATCTGATGACCAACATATGGTTTTCCAAGGAAATGCTGTTGGCGCACACTGCAACTACACATTGACAGCATTTTCGCCGAATCTCCTCCATTCACACAATGCAAAAGTTCAATGAAAACGAGAGATTATAAAAATAAATTTCGCGGCGTTTTCCGCTTTGGGGGTGTGCAATTCCCGAAAATAAATATTCGTGACATTTCCATCTGTCCAACATCTTCATCACAGTCCAAAATGAAAACCAATGACGAATCATTAAGAGATAATTTCTAGAAAACATGATTTTTTTTCGTGGTGGATAAATAATAACCTCGACTACTGACACCGGCGGTGGCGGTGGCGACGCAATGCACGGGAGCTGTGGTGACTAAGAACATGGGGATTTTCTAGAATTACCCATGACTGAAGACTGCGACGACGTCTAGGAAGACAACAAAACTCTCAAAGAAAGAAGACGACATTTTTGTGTAGAGTTCACAATTGTAGAATTGTAAAAATGGCGCGCGACAATTCACAATTGTTCACAAACTTTTTCTTAAGTGCATTTTCAAAAATTTCAAATTGTTGCTAAATGAAATCTCAATTTTTAGATAAGATAAAATATTTAACACTTTCGCTTTCACATAAATTAAGAAACGATATCAAAGGTGAGTCAAGACGGTGTGAATTGGTGGGAGTTGCCATGCTTTCTAGACCCCGGGGGCTGGCAGCAAACTCGCTGCCAAGTCTCTTCAATTTACGCTAATAACGAATTGATTAAATGTGACAAGGATAGATTTTCAGGATGATCTTGAGAGGGCAATCGAGGATGAAGGACGAGAAAATTATGGAAATTTCGTGTTCAATCGATGAACGGCTGCGAGGCATGGGATTTGATGGATTTGTGAAATTTGCGCCAAGTTTGGACTTGATTTTGAATTGAACGCAATCTTTTTTTTATCGCTCGTGAATACGGGGAATTTCGTATCTAAACGTGTTTTCAGATGAATTGAAAAATAAATAAAAAATGAATGCAGAGATAGTCACATGAATTTCACGAATTTAATCGGCGATATGGACATGGACATTATCGGGGAGATACCATGATTCTCGGGAACTAGTAGAATTTATCTATGGATAATGAGAATACAGCATTTTTAGCAGGGATTGCTTATGGCTTTTGTTTTTGTGGCTGGCATGTGATGGGAAATACTGCAATACAATTCCAATTTTGTACTCAGAAAAGTACTGCTAATCTTCCGAACAAAGCGCATGGAATTATACCTCAGAATTACATAACAGAAATTTATTGTATTTCTGAGTAAAGTTTTATTAATGACAGATAAACATTCATAATTTCACAGTATTAAGTAAAAAAAATGTGGAAAATTACCGCTGAATTGTGTATGATTTGCCATCCATTCTAAATTGTGACCAGTCATAAAGTCACAAGCTTTTGAGAGTCATACTTGTCATTTAAACTTTATGACTATTATTGTGACTAGCTGTTATTCAAAGTCACACAGAAAGTCACGAGAAAAATATTAAATAATTCACCTCTAATGGTGAATTTGTATTTCTGTAATGATTTAAAGCAAAATCTGATAGAAACGTGCTCTTCATACTCTTGTGACCTGCTATTTATATAGTTACATTTTTTATAGCCCTGTTTGCGGATTGTCAAAATTGTGACTGCAAATTTAGAATGCTAAATTGTCTCAAGTAGAGACTCACCACACATTTGTGATTGCGTTGTGACTTGTGACTGTAACTGCAAAATCCCGCGTGCGTTGCAACGTCTTAAAAAATAATTTGTATGCACAGTTCAGGATAAGGTATACATAAAAAAATTCCCGATTACCTAAAAAAATATGTCAACTTTTTTAAAAATTGAGATTGAGCGCAACTTTTCAGAGTAATTTAGTACTATGTGCAGAATAGACACCTATATGAGCCCCTTATAGACCGCCGGCAGGCCAATGAAGGCCAAAACATCATTCAGTCTGACTGGGAGGTGAGGACTTGAGGCATTCGCCTGACAAGCCGTGGACTGCAGTTGACCTCATGATACCCTACTTACACACAGGCGAAGACGACAGTTTAGCGTATCAGGTTGTTCATTCAAGTGCAAAAATGTTTACGGCCTCAACAAAAACTTCAGACTGAATGACCGTAATTACTAAAGAAAACTGGAAAACTGAAGCTACGAAAATGATAGGCCGCGTAATATACCTATAGAAGTTCATATCCTCAGGCATGGACTGAGGATAAATACCCACACGCCTAAAGATTATTGTCAGTTTTCTCGGACTTCACGCCCTATACAGTTGATGGCCAATGAATATGTGGTTATACTTGGCCTGAAGGCTAAAAACCTTCAGGCCATGGCCCTCCGACCTTGTATTGTCTGAAGGTGCTGAGTTTCTCTCATATTATTTATGGTAAGCACCGTTTTCATAATTGAACGATTGTTTTCAATTTTAGCTCGTTCTTTCAGTGTGTAATTGATCATAGCTAAAATGGCACTGCATAACGTTTCAGAATCATGTATATTTGTCAAAATCAGATAAAAAAAGTCAGAGTTATTCAATGTTGAAATACCGAAGGTCTAGATGGCGCACCTTGTGTTTATCGCAAGCAGATGTGAGTTTGAAATATCTGTTTCATTTTGTGTAGCTCTGAATTACTTTAAGATCATTTTCTTTGGCGATCGTATCTAACATGATGGAATAAATCAGGTCCAAAAATACGATGACCGTACTTGACCTATTGGTACTAGAATACCTTTAGCTCTGGTTGGTAGGCTAGATTGCTTTAAAGGGTTGATTTGTCAATCAGACCTGACTATTGGAGAGAGGTTGGGTTTAACAGCGGAAAGCTGCTCCTTGCTAACGCAGGACAATAACATAGAAAATGTTCATTCCTCTCTTCCCAGACCCCCAAAAAGCATTCGTACCCGTCCCAGACACCTGCAAAATGTTTATGCCGCAGCCAAGCCACTCACCAGCACAATAAAGCTTTTTCAGCCACCAAAGACACACACCTGCGACATTAAGCTTATTCAGCAAAGTGATGACATCATACTCAACGGAGTTTCTGGCATAACTGCAGCATTATCTACCCACTGCTTATTTATAACAAGGTACCACAGAAGCGGAGATGTAAATCCTCTTTGCGGATATAGTTTTGATACAGTACAAACTCCTCAAGAAGATGTACTAGTACTTTGCGAGTTTTCAACATAAGACTCGATTCAGAAAGAAAAAGGCGAACATAGATCTCGTCTATTTAAACCCTTAGCAATAGAATCGAACAGTGTAGTCTAAGCATACAAATGTGAAGGGCCATCTTACTGGATGTCCCTGACTGGCACACGAGCTAAAAAGAGCAGAACGGTCGGCCTACATACCATGGGTGAAAAAGAAACGTCCAACTTCCAGGGTAAAAGCTACATTTGCTGAACAGTCCACTCGAGAATGCCAAATGCAGGTTGAACAACTTCAATTTTGCGACTGAACTGGATGAATTTGATGGTCATCATCGGGAACCACTCCCTTTTTACACCAAAAAACCGTCACCAACACTCCATGCAATTTTGAATTGCTTTCGCATCCACCCATATACATTTATACTGGGTTTAATCCTTGCTTGACAGTTTGGGTCCACAGAAGGGAGGCAGCAATTTCAGCTAATGAATATTTTGCACAGACCGAAAAATCCCGGCTAATGGAAATGATTGAAATATGATGTTGGATGCAAAAGTGCGCGGGGGATATTGTCGGCAATTAAAATTTATCTCGTTTAGTATTTAAGAGTATTTGATTGCAAAGTGGCCTTTGATAGCTGCTGTTTTATATTTAACGTGAATTCGATCCGTAAATGAAATATGAATGTTTCGAAAGGGTTGTTTGTTTGTAGATTAAAAATATTAATGGGTTTTGCTACTTATTAATGGTTATGTATCTGGAGTCGCAATAATATCCCTTTTAAAATAAATTTATTTGCAATCCATCCATGGAGACAAAAAATAATGAAATCTTACTCCACTTGGAAAATTTTCAATTTCAATTTTAATTAAAGCCTGCTGCAAACTCGATCCAATCCCCCAAAAAAAATCATGCAAACAAACAAACAACGAAAATAACGCAGAATTCTATTAAAAAAGTCACGCTTCTTTCCTCTTTTGTACCAAAAAAAGGGGTGAATTTTAATTTGGCGGTGGAGTTTCATAGGAGACACAGAAATCTCCCCCTTTTCATCCACAACAACAAAACCATAAGGCACTCTTGGGCCAATCATGTCATATCTGAATATAAATTAAAATCCTTTTTGTTTATCCTTGAAACTGGTGTTTGTTAATATTGTATTGATTTTAATTTTTATTTGCTTAAGAGAAATAAAACGTAGAGAATTGTGTAAATCGTGTAACTACCCACCTTCAGATGGGGGGAAACAATCAGAGATAAATTCTGCAACATTTTAGAGGTGGATGAAACCCAAGGGAAATGCTATTTCTGAGAAGAAATTCGCAGTCATGAAATAATTTCCCCAATCTTGGGAAAACCGTGGAAAGTCATCGTGTTACACAATTCGTCTTTGTTATGCGTTTTAACACAATGAAAGTATCCGATTCAACAATTACTCGCAAGTCTAGCAAAGCGGTGCAAACCTATGAATAATTTATGGCGCATTATTCTAAAAGAAAATCGAGCCAAGAAGACCAAAACTTCCCAGGATCTTCACAAGAACAATGTCGCAGCAGGTACAGTAACGTCAGGTGGATCACAGCCGGGCCTAGAAAACTTGCTGAGAGAGTTTGCTACAGATCATATGCATGTGGCCTTGATGGACGAGTGGGCTTTGGCAAGACGCAATAGCACAGAAACCTGGCTGGAGGTGGAAGCTAAACTATCGGAATGGTTTAGCATTACATCATCTCAGGCAATGGGGTACCAACGTCCTGCTATAACTCCTCGGATCTAGTTAAAGGCTTTGGGGTTATTAGTACTGTTTTTCGATGCAGAGTTTGCCCTGGATTTACTCCGAGTAATCGCCAGTGGAAACGGGGGTTGAGTAAAGTTTCGTTAAATCCAAGTAAACTCAATGAAACCATTCCGGCTAAGCCGGGGTTTGCATATGTGTGTGTGTGTGTGTTTGAGTATCCTTTACTGCACATATACCAATGGCGGCGCAATGTAAAATGACTTACTTTAACCCAGAGCCGTCATGGAAACAGCATCGAGTTAACTTTAGGGGAAAAGCTTTCTCTTTACTCAGCGAAAACTCTACTTGGGCTCATGGAAACACAGTACTTGTGCAAAGACCAGGCCTTAAAATACTTCCAAGCAAAAGATTCTTAAGCTCATCCCAGTTGCGGAGATCCCGAGGAAATCCAGAGCACGTATCTGGTTGCGTAAGACCGGTTCTACAAATTCAATTTTTTATTACATTTTCTGACGTTCTATCCTGTGATATGTCTCAGCTTGAAAGAACCTCGTGTTTTACATATTTTTCAATTTTTAGGTTCCGGCAAAAAAAAATTACTTTTCGAAATGTAAAAAAATACACTATATACTTATTTTATTAACCCCGGAGCTTTTCGCTTAGCGCCCCACGCTTTTTTACATTTCGAAAGGTAGATTGTTTCCATATTTCAGTCAAGGGTGGAAAGAAGAAGAAGAAACCACAACACCACCTGGGGGGAATATAACTTCGAACGGGTAAGCCAATTTAACTACCTGGGGTCCACAGTCAGTGAAGACAACGATGAAACGATAGACGTACAAAGAAGAATAAACGCCGCAAACAGAACATACTTCTCACTACTGCCAGTAATGAAATCCAGAGACATCCACAGAAAAACAAAAATAAGAGTCTACAAAACCATCATACGTACAGTAGCTACGTATGGTTGTGAAGCATGGAGTATCTCCCAAAAATCCGCCGACAAGTTGGATATATTTGAGAGGAAGGTTCTCCGAAGGATATACGGCCCAATTAATGAAGACAATGCATGGAGAATACGCTACAATCACGAATTGTACGACTTATACAAAGAATGTAAACTTTCGACCCATGCCAAGCTACTGCGTTTACGTTGGGCCGGTCATGTCCAAAGAATGGATGACTCAAGGATACCAAAAAAATCCCTGTATCTACTACCAGATGGCAAAAGACCAGTTGGCAAACCACGGTCAAGATGGGAAGATAATGTTAAGACCGATGCAGCGAAACTGCTCAACACGAGAAACTGGAGACAAGCTGCGGAGCAGAGAGACGTCTGGAGGAAGAAGCTGAAGGAGGCCAAGGCTCGAATTGGGCCGTAGAGCCATCGAAGAAGAAGAAGAAGATTGTTTCCATATACTGGGTGGGAGCAATAAAAACTTTACATTCAAAATTATTTTTTATTTTTTAGTTCATTTTAAAATAAGAGCGTATTTTGTAGTTTTTTTAAACCCATACTTTTTATTTTCTACTTTTTAGTCTATTTTATATGTCTTCCGCCATTTTGTAGTGACCGCCATATTAGATTTAAAATGACCGTTGCACAGCTTACTGTACTATACTCGTCATACACTTTCATTTGACACCCACATCGAGTGGGTTGTAAACAAAAAGGTAATCTGCCATTTTGTGTTTCCACCATTTTGAATTTGGAATGACCGCCACCCAGCTAAACAAAACTTAACTTTGCATTGGAGTGAAAGAAGAAAAAAACTCAAACTTCAGAAAATGGAATGAAAAACTTAAAGTGAAGAACCGAATTCTCACGATTCAAGTTTGAGTGATTATAGTTGGAAGGAAATGGGGCTAACTACAATGGTCTTAAGCCCATACCTTGTTTCTGTACACCGTGGGTAAAGGGTGATTCCTAAGCTTGGTTTTTTACTATCGGAAAGTTTCAAAGGGTAAACTTTTTACTATAATAATTTCAAAGAAAGCCCGGAAACATCCAAATCCATTCATTATAGCTGCTGGATTCCGAGGTATAAAAACCTAACTGCACTTGGACTAAATAAATGGTCTAACCCATCACATATGGCAGGTGTCAAAAAAGACGAACTGGTCTAAAGCCGGAAATATTTAAATATTCCTCGAGAGTTTCTTGGCTTGTGCCTTGATTACAATATTGTCGAGTGTCCTCAGGTCAGAAACTAATTTCGTATTCTTTTTTCTAATCTTTTTTAGTCATCATGATATCAGATCCAAGAGCAGCCGATTAGTCACTGCTGCATTAATTAGCACCGGAATAGACTAAAAATTTCTAAAAGACTCGATCAATATAAATTTTTGTGTCTTCATAGTCCGGATTTTTCTTCACACAAAACAAGAAAATCAAACTTTTTTTTTTATTATTTAATAAATTGTTTCAAATTTTTGTTGTGATTAGAAAAGAATCCCCGAAAGAATAAACGCAGCAGAAATAGAATTTCTAATTTTTGACATCACCTTGTTACCACCAGCGCCGCGCCGCGATCGCCGCGAAACCAAATTATATTTTACCTGTAGTTTCGATAAATTAATGTCAAGAAACGCACGTCTCATGCCTCTCTCTGCGCGCGGCGGTAATTGTTTCGCAGATTTCTGTCCGGATTTTTTTCACCTTTATTTTCCCCTGCTTTTGCGGCGTAATTACTTCGTGGTAAAGTGCTTGGCTGCTGCTGGAGGTATGGCTTCAAGTTTGTTTCGTATTATTTGTTTTTTTTTTCATTCATTCTTATTGAAAAGTATCGTAACAATTTTCCAAGAAGAAATATATTATACTTACATATATACATATACATATATTTCTTTAATGCCATGTGTACTTTGGTGTTAGTAAGAATTTTATACTTATCGTGACGGAACAACAAACTTTTTCTCCGTACTGTACCTCCTGCACGAAATATTTTTGTTTTGCCATTTTGTGTGTACATTCTAGACTTGAACGTCATGCATTTACTGTTTAACTTATTTTTAATAATTCAAAAAGGGTATCGCACAACGAGAGAGAGAGAAGTTTTGTTTTTCGTGGATTTCTCAGAAATTAAATTTCAAGGGTTTTTTGTCGGTTAAGTTTTTTTCGTATATTTCTCTAAAAACACAAAATATTATTAAAAAAAAAAGGAAAGAATTAAAATTAAACGAACGTTCCTTAATAATTTTCCAAGGAAATGCACGTTTAGGTAAAGTTTTACTTTGGTCCTTTTTCTAGTGAAAAAGTTGTCAGAAAAACGGACCGAAAAAACATTTTTGGTTTGTAGAAAATTTAATTTTATATTTTGAAATATTTCGTAGAAATTTAATTTTTATATTACAATCCACAAACCCACGTAGATTCATGAGCAAATGTAAAAATTTATTTTGTAAATTTTTGTCAACATTTTCCCCAACACTTAAAAATTGCGATGAGTTAACTGCAGTAGTAATATAAACGAATCCCTCGATTTGCACCTTAGCGAAAAATAGAGTGCTGCAATAGCCATCTTAGAACGCTTCTAAAAGAGCTTTCATCGCTTCTCTTCCAATTATCAGTTCTATATATATTTTTTTGAATATTCCATGTCCTCAAAGAGAGCATTCCATTTAATGCTCCTTTAGAAGCGTTTTGGAAGCAGTAGAAAAGGATTTTTTAAAAAAGGATTCATGACGGCTTATGGTGTCAAAAACTTTTATTTTTGTTTACTTTTTGAAATTCCCGATTTATCCTTCCAAACGTGAATTTCATTTACTAAGTGGTCCCCCAAATAAGTACTAATCACATCAAATACTGCTTGACCTCGGTAATCGAACGAGAATCGGTTTATTGGGTATTTTAGGGGCACTCTTTATGGTGAAGCTTCAATTATACTACTTGACAGCGCTCAAAATTCACTCTCCTTATAGTCCAATCAATCTACGCAAATCCATCTAATAATTGCCAACAGGAAACAAAAAATATGGTCATATAGGAAAAAAAATTCTAAAAAAGATAGCGTTTTTTTGTTCGGAATTGGGAATGGCGAACCTAACCTAAAAAATCCCGGAAACTGAAAAAAACGGTTTTTAGCGAATAAAAGAAAAACGTGACCTCGGATCGAAAAAAATCAAATTATAAAGTTTTAGCTATTCAAATTATCTTTCGATTGATGTATATTGAGTTATAGGTTATGGTAGAAAATATAGAGAAAAATGGGGAAAACTGTCGAAAATCACGTTTTTTTAATTTGTTATTAACTTTTGTTTAACGCCACTTACATATTTGTTATTTGGTACAAATATTGCTTCTTGCTAGCTGAAAAAACGGTGTAATTTTTGTTGCGAAATATTGCACAGTTTCCTTGAAATTTCACTTTTTTCAAAAAAAGGCGTTCTTGTAAAAACGCTCTTCTTGGTCTGCGGATTCCTTTAGGGGAACGTGCGAGGGCTTAAAATTTTCTTCAAATATTGCACTATTACCTACAAGTAACAGAAGGTCTATTTAAAAGTTGTACACTGCTCAAAATGGCCCCCAAAAATAGGCCTAATTTTGCGGACTGGGTTTTCTGTATTTTTTCAATTTTTAATTTACAGAAACGAGACTAATTGCAATCGATAGCTGTATTTTTTGAAGAGTTTGAAAAAAGTTAACCATCTGGGGCTGAGATTTTGTTTTTCGAAATATTCCTAAGTTCTTGTTTGTTACTGCAGGTATTCGAAATTTATACATGATGCTATTTAATAGTAAATCTGCACTAAAAAAAATTATTTAAAATCTTTTGCATTGCACAAAGAGCTAAATAAACATTTTCAAAATCCAGCAATTTAATATATTTTATTATTGGTTTTACAATAATATTTTCATAGAAAAGAGTAAAAATAATTATTTGTTATTCAATAAAATTAAAGTGTGGAAATCGCCACCACTATCTAGAAATGTACAGTTGAATATTTTCAGCTCTTGCATGAAATCCATATTATCTACGGTAGTGGGAACCTGGCTTATAAACTAAGCGGATGTAAACAAAATACAAGCTTTCGTCAATAGATCTTTATCTTATAGTACCCAGAAAAAAAAACAAACATGGAATTGTGAAACTTGACAAAACAAGAACTAATTATCAAACAGGGAAATAAAAGAAAGTGAAGTAGATAGGGCACAGGTAACGAAAAGAAAATAATGGATTAAAAAAGAGAACTTAAATGGAATCCGCAGGAAAGCAGAGTTGGAAAATACATGGAGAAGGATAATAATGAAAAAAATTGAATATTTTGACAAAACCTGGATTAAAACCAACAGGATAGTTCAAAACTGAGTTCGATAGAGAACCTTTGGGGAAGCTTTCAAGGGAGGTAAAGCAGGATAATAATAATAATAATTGATAAAATAAAAGTTGACTTATATGACTTCGAGGCTTTCTTCCCTTTCCTGTGTTCTCTTCGTCAACATCAAGTATTCTTTCGTTTTTTCTTCGCAGTTTATTTTGCCCGGTTCTAAGACAGATTGTAAAAAATCGCTCAAATCTCTGTCTAAAGTCATGGGTTCTTCCATTGCAGAATTGCTGCACTGTGTCGCGTCGCAATTAAGACATACATTACTGCATTTTAAACTATGTTTTCTACAGCTGCACTGTTTCGTTTTGCAACCGCTCTTGCAACGACATGATATCTTTTTTAATATATCGTCTGGAATTAACGGCTCATCACTATAAATCGGCAGTAATATACCATTTGAAATCTTCCAGCCCCACTGTGTGGCAATGTAGCTATTTCCCAACCATTTTTGTAGTTGCAAATATGTTCTAAATAAGTGCTGCTTTGCTGCTCCTTCAGTAGGAGGAATACTTTGCAACTGAAAACTAGCTCTAGATGTAGATTTCACGAATTGTTGATAACGCCGTTCGTTTAATGATCCGGTTTCTTTTTTAAAATATATCAGAGAGATTATTTTGCATCCATTGTCAATAATTTTATCTCGATCAGCATCTTGCTCATAAAAAATATCTACTAACTTCAAGTGGGCTGGCTTACCATCAAAAATTTTTAAAATTTTATTTTTACCTTGCTTGTACATACAAGAAACTGTATCGCAGCCCGTAATTATGTGGAAAAAAGATATGTATTGCTTTAACTGTGGTAAACGCAAGCTATTATTAGTATACCAGCAATCTGGCTGGTTACATTTACCTTCTTTAAGAAAATAAATATTTAAATCGCTTGGAGCTTTTTGCGTCAACAGCACTAGTAAATCATTGTCTTGACCTACCAATATCACGAAGCCTTTACCTTTAGCTAAATCAATTGTTGACTGCACAATCAACAAATCAGCATCTTCCTCTGCAATTTTGACCGTACATTCTGCTTTCAACAAAGCATTCGAAAGTAGATGGATTAATTTTTCTTTATTTTTACAATTTGATAAAAATTTATCTTGCTCCAATCTAATGCAAGTATTTACATCAAAATTTATCTCAACTCCAGCAATTTTTTTCCTTCTACGTAAACGTTCAAACGTTTTTAAACTATCTCTCACGTCGTCCGGATATCCATCAAATACAACTAACGCATTTTTATAATGATTTTTAATATATGATACATATAAATTTATTATTTCTTGGATAGTTTTATTAGTTTGCCAAATCACTCTGTGCAAAAGATATCCGCCATCAACAACATACGTATAATTTTCATCTAAAAGGGGGGGTAGGTACAGCTTCGTATATTGTGTGGCATAAAGGCTTTCGATTGCCATTAGTCTCGTTTCTGTAAATGAAAAATTGAAAAAAATACAGAAAACCCAGTCCGCAAAATTAGGCCTATTTTTGGGGGCCATTTTGAGCAGTGTACAACTTTTAAATAGACCTTCTGTTACTTGTAGGTAATAGTGCAATATTTGAAGAAAATTTTAAGCCCTCGCACGTTCCCCTAAAGGAATCCGCAGACCAAGAAGAGCGTTTTTACAAGAACGCCTTTTTTTGAAAAAAGTGAAATTTCAAGGAAACTGTGCAATATTTCGCAACAAAAATTACACCGTTTTTTCAGCTAGCAAGAAGCAATATTTGTACCAAATAACAAATATGTAAGTGGCGTTAAACAAAAGTTAATAACAAATTAAAAAAACGTGATTTTCGACAGTTTTCCCCATTTTTCTCTATATTTTCTACCATAACCTATAACTCAATATACATCAATCGAAAGATAAATTGAATAGCTAAAACTTTATAATTTGATTTTTTTCGATCCGAGGTCACGTTTTTCTTTTATTCGCTAAAAACCGTTTTTTTCAGTTTCCGGGATTTTTTAGGTTAGGTTCGCCATTCCCAATTCCGAACAAAAAAACGCTATCTTTTTTAGAATTTTTTTTCCTATATGACCATATTTTTTGTTTCCTGTTGGCAATTAACGCAAAAATTACATGGAGCTATTTTAGATTGATTGGACTATTAGCAGAGCTCAGAATTTTTCGTTCTGGGACGGTTTATACAATTTCGTTTTTACACGGTTGTTAACTAATCATAACTTATTTGCTAAAACTTGAGATGTTGGCCAGTCAGTTTTAAGTAGCCAAAAAAAGTTGTATTTGTAGAATTACAGCGAATTTCCGCCGCGAGAATGTAAGCTACATCACTGAACATCGCGACACGAACGGGTTCCATAATCAACAATTAGCTCTTACCACTTTGTTTCTTTGGTCTGTTCTTTAAACTACAAGAAAAACTCTCCCCACAGGAAGAAGGGAGGAGATGGAGGAGGAAGAAACTTCAAGGTCGGCTCCCAACGCTGGTAGAAGATGGGGTCAATTCCACGAAAACAACAGCCAACTAACTCCACCACCAACGGACTTCGCGGAACATACATACTTTCGTCATGTATTTGAAGAAGAGAAAGAGCGATGTACGAGGAGTTTAAGCAAGCGATCCAAAGGATTGTCGAAGCAGCTACAGCTGAGCTGGTAGCTACAAAGCCCATAGGCGCAAGAATAAAAGGAGACTAACTGTCAGGAAAAGGATATATGGGCCATGAGGAGTCAACGAATGACAAAGGAGTGACTGACGAAGAACAAACTAGACGATTACGACACCAACATGTACTCATGATGTATCTAAAACGGCTCTTGGCATCCACGGAACAAACCTAAATCTTCCGCGATCCCAAGCATAGGTTAGATTAGGTTAAATATGGCTGAGCTGAGTTGGTTCAAGCTTATACACTTAGGTCAAAAGGATAGGCCCATTATGGTGCTATAATGATCTTACTTTAAACCTGATGGTAAACTGTTATTTCTTCGCTAAACCTCCTCGAGTACGTAATGAATCTTTTTATTTGCGAAATCCCAATCTTTGAGATGTAGTTATTCTCCTTGTGCTTAGGGCTGGGCAGTGATAGTTGAGATACAGTACACTTTCCTACTCATCCAGATTCTTACAGCTTCTGAAAAAATCGTAGGTCTCAAGACCATGCATCAGTATCGCATGCAGTACCGGTTCACAGAGTATCTAGAGCAACGAAAGACGGTCAGACAAAGAGTAAATCGTGTACGTAAACTAGTCGAAAATGTATAGAAACCTAATGTGTGGGACGAAGTAATATAAATAAGCGTCTTGCATTTCCATCCAAGCGAACTTTTATAATATTTTGTTTTATTACCCTTTTATTACCTCAAGTACAATTTGTTTGTAAGATATTTTATAAAATTTAAAAAAAGATGGAAATTTAAAAATCCATTAAACACGTTTTGAAGACACAGCAGTGGAGAATGTATGAAAGTTACTCGAAGAAAGGGAGATTTCGCTATACCATGTTTTTGTTTTATTACCCTTTTATTACCTCTACTAATAAAGCTGTGAAAATACAAACCAAAAAACCTAAAAATTCTTAAAACACATTCACCATCGATTCTGGATTTGTTATTTAGATGAAAGAGCGTAATTAGTAGCGAGTGTTCATCATCGCTTAAAATATCATGGGCGTTATGCCTCCAGGGGTTTCTTCTTCTTCTTCTTTAAACTCCTTTAATCCCTCATGGGACATAGGGCGGAAACAGTTGCCCTCCAGCGGACTCTGTTTTGCCAGGGGTTTACTTTCTCAGAATTGTAGGGACGCAATTAAACATCTTGTAAAGTTCATCTTAGAACCATCACTGAAGGACTGAAAATGTAATTCCAATTTCTTTGGTGAGTGTCGAAACCCTTTTTAATGAATTTCCAAATTCATTCCTAAATCCAAACCTTTTTTCTTAATGTCGTTCTTGATGAAGTAACCGGAGCACGGCTCATCCATGGAATCTTGTGTATCGTCATTAATTATTAGTCCAAAGTAAAATTAGACAGGAAATCAACAGGCACCAACTTTTGGGAAAGTTCCCAGAAAGATGAATTATGTTTAATAATATCTCGAAAGTCCGCATCGATCCAAAATGCCGATGCAAATTTTACCCAGCATCAAAGGTCATGATAAAGCAGAGTGTAGTAACATGTTTGAAATGTTAATCATGCTGCAAGTGGGGCCACTATGTGATTTGCTCGGCCTTCATTAAATGTGCAGCTCCATTTCAATGCTGTCGGTTTAGTCCGTGTTAAAGCATCTCTTTTACAGCACTTTTTTATGTGAACGTGCAAGTTTAGGAGTCACCCTTTGCACTACCAGTCCGCCATGTCGTGCTCGTCCTTGTGCAATCAATGTCTGGAATAGAAGACAGGATAGGTTAATAGGAGTTTGGGGTGGATGCTGCAGGAGGTTGCGATATGGACATTGCGTTTGAACTCGTCCTGGGGTTTGTGGGAGTTCACATCAAAGAGAAGAAATTTGCATGAAATCCACTGTGACAAAAATCAAAACAAAAAATTTTTGTAATGGGGCTGCGAGAATTCGCAAAATCGATATCCTCAATAGCAGCCCTTTTGATGGTTGATGTCTTTTCTTTTCTCGTTATACCACGAACAGAGCGTAGTCTATTCGAATTCTCTGTCGTCGGTGCTTGCCGCTATGCTTGCACAATAACTTCACGATTACTTATTTCGCTTCGGGTAGGATGGGCCTTCCACATTTGACCTGGTCCGTGTGGAGTTACTTCTGACACGATTGATGGCTTTGCTTACTACTTCTAGGCTTGGTGACAGCGGCCTAGAGTCGAGATCGAGATGATCGACATATTTATAAGCGAGGTGAGATACGCTATTTCTGGCTACCTGCTGTCAGCCAGCCAAAAGCGAAGCGCACTGAACACTTGTACGATCTCTAGCACGACTTGAGTCACTTACAACACAGAAATAAGAATGGGCCTTCTGAACAGATTCCGGTGAGATATGCCAGAATTAACGCAATCATCATGTGACATTCGCCCATAGTCGACCACGCTGCAAAGCATCACTCACAAGGTGAGTTGCCGTAGCTGCGGCGAAACGTACGAGAGAGAAGCACTTGTGGGAGTGGAAATGCCCTGCTCTAGCCAAAGCCAGGTAGCGTACAGTAGCACGTTCTTAAAGACTTAAAGGAAATCTCCAGGCTTTTTTCGGGGAATGTGTACGACCACCTGTATAAGGCCCATTTTTAAAGCTTGCTTCCCACGGTGCGGTCCCATGGGAAGAGTGTCGTCCGTGAAGGCGTAGGCAAGTCTGTAGCGACGCGTAGGATCCATCGCGAGTCAGTAACTTAGGCTTCCAACGGTGCGCGATTGTGCGGATTATCACGCAAGGCCGACGTTCACGGACGACTTCGGACGCCAGCTTAAGACAGAACATACCGTCGGGGGGTTCGTACTCCGAAGGGTCAGATTCCTAAACTCACAAACTCTTTTCATGACGTTTGAGTACAGACCAGTGCGAGCCGTAAAGGCATTACTTCGGCCTGTCGTCATCAGCGTAAGCCGTAAAAAAATGACTTCTTCAAAGGCGCTCACCAGAGCCAAAACAGTGCCGTTTACAGATCAGCGACCTGCCGCCTCTGCTCACTTTGCGGGAAAGGTGACTTCAACGAAGCTCGCCACCCAATTCACTAGCTACAAAATTGTCCGTAGGTGCATCGGAAGGTGGACAGTACTCTACCGAGAAACTCCTGCCTCCTGGTTCTGTGGCTCTTTAGCCCACCATAAGAAAATAACCACCTCCTTCTTAACTCTGATTCTCCAGCTTGACCGGCTTACACGCCATTCCGTCACGGGGCTGGATTATCTGTCTACATACTGAAGAGATAGTGGCCCCTGTGCTGAAAGTCAACTCGCCACGACACGACAAGTCGTTTTGAGTTGAAAACGTTTCAGTCGAACCACAACTTTCTGGACAGAGGCCCACACTCAACTTAGCGTTTCCACTTCAAGCCACTGTGATGAATGTCGTAATTCAACTGAAACGTCACTTTCTTCAACTCAACCGACTTGTCGTGTCGTGACGACTCCATTTTCAGCAGAAGGAGCAAATAATTTCTTCTTGTATTATTTCCCATTCTCTGCTTCATTGGGCTCCGTATTGCTTAAGCTTCTGCTGGATAACCTGCAGCGCCACTTCCACCTTTCTCAACACATCCTCCGGCAGCATCTCATCTGATCTAGGATATTCTCCGGTGTTAAGCCGGCTCTACATGATACCGACTACGGCCCGATCGTGTTCAAACACCAACGTTGGAAGCTTGACATTGGGCACTCGTAGTTCGAGCATCGGCCACACGATGCGTCCTACCATCAAGCGTCCAACGTTGAAGGGCATCCTGTAGAGCCGGCTTTAGCGAGGATTTGACCTTCCTCAAGGTATCCGCGTAGAATATCCCGCTTGCCGCAGTTTTCATAAAAACATCCGATATTTGCCGCTCCCCGGTGCGATCTCTAGACATTACAGGTCCGATCACCGATAAACTTCCTAAACTTCACAGGATGGCTTGACATCCGCCACAGTCCATCAAACAACCACGTTACTATGAGTAAACGAGAGGAGGCATAAAAACGTTGGGGCAGAGAGCCTAATTCGTACTCTGGTCACACTGGAAGCATCTCTTCATCTAACCTAACCTGTAAATCCCCCCCCGCCGAGCACTATACCAGCGAGATAGTGATTAGCGTCGAGTCGGCACCTCGGTACATTCTTACCGTTATCAGGCTTGTAAGGTGGTGGGCATGGGTCGAGTATCACGTGTACTATTTTTTTTTATTTGAAAGATTCGAAGCTCAGATGTCAACCTTTATACCACCAGTACGTAATGCACCTTGAAACCTTATTTTCGTTCCCGCCATGGTGCAATGCCTAGTAGTAAGCTTAGCTCGAAAATAGAAAAAGGATATGTTAGGTTAATGGTGCAGCCTGGAGCATGCATGAGGAGGAGGCAGTGAGAAACTTTATCATGATGGCTATGTAGAAATCCTTACCCCCTAGCCTAGTAATCACAACGAGTAAATTCTTACTTCCAGCAATCTGTATTAATCACTGCCTGCCTATAGGCTCTCGACCTACTTTAACATTTTGCATCCATGCATTGTGCGTCCCTATGTAAGTGTTGACCTTATTAATATTTTATACGATGTAACACAATTATTTCGCTTATGCGCTTTGTGGCCTTAACTACCCTTCAAAAACCACGATTATTTCCCCAAAAAAAATATTGAACGTCACTATCGTTATTAATTTCGGTATTAATTAACCTAAATCGTTTTTCATCCGGTGATAACTACACGCAAAATCACAAATATAATAAAATTGCTCTCTTCAAAAAGAAAATCCATGAAAATATAGTTACATGATAAAATTTACAACACAAAAAAAACTCCTTCCTATTATTGCATTCAACGAAATATAATTCAACACAAATTACTGAGAAAAAATTGTCACATAAAATTCGTAACGTTCCAGGTTCGGTCAAACGTGAAAAATAGATAATAAGGATTCCAGGAATTACGTTTCATATTCTAGGAATTTCGTACGTGCATAAAGCTCGTGCTTCCTGCATGACGTACAATATATACATACATACACTATATATATATGTTACTGTAATAATTTTACCGTTAACAATATAACTTTCCAGTATCAAAAGGTTAAAAATTCCATGAAATCAAATCAATATTTCACGTGAAATTTAAAATAATAATTTCAAGTATCAAGGTATATTTTGTGTAAAGTTTCAACTTTTAAAGTACGGATTGATGTGAGGGAGCGGCACGGCCGACGGGGGGAGCACAGTCAATTTCTAGCCAGTAGGAATAGGGGACATAATGTTCTTTTCAATTTTTTGTCAAGGCAGCTTGCTTATGTCCCCCTGTGTATTTCCATCCAGCATTTTTTATTGCTCGAAGCAGACCATCTCAATATAGTATTCGAAATATGGTACCAGCAGCAGCACCAGCTCAAGTTGCATGAATTTGATTAAATTTTAAATTAAAATACTTTCGTTGATAAAGAATTTATACAGGTTCGAAAATTGGATATAATATACATATTATAAGGACGTAACTTCTCTGTGGACCGGTTATATTTTGTTATGTATACTTTTAGGATCAATTTTTTTTGTGCATACTTTTAGGATAATTTTTGTTCTTTTCTTAAAACTTTTCTATTTATATTTAATTATGCATAATTGAATGGGTGGAATTTTAGTATGTATTAGAGGACTAGCAATCTGTAGGATTGTGCTTTTTCTAGTAGTTTATTTATATCTGAAAGGAATATGTTTTTTATGCATACATATACATATAATGAAACCTTTTTGAAGAAAATAACTTTGACATGAACCACACGTTTTCTTTAAAGATTTTCATTCTTCCCATCCGAATCAATTAAAGTTTGCAGTTATTTACTGATCCGGCAAGTGCAAACAGTAAATGCAATGGTTCTGGATACCAAGGAACAGTATGAACCAAAACACATCAATAGCCATACATGATGGGATAATTGCAGCAAGTAGAATGTTGGGAATTTATAGAGAGCAACTAAGCTCGAAAGTACTGCCAAGAAGAACGAAACTGAAGGTCAACAGAAGCACAATTTGACCAGTTCCCACGTAAGAATGTGAAAGCAAGACCATAAACGCATGTGACATGCAGCAACTAACAGCGTACAAGAGGAGAGTACTAAGCCTCAGTAGTGGAGAACGAGACATATAGCTATGATTTGAAATAACTGGTGAATTATTAGTACGTTCTGATATTCATCAAGTCGCAGAGATTAAGATGGCTTGGTCCCGTATTAAGAAAGCCCAATTCCTCTATTCCTGAAGTCTTACCTGTTGCGCATACCAGCAGGTTGTAGAATGATCGGAAACCCCAGGAAAATATGGTTAAAAGCTGAGGAAGACTATCTACCAGTAATGGAAGTACGTAATTGGGGGAATGTCGCAAATGCTGGAAGAAAAATGTTGAAATGTTGAACTCTTTCGTCACTTTTTGAATCAAAACTGCCTCTAAATGCCAATGCCAATGAATTTATATATCCAAGCTCCTCCCCCTTATCCAAGTTCTAGATCTTTTCCTCCCTCTCTGGAGGCCTTATATTGCTGGAACATTCTATTTCTAGAAACTCCGTGAACCTTAAAGTTTTCAATTACCGTTCGTTCATTCTAACTAATAGATGGCGCCATGTTAAGCGGCCCAGTTAGTTTAACTGCGCCGTTTACCATGAGTGACGTTATGTCTAAGAGATAACTGTGTGAACTGTTTTAAACTATTTTCATTCAATCCTCAGACCTGTGCTTCTCGACTTTCTTTTGCTCTGATAAACTGCGCAAGTCAGACAGTTTATCGTTTAGTTCCGTCCATTCTTTGCCATTATTAAAAAGTTGTACTCAAATCAACAAAACTGACAAGACTGAGCAAAAAACCCGTAGTAAGAACTAACGAGCCTACACTGCTTTTCAGTTGAGTTTATCGTATAGTTTTTTTTTACACAGTTCAACTGCGCAGTTTAAACTGAGTGTGTGTGAGCCGCTTTGACTTACTGTCTTAATCCTTAAAAATCAGAATTCATTGAAATGTTAATAGATGGCACCTAAATCATCACAATTTTTAATGCTTAGCGGGTTCAACGTGTTCATTACAGCGGTTCTGTTAGTTTTTCATTTTCTCATAAATGGCGTACCATGCACAACAGCTATTTGACTTTAAACATATTAATAGCTATTTTGACTTTAAACTTATTAATTTTGAAATTTCCTAAATCCTATCCTAAAAAACGTCGAAACGGAGAATAAAAAAATCCTAAAAGAGTTCATTGGTCCGCCAAGGACGAAATACAATTATTGCAAATGCGGGAGGAATCCATTAACGACTGTAGAAAAACATATTTTAGGATCATATGTTAACCAAAATGTCATACAGATGGTTTCTGTCATCTTTTTTTTATGCACATTAAAAATCTACTGTCCATTTACTTAGCAAAGGCACATTAAGAGCGCTTTATGTCCAGGATATAACGCAAACGACGCATAACGCTCAAATAATATTCCTTGTTAAGGCTAAGTATGCTGTTCCTAAGTACGGCGTTCAAGAAAAGTTTCCCAATATCGGTCAAGAAATGCTCTAAGGAATTTTACTCAAAAAATTTCTGTACCTAGTACGTTGTCAAGAAAAGTGCTAGTACTATTCTGACACATAGATGGAGCCTTTTCCTGATGCGGTAAAGAAAAAATTGGGAAGACCATTTTTTCTTGACAGAAATTGATATTTCGTTTATGACGGAAAATAGCTTTGTTTGCGGAAAGTGTTTTCATACATTTTTTTTATAGTTTTTATACAGTTTAATATAATTAAAGAACAATTTAAGTAATTAGTTATTGTTTTTGTGTAGTTTATACATAAAATTTAAACCATAACGAATCCAGTTTGTGAGAAAATTTCTTTTATTGTTTAATCCAACTGATTCGCGAAAAAAAACTGTATACTGATTTCTCCTGTGTGTTCCTCTGCTCGTTTATTGCATCTCTTCCGGAATGTAATCATACGAGGCCCCATTTTTTTCAGATGTAGTTAAAAGCACGCAAAAAATATAGATATAGACCGTATCAGAACCTAATTTTTTAGCAATGTCAACAGCAGCAGTACAGACAGCGTGCTTCCTTTTGAATTAGATTCGAGCACAGGAAGCAACAGCAGATTTTTTTATTTGACAGTTATCTAAAATCCACCTTTTATCGAATAATAAATATTAGTTATATTTTTAGTGTAAGTTCAGGCAAAAACAGTATTTATAATTAATAACAATAGATTTCAACCATTGTACGCAAATTGCTTGAAACCAGCTGTCAAACTTTGAAACGTCAAAATTGCTGCTCTTTGAGCAAAATTAGGAATAGAAATAAAAAAGCAGCAGTTGTTACTGCTTTTCTTCTCACGTGACCACTATTAGCCAATAGAAACAGTTTGTTGCCGATGATGATATTACTTTTAATCAACTTTCTATACATATCAAATTATTTCAATTACTATAAGTACAAGCATAATGGCAAAATGACCACAGCTATTACATTTAGACGGTCTGTCAACCGAGTGTGCAAAACATACTACTGTTCATTAAGAAAAACCCCCCAATCCTCCTGCATCACGCCAATCTGTTGCTGTAACACGAGAAACAAATTATTAAAATGTCATTAAACCTGCCACTTGCCGTCGCTTCATGCTCGGTAAATTTCCGTTTCACATCGTTAACCGACATCTTGAAGCTCCTTAACCGCCGAGTAGTATGGCTGCAGATAAGTCACTAATAGGCGGTAACACCATAAAGGCTGCGCTTACAGCCCAGGCTTGCATCATATCGCCGAGACTCACCTGCCTGTAAATGCACACTTGCAGCGAAGTGGTAATAATGCACCTTGTGCATGCATAAATCAAATCGTGAAAGCACAGTTATTAACTTGGACGACCGACGACGCAAACGCAACATGTGCATCCGATTGGCGAATGCTTGTGTGGTGAAGAAAGTGACTCACACTTGCTTCTCGCGAATGCATGTCGGCGGCGCAAGTGATTATATCCTTTTGGTTTTGTCCTGTTTTATTTTTTCGTCGGTCTTACAATATTTTCGGGTGAAACGCGAACTCGGAATGTCCGTTTTCTGTGCTAAAAATTTGGACCTGACAGGGGCATTTCCCAGAACTCAGCAAGAAGCTGGATCAGGCTCCACTTTAATACCCACCGATGGATGGATGGGCGACGAGAGGCCAGCCACTTCACGTTCCTCGCGCGCAGACTTAGCAGCAGACACAAAGCTGGGCTCACAGTGCGGCGGCGTTGTCTTCTTCGTTTTTGGACACTCGAAAAAAGTTCTTGGAAATGCAAAGATGGGAACCGAAACCGTCCAAATTCGTAACCCTTTTTTTGGTGGTGCTGTGCTGTTGGCGATGGATTTTGTTTCTTGTGTCTTTTTCGTTGTGTCTGGTGCTGCAGCGACTTGAATTGTTTCTTTGATCGTCGTAGAACCGCGCACTGGGCAGAGACTACTTGGGATGATGATAGTGCGATCTTGTCCTGGGCTTGTTGCTCCCTTTTGTTCTGTCGGCGGGGGGGGGGGGGGGGGGGAAGGATGTTTAGCATGATTTATAGCCCCAGACTCGGATAGTTACATTTGTGGCCCTAAAAGAATTTCGCAAAAAGGTTCGAATATTTTTGGGAAATTTTACGGCTGTTGGATCCATAATCACAGGTTTTCAATCTTGTTAAGAAGACAAAGGAACTTCTTTTTCTTGTATTTACTTCCATCTATCAAGATCTTTGCTTTCTCGTTAACTTAATTAGATGAGAACTTTGCATATTTCTGAATATGTTGACTCAGTCTGGATTCCTTTATGAAAACTCCATTTTTAAAGTTCACCTTTACCTGGACGTTGCACACAATAAGATATTAATCTCACCCAGAATATGTTTATTTCTTGTTTTTGCTGTCTTCCATTGAGTAAAAGCCGCCAATTTCATTACCTGTTGGGAATCCAGTGTGTAAATACAAAAAAATAAATAAATTCAGTGGGAAAAATGAATTTATTATTAATACAGAGCAATTCTCAGGGAATGTGTAAACACGTTTTATCCCCGTTTAAAATATTTTATTTTCTGTTTATAGTTAAATTTATCTTAATTGCTGATAAGTTTATTGATTTTTTGATACTCGATCAATATGTGATACAGAATAAATATTCTCACAAAATTTTTTTTTGTTTTTGTGTTTTGAAGCAGATGTTTCAGTTGTTTATGCGATATGTAATAACTACTGTGTGTTGGAAATATTTTGATAAAAGATTTATTTTCTCTATTAACATGTTTGTTGATAGAAATGAGAATTAATGGGTTTTATTTTTCAATTTAATGTATGATTTCAATGAGGAAGGGTAGTCTAGGAAAAATTATAAAATTCAATGAAGACTAATCCTCAAAAAAAATATTCTTATTCGTTTACCTTGAAGTAGTCACTGTTTTCCAATAGTTGGCGCTAGCAGTAAAATTTTGAGCAAAAATGTCAGATCAGAAACGTCAATTGATAAACTGGGCATGAAAATGTCGAACTTTTAATGTTGACTTGACAAGTCTAGTATGCAGTTGGAGAAGAATTCCTTTCCCCATATTAAAACACACGTAAAAAAGGCACGGAATTCCGTTCACTCGATTTTTCCGTTCCATTTTCGGAGTTCGATCGGAATTATATTGTCATTAAGGGTGGGTGCCAAAATACAATTCCGAATTTGTTACTTTCACCGTGGACACTTCGAAATTACAAAGTGCGCCAAAATACAATTCACGCATTTCATTGACAATTGATATTATTTTTTAAAACATGAATGACAGAAAATTTTTCTACTCATAAAATTTTTAATAATTTCTTTTTAAGCAGTCCAGAACCACATTAATGTTTTTGGAATGATGGAAGTGGAAGAGGTTCATGAGCATCATCCGTAAGGGTGCAATGCAAGAAGCATTTACTCAAGTTTTAAAAGAAAATCAATTTTTGTAGGTACGGAAATTGATTTGTTAATTTTATTTTGATTGGCGTTGTTGAACGTTGCACTACGGTGAAGAAGCATTGTAATTTTTCCTTCGAAATTCGTTTACGGGCAACTATATTCCCCGTAGCATCACACCACGACAAGAGTGGCAGTGAGACTGTTGAATTGTGATTGGGATTATAAATGATTGGGGGATTTGGGTTTTTAAACGAATGGAGTGACACTTTCGTTTTCGAACGTATTTTCGTGCTGGGATTTGAGACTCTCACCGCCCATCGATAAAGCGCTTTTTAGGTGGTTCCCAATTGTTTTAGCGCACGCCATACTATTGGCTTAAGGGTGCAGCGAGACGCACCGGGTTCCAGCTTGTAAATAGAATAAAAATTTTTACAAAAAAAAAACAATTGTTAAAAATCAATTCATTTTTTGACAAGAGAAATATATGTCAGTTTTATCTTCTTCTTTTTATACGCTTTATATTAGCCTCACCTGTATGTAGTAGTATGTAAACAAAACTTGCAAGTTGATTTTGACCTACTTCCATATAACCAATCAACTTGAAATTTTGTACATATGTATATGTCGCGTGACAATGCAATCTGACCATTTTATAAAAAAATCAAAATGGTGGTTCCAGGATGGCGGCCGAATTTTGCAATTGTGCTCTCCGACCGTCGGCAAGGGTATCAAATGAAAGGGTATGATAAGTATAATACAGTTAGCTAGGTGGCATTTTCCAAAATCCCAAATGGCGAAGAACACAAAATGGCGAACTACCTTTTTCTTTACAACCCACTCGATATCAAATGAAAAGATATTATAAATAGAATTCTATTAGTTCTGTGACGTCATTCCAAATTCAAAATGGCGGCTACCTTTTTCTTTACGACGCCAACGGTATGCGTATCAAATGAAAGTGTATGATGAGTATAGTACAGTATAATACCAGAGACACACTTGTGGTATAGTAATTACAATATGAGCAATATTGCAATATACTTCAGGTGTGTCTCTATATACTGAGAAAAAATCTCGGTATACACTCAGTATACTCAACATTGAAACTCAATATCCCAATTGAGAAAAACTTCGTGGTATAGCTCATTATACCCTAGATTTAAACCGAAGAATAGTCTGGGCATAACCCAAAATGATAATTTCGAACAGAATTTTAATTCTTCAATTTTGGCAGCACTACCTATCAAAGATTTTTATGTCAGTTGAAGGAGTTAGTTGTTTATCCTTTCCGGTTGTAAATGACAACCAAAACAACTCAGTATACTGATGCAAGTGTGTCTTCAAATTTTTATATTGCAATATGGCAATATTGCAATATCCCGATCTCAATTGCTATACCACAAGTCTGTCTCCGGTATAAGCTAGCAATGTCATTTTAATTGTAATATGAGCTGTCACCAAAAATGGCGGAAGACATATAACGACTAAAATGTAGAAAATAAAAAATATACATAGTTTAAAAAAACTAAAAAAATACGCTTTTAAGGTGCCGGCTCATAGAACACGTTAACGCAATACGTGGACATTTCAGTTAAAGTAAATGCTATTTAGTGGAACGAGTCCCAATGACTGCCACGACACACGCAAGTAAAGCTACAAACGCTTAAAGTTGACCAATTTTTAACTTTTCCATGCGATAGACGCGTTCGACTTTTGTTTGTTGTGTACATAATTTGCGAAGTTAAAAAATACGAAAGCCGAAATACAAGTCAACTAAGGTTTAGGCAAACTGAAAACATAAAATGAGATGAAATGTCATACACGTAAAAAGCGTTCATTGGGTCTGTCGAATGCTTCGCATCCTGGACTATCACACGGATCTTGCGAACGAATCGCGGCCTATGGGCCGACACCTTTACTTTAAAATTAACTAAAAAGTAAAAAATAAATACTTTTGAATGCAAAGTTTTTATTACTCCAGCCAGTATATGGAAACAACCTACCTAATTCGATTCGAAAAATTCCGGACGAGACGCGTCGAATGATCGTGGTGGTATACTAGAAAAAACATGTCGCGAATGGTTTCAATACCGGAAAAGCGGTGATTTTGACGCGATTTTCATATGGGCCGTCCCGGACCGGTAAAAAACGGTTCTTCACGCAGAATTTAAGATATTACTGGATGAAGATGCATGTCAAACACAACAAGAACTTGCAGATTCATCTGATGTGACACAAGCCAAGCGAACAGCTGCTTCGACGGCAACAAATTCTTGCTTGCAGTGCACGATGTGTATAGATATGAAAGTGAAGATGATAACGAAATTTATATATCTCGGTATCTGAGGATTACACTACTTCTGAAGGGACCAATGTCATTGTTGACAATAAGCTGTCACAATACTAAATACAATTATCAACGTATTTAACAATAACGCACAACGAAATTAAGAATATTAAGGACCAAAAATATTATCTAAGATAATTCTTACTCGTGATTTTATCATAAACATTAACCTAGATAATCCAAGATAACGTTAAAGGTTTGCAGTTGATATAATGATTTTACGCCATTTTACGAATGTCAAATCACAGATCCTTTTCAGTCAAATTACAACAACAATGCTGTAGTCAAAAGTGTCAGGAGGTAGCTTCGTGTATATTTCTTAAATAGTTCTTAAAAATCCAGATACGAGCTATTGAATGTATCCAAGGCTGAAATTGAAAAGATTTAGGTGTTTTATTAAACAAGTGCCTATATTAAATATTCCGTCCACGAAAACTGATAAAACTTTCTTCCACAAAAAACCTGTAGCAAGAACAGCATCAAAAGAAAAACTTTGTAGGTATCCAAAAAAGCTCTTCCTTTCCGAGGCACTTGATTGGAATCTCTAAAAAGTTCCGTCAACATGATCCCCCGTCCATCAAGGCTGAAAAGAAATCAATTAAACATCGAGTGGAATGAAGCTGATAACACTCCAGAACAGAGTCGTTCGGATGATGTGAGCCTATTTCGAGACATTATGCTCATCATTGTCATCGTGTCTAAACACACAACAGATATGCGAGAGAGTCTAATGAAGTCTTTCGATTTGATTTAATTTTTGATTGATTTAAGAAGTGTTTGTCGGGATTTAATGAGATTTAACAAAAACAGAGAGAATCAAAGCATCCTTAAAATCAGGCTTAACGTCGCTTAACAACAAGGACAAAAGTGTGATGAAAAACAATATGCTCGTGATTTAACCCTTTAAAGTCCTGTCATCCTTTCTCGAGCCTTTGATGTCCCTAATTCGCACTAAATTTAGAAGGTTGCACAAGAGCACACCCGCGCACATCCCTCCATGTATATTTATACCCAGGTAAAAAGGTTCTCTCATTTTATTATAAGCGCGCATAAATCTCCTCTCGGATATCTAAATTTACGTTAATAAAGGCAAAGGGCGCTTGTATAGGTATCAAATCGCCATTTGTAGCAATAAAATTAAAAAGGTGACAAACGAAGATAACAATGAGAACAATTCCGAAACGCACAGAAAATGTTTAAAAAAAGCACTTTCAGCAAAAATAGCTACAAATACCTTGACTGATGGTCTTTCATTGCTTTTGTAACACAATGCGCCGCCGATGGTTGTTAACATTTTACCGCTACAGGTACTACAGGTGTTTTTGCTGTCACATTACCTAATAGAGGCTTTAAATAGCACAAGAAGTGGGAACCGAGCGCAAAGACGGGTTATCGACATGTCGATTTAGTAAAGCGATATGTTCGCCACTTTATGCTGTATGTCTTATGTATATAGGTACTGTAGGTATATACGTTACATCGCATGTTGTACCTGTGTAGCTGCGAGTAGTGCATTTATTGAAAACCCGACGTGTGATGCCCCAGGTACAAACTGGTTGTATGTCGTCTTGTTAAGGAATTTTCCGGAGTCGGAGCCGGCAGAACTGAAAGTTATTCAAGTAAAGCCCAGCAAAACGCGTCTAATAACAAAATCTTAATTGCATGCCGCCAACGAGAACGACAAGGGCTAAAAGGCACTGTAAGCACCTTAAAAGGGCAAGGAAAATCGCGCACGGCGAGCAAAAACGAAAAAAAAAACGACTGAAAGAACTATATAAGAAATTGTCGTCTGTGGAGCTGAGAAGTTATTCTTTTAAGGCCCTAATACACTCAGCGACGAAGTCCAACATGAAATTCAGTTCCAACAACAAAATATTAAGGGAAGCTTAAAAAAAATACAGTCACAAAATTAAACTAACCCAATCTCAAAAACATCCTAACACAGTCAAAATTACCTGTTGTGCACTGCTTGCAGTGCACAACACGGCCGCCGGAGGGGAAATCTTTGCACAATAAAGGGGTTCGGCTGCATTCGTATGTCTTGTTGGGCTTTACTTTATGAGTGCGTGCCCGAGGTAAATTTTTTGGCGACTTTCAAGAAATCTCTTCTGCGGTGTCGCCGGCTAGAAATTGAAGCCAGTGTTACATAATTATGAATGGAAATTGAATTAATGTCGCAGTAATGCACTCTACGAACTTGTTCCTGTCATGGGATATGGAATAGATCTTTTTTGTTTGATATTTAAATTTTTCATTCATGTGAAATTTTGATATCGCTGCTTTTGCTGATTTGAAATTTAGCAAGTGCTAGATACTAGTTTTTTTGTTTGGCTCCCACCCCCTTTACTAAAAAATCTGAAAAACACCCCCGACTTTCCGAATTTCCGGACCTCTTACCAAATTAACCCAGAGGTCCAGCAAAGCCCATATTTACATACAAAAATAATAAAAACCATAAAAAATGAATTTACGCAAAATTTATCTACACTCATGTTGTAAAATACCTGTGCAAGGGATACAGCTTTTTTGCGAATCTAGTTCCGGGAAGTTGTTACGGCTAAAAAGACAATAACGAAAAACAAGGATGTCATAAAACTTAATTATTACATGAAGGTAGTATTTGCCATTAAAATATTTTCTTGGGTTTTTCATAAAGCCAAGATAATAAACACCGATTCATCACTACCTGACCACCGGCAAGAATCCCTAAATTCTCAAATCAAGGAAATCACCATCAAGCAAGTCATTAAAATTCTTGCCAAACAAACCGATTTTTCCTCAGATTTTATTTTTTCCCGAAAATACGATCACCATCCATGCCTGCAACAAAAAAGGTTTGAAATTTCCCCTGCAAAAGCCGAAGCAGAAGCTCTCACTTATACAAACGCATCTCGTGTATGATTACGCAAATGCTTTATACAGAATACAACTAGCGCAGAGATTTGCTTGGAGCGGAAATTTGATGTATTAAAACTGAAGAATTTTAGGGAATTTTCGTTCTTAAATTTTGTGGACAATTTTTAAAACATAATTTACTCATGAAAGAAGGCTAAAATTCAAAAATTTTCCACCATGAATAGCTAGATAATCGATTTAAGTTTATCGTACATTAAAAAAATTTTAAAATTTTTCCACCTAAATAGGAGTATTTTCCGGGCGCAGGTACGGAACTTTGAACCATTATAACTAATATACTAATAAAAAATATTAAAATTTTCCACCATGAATAGCTAGATTTATGTTTTCTTAAAAATACCTAATTTAAATTATTTCATTTGGTTGGATAGTTTTCTTAATATTCGCGGGCGCGCGATACCCTATAATTGCTCGATTGAGTGTATTAGGCCCTTAAGGCAGTAGTCGGCTGTGACAGTTACACTCGTTTCACTTCACCGACTTTTGCCATTGACGGAGTTTGTTTTTTCCCTCGCAAAAGAAGATAAATAAATAAATACCATAGAGGAGACAACTCAATTTCGACACCCTCGCAAAATAAAGTGCGGGCGTCCAAAAGAAAAAATCTTTGCCATTAAACATTGCCGCAGAATTAAAATCAAAGTACCACCACCATCACCAACTACCGCCGAATTCGCCTTGGGGTGACAACGACGACGACGTTTTTTTTTTAAAGGGCTCCTTGAACCCAGGACCCAACTTAATCAATGGCAGCGAGTCTGAATGTATAAAATTTCCAGTGAATTTCTTGCCAGTGTTGTGTCCCCATCTCGGATTTCAAAAAACATCTTATCGAGATTGAATTTGTGTCGAAATTTTCTTTTATGCTCTTCTGTGTCTCTACCCTCCGCAGTGCTGACCTTATCGCGCTGAATTCATGGTACCCGGGGAGCCGCCGCCATCCATGCTGCAGGTCCCTTGCCGGACCAAGCGCAAGCCTCTGTGTGAATGGGTGAAGCGGCTCTTATCTATCATCTGGAGCTCTGTACCTTTTGGTAACAATAAACAACCAAAAGGGATCTCTCTCGAGAGCAGCCAAGTCAGTAACAGAGCTGCATTCTTCGACCGTTCGGATAAATGCCAAGGTTAGTGACAAACAACATTATAAAGAACCTGGGAAGGTGGGAAAAATGTTTTGGGAAAATAACTTCTCGTTTCTTTTCGCCTGTTATTTTTTTCGGACGGAGGGGAGGGGAGAAACGCTGAAATTCTTCTTTCATTGAAGATGGAAAAAACCGATTTTGCCAACTAGAAATACTTTTCGAAAAAATGTCTCTCAAAGGATTGGATGCAGAAAGATTTTTATCATTTTCGAAGACAATTACCATTGTGCGAAGTGATTCACAAGAAGTAATTTAGCAGCAGGTCTCAGGAGGAGCGATTGTAGGAAACGAAAAAATATTTGTGATATCAGATACATATGCTCGCTTGGTGCTTTAAGTATGTTTTGTTATGTTACCCTAAGGAGAGCATACGGAGAGAGGTTGCAATACAAATTTCGGATAATTCTGAATTTGTGAAATCTGAACGGAAGCTACCTAGAAAAGCAGCTCTCTCTCTACTCGAATAAGTCAGAAAGTCGCCCCTTCCCCTTTGAATACAAATAACACAAATCTAGCTACTCAGTCAAGAGTAAGGCAGAAATCCTAGGAGCTGCATGCCGCACGACACAAGCTTTTAAGCTTCTCAGGATTGGCCAGGAAAATATATCTGTCTCAACACGTGTTTTCTCTCTTACACAGGCTTGTTGCATGACAAAATCTGTTGATCATACGGCAAAAACCACGAACTGTCCAGTTCACAATGCCTCATACTTAATTTTGCGACGACGTCGCCATGACGTCCTAATGATTTAGGGCCCTAAAGAAGACTAAGCCTTAACCGACCCACACACTTCCAGTTTAACTGCGCAGTTTATCACGTGTGACGTGTTGTCTGAGCGATAAACTATGTGAACTATAAAGTTTTGAATAATTTTTAGTCAGTCCTCTGACCTAAGCTTCTGGACCCTGTTTTGGCCCGTTAAACTGCGCAGGTCAGACAGTCCATTATTCAATTCTCTCAGTTCCGTCAATTCCCCATTATTTGAAATACGTATTCAAATCAGCAAAACTGACGAGGCTGAGCAAAAAAAAAACCCTGCAACGAACTGATGAACCCACACACTTTCAGTTCAGCTTATCGTACAGTTTTTTTTACACAGTTCAACTGCGCAGTTAAAACACTTTCGTGTAGCTCCCAAGAGCTGCCGTTGCCCACCACTAGGAGTTAAGCCACTCGACTACCAATTCAGAGCTTCGTAGTTCCAATCGACTCCATGGCATCGTCGTTCTTTCTTCCATTTCTTTCACACAGATAACTTGGCCTTCATAGTTGTGAAACTGCTGTGTCAAAGGTAACGACTGATCTGTGTGCTGCACTCGGCGATGGTGACACTGCAATTTTAGTTCTTCTTGATTTCTCTAAGCCATTCGATTCTGTGGTTCACTCGCTTCTGCTATCCTAAGCCAACTCTACCACTTTTCGTCTTCCGCTATTCGGCTCTTCTCTTGTTTCTAATAGGCTACAATATATTCCCCACAATAGCTTTGCGTCATCCTTCCTACCTGTGCCCTTGGGAGTGCCACAAGATTCAATTCTTGGTCCTCTTCTTTTCTCATTGTATGTTAATGATCTTCCCTCTGCTATCCATCGCTGTTCCTTTCATCTGTATGCTGATGATCCCCAGCTGTATACTTCATGCCCTTCTAATCGAATTGAATCCTATATTGCGTACTGTCTTGACTTCCACCTATTTCTCTTAATAATGTTCCTCTTCTTGCTGTTGACTGGATCATGGCTGCACTCATATGGTAGTCCAGTTGAGCGTTCCGGTTCAGTCTTTTGCTTAGCATTACTCCCAGACATTTGACTGATTCTAAGCAGTCAACGTTCGTACCTTGCATACAAAGACTAGGGTCGATTTGTAACGTTTAGAAAAAGGGTCTTTGATGGCCTTATTTGGATTTATTAAATCGGCCCTCCATTGTTGGTAAACACCATTTTTTAATTTCTCGGAATGTTGTTATCCTGGTATCTGTAAACATCAAGTCAAACCTCCCCAAGACAGCAATGGCAAGTTGATCTGCATAGTCGATGACATCGAATCCCGATTCGTGAAGTTTGGTCAGAAGCTCGATGACAACTAATGCTCGAGCCTCGGGGACAAAACTCCACGTCGGGAGGACCCTCCATAGTTTTGAGACTAAAGCCGCGTTTACATCCCAAAGTCAACGCGAAAATGCACTTTCGCGTTGACTTTAGGATGTAAACGCGGCGCGGGGGTTAATGCTGGAATCATCCATGATAGAAGAAATATAACGCCCTACAAGCATGGCATTTATCCATTTATATAATTGTGTGGAGAACCAGGTTTCTGAGATCCAATGCTATTCTATTTCTAATCACACCCTGAATTATCGAAAGCACCCTTGATATCAAGGACCGCACATAGACAATTTCCTTAGGCAAAAAGTAGCTCTCGATTTTGCTGACTAGTTCGCGTTAAAACAACTTCTGATGACCTAGTTTTTTCCCACTTGAGTACACTTTTTTTAAGCATTAAAGACTATTGCTTTGTGGTTCTATAATTGTTAAAAGAACTAATTTGTAAAAAACCATCACAATTTACAAAAGAACTTATTTGATCTGCAAAAAGGTCAATTCAATTTGTAAAAGGGTAAATTCCGAGCTCTGAACTACCTCCTGATGACTTATCCTCCTCAGGCAGGCATAAATTCTTTTCACGAAATTCGCGGTAACATTCTTTTTTTCTTTTTAAATCATCAAACTCAGCTCTACATCATCTGTGACGCATTGATTCTCGTTATGTGCTGCTCGAAGAATTCATTTGGGGTTTATTGTCTTGAAACTTTCCCTTTCAAGAAACCGCAAAGATAGAAGAAAATTAACGGTGCAAGATCGTACGATCGCGATGACTAATTTGGACTGCTACAACAGTAAGCGATGACGCAATTTTGCGCAATAAGATCATTGTTTCATAGAATGTAAGGAGAAAGATTGCTCATTTGGATTGGGTGGAAAAATAAGTTTTTTAGAGGTTGGATTTTATTTTATTTGGATTATCGGAGGTGGATGAAAAATGGGCTGCAATGAGTTTTTTTTAGTGTTAGATTAGCTTGGAATGGTTTAGGATTGGATTGGAATTTTTTAGATTAAACAATTTCCCAGTTTTTTGGTTAAAAAAATATATTCTCGATGATTGCATGATTGATTTTGGGACTTTTTCGCTTCTTCTAAGGCACTGACTGGGATTTGTGTTTCCTTAGTAAGAACCCAAATCTGTAGTCGTCTACCCACCATCAGCAAAAATTTCATTCAACGACAAGTTATTAAAGTAACATTTTCAATTTTACCGCTGGCAGTAAAAACTTCCAGTCCTTGATAACTTTTATCAAGAAGAATTTCACTCAATCTACAACACCTTCTGCTACTCGCAAGGTCATAACCGACAGCAAATCAAAGTCTAGCATCTCTCTGTTATCTTTAAAAACTTCTTTACCCGACACTCCTATGCCGTCCTTCAACCCTGAGTGAACAAAAACCCCAATCAATGAAGGAAGGAGTTTTCTTCGGGAACCTTGAAATGTACGATTGACGTCAAGAAATACACTGACCCTGATAAAGTAGCCTCGATTTCATATAGAATACTTTCGCAGTTTTATGTTTTCTTCGAAAGTACTTGTGATTTTTCTTGTTGGGTTGCTTTAAAACGGGCACAAAAAAGTATTAAATATTGAAGTGTAAGCTGTCGTTTACCCGGTGTAAAAATGTGCGTAAAATACTCCCAAAAGGCGCAAAAAACATTCCATTTTTTACCTTTATAACACTTTCACTAGAGAGAGGGTTTTTGCGTCTGGATTTATAGGTATCTCCCCGTCTATAATTTTTATATGATTCACGGTTTGAACTGTTAAGTGTGTGCGAAAATGAAAGCAATGAACTGTGACTCCATCTAGGGGCCTTTTAATCAAACTGTGTCCGAATATATGAAAGCGTAGTCAGAGCCCTCTTTGGCCAAGGCGTTCGCCTTTTCTACGCCCATTATGCCCTGAGAACCCAGGACCCATATAATGGTGGACCGATTGAGAGTGTTAAGCGCATCTTGTCATCAGGTCAGCATTCTTAAACCAATTTCAGCTTGGTCTTACGGAGCTCCATCGCTTTCACTTCCACTTGTCTTCATTTTCACTAAACGCTCTACTAAAACTGGAACCGTTGTCCCAGATCTAGATGACTTACACACCTACCTCAACTTTGGAACCATTCGTGTACCATACAAGTCCATTCTCCAGTATCTTTGAGAAAACCCAGATTACCCTCTTTCAAAATAGAAGGCGGCAATGCAATCTGATGGCTCTTCTTCTTTTGCGGAACGGTTTAATCTTGTGTTGTTGTGGATGCAAAAGAGCATGAAATTCTGTGGCGGCAGCGGCTTGCTAAGCTGCACAAAGTTTCCGGACCGATAGGTGATGAGTTTGTCCCTACTCTAGCCACACTGTTGGCAATTTCATAACCAATGTGACCATCAGAGCCCGGAACTCACATCAGCATGACACAGTTGTTCCTGCTGAGAAATTTCAGAGATAAGAGAAAATCAAAGAGAGTCTTTTATGACACCCTGTGAAATTTAATATTTGTAACCCTAAAAACCCGCCCATACCTATTTTCAATAGATTCAGAACATATTTGCAAAATTCATCCGCCATATTGGCGCCGCCATTTTGAATTTTCAAATTTTGACCACATAATCGTCATTAATGGGCCTAAAAACCCCCTGATACCGATTGTCAATGGAATCGGAACCCAATTGCAAAATTCGTCCGCCATCTTGGAAGCGCCATCTTGATTTTTTTTAAAAATTGTCAGATTACATTGTCACAGGAACTCATTGTGTGTGCACCTTCTTAAGAATCGGTTAAGAAGTAGTTGAAAAAGCTGTCGCAAGATTTGAACCAAAGAAACAAACAAATATACGAGGTCAAGCTAAATAAAATCATTAAAAAAGTGAGTGTCATGACAACATTACATTACCTTGTTTCTGTACTCCTTGCTTCCAATTGAGCTGCTCTGCTCTGCTCTGAACTTTTTACGCATTCATCGAACATACTTAATAATTCGGTGGGACGCACGTCTTATACCACATGGTTCCATCCATCACACTTGAAATTCTCTGATTTCGGCAAAAATAAAGATTTCGGACGAAATCTCATGTTTTGGTACATAAAATGAAATCGCCCTACGGGGGAGATTGCAATGAATTCTCGCTCAAAATCTGACTATTCAGTCAATTCAGCATGAACACTCAGCATGGAAAATTTGTCGATTGTCATAATTTTCTGACAGCGCGATACGTTTTTAATTACCTTGTAATCGTTACAATGTCAGAAATGCCGGAAAATAGGTAATGCTTACAAAAACAATAAAATAGAAAACGCCAAACATTGTTGCATTTTATAAGTTTTTTCTCATGACAAGCGAAAACTGCTTGATGCAATGTAAACACATTTGGATCTTGTCAAATCGTTTTATTGGAAACTGCGGATTTCAAGATGGCGACAATCTTACGAATCGCGAATACTCTTGAAAATCTTGGCCGTTCATCTTTATGTACTTCAAATCAAAAAAATGCTGTCTGTCAAAACTGCTGAATAGACTCACTCTTCACATCATTTGTTCTACTGGACTATATTCGTGTTGGACTACATTGAAGCAATAAAAATAACAATTTCTTTCCTGGATATTTCACCCGTTTTTTAATTACTCATCAATAAAAAAATACCCGTTATATAATTTCCTTTTTTCCACTTAACAGAAAAATTACCAGCACACAGACACACACACATTTTTGCGCAAATCACAAATAACAAATCGTGATGTCGTTAGCATATTCTCTGCTGTAAGATTAATTTACACAAGATTGATGGAATCCAACACCTTCTGTCAGGTGGGAGTAGAGCTGCCTTCAGCCTCGTGTAATCTGACATAACGCCATATCTCCCCCATGAATAGGAGCGCCGCCGCGCCGCCCTCCGTGCCGTCGTGTCATGTCTAACACAGTCGAGCCGGCAACACTTGTGATTCTCTCGTCTTTATTCTTGCCTTAATTTGCGAAAATTGTGCAGCGTTCACTGGAATCATTTCTGCATTTTTCATTACTCCGGTTTCGCCACAAAAGTTTTGACGTTACCTGTTTTCCCCCCCGGCCCGTAAAGGTAGTAATGATGGCGGCGCGTAGTTGTTGGGGCTCTAGTGTATATTGTTCCTGCTGCATGCGCCTTCCTTAATACTAAAAGCACATTTCTTGGGATCTGCTCGAAACCAGAGCATTTAAATAAATGTTTTTATGTGCGCTTCTTACTAAATTTCGTTCTTCGTTATTTTTTTTGCCTCCTTTTACACATTCACGTCAAAAGTAAGCCCGTTTTCAAGAGTGGTTTTTATGTCCACCTATTTCTTAACCATGTCGACAGTGTCATATTTTTTTATTACACTTGTATGAAATTCCAGGTATTTACCCGTATCTAAAAAAGGTAAATCGTAAACGAGCACAGCGCGCTCTCATAATGGAATTTGTGATAAAATGTTTTCTGGTTGCTGTTTGCTTTAAAGTCACCATAGGGCGTAGGGGCACAGGTGATGTGTCATGGGATTTTTTTTTAAATTTTTAATTCATCCGCACAGAGCTGCATTTGTAACGAAATTAAAAAATAACGAATGTATGTACCGGGGGGACATAATTCTATTTCGATTAGCTCGAAGCTAGAGTGAAATCCAGTTACCGCCATACTTTTTCATTATGTATAAAAGTGCATTCCCGGAAATAATTTAAAAATTTTATTATTTCTCCATTTTTTTAACGAAGTTCAGACTTTGCGCAAACTACACTCGCCAGGAGCGATGGCTTCATGGAAGTTTTGTTTAAAGAACAACAATCCACTTCTTTTATTATATTATCTTAAATTAAGAAGCAGTCTCCAGTCGCGTGTTTAGCAGATCCACACCGCATCTCAAAGAGTTGAAAAGTTTGTGTTTTTGTTCTTGTTAATGCTTTCCGCAAAGTTTAAGTCAGAAAGTGGGTTGCGAACAGATCGATCTTTTTCAAACTTTATTGCAACATTATGCAGATAATTTCCGGTTTGTGTGGAAGTTTCTTTTTCCTGGAGACTTAATTGGTTTTTTTTTAAATGACAGGTCCTTAATTAGTTTTTTTTAGCAGCAAGGGGAACTATATGTTTGTGGCAAACTTGAATAAATCAATTCGATGCTATCTGGATTTGTTGTTTGTATTGTGGGACATTCTGCTTTAATAGGAGTTTACATCCCGAACACAAAGTGGAAGAGCAAAGTGGCCCTGTTCAAAATACAACGGCAAAGTTTCGTTGAAAGCTCAAAGCTTTTTACAACTGTCAAACATAAAAAAATTTAACACGGTCGCAGAGGAAACAATTTTCTAACAACACCACAAGAAACCGTAAAAGTGGCATCTAGTAGGCATTAGAATATTAAAATTTAACGAAAACGGTTTTTTTCGGTCCGCGCATTCCTAAAGTAGAGTAGAGCCCTACTTTGTGCAGTTTTCGGTTGCCACTTTGGTGAAACAGAGATAGAACTATACTATCTTCTATGCGGTAAAGGAGCTCAGATTATTTGCACTTCCACTTTGACTTTGGAATGTAAATGGGTCCTTACGTTGAGATTGGGCATTGCATTGAAATAGAAGAATGAACGAGAGATGCATATGCGAAAACGTGGACAAACGATATAAAATCCCAGTAATTTTCGAAAATATTATAAAAGAATTGCCTAGCCTTAAAATGCTCATATTTTACAGTATTTGATGTTTAATCATTTTAAACAATCACCGATTGTGGGTAAAAGTAATCCTTGACACTCGGTTGAAGGTATTTCTCCGTGGTTTGCTCTGTGCGTTCGATTTGTTAACATCTGCCTTTTAGCTAACATCGCTGTGTTATAATGTTTGGCCCTTCGAACGCTAGTACATCATTTCAAATAGGTAATAGCCGCCATCCGCAATCCAGTAGCGCCTTTCAACTTCAAAGTTTTTATTTACGAAAAGCTTTAACGAAAATCAAAGCTTTTATTTACGAAGAACATCAAAGCTTTTATTTACGAAAAATTCCAAAGCTTTAGTTACGAAAAGCTCTAAAGCTTCTATTTACGAAAAGCTTTAATTTCCTTATATGTATTTGGTTTTCGTAGGCTGGCAAGAAAAGCTCTTCCACACGGCAGTTAATACATAGAGAGAGTGCTTGCCTGTTCCATTCTACTTCATTGCAATTTTACATTTGGATGTCATCAGAAAGATGCGACACAGCGATTGTCATGTACTGTGTTTCCATAAGCCGAGGTAGAGTTTTCATTGAGTAAACAAAAAGCTTTTTATCTCAAGTTAACTCGATGCTGTTTCCATGACGGTTCTGGGTTGAAGTGACAATGACAAAATCTTAACCAGGCTGGTTTCGACGAGTTATCTTGGATCTAACAAAACTTTACTCACCCCCGTATCTATGGGTGGTTAATCTGCGTAAACTCAGGGTAAACTGTTCATGGAAACTCAGTAATGTATCTACAAAGAACAAATAGAATTCGCAGCTTGCACCAAACCTCCTTTCAACTCGTAATACTCTGGAAGCGTATCACTAAAGCTTCCAGTGGAATCACTTGCTTTATTTCCCACTGGATAACAATACTTATCTTAGTGTGTGACTCGTGATCCTTCCCAATAAGAAAAAAGGCGCTCCAAAAAGTCTTTCAAAGTTCCTTTTCAAGCGAGTAGCGCTGCTTCTTGGTAAGAAGACTCATTTTATTTTACAATTTTGATACGTTTTTGCGGGCGTTGGGAGTGTATTTGTAGGTAAAAAGCGCGCGTTAGTATGTGTGCACCTAATAGGAACTCTTTGATTCTTGAAACGCTCAATTCTAAAGCGCGCCCTTCAAAACCCCAATGTGTAATAGGCCTACCTGTCCACAGAAGGAAGCGTTTTAATTAAGCTGATTTGTAAGCGCCAACAATGCATTTTAAACGAAGTAAGCAGCTCTGCTAACAGGTTCAGTTTGATATGAAACTTTTAACTCAAGCATCGATAACTCCATCTCAAGCAGAAAAAGTAAGAAAAAAACAAATAAAAGTTTGCCACACATTACCTTAAGGAAGCAAAAACTAGTGCTGCTTGTAACCTTCCAAAGCCTGCACATAAAAAGCACGTTTTTGGTTACAAATGTGCACCAAAGAAGCGCTTGGACCTCTGGGTTATTTGTGTCCATTTGTTTGCAAATTGTCTCTTTTGAGTAAAGTAATGTCATAATGTGAATTGTCTGCCATTTTATTAGATATGAAAAAAATTGGGCTCTGTTTTAAAGGAAATCTTATTTCAAGCTTAACTAATTCTCTATCTGTGTGCAAAATGTGTAAATGTTGAAGCACAATGACAGTTGACGCCATTTGCAAAAATTATAGCACATTATGACATTACCTTTTCCCCATCTTATAATTGTAGTTTTACACACAAATAAATTATCTATATTCCAAAAACCTTCAAAATATTAATTCATGTTTTTTTCTTTAATTTCCAGGATTAAAAATGGCGTACCATATCCTTGGCCAGCTGAAACATCATCATTTATATTATATCCAGAAGCAGCCAATCAAACAATATTCACACGACAAGTGCAATTGTCGGACATTGGGAATTATTCATGTGTTTTAAGAAATGACACACATAAAAAAGTTCATCATATATCATTGGAAGTACAAGGTGAGTTCTTTCAACCCTCTTTATACCAGCAATCTACAATATTACAAAAAAATTTAATCAATCAGTTACACCATTTCATTTATTTGTTGAATCCTGTAAAGTTATTAATTTATCCGTCTGTCAAGTTTTTATTCAATTATTCTTGCTGTCATCTGCAGGCTCATTTAAAGTTTGTAATTCCCATAACAGACGAAAACTTCTGGAAGTATATTATAAAGAAAGGCTTACGAATAATTCCAGTAAAAAGTTTCTTTTACTCTCTGGAGTTATTTCTTAATATAGAACGGAATTGCAAAATGAGTTTGTAGGAGGAGTGCCTCGTTTTTTTCTTTTGTGGCAGTACAATATGTCACTTCAAATGAAGCCAGGAATGACTGTACTAGACGGTTCAAATATGCTTAACTAGGGTCCACGTCAAAAAAGATGAGATTCTAAAAAAATGCATTTTCTTCGCGCAAGTGACAATGAAAGAAATTAAATAATAAACCAAATATTTCAAAAATATCCTGATCGACTTAATTGATGGAAAAAAGTTATTTCTTCTAGACAATGAACACGATAAATAAGAAAACTGATGTTCCACAAAAGTCTTCAAATTTGTGTGCGTGAGTGTGTGTATCTGAGACTTTTGAGCAACTTTTGCGCTCATTTATATTCTAAGGCCGTGTACGAACTTTTTACATTTCCATAAATATACTTTGAAATTCGTTATGGTTTTGCATTCTTATTCCCAAACATTTTTTTTATTTATTAATAACTTTTCCTTCTCCATTCTACTCTTTATCAACTTGTCAGCTCGAAATGAATACAATTGTCAAATGAAAAGGTTTTTTTTAAAGATTCAAATTATCGGAAATTAATTGTCAAATTGGAATAGATTTTTTATACACAAATTGATATTTGAAATTATGAGTTGGCACAAAGCTTCAATCTGATTTGTCAGAAGCCAAGAGAAAATGGAGTTCTGCTACCATAGGTTTTTTAGAGTTATTTTCAATGCGCACAAACATACGTCTCATTTCTGAAACTAAAGCTTACTTGAGTGCGTTCAGTTAGTGACACAATGTAACATTATGCGACACAATGTAACATAAAATCGGTCAATTCAAGTTCTATGCAAAACACTTTTGACGATTGCAGCACAAAAAGTCGTTCAGTTAGCAACGATATTATGTCGCTTATTTAACATAGCCCGATGAAACTATTTTGCTTCTCTAAAACCGTGATTAGTCCGTGATAGAGCTTCATCTCCACTTCACCGTTCATCCAAAAGCTCTAGAGGCACGTATGTAGGAACGAACAGTCTAATCACGGTCTAAATGTTGCATAATGGCAGTTGGTCATTGTGAATTTGAAATTTGCAGCATAAGCCAACTCAAATCGTTCAGTTAAGTCTCGTTGCATAATGCAACGTTCTACCCTTGTTTTTAATTTGGCAGATTTTGCACTATGTTACATTATACCACTAAACTGAACGCAGCCCTTATATCATTTTCATTTTTCTCATTAACGGGAAAAATTCTCACCTTTTTTGGCATGGACTCTACTTCGTCGCGTCTATCAGCAATGTGTGGTATTTTTAATAATTAAGGCCGCGTTCCCATGGGCTGCATGCCACACGGTAAAAGCTCGATTTCGACTTGCCTTCGTGTAGTATACGGAAATTTTCGTGAGATTTTGTAAAAGCTTCCCGCATAGCTTCTTCTTTCTCATCGTTCACATAGGTGGATCTGCTGGTTGTCAAAAATCAGCTGTTTTGTGATTTTGAAAAAATGAAAAAGTGAAATCGATTACTTTAGAATTAAAAAAAAATATGTTAACGATTAACGTTGATGTTAAAATGTGAAATGTTGATGTTAAACATCGCTAGAATCGTCAATTTGAAAATTCCGGGAGTTTCCATCACATTCACATGTGCTGCATGCAGCACGGTAAAAGCTCGAACTTGACAGCTCCGTGTCTTGGCCGCATGGATAAGAGATTTCCTCTTTGCATGGTTTTTGCAGCAATGCTGTGTAAGAGAGAAAACAATGTGAACGCGCGGCCTGATGGTGTTATCAGTCGTCAAAGAAAAAAAATTTTTGGGTTTTTTAAAGAGTCAAGAAAGAAGCAGTTAAGCAGAAGAACTTGGTTTATGTGTTAAGTTTCCGCACCGAAAATTTCTGGTGAAGATCTTTCTACACTTCCCTCTTGTCTTTTCTATACTTCTCATCTAAAATAACGGCAATTGGCTTTCTCGTGTGTTGGAAAACATGGGACCGAATGTGTACAATCGCTGATCCAAATTGCGAACCTGAACCATGGTACAATAATTACAAGGTAAGCTCATAAGGGCCCCTTGACGTCACTCAGATCTTAGTTCACAAAGGAAAAAATCTTTCTCGTGACGTCACTCAGATCTTTTCTCATATAAAAATGCTAGAAGCTTTTCAAGATGGAAACAGAGATTTTCCTTGCGAGCCTACCTTGTATATTATTGTACCATGACTTGAACCATGAAAGAGCTTCAAATTAAAAGCTTCACAATGAAATCTTCAAGCTTCCAAAATTGACATGACATAGACCGATTGAAATATACTGACTGACAGCCCGATCGTGAATGAGCCCCTAATTTTGGAGACGAGCAAATGGTTTTGGCTTGACGCAGGCGCGGTTTGCTTCGCTCGTATATCGGACAGAGGCTTAATCTGGGGCCTAATCATTGAATACGATTCGATTCAAGTTAATCGTAAATATGGCATCACTAATTTCTATTTTTGCCGTTTTATTTACGTCTTTCAGTCGTAAAAAATTTCAATGGCATATGAGCAGTCATACGACTACTGTCAAAATTACGAGTTGATATTCCATCTTTCTTCGTATTGTGTTCACACTTAGTTTTGATAAGTCAAAACAGAAATATTTAAAGCAAATTTTGACAGGTAACCTTATGACATGTCAAAAGCAAATGTCATTTGACATTTTCTGTTAGGTTTGACTTTATCAAAGGTACCTTAAGTTGGAGAAAGTTGTTACTTATTTAAATGAAAATCGTACATTCATATGGCACTACCTATTCATACTTACGATCGTAAACAGTAATACCAGATCAAAATTTGATCGTAAGTACAAATCGTAAATAATTTCATCGAATCGAGTTCAATGATTAGCCCCCTAGCAGTAACGATTGACATGCACACGATTGGTATACCTCCTATGATTGATAAAACTTGATTCAATGACGACAACGAAACCAATATTGCGCACATAATAACCATAATTCAAGAACAATTCTCAGTAACCACAAATTACATCTTGAAGGTCAAGAAAATCGTTTCACCAGCATAAACTTCAAATTTACATTCGTTTTACAAAGAAATCTAAATACCAAAAAAACACCCAAAAAAATTCAATAATCAAAGATTAAACGGCAAAAAAAACTTGTATCGACAAAAACCTTACATGTCGAGCTTGTACGGCAACTTCAGCAGCACTGCTGAGCTGCTCGTGCCGTGTGGATAGATGGCACAAGGACTTGCACTTCAAAGCAAATTTGTTGAGTATCCTTAATTTTTTTTCCTTATTTCATTCCAATTTTTTCCTCATTTCTCCATCGTTCCTTTGTTGAATAAATACCAAGAATTCATTTATACATTTATACGCGCGCACAAGCGACTTATACTCTCTCTATTTTGCCGATCGAAATACCGGAATACCAAGAAACTGTTCGAGTATGGAGAGAAGAGCCTTTTCTTAACAAGCTACAAAAGGAGGAAAACTAGAAGAATGGTGGATGTCGGGGGCAGGGACGGTGGTTTCTGTGTAGGAGACAAGGCCCAATACAGCTTCAAGTTGTTGGACTAATAACGTTTTGACTTATTCCAGGAAAAAGCTTTTCGTCTTTCAATTCAGGCGATAATATTTTCTTGGAATAGGAAAACTTTGTGATACCATCAGTAACAGAAACAACGCCAGAGCATGGTAACGGCAAAAAACGAAGGAAGCTTTTCCTAGAAGTAAAAATCCTGAAATTAAATTTTCGAATATGGTGTGTGCAAAAAAATATTTTGCTATGGTGTGCGTGCGTTCAGAGGAAGGATGTACACAAATACATTGGCAATTTTCGTATTATCCTGTTCCTCGGTAAAGATTCGGGATCCTTTTCTTTCTTCCGTTTAAAGTTTTGTATTTTATTATATAATTATGTGATACCCCAACTAGAGCCGCAGATGAACATTTGCCCAAAAAAGGAAATGCCAAACCAACATGGAATATTCGCCGCGTGGCGTTCGTTAAATTACTTACAAGGAATTTTTTTCGCTGAATAGCAAATGTTTAATCAGTTTCCCTTTTATGTTGTAACAAACTGTGTTCTCCTTCGCTCTGTTCTTATGCTTCTAATTAATAACGAATTTAAAATATACAACCAGCAACAACTTTCTTTAACACATACATACATATACATATATGGCTTGGTTTATTCGAAAATATTTCCTTGAGTCACACTTAATCATCGGAAATATAATATCCGTTTTCTAGGAAAAAGAAATTAATCTTGTGGCTCTGTACTTGCAATTATTAAATTTTCTAGAAGATGATTGTAGGTGTAGTCGTCGATTTATATATCTACATATATATGTATTTCTATGTAATTAAATTCGATAAGTTTTAACGAAATATACAAAGTAATCCGTCGAGCTATTTTATTATATTTGGTTGAGTAAGCGACGATCTAATACTACTGCTGCAGAATGATGACTTCAATGGTTGAACAGGGGATGGCGTTGTGTCTTTTTATTATATTCAGAGGTGATAACTAAATGAGGTTTTCCCAATCTCCTTCTACGACCTTTATGTGGTGGCGCTGTTAACTCCAAATGGATGCCTGGCAACCCCTAGCGGAAAGGAGGGGAACGAATGTATCAGGTGAGAGGGAACAAAACCTTCCAAGTATGTTAAGGCAAGTTGGAAATGTCATGCCGAGAGCTGCATTGCCATGGGAAGTTTTTGCATTGACGCTATAATGCTCTCCTCTGGGCACCTCACAAAGAAGGAATGTTCGGTAAATGTTCAGAATTGGAGCTCCAGACTTAAACTAGACATTATTAAGTGGTCAAAACCTTTTACATCAAAGCCATAGCTTCTCAACAGCGGAACAATCCACTTTACCACAATTGGGTTTATTTCTTTTCTGTCGGACGTTCGTTCTATTGGATTTATAGGAGGTCCTGTTAAAAGCAGCTTCTATATCTCTAAATATACATTCATAGATCTACCCCTTTTGCCTCTATTACACACCTTTAAATTTTACTCATGAGTCTTTGTACACTGTAAAAGATTTCTGTGGTAATTATACAAAAAAAAAATACTAGAAATTTTATTCACTAGCAGTTTTGTAAATAGTCCGGGGAAATTAGCATTTTAACGAGACAAAACTCCAAAATGCCTAAAAATTGGTCCACAGATAGGACAATTGCGAATTTCGGAGTCACAAAAAAACATGGCCGCCGGTGATATCGCGTTATCTTGTGTTTTCTTGTATCTCGTGTGACGGCCCAAAATGTTGGCAATGAAATTTTCTACAACTTTAGTTATTACAAAAAGTTTTGACCCGATTAACCTTTTGAAAGTTATTCAAGGTCAAAGTTATCAAATATCACTTTTTGGCCAAAAAATCACTCAAAAATTATTTTTTTCGAATTTTTTTTTGATCAGTCAATACGAAACATTATTGCCTACAAAAAGCCCTTTAGTCATTTTTTTCGTAAACTTAACCCTTCCGAAGTTATTCCAGGTCAAAGTTTCCAAAAATCACTTTTTTGGCCTGTTAACGGGCTCGTTTCTAGCATATTCAGTTCGATGCGATGCCTTTAAGTAGTTTGGAATGTCTTGTTTGTTGAGTATTGCTAAATTGGATGGTGCCCGGCATGAACTGTACCCGGAGGTTATTGTTCAGAACATACAGAGTAAAACAAGTTCGAGTAAAATGGTCGTGAGCTGTCAAATTCCATAGATATTGGCCTCAGGTTTTCATTCCCATGAATATTTCTCTAGCGAAATTTCACGATCCCAGTACTAAAAATTCGGTTGAAAATGGAGGGATAATGACCTATGTTTCCTAGTCGTTAAGAGATGACGCTAGGTTACTCTCCACTATTTTCACTTGCGTTTTATTGACCGTTTTCACTTGTGTTTTATTGAGCGCTACAAGCCGCCGCTGCAAGAAAACCGTCGTCCATAGCGAGCAATAGTTATTCAACTCTCGTGTTCAAAAGTATTGCCTAGTTTCTTAGAGTTGATCCATATCGCTCAGTATTGTTGTTGCAAAACATTTTTCCAAATTGATGCTTGATTGCTTGCCCGGCGATTATTGCTCAAAAAATTGTCCATGTAAGCGCACCTTAAGGTGAACTGAACTTTAAAATAACCTCAGTTCGCATACAATTTCAACATATTCAACTGAGAATGAAACAACCCAACTGGACTCGAACTGAAGTTGAACGTAAAAGGTAGATTTTGCTATGCCGGAGACTAGATGCCCTGCACAGAACTCCGCTTATGGCGCCCTCCTTCGCTCCATGTTGTTTTTCTCAAAAAAAAACCATAAATAGTAATCAATTTTACAAATTTGGCACCCACCGTCATCCTCAAAGTGCACAATTTGGTGCCCCTAAAAAATCTAATAAATACTTACTCTTTACCTATTCTGTATTTTTGGGGATGGTAGTACCTACCTTACACACTACCTTTGACAGATATTTAAAGACTTCCGAACAATACCCATAACTTCATAGGTATGACCTTGCTTTTCCTTTATTTTCTATAACTAAAATCAATTTTAACTGAGAACAAAATTAATTTTAAAGCTTCCACCTCAATCGTTAGTCATGCAAAAATTTGCAATGCCTGCCAATAACAGCCTTAAAGTCCAAAAACCCATGTGTTCCAGATATTGAATCTTGTACCTGGGTACATCAGGATGCATCAGTAAATTGCATTCAATGAAATCTTTGCCTAAGGGGCTGGGCTTTGTGCACATACATAGTGCTGTTTACCGACATATTTGAACGATGATCATCAAAGGAAATATCTGTACAAATCTATGACATTTTGTAGTGTTGTATGCATAATGTATAAATTTGTTGAACATGTTTTGAATTTTTTTTTAAAGAAAATTGTATTTTTTTGAGTTCACTTAATCTAAGCCATAAACTCTGAGGTTAATGATGGAACACAATATCTGCCAAATGTTCGCCTTGGCTTTTCTTACAAACGGTTATTCTTTTGATGAAATTTGACACATACCTTTTGTTACTGTATTTCAAGATTTTATTTACGAAAATTTATTAATCATTACCAAAAAGTCACAAATTTACTACAAAAACACAATTACAAATACAAAATCCTCAAAAAATCTTCAATTCCAAAAAATTCCATCTGTACACCAACAACAACAAAAAAGTAAACAAAAGTTCATCTGTCATTAAGCATTCAATAATTTTCCAATAACAACTTTTGTCGAAACTCAGGCACAATGCTTCAATTCGTGTGAAAATTGTTTTTGCAAAATTTCGCAATAAATTTTTCCATCGTAAATATTTTTCGATAGAAGAAACATTCATAAAAGAAAATTTTTCCAGTAAAACTTCGAGCCCCATTGATCGGCAAACAGCGCGAGTACTTTTACTAACAACCGTGTGCGGGCGCTGGCTTAGGGCTGTCACTTCAAAGCGAGGCACATTTTTTTGGGAGATATTCTAACTTTTTTAGGGATTGTTGTTTACCATAATTTTTGCCTTTGGTTGTTTTTTTTTGGTTTTTTGAGCAACTTCCATGAATTTGAAATATATTTTGTAGTGAAAAAGTTCGTTAGGCGGAATAGACTACAAAGCTGGGAAAAAATTGGAATTTGTAGAAAAGCACTTTGGTTGGCAGCCATTTTGTATATATGTAGATGAAAATCCCGCTTAAGGGTAAATTTAAATTTTGGGAAATATGGTAGAAAGTGGCATTTAAATTACTATTTTCAGTATCTGTTATAATATAAATACATATTGGATATTGCTCTGGTTGTACCAGAGATCCATGAAGACCGTAAGGTGACAAACATGGAGGTGACATTTCCACTATGATGGTCTGGGCAAATGTCCCTTCAAGCCAATTACAACTCAACCAGCGAAATATCAACTCGACCCAGGTAGGAGCTGAATTGGGTTATATGGATCCAGTTTCAACTCGACCCCCGTTTATAACTGGGTTGAACCTGGGTCGAAGCTGGATTTAACCTAGTCATAAACGGGGTATGTACTCAAAACCCACGATTATAATAGGTTACTACCCTGATACATTCTCGGAATCGAAAAAGAGGAGAAAATTTCGCAAAGTGGCAAAAGCAAGCTCTCTAAAGCTCACCAAGTTCAAGCAAGCAAAGCGTAAATTGCGGTTGCACCTTGAGAAATTTGCTTTGACTTTGTAGTTTTAACTTTGACAGCAATGAATACTATCACAGCTGTTTGTCACTACAACTAGTATAAATAAACTATGGTACAGTACCCCTGGTAAGTATACTAGTAGTCTTTCATTGGTTTAGACTTTTCCATAGTACCCCCTTTTCCGGTTTCGTGGCAGTCCTCGCAGACAGGAGCCTAAGTTGGCAAGTTGAAAAGAGCAGAATCATGGAAGGAAGCCCATCTATAAGAACTGCCTACATTACATCTACGTGCACCACTCATGAAGGAGCGTCAAAGTGATCTACATTTCGAAGGTTGGTAGATGCGCACTCGAAACAGCAAATGATTATAAGATAAGCTTGTCATCATGACCCAAAGACCCTGAAAAACATGCTAGATTTATACCTCCGAAGATTTGCTACAGAGGCTCCTATATCTTCTTCACAGTATACAAACTGCAAGGAGAAATCGATGGGCATCGCTCTGAACTGAAATGATAGTTACTCACCAAAGTTTCAGCTATTTCGGACGCGCAGTTGTTATTGACAGTCGTTTGAGTCGACAGTCGATGTGAGTGTTTTTGTGAAAATCAGGGGGAATACGATTGGAAAGCAAACAGAAGCCGGCTGCGATTCGGTTTAGTTTTGAATCGCTGAATTCGATCGGAATCGGAATCCGTAAACCAAAACGCAAATGAACTCATTTTATTTATTTTTACAAATTTTTACGATTTATTCACAACAAACGTCACATTGTCAAACTCAATTGTCAAATGTAAATGTGTTTCATTTCACAAAGTTCCTCATAGCCCCGTCACTCGCCAATGAGAATACTTTGAATAGAGAAGATAAGGAACCGAAAATAGCGTACATGTACACGGATTTGAGGGAAGCACTTGGGATCAAGAAATTTTCTCTCTAATTCTCCTCCTCCACTTTAACCACAACAACAAAATACATTGACTTTAACCACAACAACAAAATACATTGTCTAACCTGAACAGAGGCGTAGTGAAATTTGTTCAGGTTTTGCGAAGGGTCTGCTTCAAACATTTAGCCAAGTGAAGCGTTCTCACCGAGATGGTTGCTGAGAAACGATATCCCTCCCGGTTTTGAATAAATATAACACAGCCACTGTCCGGGTTAGACACAAATACGTAAAGAATGCTATGCATTAGTGTTACCAAAATGCTTCCCCGTGTTTAATAAATTGCATTTCCTCGTCTTCTCTATTCAAAGTGAGAATACCACATTCAAAGTGTTGTGACACTTCCTAAAGCTGGAAGTACATACATAATTGCATTGCGTTGCATGAATGCGTTGACAGATCTAGTTTATGCCCTTATGACACTCGCTTTTTTTTCGGCTGATAAATCTGCTAGAAAAACCAATTATACGAAAAAGGTAGCAAGAGTTTGCGAGAAAAGGATAACATAAGCTTAATAATTTTTGAAATAAGCTTTGACAGTTCCATCTCAATTGTGTTCTGTTATCACCTTATAATACACGCTCACACACCCATACACACTTAAAAAATCAAGACCTGTCAAAAAATATTGAAAATTTTCTTCATATTTTCCAGCTGAACTGCTAGAATATATATGGCAATTCCATTTTTCCATTCCAATTTTGTCAAATTTGTTTTTCACTCACTCCAATTTAAATTTCCTATGTTAACATCACGGCTCACTCTAATTAGCAGATTTTTCAGCCGAAAAAAAGTGAGTGTCATAAGGGCTTTACACTGAATATTTCAATGATGACTGACCTATTAATGCGGCATAGCTTCAATGCATCGCAATGCAATGCAACAGTTGTTTAACTTTCAACTTTCACGCATACAACGCATTCAATACTCTGTCAAATTGGCCTTGTTTTTTTCTGCAATAATATTATTACTCGGATTTATTCAGTAATATATTAAAAATAGATTTTGAGGAGGGATTCAACACAAATTCAGCATTAATTCAAATTTCAAAACGCATTTAAGTGCCGACACGCAACGCATTAATGTGTCAAAGGCATATAATGTAACGCATCAGAGTTAAATCCACTCAAGTATGGCAATGCAATGCAACGCAATTATGTACTTCCAGCTTAATACCCTCGGCAAACAAGCACCCTTAATCTGGATTATGACCTCAGAATGACATAGACTCTATTTTATTTCCATATCTTCAATATGGGTGTACGTTATTTTGACGTCATAATTCGGATTAAGGATGCCAATCTGTCCTCGGTAAAAGACAAATCTAATTTGGGTGATTCGACAACGAAAATAAGGCTGATTACTTTTGCGCCACCTTGGCGAATATAAACAATTGTGTGGGTTCGATTTGGTGGTCCTAGTAACCGGAAAGTGCAATTAATGAAATTATGGAGATGACTCTTGAAAAGGTTTAGCTAGTGATCCAACCTCTGTAAGTTATCTGTTAAAGACTGAAACTAACGCATTTCACAAATAGAACGAAAAAACCAATCTACTTACAATTAAGGGTCGAGTTAAGAAGTTGAGCGTTGTTTTAGAGCCAGAGTTGTATTGAATGCCCAACATCCAGGAGAGGACCAGGAAAGCCAACATCGCGTTCTATGATAGTAGCTAGGGCTTTGCCAAGAGATGGTACTTGTTGCACTGGCACTGTACAGTTAGACCGGTGCTGGCATACCACTCTATTGTAGACTGGACCATGTCCAAGAATATGTGCTCTGTGTACAGGCCCGCATTCTCGGTCTGCTGCGAACTGATCTGTACGTTAGGCAGTCTGCGTGGCTACTACTAGAAACGGACTTCTGGCTGAGGAAGCCAGCATGAAATTGCTTTGGTGAAATTTTCGTTAAAGCAATTTGCAATTATATCTCTCAAGACAGGAATGCCATTAAAACTGATGCTTTTGCGTCACCCTTTATAATAAATTTGTAAATGAACCACACTTGTGAGTCAACCAACATTTGTCTGTCTCATTTCTCATCCATCGCCACACAGAGAGCTTTTTTCGTACAGTAGATCTGTGAGTTTTTTTTTTTTGCTTTTCTAAAAATGTTTGTCGTGTTCGTGGAATGGAGCTTTTCATCTTTCAGCTTAGGCGAGAAAATTTTCCTGGAATAAGAAGAAAACTCGGCGATAATACCCCAGCAGCGGAGCACAGTCAGGCAACGTGGCCCGCAACGAAACGGAGAAGCTTTTCCTGGAAGTAAATAATCTAAAATTTCACGTTAAATCAAATTTTCGAACACGTGTCGAATCCTGTTTAAACTCCAGCTCCTCGCTGTTTTCTGCTGGAACGGAGAAATTTCTAATTAGTTTTTCCTTTTTCTCTCTTCTCAATTTTCTCTCGTCGTCGTCTTTTTTTTATATTACCTTTCGTCTCCTAATTAATAATTAATTGAGTAAACATGGAGTTTGTGCCCGTATTTGAAAAAATGCTGAAATATATTCCGCTGGATTATAAAAGCAAAAAAATACCGCACTTCCGCGCGCACAGACGCATACAAAATTGAAATTGCTTTGCTGACCTTAACAAAATTTTCGAAGGAAAACTGATTTTATTTCTCCTTTTGTCCTTTCGAAGAAATTTAATTTTTTGCGATTTTCTTTTCTCAGTTTTCGAATTTCGGCTTATCTAATATTAAAATCTAATTTCTTTATTAAGACTGTGTTCTAGGAAATGTAAACACCGGCCGCCGCCGCTAGATGGTGCCACCCACGCCGTGTACTTAATATCAAATATTAAAACGAAAAAAGAAACGTTTCAAAGGCTTAAGGACTCTGTTTCTGGTTTAAATATTAATTTTATTTTGTTTGTTAAGATAAGCCTTTGTTGTTGAGAATAGAAGGATTGGGTCGACCAAAGAGGATGGCGGTATACTGGGGCATATCTTCAGTTCTGCTAAATACCAGGAAAAATTACTTTGACGCATTTATTATGCAAAAGTTCTTCGGGGAAATTTAATTGCAATCTGTTTATGTGTATATTTAAGCAAGTGTTTTTTAATTGTTGAAAGTTTTTTTTTTTACTTAATAATAAAGATGTTTATGAGCTAAAGCCTTTTCAAAAGAAAAAATGTTTTAAATGTGTGCTGGGGTGTCGCCTGAAAAACAGAGGCTCTGTATAGCTAGTAGAAAAAAAATCAAAGAAAATAACGCATTCCAATATCGTTGATTGCGTAAGGCGAGAAACACAATTGGTGCTTTTCTGCCAGCTTTTCGGCTGGCTTGTAATGTTCGCGCTACCTAAAAAGTCGGCAAAGGCACAATTAGGGCTTGACAATTAACAGCCTGGTTTCCTTTGAAATTGTCAAACAAAGTATTAATGTTTATACATAGTATTAGAAATTTCCTTTTAGGCGTAAGGATCTCTCTTTCACTAGTTCCATTACCTTTTTTTCCATTTTGAATGACAACATCATCCTAAAAAATTAGATCAAGAAGAAGATAATGACAGCAGCCAGCTCAAAATTTTAAATTTCGTAAAGCTCGCGCTGGCATTTCGGCTGACCGAAAAGCTGAAGCTGTTATTGTGAGCAGATGCCTGGTGCTCCATATGCGAAAAGCTCAAGCTGGCAGAAAAGCTCCAATTGTGTTTCTCGCCTAAAGCCCCAATGATACTGGAAGCAACGGAAAGCGACGGAATGGAAGTTTGCTGGTTATACTGACGGAATCAAACGTATGCAAATGTCACTTTTTTCAGCAATGTTTCCCCAAATTTTGTACTTATGCTTTAAATTTTTATATCGATACAATTTTTTATTATAAAGAATTTCATTATCTTTCACTTCATTTATTAATTTTTCAACAAACTCTGACGACACCTTGGGCTACATAATAAGTTACTAAATCAGCTGTTTTTATTGCTGCTTTTGACACTTCAATCCGTTGGTTCCTTTAAGTTTAAAAGTTTTGATAGAATATCCATTTGAAACTTTCAAGCTTCAAAATAATTAATTTGACCATACCCATATGGGTGTAGTGGAACCATCTCGTGGATAGTCTTGTATATTAACGATAGTCGATAGATTCACGAGATGGCCTGAAGCATTCCCATTTCTAGACTTCTCCGCTTCAACATTAGCAAAAAGATTCGTCCCTGAATTCGTCCTCTATTCGATACACCGCTTGAGATCATAAACAATTAAGGTACACAGTTCGAATCGAAACTGTTCAATGAAGTGGTCAAACTACTTGGCATTCATCGAATCTGGACAACCACCATATCATCCGCAGGCAAAAAGGACGGTCGAACGGTTCCATAGGTAACCTGAAGCAGCCTTAATGACAACAGGCAGCACCACTCATTGTGATTGAAGATTTGGCCTTTGTCATGTTAGATATCCACACCGCAATCAAGACCGATTCGCAATACTCACCAGCCGAGCTCGTATACGGTCAAAATCTGAGACTTCCAAATTCGATTTCGCCGCCATATGAAGGCCCGTATCACTTAATCAAACAGTTACGACGTCGTCAAATTGAACGACACAACCAGGTCGATATCTGTCAACAGACTAAAGCCGACTCTCCACCTAAGGCTGGCTTAAGGCCAGCGTCTGGTTGTGACCGCGACAACAAAGCCAAGCCAACAAAAGCGACAACGTTCCGTTAACGCAATGCTGAGTGGAGTGGAGTCTACTGAAACGTCATTCAGTACCATTTTAGCTGTGAGTCACTCACAACAAAAAAACTCGTTGAAATCGTAGCGCTTGGATTTGAAACAATCGTTCAATTGTGAAGACTGTGCGTGCTTATGGGAGAAAATCGGCGCCTTCAGACAACACAATTCGTAGTTTGGTGAAGAATTTGTTTAAGTATGGGTCTGCAGCCATTCGCCAGCGTCCTCGACACTCCAATGAAGTTGTTAAAGCGGTAATAGAGAGTGTTGCCGATAATCCAAATGTGTCGTATCGCCGCCGATCTCAGGAGTTAAACATAAGTGCAACGACTCTAAAGAGGATTATGAAGCAAGATCTGCCAACGTCTCTTCCCAAACAAAGTGCAACTTACTCAATGATTGTTGCCAACGGACAAGCCGCGTCGTTTGTTATATGGATATGCCGTCTGCCGAGTCAGATTTTTGGGACAAAATTTTGATGTGACTTTGACGTTCCGCATAGTGCGAATCGACCTTTATACGGGTTTTGACGTGCCAGCCCAGAAAATAGAGTTTTACTCGAGGCGTCTAAACTTGTAGTTGAATCTCGTAAGGAGTCCCAACCATTGGGATGCTTGTTTGGCGAATTGGAATATATGTGATCATCAGTTGCTTATAATTGCAATAAAGTAACTTGACCGCAAGTTTGTTAAAAATATGGATAATATGGGTAATCGTCTCTAAAAGAGATCTAATTCTAAGAACAACGAAATTTTTATTTTGTACTTTTTCCTCAAATTATGGCAAACCTTAAGAATTAAAGAAGGATCCGAATGACGCGCATGAATTCCCAATCCACCCAAACAGTTTAGAAAATGAATTGTATTTTCGTTTTTCTTAACTTTGATTTCCCAGAATCGGAAGTCCCACTTTTATAGGCTCCAAGGATGTTCTCATCCATAAATAATTTAACACAAATATATAAATTGTAGCACAACAAATACAACAAAAAAAAAGTGAATTATTAAAGAAAATCAATTTGTAATTGCGTTGATGGCAGAAATCCTGGTGAATAGAGAAGAAACTCTTGAAAATTCTCCGATAAATCGAAATATATTCCTTTCCTTCCACCTCCACCGCCATCACCATCACATTACAGGGTAACAATAAAAGGAATATAAACGAAAATCAAATTTTATAAGCACTTTTTGCACTGTGATATTTCCTTCATCTCGGGTCCCCTGTATGGATTCATAAATCGATTTTTATTCTACAAAGTAGGAAAATTGCTACCCGACAGCCGAAATATATCGCTTAGACATTTTCTTTCTTTTATCGTGTCAAATTTGTTTAGAAGGTAAATTCTATATTTAGATGTATGTATAAGCAAGTAATCGCGGACGTTATTGTTATTCAATAACACAAAATTTATGCGACTTTTGTATGGAATATAAACGGAACAAAAAGCGCTCCAATAACGTGAAATTGTGGATGAGAGCCACTTGCAGCTAAGTGCTTGAAGATGTGAAGTACATAGCTCTAAGCTCGTTAAATCTGTTTTGTGCAAAAACATATTATCTACATACGTAAATGTTTTTTATATGTATAAATGCAAGGAAAATATTGTATTAAATTTCTTCTTTATTATGTAATATTCCGCTGACATACATATTAGTCAGAGAGATATGTCTGTGCCATCACCATGGCGAAGTACCATACTTTTATTTTCGGATTACTTTACTGAATTGTGAGTGTCGTCGCTCGCATTTGAATATGTCAGAATCATGTTTCGTTTTTTTTTGGTGAATTTCGGTGAAATAATCTAAAATATAGATGCAATGACTTAACAGATATTCAAAATCGTTGTTTTTTTTTTAATTACAAAATTGTCTACAATGTCTACATTGTTTACAAAAGACAAATCTAAGCATGATTTTATTTATTACAGCATATGTCCTTTTGTGAACCTTGAATGAGCCTTCGATGCATCTAGATAAGCGATATGAAAGGCTAAGGACTACGCCGCGGAATGGGTTTGAGCCACCGACCACTGTGATGGTAGTCGAGCGCCTAGGGGTAAGGCGAGCGAGATTGGCAAGTTAGCTCCTCGATTGAAAGGGTGGAGAACCTCCCACGAGGAAGAGGATTTTGGCTTATCATTGTCTCACAATTGCATCGGGCAAGGTCTCGTTGTTTGGGGTAAGCCATGGTACCACTATCTAAGGTAGTTTCTGTAGCATGACTGGTAGTGTACCATCCGGGCCGGGTGCTTTGAAGGGGAGAAGCGAGAAATCGCTTAGTAGTGGTGTGGTCAGTAAAAGCTCCATAGACTAGCCCTGCGATTCTATCGAAGCTCCGTTCGCCTTTTTTATAAAGGACGGACTGGAGTCTTCTTTGGACGAGATCTTGTATAATCTGGCAGAGTCTTCTAGACTCTGAAGATTGGCAATACCCCTGCCAACTCCGTCGTCTGGTCCCAAGTCCAGGGTGTGAAAGGATGAGGGCGGTCGACCTGCCGAATTGACCAGAATCGGGAAACCGAAGAAACTAGGCAAGAAACAGCATTTTCTAAAGCGGCACCGGCAGCACGGTATCCGTTGCAGGGACGTCCCGCTCGGACCGCCAGCTAACGTATCAAAGAGAATACCCCTGCCAGGTATCTCTCTGAGTTGAGGTAATGGTTTTCTTGTATAATTTTAGGCAATCTTTGTAAGGCTGCCAAAGGCCTTGTTTGTAACAGATATTGAAGGTCTCTTTTGTTAGCTTCCTCAATTTCGAGAGATTTTCATTCCACCACGGGGAAAAGGTTTTTTTGCCTTATTGGGCAGGATACCTTAAACGCCGAGTGGATCGCGTTCTCGAACGTTTTCCGATTTCCTCTATAAGGTCTATACTTTCATGTGGGCATTCTCTAGAGAATTTAGTTTCTTAGAACCTGATCGAACTTCCTCCAGTCAGTCCTTCTTGGGTTTGCCGCAGGTTTACCCTGAAGCGTATCCATCGGTGGTCCTAGAAGGGCACTTGATCTCATCTAGTTTTCTACTTTAAGTGTTTCCGTGTCCATGGACAGCGTGATGTCCAACACTTCCTCCCAACCTTGGAAATTTTCCGTGCTTAGGAATACGAAGGTTGGGGTGTTGCCCCGGTTACGCACCGCTAGGTTTCAATTAATGATATAATCGAATAGTGACTGTCCCTGTCTCGTTATTCTCGTCGCTTCCCCAAAGCGTATGCCTCACATTGGTGTCGCACCCTACGATCAAGTGGGCCCCATTCGATTTTAATGCTGTTGTCATCTGCCTAAGCTCCCCTAGGGGTGCGGTCAAGTCGTCAGCCATTTAAAGTGAGACTAAGTAAAGACCCTTCACCCTCCGAACTCCAATCTAACTCTCCCCTTTGCAATAGAGCGACAAACCTCATTCAGTCGCATATAAAACTCATCGTTCATGTCATCGTCTACATCTTCATTTGGAGCGTAGCATTGGACTAACGTAGTACTCCTTAAACCGGTTCTACACGATGCTATGAACACCCTCCAACGTTGAACAATTAATGGTAGGTCGCATGGTGTGTTCGGATGCTTGAACTACGAATATATTGTGTCAAGTGTCCAACGTTCGTGTTTGAACACGTTCGGACTATTGCCGGTGTTGGTTCAATCGTTGGAAGTCAACATACGAATGAAACGTTCGCCGCATCGTGTAGAGCCGGCTTGAGTCTGGTACGCAAGCGCACAGTAATACTACTTTCATAAGCTGGTGACCAGCTAATGAGGCTGGACCTGGCTTTGTTGGTGAGTATTATGCCAACGCCACTACTACGGCTCTCAATCAGAAAGTAGCATTCTTTTATCACTCTTTGAGATCCAATAATGAATGGGAAATTACCTAAAAAAATTGTTATGTTTCAAAATGTGTTATCTACCCTTACAACAGCTGTATAAATCAATATAATTTTTACAGCCCCATTGTGTCAATATAACAGTATACAGTAGTATAGCTCTTATCATACCAATCAATCCACATTTCATACAATTCCTATAACTAATCTTTATCTTCTGCTTTTTATTTTCTAGGAAATCTTCCAGATATGCCATTAGCAACTTTTAAACCTAGAGATGAAATTGTCGAATTGGGAAATCCAGCTAGGCTTTATTGCGAAGCATTTGTCGGCAAAGTAAGCCTACCAGATGCCAAAAGCGAAATATCATGGTATCAAGTATTTGAAGGTGGACTAGAACAAGAGATTGATGGTATCCAAGAACAAATCACAAGGTAATTAAACCTACAAAATTCTTATTATTATAACTTCTTATTTTGATTTTATTTATTACAGAGAGGATGGCGAAATAGTAGGATCATATCTTCGCATACCAAAAGTTCAGCTACACAACTATGGTAGATATTTATGTCGCATACAAATTGGCGACACTTCACATAGATTAGACATGTACGCCTTCCTTTATGGTAGTCCAATCGAAGCCGAAAATAATGAAACGTTACTACTTGCTCTAGCAGCAGCGATATGTGCCGTTTTTCTAGTTTTAATAGCTTGGTATCTGATAGTATGGTGCTATCGTACAAATAGAAAGAATCGAAATCAATGCCGGGCAATGGCTAAGGCAGAACTTACTAGCCCGCCAAGAAGGGTGTAAAATGTTCATAAATAATAATAAATATGAATAAAGCGTAACAAAAAAAAATCTTTAAAACATAAAAAAAAGAAGAAAACTAAACTATCAAAATGTGGACTGATTGATAACTACTACTACTACTACTACTACTACTACTCCTTTCTAACTATCTCTCTATAATGTTTATGGTGTATTCATTCATTTTTATAATATTTTTATGTAAAGATTTAGTAATTATATGGGAAACAACAAAAAAAACATATGAGAAATCTTTATCCTCAAAATTGTCATTATTAAGTATTTATTTTATTCTCTTTTTTTTAACTTTATACTTTTAGAATAATAAAAAACAAACACTAAGAATGCCCAGTAGGTTGTACATAAGATTAAGATAAATCCTTGGCGCATTTTGGTTACAATAAAGATAATTCAAAAATATTGTGACAAATCATTTTTTTTTTTATTTTTATTATTTTTTAATTTAAATAAAATTTCGTTCATAGTTTTTCTTTTAATTATTATTATTATTATAAAAAAAAGTCCGTCTTGCATTAAATGTTAAAATTTATTTTTATTATTTAATAAAATTTTTATAAGATCGAAAAAATAAATAAAACAAAGCATGATTTTTTAGCTCATAAGCCCTCAGCCATCATCATTTGTGTATCATAAATGTAATTTTTTGTGTGCCTCGTTTTTATATTATTTTGGTGAAAAAATGTTTTTTTTATTTTATATTATATTCTAAATTATTTAAATTTTTATCTATAAAACAAAAATACATAATTTCCTTAATTTAATTAAAATTGTAAAAGTAAATTTAATAAAAAAAAAAAAACAAAAAACATAAAAAAAGAAACAAAAACTCTTTTGGATGATCGCGACAATATTAAAAACATGTTATTAAAATTATTTTTTATTTTTTATATATTTTTCTTAATTTATTCTATTATCTTAATTATTATTTTTTTTTTTATAAATATTATGTATGTATTGATGATGAAACAAAAAAAAATGGCACAACATTTTTATATATAAAAAGGGATTTTTTTTATTAAAGAAAAAACCAAGAAAAAAAATTAAAAAAAATTTAAAAATAAATAAATAAAAAATAATAGTAATTCTAGCTTGATGGATATCCTCTAGCTGTAAAAGTTGTGATATACCCAACCTAAAAATAAAAAAAGGAACCTGCCAAAACTCACTTATTTTTGTATAATATAATAAAAAAAAATGGTATGAATGTAGGCAGGTGCGTTATTTAAAAAACAAAATAAAGTAAACAAAAAAAAGGAAGAAAAAAATATAAACTTTTTTTTGTTTTGGTTTATAAGTGTCAGTATTAAGAAATGAACAGTTGTACCAAACTTCAAAAATTTACTTATTTGTAAGTAAAGCAAAAAAAACAAGTAAGAATAAAGAAACTACATAAAAAATGGGTTTTTTATTGGGTATATAGATTTTATGATCTATATCATCATTATTGGCGCTACAGCTAACTCTGTGAGCCTTAGAATTTCCTTCCAACGTTCTCGGTTCTGGGTCTCTTTCTCTATTCCAGTTTGTAATCTCAATTGTGCGTAAGTCCATATCGATTTCGGCTTTATATCTCTTCCTAGGTTTTCCCAAAGTCAAATTTGCACCCGGCTAGGAGTCCTTCCCAGTCAAGCAAGGCTTAAAGCAGGGCGATGGGCTGGCACCCATGCTATTTAATAGCTGCGTTCCTTTTCTACTATTTAGTACTTGTGAGCAGAGCAGAAAAGGAACGCAAAATTTTAAATTAAACTTTACAAATAAAAAATTCTTAAAAGAAGAATTTGTGACACAATGGACAAATTAATGCGATAATTTCTAAAGTAAAACGAAAGATAATAATTTTTGATAATTATACGACTGAAGTTTTATTTATGGATGTTTTTTTTTATATGAGCAAATCAGCTCGACACAAATAAAAGCCATCTAGCGGGTAATGGCGTAAGTGAAAATAATTCACAATAGACTCGAAATGGCCGCTTTCCCCCTAGCGGATTTCAATTGTGTAATTGCAAGTGCTACCTCCTCGTTTATAAGAGCAAGTGTAGTTGCTAGTACGCAAGTGTAAAAAATAGTAAAAATTAGCAGAAAAGGAACGCAGCTAATGTCTACCTAGAAGGAGTAATTCGTAAAAAAAAAATACGAGTGTGCGTAGGACCACACTTTAGAAGTGTTAACTTCTATGGCTAGTCTAAATGTCCAAATCAATCTTATTACAAGACGATAAGGATTAATATATTTTATTTATGAATATTCTGTTAAAGTTTATTTAATTGTTACTTATATATGCACTCCCTCCAAAATGTGTTGCAATGTTTGGAAATTAAACAATTTATCTTAAACTTATCACACAAAGATCGGACGATGGATGACTGGGATAATGTAGTTTTTAGTAAAAATAGTAGATAATACATATATAGTAATAAATACATAGTACATAGTTCATAGGAAAAATGTAGTACATAGTACTTGTCGTCGGGTTGATGCAATAGTCACGAAACAGAAATTTTTGCTATTTTAAACATTGTGCAAATATGCAAAAAAGTCATATTATATTCAGCCAAAGTCACGGATCTAAATTTTTATGGGAATCCACTGGATTCATTTTGAATTCTTTCAGAACATAGTACATAATATGCAGTACATTGTATATAGTACGTAATAGATAATATATAATACATAGAAAATAATATAACATAGGGAAGTTAGGGAATGGAATTACTGGAAAAACTACTTCTACAGAAGCAGTTCAGTACTTCCACCCAGTACAAAAAAGCCATTACATTAACACGGCGATGGCCTAGGCTGGGAAGTACTTCTTTTTTCCCTTCCATTTGGAAGTACTTATACTACATTTATTACTAAACTCATAATGCAAAGTTATTATACTGTAAATTTTTATAATGTAATTTAGTTGGCGTAGGCGTGAAGGGGTGGGGTAGCTTGAAGTAAAATTAAGCGATTTATATTTATATCATAAACATAAATTCAAATATACATATGTTTATACATTAAAGACATAAAACTTAATGGCTGAGACAACTGTGATGATTAACAAAGAAAACGAGCAGCTACGAAGTTTTTCAACACGCTTTTTGGGCGAAATCAAACGCTTGGTCACCAAACCCATTCTCCTCTGCATTACTTATAAGTCATTACAGAGAACACTAATTAAAGAAGTACTTCCAAATTGACTTCCCACAGTAAATACTTGCGATTTTCCCTACTGGGATACTACCTCAGATATGTACGTAAAATACAGATGCCCAGTCGAATAGGCGAAACGCCGAAACGTATTCCATGTCGCCGAAAGCGATTAATCCAAGCAAAAGATTTAAATATTGCAGCCATTTAGTTGGCTAGAGCATGGCAACTTTTAGTCGAGGTCCAGCAACAGACATCAGCGATGGTGACGCGCATTTTTGGTTCGCACCCGTTTCTGGGCACTTGTGCCTATGCAGCTGGCTAGAGCATGGCAACTTTTGGTTTAGCTCCACATAGAAACAGCAGCGTATAATTCTATGTGTGCGAGGAAAAATAGCCCGCGCTTGGTGAGAGGGATTCAAAATTCATGTCATATTCTCGCACGCCATCGCACACAGCAGCGAATGTATGAATGTATGCAGACCCGCTCTCAAAATCCATGGCATATTCTCGCACCCATTCACTTCATATTTTCGCAATGCAGACGCCGCTCTTAGCATTCATTTCATCCTCTCGCATACATTCGCTGCTGTTTGCGATGGCGTGCGAGAATATGACATGAATTTTGAGAGCGGCGCGAGAATATAAAACGAATGCTGAGAGCAGCCTCTGTATTGCAACATTCAAACACAATCCCTCTCACCAAGCGCGGGCTATTTTGCCTCACACACTTATAATTATGCGCTGCTGTTTGTAAGTGGAGCTCAACTAAAAGTTTCCATGCTCTAGCCAGCTGCATAGGCACAAGTGCCCAGAAACGCGTGTAGCAACAAAATGCGCGTGTCGCCATCATTGCAGCAAGTGTCCAGAAACTCGTGTAGCAACAAAATGCGCGTGTCGCGAATTCTTTGTTTTACCCCCAGCGAAAAAGTGCCAAACGCGCCTAAAGAAGTTAACACTTCAAAAACAATTGGTGCGAACGCAACCTTGCTTAACAAATCAATACAATTGGCAGGATATGCCGATGATATAAACTGCCTTGCTAGATAGATCACTGTGATACCTTAGAGAAATATTCACGGAATTCGAAGAGGGAACCAAAGATATAGGGCTGCAAATAACAACAAGAGGAAGATTCTAATTCAGTCAAGGGTGGAAAGAAGAAGAAGAAATCACAACACCACCTGGCGGGAATATAACTTCGAACGGGTAAACGAATTTAACTACCTGGGGTCCACAGTCAGTGAAGACAACGATGAAACGATAGAGGTACAAAGAAGAATAAACGCCGCAAACAAAACATACTTCTCACTACTGCCAGTAATGAAATTCAGAGACATCCACAGAAAAACCAAAATAAGAATCTACAAAACCATTATACATACAGTAGCATCCCAGTGCTTGGGATTTCTTAAGAGGTGCAAGTTCCTCCTCCAGCCATCGGCCCGCGCTGTTATTTACAAATCCTACATTCGGCCTCTTCTCGAATATAACTCCCTCGTCTGGGGCGGCGCGTCGATAACCACCTTGGCATGGTTAGATAAGGTCCAAAAAAAGGCCCTTAAATTAATTGATGACACCGCCTGCTCCACCATCGACCCCTTGAGCCACCGTAGGAATGTAGCAGCACTAACAAAATTTTATCGCTACTATTATAGCGACTGTTCCTCCGAAATAAACGCTCTCCTGCCTCCCCGGCAATCTTATAACCGCAACACCAGATTAGCCCACTCGTCTCATTCCCTTTACCTACAACTCCTCCTTTCACGCACTCAACAAGATATGAATTCGTTTGTTAATAGAACAACTCGACTGTGGAATAATCTCTCTCAGTCAGTATTTCCGAGCTCCTACAACATCCAAGAGTTCAAACGCGGGGTTCATCGCCACCTTCTTCAACACCCCTTCACACCCCCATAACCCTTAACCTATTCCCCCCACTCCCCCATAACCCTTAACCTATTCCCCCCCCCCGTACTAAGCTTGCTGCTAGACATTGCACCATGACGTGACAAACGACATGACGGACTGGTAGTACAAAGCGTGATTCCTGAGTTTAGCACTGCCACATAAAAAAAAAAAGCTACGTATGGATGTGAAGCTGAGGTATCTCCCAAAAATCCACCGACATGATGGATATATTTGAGAGGAAGGATATACGGCCCAATCAATGAAGTCAATGCATGGAGAATACCCTACAATCACGAATTGTACGACCATAAAGAGTAGAAGCTTTCGACCCATGCCAAGCGACCGCGTTTACGTGGGCCGGTCATGTCCAAAGAATGGATGACTCAAGGATACCAAAAAAAACTGTATCTGCCACCAGATGGCAAAAGACCAGTTGGCAAACCACGGTCAAGGTGGGAAGACAATATTAAAGCCGATACAGCAAAACTGCTCAACACAAGAAACTGGAGACAAGCTGCGAGCAGAAAGACGTCTGGAGGAAGAAGATGATGGAGGCCACGCCTCGAATTGGGCTGTAGAGCCATCGAAGAAGAAGTTATGTGCGTGTGCCTATGAACACCAGAGTAACTAAACTTATATAGAGCTAGTCTAAAGTGCGAACATAGACATCAAGCGTGAAACCATGAGACGGAAGAGGAATCACGTCATCGGCCATCTTGGTATGCCTGGTTCCATACGACCGCACACACGACACGACAAGAGCCGGCTGCAAAAGTGGTTTTTGGAGAAGAGGGTGAGTAAGGCGATGGAAATTGTGTCCTTTCCATCGTCCTCTCTCGACCTCTTCTCCATAAACCATCTTTGCAACCGACTCAAGTCGTGTCGAATCAGGCAATAACTCTATGCTCTACATCTTTATTAATAAAAGAAAATTTCTGTATGTATGCGTGTATGCGTGGTGTGGGCGCTATAACGAAATTTTGCATGAAGGTGCATAGTAGGCTCCCATGATGCACATAGAAATATCTGGGGTTTTTTAAGGTAGCAAATGCAAATTTGTGATCAGAATTGGCCGCACCAATATGGCGGACGAATTTTTCCAATTGTATTCCGATTCCAATGAAAGTGGATATCTAGGGGTTTTTAAGGTTGCAAATAACGAATTTATGATCAAAACTTATAAATTTAAAATTTCGGGTCCAATATTGTGGACGAATTTTGCCAAATAAGTGTAATTTCACCATTAGCTGTATGTAGGTTGGAAAATCGAAAAATCTTCACATCCTAGCTGAACATTAACTAAGTGAATCCTGGCTATTTCCTCTATTGCCGTGAAGTTTGCCACATTCTGGAATGTAGGAATTTGAATTAAATTTCTCCTAACCAGTATAGAAACAGTAAAACGATAGAAATAGGTCTTCAAATTTGTATAAAGAAGATCTCTATGTAATTCAATAAAAAATGCTGTACAGGACAGTTATCCACAGTTCTACCGGTCAGATGCTGATGATTTTAGGGAAACAGACTACGCTGCCAGGTGATTTAAAACTTGTAATCGCGCAACAGGATGAAGATCCACTACTACCTAAGGGCGAATGGATCTAGATTTAAGGAAGACGATCGTGTTTGGCTATAAAATCCTCGATGAATAAAAAGTAAATCGCCAAAACTACAAAGGAAATGGAAGGGTCACGGCCATTACGAGGGTAAACGATGTCTATCCAAACGATCTATCCAAAAAGGTTCGATCGGTAAGAATCGGGACCTGGAGGAAGCTGTGTCCGGGAAGTACACTAAGCAAGAATGGGGCAGTGTAACAGCTAACCCAAAAGAGAAAGTTAAAAGTTTTGTTTTGAAAGTAAAGCTCCAATTAATCCCTGACGAGTCCGAGAACGCTTAAAGAAGAAATATTCAGACGTGTTCGACAACTCGTTTGGAATGATATCGATCTCCTACTCAGAGGAGGTCGATAACTCCCCCCCACCCCCTAGTATTTTTTTGTCAAACCCACTGGTCTGGATGCAGGGAAATTCGTAAAAAATGAAAATTTTCAATTCCTGAAATCTCAAAAAAATGTATAAGAATCATATTGATAAAAACTCAGTTTTTAGGCCATTTTTGCGTTATCGTCAATAATCGTTATTAAGTTAATTATTATTAAATATGTCTTATTTACATATTCTATTATATTTTTAATTACTTAAAAACATAATTTCGCAAGTTTTTATTGTTGAATTTAATCAAAATCAATTAAATAAACTTCTGGAATTATTAAACGCGGAAAATTGCATATTTTTAAGAGTTTAATGTACATATAATCATGGTTTAAAACTGACGTTTTTTGGTAAGCGCAGGGATCCTCTATCTAATGGATAAATTTACAATGTCAAGTTTCGCAACTTTGTATGAGAAAACTTCGACACCTCGCATTGTAATTTCTGACATATCATACAGAATCCGTGCGGTTACCGTACAACGCTCATTTCAGCAGTCGTTGACTCCTACAAATATGCAATTTTTTACTATGCTAATGCTATTCGATAATTTCAAAAGTTTATTTTATTTTATTGATTTTAATTAAATTAAACAATAAAAAATTATGAAATTATGTTTTTAAGTAATTAAACATATAATAGAATATGTAAATAATACTTTTCTTGTTGATTTTGGACAGAATAGAAGTAATAATTGCTATTGGGCCTTCGTTGGGGGGATGGATTTGATTCGAATGTTTTCAGTACCGGTTGAACGGAGAAGAACGATAGGGCAAAGAGTTAGCTAAAGGTATAGCTCAAGATAATTTACTAGATCGAAAACGTAAAAAAATCTTAGAATAGAAAATATCTTTAGAACAAGTTTACATAAAAACGGAGCTTCAATAAAATAAGAAACATTTTAATCAAAAAAATTTTTATTTCAAGTAAAGTTTATACTAAAAAATACCCATTAAACCTTTAATACTATTACTCGCGTCCATTTTAACGATTATCATAATCAATAAAAACGAGTTTTTCTCCGCCAGCACCACAATCACCATCAATATCAGCTATATCAGCAATATTACCATCGTTTTCTCCACAATCCGATTCCGGATCCTGTTCCAAATCTTGTAATCGTCTAGATAGTTCATCTGAATCAACAGGATCTGCATGCCTTGGAAATGGTGTCTTCGCTTCGGCAATTTTGTCATGGCCATAATCCTTACCTTCCGGATGATATGTTTCGTCTAAATTTTTCTCATTAAAACGAACATCCTTCCCGTCTTTGCCATCGCTTATCTTCTTTTTCTCCTCAGCTTCCTTTCTCTTCCTTTCATCTTCCGACATAATAATACTAAAGTAGAATGGCATATTTGAAGTGCGTTTTGATTACCAAAATTTTGTTTTATGACACTAAAAATTTAAAGTAGGCATATGTAAAATGAAAAATGATAGAAATTTTGTAACAAAGTTGTTTATTTAAAAGAATTTAATTCTTAAATACTAGGTTTCTTTCTAGAACGAAATTTACAATATTTTATTGCCCTAAGAGTTCTTTTCTTTTTTGTTTGCCCCTTAAAATAGCTTCTTTAAACAGATTACAGTAAAGTTCTATTGCAGCTGGAGAATCATCATTACCAGGTACCGGATAAGTAATGAGATTTGGATTACAGTTCGAATCGACAATTCCAATTGTTGGTATAGCCATCTTCGCTGAGTCTCGAACAGCTACGTGCTGGGTGAGCACATTATTTAAGGTATTTAAGAAAATGCACAGATCTGGAAGGCGTGTAACTGCATCAAATTGCACATTGGCATTTGTAAATATGCCACCTCTCCAAAATCTTGTATGCGAAAACTCACTAGCTTCCATGGCCTTCTTCTCGACGAGATGAGCATTCAATGCATTTCTGTTGAAGAATAGTATTATCCCGCCGCGAAAAGCTACATGCGCGGTGAAATTTAAGGCATCACGTAAATGTTGAGCTGTTTTATCTAAATCAAATATTATGTGACCTAAGCGTGAGCCGTAGATATATGGTGTCATCTTTTCATTTAGAGAACCTTCCTTGTGGCCATAGTGAACACGGGCATTGAAGAGATCTTTGATTGTGAAGAGGTTATGCACTTGAAAGTAGTCTGGATGCTTTAATGCTTCATCTTCGGGATTTAATTTATCTAAAACAATAATGTCTGTTAGAAAGATTTGTAAAATTCGGATATACATTTTACATTTACCTTCCGTGTCAAATTCCACGCCTTGTTCGGGTTCAGCTTGTGATGATTTTTGTACTGTTGTTTGATAACTTCGAGTACACAACAATGAAGCTCTTGCTGTTGAAAATATATTAGCATTAATTATCTTTCAATTTTATTCACAATATCGTCTTACCTCTCCTCAAAAATACCTTAGAAATCATTTTCAACTTCTGACCAAATTGTTTTACCCTCACAGCTGTCGACACTTTTGACAGAAGAAGTCATATTAACCGGCTGAAGATGAATCAGAGACATCTATACTCTAGGGAAAACGACTAAAACTTATTTTCAATTGTTTATTTAACAGCGAAGATCTGGGACGCTGACCTATGTATATGTCAGTGGTTTTTACTATATATTCAAATTATTTACTTTTTTACAAATAATTCTTTAAAATTCACTTTGCTACTCATGATTTTTTTAAATTTTGGGCACTAGCCATTTGTTTCAAATACTCTCCACGGTGGTGGCACCCAGAATTGTCAACTACCAAAACAAAACTTTTCTCTGTTAACTTATCTTAGAAAAAGAAGAAGACGATTCTTGACAGTGACACATCAGTCCCAGATAATAATATTTATAAAAGCCGCCGGCTCCGGACTTCGAAGTCTTTTTCACAATAGCAGCCGCTACGAGTACGACCAATGGCTTCCTACGCAGTAAAAAGAACTCTTTCAGAGCCCTCGCAAACTTTACAGGTAAATTTCTCTATTCGCACATCTAAAATCACAAATTAACAGAAGCACTTTTTTAGTTACCTTCAACATCAATAAAATATAAAAAAATCCGATTAACATCGAGAAAATCATCTTCAGGTGTAAATATATTAACTTTTGCTACACTCCTGGACAACATAACAGGTAGTAATGAAGCTCTGCAAGTTCTGATGCAAATTTCAGATAATTTAAAAACTGAAGAAATTGAACTGACCGAAACCATTAAGAAGCTAGTCGATCACTTTAAGAAGGAACGCGAATCTGCAGTACGTGTTAAAGTTATATCGTTATTTGCTGAAATTGCAAAAGTTATACCAACAGACGGTATAATTTTAATAGATGAAACCTTGGGACTTCTTAAGACAGAAATATCAGCGAAAGTTATATCGCAGGGCTTGTGTACCTTGTATCAAATTGGTACAACACAGATTCTACCATCAACGCATATTGCAAAAATAGTATTTTATGCAAAAAATCAACTATTGTCAACAAGCCATAATATTCAGAGACATGCACTTTTACTGCTTGGAGCTTTTGCAACATTATCAGAGGCAGAAAAAGAAACTTTGGATTTAGTTGGGAAGTATACGGATTCACAAGATTCCAGAGTTAGAGCTCAAGCTTTTCGATCTATACTAACGTTAGGAGAACGAGGAGTACCACTTTTACCTAACTTATTTAAACGAGCAACGGGATCTCTTGCAGATGATTATGAATGTGTTAGAAAGGAGGCATTGCAGCTTGTATATCAGCTTGGGATAAAACATCCAGATTTGTAAGTGCAAAGATTTTATTTAATTTGTAGATGATTGACGGAGATTTCGTTTTAGTGTCATAAATGTGGATGACAGCGACTCAGAAATTCGTTTAATAGATGCGGCTTTTGGTAAAGTTTGCTCAGCCCTTTGTGATCTTTCTATGCAAGTCAGAACTCAAGCTGCAGAGCTGCTAGGAGGCATGTCACAAGTTGGAGAAGAATTTTTACATCAAACATTGGATAAGAAGTTAATGAGTAATCTAAGGGTAAGTTTTTTTTATGTATACCAACCATTGAGTCTGACCTGGTTGCGCTAGATCAGTGTTTCCAAACTTTCGACATCACATAAAAAAAGAATATTTTGTGTTTCAAATGACTCTGACATTCATTAAAATATTTCAAATTAATCGTTAATTTTCAATTAATTGAATTTATCAACATTTCCTTAGCGAAAGAAAAGCCTCCACGAACGATCATCCGAACATTTTACAAGCGGTGAATGGTCAACAGGAAAAAAATGGGCAGATGATGCCCCAAAAGAAGCTGTCGAAACAAAATCGGTTTCACTTATGGCATCAGGAGCATGTGGCGCTCTAGTTCATGGCCTCGAAGATGAATTCCTGGAAGTACGTACAGCCACCGTTGACTCAATGTGTCGTTTAGCCTTGCAAAATTCAACATTTGCTGTAACTTCTCTAGATTTTCTCGTTGATATGTTTAACGATGAAATTGAAGGTGTACGTCTAAAGGCAATCTATAGTCTTACAGCAATTTCGCGGCACATAATATTACGCGAAGATCAGCTGGAGATCATGCTTAGTTCTCTGGAAGATTATTCAGTAGAAGTTAGGGAAGGACTTCACTTAATGCTTGGAGCATGCAAAGTTTCTACACAATCCTGCCTGCTTATGGTGGTTCAGAAAGTTTTGGATGTTTTATCAAAATATCCTCAAGATAAACTCTCAGCGTATGGGTGTATGCAGAGAGTTGGACAGAAACATCCAGAACTTTGCATGTCGCTAACACCTCAGCTGCTACAAGATCATCCGTTTTTTGATAGTGCCGAAAAGGATGTCGAAGATCCGTCCTGTAAGCCTGGAATTAAATATTCTTCACGCATTTTAACTAATTATGGTTTTTGTTTGCAGACACATGCCTTCTTATTATGCTGTTCAATGCTGCAGAACACATGGCGGCAATGCTAAGTCTATTCCCAGATACAACAATCAAACATTATGCATACTTACGCGATACTATGCCAAATTTAGTACCTCACTTGCCCATCGGAGGTTGTTCTCGACCTTTAACAGTAACATTATCAACAGGATCTCGTCAATTCTTAGAAACAATCCTCAGTAATATTAGGGCAGCATATTCAGCGTCCAAAGCGCGATCAGCTTTACTAAAAGCCGCACAGGATAACTTGCATCGATTGGCAGAAATTGATCCCCTTATGTCTGGTACAGCGAATTTTTCTGTGACATTTTTGGGAGCGCAGCTGTTGATTGAACAGATACAAAATTGTATGCAGCCTCATCAGAGCCGGACACCGTCTAAGGAGTCTCTGAATCAACTTATGAAGCACTGCCTTAAGTATTTAGTAATGAACTAGATTTATTTCAATGTTTTTAAATCGTATTATTATAACAGGTTACAAAACATATTTTCTGGTCTTACACTGGATGATTTATTACTTGTAAAACAGATAAGCTTGAGAGCTAGTGCTTTACACTTGGTTTTCGTAGTTAAAGACAGATCTCAAAGTGCTTTAGCACCGTGCCAACTTCTGCTATACATTGCGTCAGATATAAGCAATTTCCTGCACACATATCCAAGTGAGTCTTTCATTCCTACTTTATTTAATTTTAACTAACTTAATATTAAATTTACAGAAATGATCCCCGATGCATTCACAAACTCTATCCTTACACAATTGGCTAACTTAAGCGATCCAAAACCCGGAAGAGTTTTTCGGGAGATTTTGCCGATAGTACAAAGCGCGCATCCGATTATCACGCCACAAATTAATGTTAATGTAAGTCTCGCCCTATTTTTTTATCACAATACTTCAACTACAAATATTTCAGATTAAAATGTGCACAGCCAGAATTCTCGATCCAAGCCCAACTGCTTCTATGGATAATATACTAAAAGTCACTGCTGGATTGATTGCTGCTTTACCATTCGTTGCGGAAATTGAGAGCTTGCAGGAAACGCAGAGGCAAGACTTGAGATTGAAGATAAAATATCCCGATCAGAATGTTCATACTGTTGTACCAAGGATCAGGGATCTTAAACGAATTATGACGGAAGAAGGAGAAGAAGGTTTTATTTATTTTATAGCACATGTATTTTTTATGTTTTATCTTTTCTGTTATAGAAACAAATTGGCGTTTACGCACTACAGTTTTGTTATCCCACGGAGTTTGGACAGAAGCATCACAAGTTGAGATTACTTTGTGTCTTGCAGTTCGTCCTGGAACAGAATTGGAACTTTGTAAGCCTGTTAAGATATTATTTGCGCCGAAGCCAGTTAGAAGAGGAATATAGTTTTGTGGTTTTTTTTTATTTTTGTGTAATGGAACTTGTGTAAATATATTTTTTAATCATTATTAAATTGTTCTTACAATGTCCAGTTATTCGAGTTTTTACACTTAGCGAGAATGAATCAATGTCTCCTTGAAAAATTTGAATGTATGTACATATATCATATCTTGGTAGACTTTAAATAGGCATACGAGTCCATCCAAAAAACGAAGTTACTGCAAATTTTACTTCAATTAGGTGTGCCAACCAAACGAGTACGACTCATAGAGCTGAACTACGTTGACACAAACGTCCTAGTAGGAATGATTTCAATGTTCACAGCGTAAAATGGCTGACTTACTTAAATGGCACCAGTGCTTCTGGCAAGGACGTCGAGGTCTTTGCAGACCGTCGAAGTTGATTCGCCTCTCGGCAATTCGGACCACTGCTTAGTCAGCGCTAGTTTCCCATTCAAATATCCCACCCCTCCCAAACCAGTTAGGAGAAAAGTATGGCGTTATGGGAAGGCCAATTGGCTTATTAATTTTTTCCAGTTCACTGACTGGGATTTGTGTTTCCGAAGCAAAAACTTTGTGTTTCCGAAGCAAAAACTTTGTGTTTCCGAAGCAAGTTGAGAAGTAAATTCCTTAATGCCACCTCTGGTAGCAAAAACTTTTGGTCCAAGAAGAGAGAAGAAGAAGAAGACAACTCCTTCCTTCGTCCACGATGAGAAGGTGATTACAGACAGCAAATCCAAGGCATATGCGTTCGCCTCTTCTTTACGCGAAACTGATACGCTACCGCGATTCTCGAGCAAAACGGCCATTCAATGAACAGCATATTCTTTAAGACTCGCGAGGTTTATAGATGCCTTAAGGAGCTCGAGGACAACAAATCCACTGGACCCGATAATATACCCCCTATGGTCTTACATTTGCGTCACCTTTGGCTAAACCTCTGCACAAACGTTTTGATCTATCATACTCTTCCGGAGTTCACCCAGACTCTTGGAAACTTGCCTATGTTCAGCCCATAGCGAAAAAAAGTGACTCCAGCAATCCCTCTAACTACCGCCCAATAACAACTACTTCTATTCTCTCCAAAACCATGGAGACGATAATCCACCAAAATATTGTGGGATATCTAGAATCCAACCGACTTATAAACGACAAATAGTACGACTTCCGACAAAAAATATTCACTGGCGATCTTTTAGTTGCAGAACTCCTCAACCTCCTGTTTACATCGTTTTGGTAAATCTAGTCTGGTTGCTCTAGATATCTTCAAGACTTTTGATAGAGTATAGCACTCAGCCCTGCTAGCCAAACTCAAAGCTATTGGGGTTGACCCACTTCTACAGAATTGGATTGAGAGTTTCCTCTCTGATTTTTCAATCAAGACTAAGTTCTTTTACGAGGGAGAGGTGACAATCTATTACCAGGCGAGCAGCAGACCGAATATGTGCTGGATCGTCTGTATGGTCACCCAGACTGTAGTGTCATACTGACTAAACTTACCAAGTCTTTTCCATGATCTAGCTACTCTGGGATTTCTTTGTCTTTCTCTGCCACTTTTATCCTAGCATTGCTTAAGCTTTTTGGTGGATGACCTTCTAAGTCACTTGCAGCATTCGCTAGAAATCCTCCGAGCTTATCATCGATCCAGGATGTTCTTCGGTGTAAGCACCTCGACGACGGTTTCCACCATATGCCTGTGGTCTGTAAACCTCAAGCATTTAAATGTGACAGAAAGGTGAATCGTCCAACCTGAAGCGATGAATCCACCAAGGGCCCATTCACAGACAGGAACAGCGTGAGGTGATAACTTACTTTGTATCTTGATACACTTACTGACTTTAAAGGAAATATTTTCAGCATATTGACCGGTTTCGAGGACATTGTTTCAGTTACTTTAGCTTAAGGAGGAGGACCACCTATGATTTCTCGCCGGAATTTGAACTATTGAACTCGAAGTTTAATTTCAACGATTTCTTTTCCCCTATGGAGCAATGTGAGGAATGTACAATCAAGGCCCGTTTTTTATGAAAGAAAATGCGTCTATCTCACACCTTTCCTGTTGTGATCCTCTCAGCCTTATTACTATTTGGTTACAATTAGCCCAAAACCTATCTATGACGTAGTTGCCTTAAAAGTGTGCTCATATCAGGATCTTTCAGATTATCCGCCATCCACTCTATTGCGTTTTGCACAAGTCCGACTTTAACGACTTTGCCTGCTTAGGCCAGCTGACCTTCGATATGTTCTGCTATGCTCGAGTATCGTGATGTCTTCTTCATAACCTTGTAATTCTAGTATGCAACAAGATCGCCGCACCTTATTGCCTGATTGAACCCCCATTTAATATCCTTCCTCCAGTTAACACACCTCCAAGGCAATTGCATCAGGTTCCTCTACTGACGTAGGAACTTTACGTTACCATAAGGGTGCTCTGTAGCGCTGCCTCTAGGGGCATACAGCCCTCTTCTTAACGGTTTCAGGGACCATAGGCTAACTTGACATTACAAAAGAGTAAAGCAAAATACTTCCGATCGACATTTACAACATATTGCATAACCATCCATCCAATACCTTACTTAATTCGTGAAGTGAAACCGGCAGCTAAATCATAGTTATTCGCCACTATGACCCAACTGCCGCGAGACCCTGCACGCATTTCAATGCTATCATTAAGAAAACTTTGGCATAAGCCCAAAACGAGATGCAGCAGATTAGGCCCAACTACAATAAAATCAGAATCGGCGAATGAAAGTGAAAACTCCAGCCGTCTACGTACATCGCCGGAATACGAAATCGAGGAACTTGCATTACTTTAAGGGAATTTAAATACCATTATTTTGACTCGGAAGTAAACCTGCGCTAACTAACTTCACTAAGCGAAATGCGAATCACGGAAACTCAAAGTGACTTGCAGATAACCGAAAGTGTCCAGTATCTTGAAGTGGTGCACAACCTCCGCGATGATAAGTTGGAGAAATTTTATTGTGCAATTTGAAAACGATTTTTTTTTAGTGATTTTTAAGTCTTATCGAAAAGTTTTGTGGTGTCTTTTTTTCATCTATAGTTATTTACAGGGGCATATTTTGGTATGCCTTCTACCTAGAGTCTCTAATTTCAACTAAGGTAAGTCTTTTAGCACCTGTAACTGTTAAGGCCTAATCACTTAAACATTCTTGTGTTACACCAGTCCAAGGTGGGCCATATTGCGTGACTTGTAATCGCAGTTAAATGCTCAAAGAATTACTCCTATGAATTTCGCAATATCCACGCAAATCCATTCAGTGTCCGCCGCGTAGACGACTGGCACCTATAGAATTATCTTCGGCTGTGCACCAATTATTTTTATATTATCCACACCCAGCTCCTGGGGCCATGATCTCCAAGTATTTTGTTGTGATCTTTTGCGCGATCTGTTGTTCTCGAGCCGGCTGCGACGCATTCATGTAGGTACATAGGTGCCGCAATTAAATTTGATTCAGTGTGATTAAGTGATTTAAGAGGAGCTCGGCCATAAATTTTGGCTTTTTTCTGAGGGGGAGAGACACAATTTTCGGTCTCGTTTTCAGCTTAGGAATTATGTCAATGTCAATTGGTGTAGAGAATTAGAGAAGGTTATCGCGGATCAATTGGTAATTGATGAAAATCTTAAGTTGAATGAGTTTTGATTTTTATTGAATCAGGTGTTTTTGTAGACAAATATTGTGGAGGTTTGATTTTCAGGGATTGATGGATTTGGTTTTGCTTGATAGCTACAATAATTTTGGGCATTTGTAGATCTAGATACTTAATAGACTATGATAAGAAGTTTTGTTGAATTAAAACGAAAATTGCACACAAGAAAGACCTTGAAGAAAGCATTGGCCATATACAACTACTTTCGTTAGCAATGAAATTCTGAACTGAATTCATTCGCCGGAACGAGTGGTGATTTCATAGAATAATATTGAGTGGTTCGTATTAGAAATCCAGCAAATGATATTGAAAAAGATAATGATCGCCAATTAAGTAATAACTGAACTCGGAAACTCGATAAGTATCTAAGTTTTTCTCGTCTTGGAAGCTTGCTATAATTATGCCAATACCCAAATGCCCATCTTCTGCTTGTCCTTCTGATTTTCGGCCTATCAGTATTCTTCCATTTCTGGCTAAGGTTCTTTAAGAGCTGATAGCAATTCAAATCCCTGAGTACTGTGATCGACTTCGACTCATAAATGTGTGGCAGTTTGGATTTCGCAAGCACCACAGTTGCGAAACGGCGCTCCTTAAAGATACAACTGATATCCGAAACTCTCTTGACGCTCACCACGTTTGCTGCCTGACTTCTCTAACGCCTTTGATAGCGTCAATCACTCTCTCCTTTTGCAGAAACTCTCCTGCCGCGTCCATTTTTGTCCTTCTGCTATCACACTTTTGCAAAGCTTTTTAACCAACCGCTCTCAGAAAGTTAAACTCGCTAGCTGTATTTACCTCAAGGTTCCATTCTGGGTCCTCTCTTATTCAGTATTTTTATTAACGATCTACCTTCGGTGTTAACACATTCTAAGATTCATATGTACGCTGATGATGTACAACTTTATATCTCAGCGCCCAATGATCAAATTCAAAGATATTTGGAGGAGTTTGCCGCTGACCTACGCCGTGTTTCTTTCTGGTCGAACTCAAACTTGCTTCAAATCTGCCTTGTTCGTTCTGACCTCTTCGTCATCGCTTTAAATGGAGTCCTTCACCCAATGTGTCAAAGCATTATTCAATTCGGAAGTTGTTAGCCTGGGCGATGAGGCCATCGCGGTTTCTCTTGCACTCAAAAGTATGGTGAAATTTGAGTAACATTCCAAATATAACATAGACGGGAACGAGAAAGCCGAAAGCTCGAAAAGCGAAATGGTCAGTAATCCAATAGACGGAGTCAGAGATGATAAGTTTCGCTGCCAGCTGCTGTTAACCACCCAAAGGTGGAGCGCACTGAAGACCTGTATTATCTGGAGCGCGTTCAAAAACCTTACTATGGTTAACCATGGTTAACTATGGTAAACTTTTGTCGTTCAAAAACTCCGTGGTTAACTACAACATTACCACGAGCATAACTTTTTGGCGTTCAAAAACTCCCGTGGTTAACCATGGTGTAGTTAAATTTTAACCATGCTCGGGAGCATGGTTAGCGATAGTTAAGAAGAAGAATAAAAACAATTTTTTGACATTTGTTTTAGTGTTAATAATGAACAAATCAAAGTGGGATTTGTGCGATTATTTTAAATAAATAATTATTGGAAATAATTGAGGCAAATAGCCGACACTATTTTATGGAAAAAAAATTTAATTTTTTTTTACCACGTAGTTAACCACGGTGCGTTCAAAAACCTCCATGGTTAAACATAAACTTTCGTGGTTAAGTGAAGTGATGCAGCATAACCACAGCTTACCTCGTGGTTTACTATAGTAAGGTTTTTGAACGCGCTCCTGATAAGCTTCCTAAATTCCAGAGGATGGCTTTAGACCAACCACCTGACTTTAGATGTATGAGTTTGTGTCATCAAAACTGTGCGCTAATGTGCTAATGCGCCCTGCACCTAACTTAACCCAGAGCCTTGAATATAATGAGGACATATTGGAATAATAGTTACTAACTTATCTAAGCGACAGATCTCTATGCAAGCTGCTGAGCTTGAGCTCAACTCTAAACTTCATTCGAAGAAAAATCCTTTAGATTAATCCTTGCAGGGGCAGGCCCACGTACGCTACCTTGATTTTTGCTTAAATACACATTCTTTAGCTGAACAGGGTCTTCAAACTGTACTAACTTCCAATTTTTAGAATGTATAATATTTTTTTTATTTTGAAATTAAATTAATCACCTTTTAACAAATTCGAAGGTCTCCAAATTCTAAAAAATTTCGTAAAAGAAATTATATTTCTTAATTTTAAATCAGCAACATCTTTTACCGCAGTTGTTGGTGCCAGCACTGCACTGCACACTCCCGCAGCGTTATTTTACAATGCAGTAATACCTGTAAATATTTTGCATAAACATACAAGACCACATTCATTACACAAAAAACTGCTAATTGCTAAATATAAACAATTTTGATCTAAAAATCACTTTTTATTACTCTCATATATCTATCAACGCATTCTCAGCTTCATTGTCATGCGCATCCGGTTAATTTTATGGACTAAGAAACAAATGAAACTGAAACACTGATCACCGTCTATTGTGAATATGATGTGTCATGCTGTCAAATTAAAACTGGGCCTGGACTGACCGTGGGTGTAAAATAAGAAAATCTTTTTCAATTGCAAGAAAGTGAAGCGCGCTGATTAAATTCTCTTGAAATCCAGTTTAAGTGCTTGTATTATTTTATAGAATATATTAAATCCACCATGATCAGTACCGAGGAAGAGCATATCATCCGAAACTTAAACTCCGACGTAAAGGATTACAACGAAAATCTAGAGAATCTCTTAGAGGATTTGCAGACATCTTTATCAACGACCGAGAAACATAATACTTCATATACAACATACAATACAGCACCACGTCAGTATGTTAAGGAGACGCAGCAGCAGAATGTGAAAATTATAACGAGACGTAGTGATGAAGGGAGAGAATTCTTACCCTATGATGACTACAATAATTTCAGTAATTAATTGAACAACCAGATGGTAACTATCTTCATCTGCTTCTCAAAATGTTTCATCTATTTTTAGGTGTAAGGTCTTCCAAGAGTACTGAACAAAGGGGAAGGAGCTATGAAGTAAACAATTTGGGTAGTTTGCCAAGGGATGGTACGTTGATCAAGGAGGTGAAGCTGTTACATAATACGCCAAGTGAAACTAGGAGCAAGGACATAATACTCTCGTCAAATCAAAGTTATAATGAGGATAAGAATATTGTTATTCAAGAGGATACAAGGAATTTGGCCTTATCGCAGAATATCTTGCTGCCACAGCCTGGCACCAAAGTTACAACTACAGTGAAGACGTATACATATGAGATTCCTCAGGATGTTAACTATATACAAGGTACTCAAACACTACAGTATAGTGAGCCGCGTAAGGTAATACTGTCCGAAGAGAAGAGTCGCGACATTCACTACAATGAGCCGCGCACAATTCTTCTGGAGGAGAAGAATCGCGAAGTCCATTACAATGAGCCACGCACAATTCTATTAGAGGAGAAGAATCGCGAGGTGCATTACAATGAGCCGCGCAAGATCATTCTGTCCGAGGAGAAGAATCGTGACTATTCTGAAGAGCACAATCGGGATGTGTACAAGAATCGTGTGATTTATAAAACTATAGAGGAGAGAACCGATCACAAGCAGCACATCTGTCCACCCGGGAGTATTCCATCGGGCGGTGCCTGTCCATATTGCGACAGCCACAATATCCCTAACGTTTGCACCTACTGCAAAGGCCATAACATCACATCGATTTGCTCCTATTGCAATACGCACACAACAACCAATGTCTGCACCAATTGCAAGATCAACAACATCACAAACGTTTGCTCATACTGCAACAGCAGCAATACTTTGACTCATCACGTTTGCCCTCACTGCAAAGGCAACAATGTGTACGTGACTGAGCCAGATTCGCCACGTCAAAATGTGCCAAGAAATGATAAATACATCATCAACAAACACGAAACAAATACTATATATAATACAACTTCGTATCCATCTCACAACAGGCCATATCCATATGAGCCAGCCAATACTCCCAGAAACAAAAGGGACACAAACAGAAGCCCAGAACCAGTTGGTTTTCCGCGCGAATCTTTCCCGGTTGACAATGTGGATACTGGCAATCAGCCGCCCAAACATGTCGATGATCTAATGGCAACTCTGCAGGTCTCGAATCGAGACGCCTACAACGACAACATAACGCCACGCAAAGAAACTGATACTTCACTAGCAACTAGCAAAGACCTTCAAGTGCCATCTAAAAATATCGCTGGACCGCCAATCTATTATCCTCCTGGCAAGGAGAACTTCTCCATGAAGCAGAGCCAATCATCTTCAGCCTCGGCTGGCGGTGGTAAGTGGGCCAAAGCGTCCGGTGCTTATGAGTATTCTGCCGAATCAAAATCGAAAAGCAGCAGCAAAACTTCGGGCGCCGTTGTCCCCGTGTGCCTTCCACTGTGCTGTGCCATGCCATGCGCCATAATGTAGAGATGGAGTTTATGTTCTCGATGGAAAAAGGACGAAGAAAGCAGCCGTTTTTCGAATATATTCTTCTGTTATTTGTAAAGGAAAATTTTTTTATTGTTTCCCCGGTTATATCGTAAAACTCTTAACAATTTATTATATTTAATAATGATAAAAATGTTTCTTTTGAATATCGTACGTCTTTAACGCTTTATAAAACTTTATCTTTAAGCTTATACAAAATAACGACAATAAACTCAATATTATATTTTATAGTGATGCGACTCGTTTACACAAATAAAGAATTTTAGACTAATAACGATTTCGTTTTTAATATTGCTCCTGTGTCTTTCTTTTAATTTCGATGCAAAGGTATCGTGATCGCCGCTTGGACTAGTGCCCTTTAACAGCCCTATATCTTAAATTTATAAGGCGGATGGCTTGAACACGTTCAGTAGTCTGCCTAGAGATTAGTCGTTCTTAATCAATACGATAGCGGGTGAAAGTAACAACTAATTCTCTGGTCCTGTCGTAAGACAGCGCAAGAAGAAACCGCTGGGAGTTGATCAAACCTAGCGTGCACCTCCAGTAATTGATAGGGGCCTTACTCACTAAATTGGTGGGTATCTATAGATTCGAATCGATGAATTCGGTTTCAGAGCCCTGCTTGGCCAGAGCGCCCGCCTTTCCATTGCTTTCTAAGCTCTGATGACTCGAGTATCCAACCAAGGGGTCGTCCATAAATTACGTGAGGCGTTTAGGGGAGGGAGGGGGTCGAGCCAAATCTCACGTGGGGGAGAGGGGGGGTCTCGGCAAATATCACGTAAATTTTTTTTAAAGAACAGTGTAAAGTGCCGAGAAAACTGGGTTAAATTAAGTAAATCATGTTTCTCCACTAAAGACCTCCATTCACTTACAGGCCGCCGGTAGGCAGTGGCCTGTCAGACCAGGTCGACCAGCACGACTAAGCTAGACTCAGTCTAACTGAGGGATGATACTTCAGGTACCCTCCATACAGGCCGTGGCATGCAGATAAAATCATGATTCTCTACAGACACACAGGCGAAAACGACTGCTTAGCATAGCAGGTTATTAATTCAAGCGCAAAAATGTTCATGGCCTCAACGAAAGCTTCAAGGCGTCTCCAGCCTCACGCCGCGCCGAGAACCCCCGCAAACAAGCGCGAACGCCAGTGTGGATGGTTTTCACGCTTAGCTCGCCCCTTGCTTTACAGCGTGAATTCTTTCCGTCAATTCACGGCTCGAGAGTGAATAGAAGCTCAGATCTTCAGGCCCGAACTGACGATAAATTCAATTTTTGTCAGCTTTCTTGAGCTGTAGGCATTCTTGAACTTCAGGCCATACAGTTGGCGGCCGGTGAGTGTATGGTAATACTTGGCGTCAAGGCTAAAACTATCAGGGCACGGCCTGCCGGCGAACTGTGTGTAAATTGGACCCTTAAGATGTGGGTAAGTCCTACACACAAAAATTGCTCGATTGTTTCGTGCGACTCGTCGAATGCTGCAGAGTAGGAGCCAAGTAACACTGAAACGCGAAAAGGTAATTAGAATTTAGTGCTACAAGAAAGTACATGCCGAATTTTAGCGTAATGAAATGTTGGGTGAGTGCTCACGTTTTGGTAGTTGTGTGTCCACCACAAGCGGAAAAGCGAGGAGGGCAAGCAGTCCGAATTATCAGTTATCTCAAATAAAATCTTGCACCCAACCCCCCCCCCCCCCCCCCCCTTCACACAGATAAACTTTTTACACACCTTTCACTAGATTTCACTACGATTACGTACACGGATTTTATACGCGAGGGCCTTTCCTGCAGTTCTACATTCAAACTCTGTGGTTACGACCGCAATTTTGTATTTTTAATGTAAATATTATGGATTTTATAAAATTTGAAAAATCTCACGTGAGACTAGGGGGGGGGGGGGAGGGAGGGGGTCGGGACAAATCTCACGATATCTCACCAAGGGGGGAGGGGGGGTCGAAAAATCACAAAAATCACCTCACGTAATTTATGGACGACCCCCAACTGTGATCTGATTGGAAATGGCCAGCTCATCAAGGGGCGTGTGGGCAGTCTCCTGGTAACTTGGGCTTGGTTCTGCGGAACTTGATCGCTTTGATTGTCAGAATAGATAAAAATTCGTCTAATGACATCAGTAGCGTAGGCTTTTCGTGCGTGTTCACACTAACGCAGTATGTAAAACAAGACAGATCTATTTTAACCAGCGAGATTAACGTACATGAATCGACATACATTTTGTACGAGCGCAGACGTCGAAATGATTTGTGTGGAGTGACCCGCGGGGTTAGAGGGGGGCACATTGGTGCCATCTGGTCGGCGGATTCATTGATACTATATCCAGTCTGAGTGGTTAGACGGCTCTTCGTAATAAAGCGCCCGTTTAAAGCCCTTGATCCGTTCTTTTACCGGATCCGTCTTAATGTGAATAATTTTATATAACTTGTACACTGGCATATCCGTCTCTTTAGATGGACCAAAAAAACAGACGGTCGGTCTTAGTGGGAAGGAGGCTTAATACTCCAACAGAAAATTCGATCGATCGTAGTCCGATTTGACTACTTTACGGACTACCAATCCCAATTTACAATCGAATCAGCTTCTGATTTACCAATGAAATTTCGTACTAGGGGTCATACAATCCAAAAGCATTCCCGCTTCTAGAGTACCTCCAACAAAACAACCAGTTGTACATTGGTCTCGTTAAGGGTCTAGCTGGCCATTCATTATTAGTATCTGTAGGATCCTCCTGTTAGATTGTCAGTAGATCCTCCTGTTTAGATATTTTCTCTTCTCCTTTTTACAAAGCTTGTCTGCAGTTCTTCTTTTTAGCTTAAAGACTTCCATCTTTGCACTTGCGATGTACTCCCGATGACTCTGGTTTCTTTCGTCAATTGCTGATCTGCAGTCCTGATCAAACCAGTCAATTCTAATCTGTCTGGGGGCCCAGCCTGGGATTTTTTCTGCAGCCTACTTTACGCTGTTTTTTAATGGCGGGAACATTGTTAAACTTACTTGAGTTCGAGCTAACGAGATCGATCAATCTACTACCATTGTCATTGGTAGCGTTATGTAGGCTACGCTTTCCTATGACTCCTTGGAATTCTTTTTCTTTTCATACTTTAGCGTTCTGTGGGCGCGTGGTCGTTTATGAGACTAATGTTAAGTAGTCTTGTTTTGATGCGAAACATACATACTCTATTGCTTATTAGCTTGAAGTTCAGAATCAGTGATTTCATTTTCGTTTCTACAATGAAGGCAACTCCCAACTCTCTTCTTCCATTCGAAGAACCACTGGAGAGTACCGTGTGGGTTTTGAAACCCATTATGCCACTGTGAGTTTCCTGTAGAGCAGTGCTCGCTATGTAGTATTTTTCCAGTAATAGCAAAAGCGAATATAGAGCGGCCGTTCTGATCCATGTTCTAAAATCGAATTTCATATACCGTTGCCGTTAAGTCCGTCTTGTCCGAGGCCTGCCAGAGGATTCGTGATGGGTGGGTTTTCACGGTGGAATGTTATCAGCCTGTCACCCAAACCGCAACCTGGAGGTCCCAGTCTGGAATTTGTTTCATTTTAAGGCGCGAAACGCTCGCCTTTCACCATAATCTTTAGAAAAATTAGAACTGATTGTAAAAGGTTAAGTGTAGCCTGTTACCGTAAATATTTAGACAAGGTTGAAAATAGTCTGAAAAGTGATGTAGAAAATTTTTGGAAGTTTATAAAAAACAAAAAACGTAATGATGTTGACATTCCATCAACGATGGTCTGGGAAAATGTTTCTGCAAATAACGGCGAAGAAGTCAGTGATCTGTTTGCATCATTTTTCAAAAGTATTTATGAAATACCTTCTATTTCAACACCTCAGCCTTTGGCTGCCTCTGACGGGACTAGTAAATGTCATGAGGGTCCTGACGCACACGTCTCTAATTTTGAAGTTTGCTTTGATGAAGTTTATCGTCAACTGTCTTTGTTGAATGTTAAGAAAGGCGCTGGACCTGACAAAATACCCAATATTTTTTTAAAGAACTGCGCGGTCAGCCTTTGTGAGCCTATCACTCATATTTTCAACACATCTTTGGTAACTGGCGTTTTTCCCGCTGTATGGAAACTGTCCTATATCAACCCCATCCATAAATCTGGTGATAAATCCAACGTGATCAACTATAGACCAATTTGTATTCAGTCAGCGTTAGCTAAACTTCTGGAAAAAATAGTCTTGCCACAATTGATATTTGCCTTCAAAAATATTATAGTCACTAGGCAGCACGGTTTCTTTGGCGGTAGATCCACGACCACGAATCTGTTTCGTTATGTTAATTATGTTCTGAACTCACTAAGCAAAGGAAAGGAAGTGCATACTTTATATACGGATTTTAGTAAAGCCTTTGATACGGTAGACCATGAAATCCTGCTGAAAAAACTTAGTCTATATGGTGTAAGGTCTAAAGCTTTGGCATGGTTGCGCTCTTACCTTTGTAACAGACGTCTTCAGGTACGAGTTAATGGACACCTATCAAATGAATTTTATCCTATTTCTGGCGTCCCTCAGGGTTCGCACTTGGGTCCAACTCTCTTCAACATCTTTATAAACGACATAGGTGATAACATCAGTTCAGAATATCAATTATATGCCGACGATATGAAGATATATAGAGAAATTAATAATGAGCTAGATCTTTATACCCTCCAGCTCGACATCTGCGAAATTGAGGCTTGGTGTGTTGTAAATAAATTATCCTTAAACATAAAAAAATGTGCAGCGATCTCATTTACGCGATCCCAGAGGCAACTTCCAGTAATATACATACTTGATGGCCAAATCGTCCCAACGGCTAGAACCATTAAAGACCTTGGAGTAATATTTGATGACAAATTAACCTTCTCCGAACATATCAATGCCATAACACTTCGTGCGTATCGAAACCTAGGTTTTATTTATAGAGCAAGCAAAGAGTTTAGAAATGCCAAAACCCTGATACTTCTTTTCTCAGCGTTCGTCAAACCTATACTGGAGTATGGATCTGTGGTTTGGTCTCCGTATACTCAACAACACATCAATCGTATTGAAAAAATACAACGTAAATTTTGTAAATGCTTACTCTATATTGAGGGTTCTGAGCATGTTAACACCATAAGTGACATTGCTCAACAATATAAGCTCAGTAGCCTATTAAGTCGCAGACAGGTGGCTGACTTGTCTTTCTTCTTCAAAGTCATCAACGGAAAGATCGATTCGCCAGAAATTCTAGCTGATTTTGGACTTATCTGTTCAAGAGTTGAGCTAAGAACTAGGAGATTGCTGTCAGTAGTAAGCTCTAGTAGAAATTACGTCTACCATGGACCCAAAAACCGAATAGCCAGGCTTGTGAACCAATGCTACGCGGATGTTGACTTTTTTGGAGGATCCCTGTCATCGTTTTCTGGGAGTATTAAAAATTTGCTTTGTAATGATCAATAAATTTTCATCTGTTGAATATTGTACAATTTTGTAATCAAATCTTATTTAATTAATTCTGTCGTCTCTCCGAACGTCATCTTGTTTTTTTTGTATAACCCATTTGTAATCTAATGTAATCTGTGTATGTATAATGCCGATTGGCGTAGATAAATAAATAAATAAATAAATAAATAAATATTTCGTCTGTTACTCTTGTATAGACAAGATGTTGGGGTTACCCGATGTAAAGGCAACATCTTCGTGGAGGTGAAGGTAGGATTCGGTAGCATAGCGGAAAATCTTACATCGCAGATGGCGTTTCTCAGGACTTATCTCTTTAGTGCACCGGCACGGTTAAAGGTCCCTGAGGCCGTTGCTTACATTTGACCCCCCGAGTGGTTAGTTCGATCGAGGAAAATAAATTCTGCGTAACAGTAAGTGCCATTCGAGTATGCTATTTATCATCAAACCACGTAACTTTAGGTAGGACATCAGCGCACAGAAGTGCTAAATGGGCCTATGCTCGTACTCGAAGCAGCCCTACGCCTATTCTAACATAAGGCCACTACACGAGGGCAGGCGCTTGATGTGAAAGTCGAAAGGGAGCCTTTCAAGTCTTATCCCATTAAAAAACGAAGAAATAAGCCACAAAACGTAGACGTATTTTGGTCGAAGATACTTTAGATTGGATTTAATCAGTTACATTTTAATAACAACAAAAAACGGATTTGCTAGATTTACTAGTCCCACTAACAATTTTTGCTGTATACATACATAACATAACATGTCTAGCCAAACTAGCCTAAACTCGACGAATGACCATTTTATTTTAAATTAAATAATTACTATTCAAAATTTCAACCGGTCGCTAGCTTCTGTCATAACTTTACTGCACAGATGCTCGAATAATTTTGGTATTAACAGTTTAAGTCGAATCTGTTTTATTTCAGCAACGACACGTTTTGCATACAACCAAAATCTTCTTCATACATACCCACAATTCCCACATATCAACCACAGCAATTTCCGACGTCTCGTTTCTTTTTCTTGATTTAGTTAAAAAAGTATTTTCCCAATTTCCATATTGAAATAAAAAAAGGTCAACGCGTATCAGAGAGAATACCGAGAAGATCGAGAAGGCCACCGGTTAGGTCATCCACTTTCATACACAAAAATATAAAAAATTCACAATGATGAGTAACAATATATCTTAAATTAACGGAGTGTGAATATTCATGGAATGAGACAAATTGGAACCATCGAATTATAAAACGAAACGAACTGAAAACGAAACGCAAAATATTTTTCGATGTTTTTATTTTTGTGATGTTTTTTTGCTCAGTTTTTTGCGCAGCTCGTCGTCCGCTCAGTTGTTGTCAGCAGTCGTGTCGTCAGTTTTGTGAGAACCGTTGAGCGGAGCGAATGCCCAGGCGGAGGAGGTGTCCGTGTTCGTATGTCTGTCAAAAAGGAATTAATTATTTTTTCTTGAGTGTTCTTAAATCCCTGCGTTTTATCGATTAATTAATTAATTAATATCTAGTGAATTTGGAATCTATGAAATTGCACCTTTGTTGATCGGTGTCAAATCAGAAACATCGCAAGTTCTCGAGGTGTTTTGATTGGGAAAAAATCATTTTTTTTACCTTTACACAAATTCTCGTAAAAGAAGTGTCAGAAGTGAGGTTATGTTTTTGGGATAATTATTTTTGGAATTTGTTGTTTTTCTCCTGTTTTTTTTTGCACATTAAACTAATTATTAACTTGCAGTGATTTACAGTCGTGTGATTTATTAATTAAACAAAAATATATATTTTTTGGTTTTGGAAGAATTTGTGAAATTAAATGAAATTATAGAAAAAAGTTTTCAAAGTTTTCTTGGAGCATTATAAAAGCCCCGACAACGACGACGACGTTCCTTGGATTACGAAAGATACAGAAAAACGAAAATTTTTCTTATTCTCCAGCATCAGCAACGGATTGACCTGCTTAGGAGATCTTTTTTTTCATGAATCAAAGGTAGGCTGTAGTCTAGGTTTGTGTTGTGCATTGTCAATGAAGATAAGAAAGCAAAAAAAAAAAACAAGAATCTCACAGAAAAACCTGTTAACAAGACGACAAAACGGTACCAGAAGTGGAAATGAACAGATTCCGGACTACAAACATGGGGGAAAAATTGATTTTTTTTCTGGTCTTTATTATTATCAGCAAATTCAAGGTTCGCGTGAGCTCCGACACCAAAGTCGGAACAGCATCCAAGATTTTGTGGTGCCAGGGCATGATGACCGTCAGGAATGCTGGCCATCAAGAATCGAACCTGTCAAATATGACATGTCATTAGGACGGCTGAAGATGAATCTCTGGACGAGCGGCTACAAAATAAAATGTGTGTACATTCGGCCGCTGGGTTACATCACTTCTCTCGGGAGTCTCCTCCACCGTCTTGTGTAGTACAGAGTAGTATCCCTCATCCAAGGCCTTCCCTCATCCCATATCCCCATATGTGTGTCGTGGCATGGCCAGGCAACCGCTACGGTCAAAATACTTTCTGTGGTGCTCTTCGTATTACCGACATCCAAGTCGCCGTCTCTCAACCAGTTTTGGCCCTTTTTGGTGGTCACTAGGCACAGTTTTTTTTGGTCACTCCACCAGATGTGATGTGTTTGTTACCTTTCAGGTTTCTGCTCCTCTTTTTCTTATTTTGTAATTCTTGTTTCTCTCTTATTTTTTTCGTATATATTCCGATGTAAAAGAAATTCTTGAATAATTTCGCAATGGATTAGTAGGTATCTGGTGTTTCTGTGATGTTTCTTGATGGGTCACGTACCTTGTCTGGCCACAATTCTGGGAATAAACCAAACAATTTTCCACACACACAGGTAACAAACACGAAAAAAACTGTTTTGTGCATAAAGACTGCAAATGCTGATTGTGATTCTACTTGTTTTTTTTTGTTTGTTTTATTGTGTTGCACCAGGTCACAGGTGATACCCCTTACGGTGTAAACAACAGATACCTTCATTCACTTTAGGTATATACAGTGGGAGCCAAAAGTTTTGTATGCAATTAATTTCTGTGCGTTTGTGTTACTATGCTTGATGGAAAATGCTGCTTAGAGCTAAGGTGAATGTTGTGACGACATCTAAGGATGCTAGTTGTGACGAAATCGAAATAGTCATAATAGGTCGAAGCAGTTCGTCAGAACATAGTGATTACACTGTGTCGTGCTTTCTGAATAATAAGTCTCTGGGAGAACCCTTTATTACAGAGTACAGATGACAACTGCGGTGTCATTTAGACTACTAAGTTTCTCCTACAGTGTTTCGCACTGTGCTGTTCGAATTATACCCTCTTCGAAATTGTGACCAGTCAGCATCTTTTGAGACTCGTGCTTGTCATTGAAAGTTTGACACTATTCTTGTGACTATCAGCTATTTTAAGACACGATTTATTGGGCATCAGTTAAGAATGAGTTCAATCTCCCTATTGATAGAAGTGGACATGAGTTGACGATTAAACAGATAGGGTCTGAGATGCTTTTGTATTGAATTATCGAAGGCGTTCGAGTACCGGAAAGTACTGTCTTCAGCAAAGCTGTTAAATAGGTGGGTGGAAGAAAATTGAGAGCAGATCATTAATAAAGATTAGGAAAAGTGCGGGTGATAGAATTGACTCCTGTGGGATACCTGCAGAGATGATGTGGGGTTTAGATTTGACGCCATCCTATACTACCTTAATTGAACGGTGAATACCAATGCTTCGAGTTCTAACAGAGCACGGCGCTATACTCTATCAAAAGCCTTGTAGATATCTAGAGAGACCAAACTGGACTAACCAAGCCGTTGCAAATTTTCGTTGAGATGTACTGTTAGACACACTAAAAGTTCGCCGATGGATCTTTTTTGTCTAAAACTGTACTCTTTGTCGTTCAAGATTTGGTGCTTTTTGTTAATTATGGTCTCCATGATTTTGGAGGGTACAGAAGTAATTGCTATTAGAGAGATAGCTGGAGTCGTCTTTTTTCCAAGCGTCTTTGGCACTCCGGAGAAGTATGAACGGGGAAAGATTTGGCGCATAGGTTTAGCTAAACATGAGGCACTATTTTTTGGCACTATACGGGGTATACTGGCACGTCTAAAGAATCCACGTACTCACTGTTCTTGCGGGATTAGTAATTTGGGGCTAGATATGCGGGATTCGCAAGTAGAATCACCTGTTAGAGATCGGTCATTGATTACGTGAGGCGTTTAGAGCGGGGAGCAAGTAATTAATGGACCACCCCTTATTAGAACCGGAACTTAAGAAAAAACTACTACCAATATTGGAAATTAATAATAAAAATTGATGCACTCACCGAAAACGAAACGATTGATTTGTAATTCTAGTTGCACGAGCAATTGTTTCGGATCTTGCCTGGGTAATGATGTGGGAATTCAAACATGGGCCAACAGAAACGAGACCGATTTGAAACTAGTTTCAACTGCTGTCGTGTGGCTGACGATTTCAGTTGCGTAGTTGCACTTCATCTGAACTTCTTGACATTTTGCCAAAACCTCGTGAACAGAACACCGATTGATCCAAAATAAGTTGTGCTCGTGTGTGGACAAAGGTTTCATTTTGATTGCAAAATGGCTGTGCGCATATGATTATTGTGACACCAGTATGAAATTTGGGATTGGAAATAAGTCGGCTAGTGTGCGGAGGGCCTTACACTCCACAAAATATTTTAGTTCGTTAGTTCAAGATATCTGCTTACTAAGCAATACAGCAATAACATAAAATCGTCTAAGTATGGCTGATTTCCAAAATGCTTCACCGCGTTGAATTCAGCTACAGACGTCCAATTGCTGAATTCTGCAGTGATACCGCAGTGATGCATTTTGTAATTCACCCTATATTTATGTGATGTATCCGAACGTGATCAGTTACTGAGTTTCCATGCAAAGTTAACTCGGGTTAAGCGCCCATAGAAACGCGGGTAGGGTAAAGTTTCGTTAAATCCAAGAAAACTCCAAGAAACACGTCGGATTAAGTCGGGTTTTGCATATGTGTTTGTTTAAGTGCGTTTACTACACATATACCACCGTAGAAACGACGTAAAATTATTTATCTGTAACTTCAGCCCAGAACCGTCATGGAATCAGCATCGAGTTAACTGGAGGGGAAAAGCTTTCTGTAAACTCAACGAACACCCCTGTTCATGGAAACATAATTGCGGGATTTAGATTTTGATGCGGGATTGGATTCCATAGTCGCGTCCAGTGGATTTGCTAACATTAAGCTCTTTGGGGCAGCTATAGGCCCCACGAGTCCGGAAGAAGACACTGTTCATTGAGTAAATGGAACACTTGGGAGGGGTAGTTTAGTGTGGAAAGAATCATTCTAGGCGAACAGAGGCGCTTGGCAATACCCCGGCACCTGATAATAACCCAAGTCAACATCAGGTGATATTTGAGTTTCAGGGCGGAAATAAGCAGTTTAAATTGAGATATAATTGCCCCTAAGAAAATTAATCGTTTCAATCGCCACATTTTTAGGGATATTCCTCGGTAAAACAGGCGCCGCAACCATCGTGGTCAATAAAATTTGCCTTCGACCAATTTCGTGGACCGACAGATATTGGCTGCCAACCGTCATGCTACGCCACTGTCCACCGTCACGCTACGCCTCCTTATGCTACTATGACAGCATCTGATCGTCTTCGCATCGAATTAACGAGATTACCGGCAATATCCAATGAAATCCTTCACTGTCTTCTGTCAATGGAGTCTAAAGATCTTCCACTCCTGTCCAATAGAAGGTTTGTAGATTGTGGAGGAGAATCAAGCTGCTTACGTTTTACAGTAAATATTCTCTCACAATCTACGCTTTATGGCTTTGGTCGTTATCCTGTTGGAGGGCCCAACAAGATACTAGATCCAATTTCGGCTCACTTGTCCTTAAATTGTTTTTTACGGAAGGGGCTTGTCGTTGGTTGATCCCCAGAGCTTTACCTTGTATTTTTGACCAATTTCCTTTCCATTTTCTTGAGTAATTTCATTTGATTATTCAATCTCGGCCTTTTCTCCGCCTCATGTACGCCCCTGAACTTCGTTACATCGCCCAGAAGACCGCAGGACGCAATTTGAATTTGTTTGTATTCCTACGAAAAGATTACGACGCACGAAATTTTTGTTTTCCCTATGGAATTTCCTTCTTTTCTACGTTCTACGATTAGATTACGCATTTTTGTACGAAGTTATACAAACTTTTGGCTCCCACTGTACATATATGTAAAAACCACTCACATAGTCACCAACCAACCTACCTTAGATCACATCACTCCCATGGGAACAAATCTTTTTGTTTATTGTTATTCTTTTGCGCAATTCCAGCTTTCATACATATATAAAAACAACTTGTGGGAGTCTCTGAATGCACGGCGGCCCCCCATTCGCTTTTTAGTAATTAAAACAAGCAATAATACCAGCAGCAGCAACAACAACACAAAAACATAATTAGAACCTAAGCTGAAAAAAAAAATTCAATTTCCATCCATTGCGAAATTAATGGCGAGGATGGCCTTCACCTGATTCCCGGGCGTCCGTCGTCGTGTATATACTGGAAAAGTGTTTCACAGGTGTAAACACATTTCTTTTCGTTTCTATATTTCCGGGCTTATGTACTTCTCTCTCGCCCTGTGTGTGCTGGGAAGTTCTGGCGACGGGCGACAGCTGACGGTGAGATTTAGCGTGAATGCGGGTGACGAATAAGCAAAAAAAAAATAAAATAAAATAAAAAATAAAACAAAACACAAAAATGTTAATTGAAAAAAAAAATTGCATATTTTTAACTCGATTCTCATCGGTACAAGTTTGAATTTTTATTTTTACCTGTGAATAATAAAGGTGCGCGTATTTTTAGAATTTAAATTTATTTTTAACTCTTTTTTTTCTATGATAATTTTATGCGCGGTTTTCGAAATTCTTTTCTATTTGGCACCTTCGCAGTCGTACGTGGGATTTTTAGGGTTTTTACACTGCTGCTGGCTTTGGTGTGAGTCCGATTTACATTCATGCTACTGGATTCAGGTTACTTTTGGACTATTTGAGTGGCACTCAATTAATTCTGTGTAGTCGACGTGATTTTTAAATTTTAGATGTTTTAAGAATTCGGTCGAAAAGTACTACAGCCATTCGCTACATAGATCTATTGTACTGCATCCCTATAACTCAAACTCTATTATCCAATAGCCAAGCGACTATAAGGGCAATACATAGGTATGGAGGGCATGACGTCCAACCTGGTCGAAGTTTGTCTAAAGGAGCTCATTTCTTTGTCAAGAGCGATAAGAATCATTTTAGTAGGAACCCATCACAGGAACATCGAGAAGGTAGCTGAATTCCCCAGTCTAAGAGCAAACCTTGAAGAACATCGGCGGAATAGTATATTCTTGAGTATGCCTTGCCGCAGCTGTAAAGAGGAACATTTCGCTGCTGGCTCTGGCTAGGATCCGAAGACCAGGGGGTAATTTGTACCAGAATGCTCCCTAGCGTTGAAAGAGAAAGAGGCCTGTCGGACAAGCAATTCTGCTTCAGAAAGGCAAGATCAACGACTGAGGCCGTCAATATGGTGGGGCCATAGCAGGAGTCAGCATAGAGTACAATCACTGCTGCTCATTGATAACCCTTGACGTAAAAATCCTTTCAACTCGGCGAGATCGAGTTTGTGATCATTGTGATTAGGAAGATGGCCCGAAGGTATACGGGACAACATGCGACGTTCTGTAGGGTTCCGTCCTAGGCCCTCTCCTGTGGATCGCAATGTATAACGATGTGATCAGGCTACGTCTCTCGAAGGAAGCAGTGACGATCCGATTTTTGGATGGCTCGGGGTAGTGATCGTAAGACGACGCCTAGATAAGATCAAATTGTGTGCGAACGAAGCGACTTGGGGTTAAAAACGTGGCCAGAAAGCACTGGTCTGAAATGCGCTGAGGACAAAACTGTTGGAGGGCCGCATTTTATAGCCTAAGGCAAAGAAACGCCAGGAGTGCTAGCAAATAAATAACGTTGACCCATTCCCGCCATACAATGCTGAAAAACCAGACCCGCGAGGAGAGTGTTTTTTTATGTGAAAGAGTCTAAGCTTAGGTGTCACCATTTACCAGTCCGTCATGTCGTTCACATCATGGTGCAATGTCTAGTAGTAAGTTTAGATCGAAGATAGAAAATGGGTAGGATAGGTTAAGCGGAGTCTGGAGGAGTCAGTGAGCCTTGCGTTTGAACTGTTGGATATATTAAAACGCCATTCTCACTGCTTCCTCCTCATGCATCCTCCAGACTTCTCGTTTGCAGCCGGTCTAGCCATAACCGTCGAGATTATCGGGAGGCAGCCTCGTCGGAGTGTTATACCTCCTGAAATAAGTGGATCCTGCAAATCATCCAACAAAGACTGCGACGTAGGCAGTATCAGTGTGAACAAGGAGGTGCACCGTCCGCTAGGTACCCTTTATAAATCCATTATACCTTATTAGGGCTACCTATGGCCGATCAGGAAGTGGTTTTTAATTAGTTCTAACCGACTAGCATTTAGAAGGGACATGCCTCATGTGGCAAATGAGGGACATATGACGAAAGAGGACTTTCCCCGTAAGTTTCCTACAAGAACCTCATGTGGCAAATAAGAGGCGTGTCTAAAGAGAGCGTTCCTGTTACATTTCTCATGAAAAATACCATACAAAGAACAATCAGCGATACTAAAGTGAAGCATGCCCTAACAGTTTCTCATTACAAATGAAATGGGGCAATCCCAACATCCGCCTTACGTATTCGAAAAGATTTGTAAATGCTTTAAGTTTTACTTGACTTATGCTCCTTTAACTCCTCGGGACATAGGGCGGAAGCCGATTGTGTTTTTATAAGAGCAGATTGCTAACCTTCAGGCCAACCGAGTTTAAATTCTATTTTTTTGTGGCACAGAGAACTCGCCATTCGACCGTCTCCTGTTAGCTCCTTCTGAAGATGTGCCCCAGGGGACACCGCGCGGAGGTGTAATTAGGTCTTGCTAAGCGAGCTGCTAGGTGTTCGTCTGCAGTGAATCTTCTTTAGTTTTTGTAGCCGTTCGCCCCCCCCCCCCCCCCATGTTTAAGCTTTAGTTTTATTTATACAAAGCTTTAGTTTTTGTTTTTCCTTGTTTCATATTTCTGGCAAGGGCAGGTGAAAATTGTCATTTAGCATACTCTGTAAACCGGTTCTCGTTCGATTGCGAAAGTCAAGCAGCATTGGACGTGGTTTGTACTTAGTTTGGAGACCAGTTGGTAATATGACACTCGTAGGGTATGCTTAATACACATCGCTGCATTGGGCCAATAAAACCATATTCACAAAAAATTGATGATTGAATTGATTCACTGCTGACCATATATATAATCCACAAAGCCTTTCATCCCATTACTCAAAAAGCTTTAATAAAACAAAGTCAACGGCATTTTTCAACAGTCATTTAAGGCTGAACTTCAAAAAAAATTATTATAAAAGGAAATTGCATGAATCACTTGCGAAGCGCTTCATATTCTCCTGAAACATTCACGTTTTTGTTGACTTAAGTAAAAATATTCTTTGAAGATCGCATCAACACTTTTCAATGCAGAAACAAAGCACGAAAAAAACTTCTAAGAAAGCCTCGCAATTTCTTCGACTGAATTTCAATTCGTCTTTGTAAACGATCTAAATTAAAACAAAACGATAGCGACTGACTACAGCGAAAAAAAGATGTAAAATATTGTGTTCCACATTTTTGGGACATCATAATAATGATCATCATCACACCCCCACCACCACCATTGCCGACGGCGCAGAAGATTGCAGAAATATCGATATTCTTAAAGTAATTAAAGACATTCTTTCCTGATTGTCAGCCATGATGGTGATGATGATGTCATTTTAAGTACACATCACGACAAGGCAGTTAAAATATTTTTCTCTTTTTATCTAGAATCTCTAGATACACAGCGGGGAAAGAAAGAATTGTTTTTTTGTTATCTTCAAAACGGGGTTTAATGGTGTTAATTAAGGGCGAATGTGTTATCGTTGAAGTGAAAATTGGGTGCGAAGTTTTTAGCTAAAAATAAAGCAATGACACGGACGAACTTCTTGTTGTTGAATCCTCAGGAAAGTTAAAATTAATTTATTTATATTTGGGTTAAATTTTTATCTACATATTCAAAAGATGGATTAAAGTGGGAGATAGCGATAAAGATAGATAATAGACAGAGGTGCACGGGTCTTATCGTAACTCTTGAAAACAAACAATTTTTGGCACTTGTGATGATGAGTGTTATTTTTGGATTCAGAGAAAGTGTGGTGCGTCAATTAAACCATAAACGACCTCAACTTAACCTTTTAAGTACAGCTCAACTCTGCATCCAGATTGCCAGATGCCACGTACATCAATCAACCTAAAGCAATCAAATTTCGTAATATTTCGGGTAGAGCCATGGTGGAAAGTGGTTTTCACAGGCTTCTATTGGTTTAATTGAGCTTAATTCCATTGGCATAATTGGCTTTGAGCGAGTTTTGCAAAGATCGGAACAAGTGAAAGTCAGAAGGTGTTATGTCTGGACGGTGGATGCACTAAAACTTCAAAACCAAACTAACCCAATTTTTAAAGGGTCATCAAAGAAGTTGTAATCTTTCTAGTTGTCTACTGCAGAATTGAGAATCAACTGGAAGTACATCACAGTAGACTATTCCCTTCAAGCTTTATCACACAAACAACATCACCCTTTTCGACATCAACCTTAGCTTCGCGAAAGCTTTTCACATTTCACCTATCTCTTTTCCGCAATCTTTAACGCTTTCGTGACGTAACTAGTTAACCTAATTTTTCGTAATAGGTTATGAGACTTTTCAAAAAGGAGTCGATCTCATTGCGTTTTAGCACTGCTTCGACTCATGAGGGACCACGAGGAAAAAAAGTGTGAAATGTCGCTAAGAAGCATGTAAAGCTTTGGTATACGGTCGGCCTAAGCCTTGCTGACTTCTTTTTAGGTTTGTAGCAGCAGGTGTGTTAAGGTATTTACTAAAAAAGAGCTTCTTCATCATTTGGAAAGCCTTACGAGTTTTGGCTATAGCAGCACGTTTATGAATGTCGTAATAAATGTACTGATCCAGCCAAATCCCTACGTAATTAACCTTGGTTTTCTTCTCGAGTGTTTGCCCCACATGACTTCGAAAATGAAACTCTCACCAGTTCCTGCTAACAAAGTGTGGAGCTTTATTAAGAGGTGCCCTAAAGAGAATCGTTTCGCATTTTCCATGATTGATTTTCAATTTCCAATAATCATCATATCGCTCGGTAAAGTTTCCACTTTTAAGAGAAACTTTTTCCCCGTTAAGATGCCGTAGATTAGGCGAAGTAAGAAGTCGTTCATCCTCTACCTAATTAGCTGTGTGTCCAGTTTGGCTTCCCTTAACCCTCCGACTGGCAAAGTCGTAATTCACGACGCATTCACCGCGCGGCTGTACTGGCAAAGTCGTGAATAGCGACTCATTTAACATCCTTCTATTACTACCTTATTTGCCGACCAGTAATATCCTAAACTGCCAGTTGGAGGGTTAACCCTGTGGGTCCTGCCCTACGCCATCCTTCCAACACAGTCTGGGTCTTACCGCAGCAGACTCTTCGAGCAGGCTCCTTGGCTGATCACCAATAATTATTATTCAAAATCACTCCATTAATTTCACCTCTATTTTTCTATTTCCTTCGCTGTATTTTTCCATTCATTATCAACGAAACAATTGTACAAAAATAATTCTATCTCACTGACAGACATTCAAGCTCACAAAAAACTCATTCTTATCCTTTCACTGTCATACTTAAGTCCTACTAAATTTAGCTTTTCAGTGACAGATAAAATACGTGCCACATGTTTCATGAATATTGTCCGCTTCTAACAAAATCCGCACACAGTTCACGGTCATAATTAATTCTTTTGCACTACAATAAAAATATTTCCAAGAGACTAAATTGTGATTGTGACTGAAATATTTATGAAAGTGTCAAAAATGCATCTTGAAGGACGCCATCCAGTTTAGAAGGACGAAAAATACCCGGAATCTTTGAGGTGCATTAAACTTTTTTCTTTTTAGTAAAAAAGTTGCAATTTATCGACGTGTACGTTATTATTTTTAGAGTATTTCACCTCATTTTGTGCACGTTACAACGTGTAATTGCGTCGTCCATTCACTAAAGAAGAAATATTTACAAAATAAAAACGAAAAAAAACACGTTCCAATGTCAGTGACGGGTGATGGCGCGGCTGTCTGCAAATCCCTGGGCGGGTATGATTAAAAAAAGTAATGTTTTTTAAAGTAAATAAACACCAAGGAAAATTAACGAAGAAGAAGAAAAAACTAATAAATTTCGGTGTAAATATCAGGAGACCTTTAGGCTTGCGTTATGAGCTGCTTTCCGGCCGAGCTGAATTTAATTCCACAATCCACAATTTTCTCGGCAGTTAAATCAAAGTTTATTTTCGTTGAATGTTGGTGATCGGGGCGAGGCGGCAAGACCCACACCCTGTCGGGACCTCGGAAGTTATCCGGGCATCAAGATCTGTGCAAATTCGGATCCGAGATCACCCAATGATCCGCGCTTGATTATTCCCCATTCCGATCTTGACCTCGAGCCGCTGGTATACCGCTCGACGCGATCGAGCGGTGTGATTTGTGTTTACTTCTGGTCTTTTTTTTCGGTTTCGCCCATTTTGATACCGCGCGGTTTTATTTGCGATAATATCGATGAAAAACTGCGCGGCTTTAAATATCTCTCGGCGAATGCTAATTTTCAGCCATAATCGAACAGAAGTAACAAAAGTATTTTTTTTTTCGGGAGGTATTTGAAATCTGATTGGAGATCAGAAGAGATATGAAAAAAAGGTTTTTTTCGATAATAATGTGAAAAGCGTTGATGAAAGTGTTTCAAGGCTTTCCGGATGTCAGAAAATTTTGCCAATTCATCGGCATAAAGTCTTAAGTCAATTAACAGCACGGATTTTGAATTGGTATTGTGAATGCGAGAGACGAGATAAATGGCGTATGATTGCGCCTGCGTATATTCATTTATGCTGGTTTAAGCCTTACCTGATCATTTTCAAGTAGTTAAGATTCTGGCTGATTAAAAATTGTTGTTCCCAAAAATTAATCAGAAGTGATCAGACATTTAAGGAAAATCTTGTAGATCAACTTTCAAGGGACATTCTGTTCTATTGTGAACAATCATGTCATCTGTCATGTTCGCCATATCAAACAATTTTGACATAAAAGGTATACGGAAGACAAAGCCAAGTTCATGGTCATTTTGTGTATGTGTCATATCAAAACGTCACACGCGAGTCAAGATCACTTTTGTGTATGGCAATGAAGAGCAAAAAAAAATCGTGGACGAATTTGGATCGTTCTAGTCATCCCAATGTGTATTCTTAACTGTGTGATAAGAATAGAAAAAATCTTTTTTAAATGAGAGAAGGTGGATGGATAATTTCTGCCACATCCAATTCTCTTGTCCACCACCGACACTTGTGATGCGGCAGTCGGTGATCGCAGATCGTTTTACAAATTAAAAAAATTGCTCGTGTGCGATCCAAACGTGACACGAGTGGACTATTAAGAATTTCGTTGTGGGATTTTTAAATTAGTGCTAAAGTGAAGTTCTGATTATTTTACAAATTTGTGAATTGTGATTTGTAACAGTTGATTTATTATTGTGAACTAGACTGATCTTATTGTAACGATCTCTATAACAAGAATTTTGTGATTAGTTTTCTTTAACAAATACAGTTATTTTGTGAAAACTCTGTTCAGTTTTGAAACTTCAATCGTTTCCCTTCAATCAACAGTGATTTCGCTATTGGTTAAGTTTATAATCAAGATACTGAAGAAGTGACCAGCATTCACTCCTTTTAGGGGGATAATACTGATTAAAGTTGTTTTCGTGCCTTGAATTGCTTAGTAAGTAGCAAAAAATACAGTCTAGGAATATTTTGCGACTTGGATACGTGTAGTATATTAGAAATTCGTAAGGTTAGTTGAAAATAAAGTGTTATTCATAAATTGTTTTTTGTTGTTATAATGTACTTCAGGTATTGGGACATTTGAAAAATTTGAATGGGCCAAAATACACGAGTACGCATGAAGCACACACAAAAATCATTTTTTGGAAGCAAGGGTACTGTTACGGAAGCAAGGGTACTGTTACGGAAAGGTTGCTTCAAGGGGGGTTTCCTTGTTTCTGGAAATAGATTTTTGTGTCCTAGTATTTTTTTTGAAAAGTGTAATGGTTTCAAAGCGATGCGATCTGACTAAAATTATTTTGGAACTATATTATAGTTTCTTTCACCCTTGTACATGTGCACATAGTCACGTCAATACGATCATTATCGATCGACACTCAAGATAGCATGCTGGTTTTGGTTATAGATCACGATTAAGTATTGATACATACACTCATTCTAACTATTCCTTAACATTTATATGCCTTTTTTATAAAACGATTTGTCCAAAACTTCAAAAAAACGATTCAGTTTAGTCGATCACCTCCTTCTTAGAGCCATATTTCTTTCCGAGGAGGTTTTTTTTAGATTTGAGAACAAGTAATAGTGCTGGGGACTAAATCTGGAGAATATGGTGAATACAGAACCAATTCAAAGCGCAATTCTTGAAATTTTGCCGTATTGTTGTGATCGACTTGGGGCACGGTGCATTGTCTTGTTAAAAGAGCACTTTTGGGGCCGTTTTTCGTGAGCCGATGTTTTGACTCCGGGGGGTAGTGATGGGTCCATGCTTCATCCATTGCCACATATCGCGTGAATAAACCTCTTTATTGCGATAAAACCGTTCCAAACACATCACCACGTTGTGGTTTTTGATTAACAGTGAGTATGGGCAACCGTGGTACTAACTTCGAACAAAACTTTCTCGTGAACCAATGTTCATACAAAGTATACCCTGCTTTCTAATTTGTGGTGTTTGCTTTCTCACGAAACTTTGAAAACAATTGTGTTTTCCGGAACAACTGCCGAATTTGGGCCACCGGAGCGTTCAGCATCATTGGAGTATGTACGGCCACTTTTAAATCAGCAAACTACTTTATTGCTTGGCCTGAACGGTCAAGGCGCAAGCGCGTAGACCGCAAGTGTGCTACTCATAAAGCTATTTTTGGGCCTAAAGGAATTACTGACTTTACGCCGGTGTACTGGCAAGCGCTGAGCAGGATCTATAATATTAAAAAGCTGGTTCAAAGGACGTCAACAATAGGGCCAATAAGGGCCATGAAATGCTGGATGTTCTCCTGCAGCTGCTCCCTCCCCACTTTCACATCAAACATCTAGCAACAGTATCCTTGGACTAAAGGAATCCGGTGTCTGAACCTCAACACCCTATCGTCGTAGCAACATCGATTTGCTATCCGAAGGTATAATCGCCCCAACCGCGAACTACATGCCTCCTAAAGGAAGGACTTCTCCGTCGAAATACCCTCAAGAAAAAAGTGAAGAAATGGAGACGTCCTTAAAAAGTTTGATCTACAAATTTTCACCGGCGGTTCCAAGACGTCAATGGTAAAGGTCTATGTAAAGCTCTGTGGTGGCAGCACGTTTCAACTCATTTGTAACGTATTTTAAATGGGAAAATTCAATGGTAAACTCGAAACAGGTCCGACAAAATCAGCTTGAACCATGAAACACACCCTGTACTAGCCTCGTGCCCAATGACGGTGCCGATCTAGCGAGAATTGTTCAATATGATAATGCCATCTCTACTCCCATGAACAAACCGCCGGAAGTTTTCTAGTATTGAAAGGCTTGTTCTAGTACTCCCAAAAGTTACTAACTACTGAACACACGGCTTAACATGAGATGGCAGAAGAGTGGTGTAAAGAATGAAAGCAAGTAAGAAATAATGCTGTCTAGGTAAGAGATGTAGAGAAATGAGAGACTATCTCGCTGTGAGGAGTCCAAAATGATTGCGATGATGGTCGATCTCCATTTAAGGACTAGCTGACGTGCTGCGAGTTTTTAAAACTATTGACCGATCACTTATGTAAAACTAGAGAATGTGTTTGGCATATAAAACTACAATTAAATTAGAAAGAGAGTCCATGGTGTGCGTGTCTTATAGGTCCAGTTGTTTTAGATTTACACCCGTATTCTAAATGCAGTCACAAGTCACAACCAAATAACAACTTGAGGCAATTTGGTATTCTCCACTTGAGACAATTTAGTATTCTAATTTTGTAATCACCATTTAGATAATCTACAAACGGGGATGCTTGGAATACCAAACCAGCTGATAGTCACAAGAATCAAACTCTCGATGACAAGCACGAGTTACAAAAGCTTGTGACTTATGACTGGTCACAATTTTGAATAGGGGGTTTATTCTCACGTTGCTCACTGAGAAAACTTCAATAGAAAAGACTAGAAAATTGCCAATGAAATCTCCTTTTTACCTCGACATAATCACAAAATCATCCCCAATATTGTAGCATTACTGTTCATCCGACTAGAATGTTCACAAACCGCAAGTCAATGACATTATAAAATAATGAATAAGCAGGACTTTCCCGAAAAATATGCACGTCGTTACCGATGAATTAAATGAACATGCCTTTCTATATAATATACAAAAAAAAGTTCACACTGCTTCCACGTTATTGTTGGACTAAAAATAAAACTGGCGATTGTCTCTGTCTTTTTTACAATTTACAATTTGACAAATGAAACAAAAAAGCCGTTTCTGAATTGTTTTCGTTTCCTTATTTACATGTTCCAACAATACGAAAATAGCAGTCTCGGAACACAACAGCAGTCCCAAAAGATAATCGGACAGACAAAAGGCAACCTTTTTATTGACACTATTTTTTTTTTGGATAAATATAGAGCCGCTTTCCAGTAGCCAAGAAATGTGCCTTTTTACACCTTGTTTCCCTCTGAGGAGATGTTGCGTCACCTTGAAGATATTTTACATGTAAATTGCTCTAGTTTTTCACAAAAAGGTTTCTTGTTACCTTTTTTCCCTCATTTTTTAGTTTTGAAAGAGACCTCTATGCACTCACTGCACATGTTTTTCTGCTTCTTTTCTTTTAAGGGACACCAGCTGAAGTGGCTTGGCTACGTTTACACCGCTGCACTTAGGTCAAAAACTGTTTTTTTTAATTAAGAATATTTTTTCGAGAGCTTGTAAGGAAAACGGTTCTTTTATCATGGGAAAATGGTGGTAGGCTAAGCACAAAAAAAAGGTTTCACACAATTTTGTAATATTTTCCAGCTCAACTTTTGCAACATTTGCCCAACATATGTTCAGCATAGGTCTTTACCTGTGCATCTTCCCTACCCACACACGAGGACGCTTTTGTATCACAATGCACTTTTATGGGAAGTGCACTCATAAATTTTAAAACCGTTTCGTTTTTGCCTTGTACTTCGTTTCTCTCCTTCCTTTTCGGATTTTTGTCAAATTATGTACGATTTGTGAATTTAATCTGTTTATGCATGAGTTTCCTATTTCCTGAGATGCATATAAACATTTTTACCTAGAAAAAAACGTGAAGAGACAAATTTTTATGCAAATTTTATTCAAAATTTACTCCCAAAAAAAAATGCAGGTAAAAAAGTGGAATTGTTTGTTTGACGATGTTATGCTTTAGTCACTCTGTTTCGTGCATTTTTTTCATAGGCTGGCGGGTAAAGAGGGAAGCTCATGACTAATGGATTATTGTTATCTTGATTAAGTCAGAGAAGTTATGTGATGTATTTTTTTTTTTTTGGAATAGTTTGGAATTGATTCGTTAATTTGGAACATGTTACCAAATTTTGTTCTAATCAAATTCGGATTTGTTTTGTTTTAAAAAAACATACAGAATCACTGTTTAAGTGTAGTAGCATGTATTTGTTTGTCATTAACCTTCTTTATTTTAATCGTAAATTTAATTTTCAACTAATAATTTACGTCAATTACCCAAAATCGATTGATTTTAGTAAATTAGGTCATTTAGGTCAATTTAGAGCTTATTCGGTTTTTAATTATATTTATCTATTATTGATAGTTTTGTCATCTTTGCTTCTCTCGATGAGTAGTTTTGCATTGTTTAATTTACTTAAGGACTCAAACGAGAAAGTTTAGATTATACGATTTAGGCCTGATTGTGTATTCGTACAAAAAAACCTAGTTGACTAAGTACATCAGCTTAAAATATCGACAGACTATACTGAAGTATTGATATCTTTCATACATATATCGAACATTTGGTAACATTCTATTCTGGTTTTGATATTTCTTGCAGGCCAAACTGAGAAATGCTTAATATCTCGTCATCTTTAAGTTTATTCTTTTTGTAATAAAGCTATATTATGCTTCTTACATATGAGTTTCTAACATCTGTAATAAGATTGTACTCGGTAGCTTAAAGGGTTAATTCGCCCGATTACCATCCCAGAGGTCTGTGGTTCGAATTCACTACGCAGTATGATACTTCCTCTTTACATTTCTCCCACTCTCATAACTTTCCTCTATTCTTGTCTCTTTACAAAAAATTCGCTGTACTTTCTTCCGCCATATTCTTCGTCTTCTTTAAACGCTCTACTCTAAGGTAAGTGCAAATCACATCGTTCGCGCGTATTTCGATCTCATGAGTCGTCCTATGAACATCCTTTTAGGAGGCATTATACATTCTGATCCACACGAGGGAGGCCAGGACTGAACCTTGCGGAACTCCACGTGTTATTCTGTACACCGTCGGCTCATCGTTCGATTCACAATGAAGGTCCCTGTCTCCTTCCCTTTTCAGGTAACAGACCAAATAACAGTTTTAAGGGGGTTATGTTTATCTGACTGACAAGGCTGCTAAATTCCTTTTGTGGCACAACCACAGTAAGGAGGTAAAAGAGGTAGCAGAACCAATATCGCAGTCAATCCACGTCAATGTGGTTTGGAGGTTACGGTTCGGATAACCGGTGGAGTATGTGAGACTTATAGGTTAAAGCCAAGGCCGTTTTGGCTGAAACAAATTTGCACCTCTTAAGAAAACCCAATCCTTCGAGCTAAGCTTACTCCTAGACATTGCACCACGGCGTAGAAGACATGACGGACATATGAAAGGGTGACACCTCAGCTTAGACTATCATATGATTCACTAATGCCCTCGAAACACTGCAAGATCGTTAGGATGAAAATTTATCGTAACGCCAAATGCCATTTTAGGTGTTAACACACGGTAAAATTCGTCGTTATCAATCAAATTCGTCATTATTTTTTGACAGTTTTAATAAGTGTTCAGTATAAGCGTAACACTGAGAACGTCTAGAAGCGAATTTTTTGTAATATTCTGTCTATTTCAGTTTTGGTCGTAACGACGTAAATTTTGCGTCCTTGGTTCTGGTCGTTACGATGCTGAATATTCGTCGTATTACGAATTTTCATGGTAACGGGGTTCCTGTGTCGAGGGTATCAGACTGACATCTATGCAGATTTTGTTACGGATTGTCTCATCTGTACTTCGTGTTCTAGAGGCGTTGAATTCGACATGATTCCTTGCTCCCCAAACAAAATAGATTCAATGCTCCCGTTAATAGAGTTGGACATGAGCTTATGATCTAAACGACAAGTTGTGGCATGTATTTGTCTAATATTGCTAAAGGCGTAAGAATAACGCAGAAAACCGTCATCAGAGCTTGACAACATATCATTTATAAAGATTAGGAAAAGTGTGGGTTACAAAATTGAGCCCTGAGGAACACCATAAGATATGGTCTGGTGTTTAGATTCAACGCCATCTAGTACTATCTTAGTTGAATGGCAAGAAAGAAAACGACCACTCCAGTGCTTTAGAACAGAGTCGATGTCAATAGCTTTGAGTTTAGTTAAGAGTTTGCTGTTGATCGAATTGGACTTCTAAGATCGCGATCAAGAAGGCAAGTCCTGCCATATGCTTGGCTTACATTCTCGAAGGAATTGGAGTGACCCAAAATATCGAAGCGAGGCTGTGAAGCGGCTTGGAAAGAATTGAAAACAGGTCGTTTATGATGATTAAGAAAAGAGTTGCCAATATGACAAAAACAATATTTTTTAAGTTTGTTGAAATCAGTTGGTCAAATCCAGTAGTTTTGAAACGTCTTTTCCCACGACCTTCTCCACTTTAGTCACACAGTTTTCACGATTGAATTTTCCCTTAAATTTTTTAAATGCCTGCAATTACTTCAATCAGTGTTTCTGAGCCATAAAAGAAAAACACAAGAAACTAAACTTCGCCTCTTTGCACAACTTCAGCACTTTCCTAACACTGCAGCCACACAATGTATATCTCAACGTGCAGCTACAAAAAAATTGCATAAAAACAAAATCAATTTTCTGGCCTCGAATTTATCCGTCAGGCATGATTAAAGCGGCAAAATTTCGCATTACCTGTCCGCGCGCATATTTTGCATATTTCTAAGTCAACACATGAGAACTGTCATCGCGACGACGACGATCGGATCCCTATAAAAAGCGCCGGACGGACCCAGTGAGTGACTTTGAAACTGAATCCGTTACGCATCGCGATCTTTCGGCATTTTCATGCGCGCACTTTTGTTGCCAGGTGTCTCAAGTTATCACCTCCAACACTGCCGTGAGCATGGGAAAAGTAGAAATTCATTTTTCTACAATATCAAATTTTTTTGTTTCGTTGTCTTCGAAAGCAGCAAGAAAAAAACGCCATCCTTCTTCGGTGATATCAGATTCCTCCCGAGAATTTTTTGTCCTAGGTGTGCAACTTTGTTTGTTCTGTTGACTCTAGATGGAGGCTCCACTCGTGTCTTCAACTCATTTTCGTTTCATTTCCTAAAAAGTCTCGTCAGAACTTTTATCAACAACACTCTCGAAAAAGAGCGCAAATATTTAATCAAATTCTTATTTTTTTTACTCACTCTTTTTATTTATTTTGAGAAGTTGCGATGTTTGTTGACTTTCGTAGGAGATAAGCACGCTAATAAAGGAGGAGATAAGAACTCCTCCTGCATTCTTGGCCTTTCGGTGTGACGATCTTGCATCTAGAGCAGCGCACTCGCCAGATTGTATAATGTGGGGCTTGGCGTTGCCGGGGACGTGGGAGATGCGAGGAGATGGAGTCTGGAGATTTAAAGTTTAATCTATATTGCAAAAAAACACTGGAGAGAATTGCGACATTTAATTAAGCGGCGGTCTTTGTACTTTAGCGAATAATGGAGGTTGTTTATGATTGAGAATCATCTGGGTTTTTTGTTGTTGGGGAGAGAGGGAAGTGAAAGATTGTTAGTTTTTAGTTGTATATTGATTTTAGTTGGTGGATTGGAATTTGATTTCGAGAAGTAATTCATTTCCTTGTACTCGGTTTATCTTCCCACCAGTCTTTTTTATCTCACTTGATACCCCATCGCACATTGCGTTTACCAACTAGTTGTAAACTTAACGAAAGGCTCGGTCGAGTTCAGTTCTGACTTTATGTTCTTAGTATTGCGTGTCCTAATCCTCTGTTGTGCTTCTCCAGCCTGAAGTTAAGGGGCTCGACTATCATTGCAGAGGTCTGTGATATGGTCCGTCATCTTTCCAGTTCTCCCAAGCAATTCCCTGCTTTTCATAAACTAACAATCTACACCAAATTCGAGATTATCATAGAAGAGTCATCATACCACACAGCTCCGAAAATACCTATATGGTACTACAGGTAAGCCAACTTTTGGCGTTTTCTTTCCTTCTTCCAAATCACTGCCGATTGGGATTTGTGTTTCCGTAGAAGGAACATCAACATTCTTACTCTCATCAGGTGTCCAGAATGTTTCCAACAGTGATTAGTGAAATCATGCAAGGATGCCTAAATAAAATTGGCAGCTGGACATCAGGGGGCGGTCTGGCTGGCAATCCGGAAAAACTGAGCTAATGCTTTTTACAGGGAAACGAAAATTCCCTCCTTCATTTTGTCCAGGTTGGAGGGCATACTCTGACCTTATCCTCCAGAGTGAAATTTATGGATCTAATACTGGCCTAAACTCAACTGGAAGACGAACATCGACGAAAGGGTAAAGAAAGCTTGTATAACCCTTTACGCCTTGAAAAGACTTTTGGCAAAAGATGGGGTCTCAAGCCAAAGATGTACACAGCTGTGGTACGCTCAGTTATCACGTATGGGTCGCTAGTAAAGTGGCCAGCGCTGAGCAGCGCCTATAACGTCATAAAGTTGGGAAGGGTCCAGAGAACGGCAACAGTAGGGGTCCCAGGGACCATGCTCCACGAAAGCTCTCGACGTTCTCTTGCACCTACTCCTCCCCGACGTTTACATAAAAAATATCTAGCCTCGTGTAGTGCCCTCAGATTAAGGGGAACCGTGGCCTGGACCTCAAAGCCCTACGGATATAGCAATATTTTGAATTTGCTACCTGAGGGTATGGTCGCTGCAACCAAAGACCACCTTCATCCAAATTGCCCTTTAGGAAGGACTACCCTCAAGAAGAGAGTGGAGAAACGGTGATGTCCTGCTAAAATTCGATGTCCAAATAGTCACCGACGCCTCCAAAACGTCAGAGGGCGTCGGAGCAGGGGTTTATCTAGAGACCACTAATTGTTCACTGTCCTGGCATCTCCTGTAGTGTAGTGTCGTTCAAGCTGAAGCGCTGGCGATCCTGAAGGCCTGCCAGACAATGAAATACAATGAATGGAATGATGAGCTCTGGATTCAGTAATGATGCGCTCGAAGTTAGTGGAGCAATGTAGAGCTGAGCTAGATAGGCTTGGTAGAAAGCATAGCGTGACTTTCGTCTGGGTTCCCGGTCATAGGAACATACAGGGTAACGAGCAAGCCGACTACCTAGTCAAGCAGGGAGTCTCTCCGCGGTGCTCGGAGATGGAGATGGTTAGCAGCCCAATTGGTGGGTTTAAAAATGCTTTTTTGACTTCCACCTGCTGCTAGCCAGCACTAGTGCAAAGCACTGGAGACCTGCACTAACTTTAGGGCGACTTGGCCAACTTATAATAAAGAAAAAAAAACAATGGGCCTCGTCAATAGACCCCGACGAAATATTGCCAGAATTACGGCAATCATAACGGGACATTGAGCCATCGGAGATCATGCTACTAAGTTGGGCATTCCGTTCAACATCTGTTGCTGTGGCTGCGGGGAGACGAACGATAGAGAAACACTTGTTCACTTCCTGTGTAAGTGCCCGGCTTTAGCTAAAGTCAGTACGTTTTGGAAGACTTAAAAGATATCTCCAGATTGGAGATCAGATCACTGTTAAGCTTCCTAAATTCCACAGGATGGCTTTAATCATCCGTTACACCCGTAACACAACCACTCCACAATCAAGGGTCGAGTCGTTGCACCAAAACCAAATTTGGTAGGAAGATCAATGGCAGATGTGACAACGAAAAGGTGGTGATACTCGGATCAAAATATTCGCTCAATTCCAATTTATAGACCAGCTCAGGGCTCAATCCTGCAAAGTGCTTTCTTATCCCTCCCTTGGCCTATCAACTGACTATTGACTAAGCCCCGATTGAGAGCGCCACATGGTAGTCATTTCTGAAACTTTTTAATATGTACATATAAACTACTTCTCCAGTCCGTCTTCATACTTTTTCAGTCTTGGTTCTTTCATATCCAGTCTTGGTATATTTCTCTAGCCTTGGTACTTTCTTGTCTAGTTTTGGTACGTCTGTACTTCTCTAGTCTTTGCAATGCTTTAGTCTTGGTGCGTCTGTATTTTTTCAGTCTTTGTTATAACTCCAGTTATGACAAGTACTTCTACAGTTTTGGCACTTTCTTGTCCAGTTTTGCTATGTCCGCACTTCTCCAATCCTTGTACTTCTTCCAGTTTTGGTAGTTCCTTGTACAGTCTTGGTAAGTCGGTATTTCTCCAGTCTTTGTACTTCTTCCGTCTTGGTACTTTCTTTGTCCATCCTTGGTATATTCAGTATTTGTACTTCTTATGTCTTGGTAGTTCTTTGACCCGTCTTGGTACGATCGTACTTCTCCCGTGTTTGTAGTTCTCCAGTCATGGTACATCTGCACTTCTCCAAGCTTTGTACTTCTCCAGCTTTGGTACTTCCTTGTTCAATCTTCCAACGTTCATACTTCTCTAGGCTTTATACTCCTCCTGATTTGGAACTTCCTTGCCCAGCCTTGATACGACCGTACTTCTCCAGTGTTTGTACTTCTTCTGTCTTGGTATGTCCAGTTTTGGTACGTCCGTAGTTTCCAGTCGGTGTACTTCTCCAGTTTTACTACTTCCTTATCCAGTCTTGGTACGTCCGTCTTCGTACTTCTCTAGTCCGTCATGCCGTTGATTACATCAAGATGCAATGTTTAGCAACAAGTCTAGCTTAGAGGCTATTAGAAAGAGAAAATGATGAATCCTGCGTTTGAACTCTAGGGTGTTCCAGGAGTTTGAAAATACTGACTGCGAAAAATTGTTCCACGGTTGCGTTGTTTTTTATGAATCAGGGAACACTGTGCCCAAATGGAGAGGTCTAGGCAAAGGGAATGAGCCGATCGAATTGACTGAGTTGTTGGGGGTATATCGTCATACCCGCCATAAAGCCAGGACAGCGCCTTTTTTGGGCTAAGTTCTTTTAAATAAACACCAGGTGATGACGTTCTTAAATTTGTGGTTTATGAACCCCATAATTCCATCATTGTTTGTTTACTTCATTCTTCATTAAGCATTCCTAACGGATCCCGACTTTCAAAAACAAAAAGTTTTTCTGCCACTTTTCTTCCACATCTTCCTAACCTGAAATTTGTGGACCAAGCGCATATTCTCTTAATCATTCCATCACCTGCAGTCCGCTACTTTTCATTACGGCGGCGCTCATAAAACTCCCCACTCAATAAATTCGTAATTAGTACGAAATTCTTAGAAAATAAAACTAAATTTTCTCTTTGACACTTTAACTACCGCAAGCCCGGCTCCGAATGTGGGTCAGAAAGTTGTGAATCAAATTGAAAATTTCTCAGGTAAAATCAATTTTCACGAAATGCTTTTTCCCCCGAGAATCTCTCTTTCTTTCGGGGTCTTCAGGTGTTTTTCGTCGTCGTTGTTGTTGTTTTGTTCTTCGTATTTTCGGTTCAAATTTCTGCGTCAAAACCTTGGGCTTAACACCAGATTACACAAAAAGTAACTGGAGCGCATACAATCTACTTGCGACGATGACGACGACGGCGACGGCCGGCCTGCCCTGGGACAGAGGAGAGAGTGTAAATCAGCGAACGGGCTTCAATGTGGCTCGATGCTGGCTGGCCACCGCAGGTAAACTCTCAAGGTGGCGAACTGGTTACTTTTGCAGCGCTTGCAGCTTACCCGAAATGAAATAATAAAATAATAATAACGAGAAAAACAATGAATAAAAATGTAGAGAACGTCGTAAAACCTGGCTTAAAGGACCGAAAATGTCAAAAGTCTGTCCAAAGTGCCTCTTTAGGTAGGGTCTTGCACCACACCGTGATTATCCCCCGAGAGGTATGTGATTATGTACACCTCTAGTCAGGTTGGGTTGCGTTGCTGGGGGATTCGTGAGTATACTTATCTCGCCTCATGCCTTACCTGAAGACCAACTGACTCACTCTCAGTAACTGACTGACTGGTTGGTCGACGGTGGCTCAACTACTTGTTCGGGCTGCCTTGCCCGGTGGATATCATCTCATAAATCTCAGGTGCAAAAATTCTACGGTTAGCCCGATGGTGTCACGTCAAATTCAACCGTTTTGAGTGGCCCCGAATGTTTGTAACAAACCGACATTAGCCAGCGACAGCGCTACTCTCGAGAATAGAAAGAAGTTAACGACCTCGCGAATTGCGCACGCTCACCCAGGTGATATTTTCGGGTCATTAGAATCAGCGGTGCGCATGCACCTTTGGAGGGATCCTTGATTGTTTCTTTCTTGTTTTTGGTATCATCTTTTACCTAGAAGCACATCAGCCATGCGCAGAGTAATTTGATAGTGTTTTATGACCACGAAAAAAGGGCATAAATTTCTTGTAAGTTTTATTATTTTTCGTGGTGACAATTTCCTTTTTGCTGGTTTCCTTTGAAGTTGATTTTTATGGGTCCGGAGTTCAAAGGTTTAAAATTAGACGTCTTCTCTTTTTGGGTGGCGTTCTATGACTAAGCCCCAAAATCCATATGGATAAACATAACTCATGCCGTATGATGTGGGGTTGAGTTTAAGTGGTTAAATGCTGTCTCCTCTATGGCTTAAGCTGTAGTTGGACCATAAAAACATGTCAAATGTCGTTGACGCCAGCCGAAAAGGTGCACACCGAAGATAACTGCTGATAAATTTGACAATTTGACAAGTTTTGCGCATTTTCTCCTTATGTAAAAAGTTGAAATTAAAAATGTTCACTTAACTTCGACTAAAAATGACACTTTTAATGCGCTGAAGATTGTAAATAAGGAATTTTAAGGCTTTGCGAGAGGTGGTGGTTGTACCATGGCACGCTTCATTTTTTATTACTGTGGAAGCATATTGGGTTTAAATTTGCTGAGTGACTTCACCCTTAGAGCCAAGGTTATTAACGGCTGACTTCAAGGTGGAGTTTTATCCCCGATACTTTGGTTAATGGTTGTCGATGAACTTTTGATCAAACTACACGGATCTGGATTCGATGTAATGAGCTATGTAGGGGATCTTGCTATTATTGTCTCGGGAAAGTTTGACTAGACCATTTCAGAGGTCATGAGAAGAGCACTCCAAGAAGTTCAAAGATGTACCCCTCGTTCTGGTCATTAAAAATTGGATATAGGCCTGCTTGTGACAGGCAGAGTACGACAGTTGAGTTTTAAGACTCTTTGCAATATCTTGGTGTAATGCTGGATATGAGACTGAACTGGAACGTTCAACTGGACTACGCCACCAGCAACGCCTTTGAGGCTATATAGGCCTGTAAATGGCTTTTGGGTAAGACATGGGCATAATTGATCAGCTGGATGTGCAACAAATGTGTTGTTTCCCAGCTGGCAAAAGTCGGAACGCTGTCATTGTGGTCCTAAAGAAGCAAAATTGGAGCTTAAGAAATTGTATAGGATGAAGAAAACCCACAATTATCTTGGTTACCATAAAGGGATCCATTACCATGCTCAATAGTCCGGTTTTCGTTTGATTAGGAAAGTCAAGCAGCATTGGCCGTGATTAGTACTTAGTTGGGGGACCACTTTCTAAAATGGTTTTTGCAACTCGCGTTTGGAAGGACGAAAAGCCAAAGTTAGATCAAAGAAGTAGTCTAGCTTACTGCTAGACATTGCACCATGACGTGACAAATGACATGACGGACTAGTAGTACAAAGGGTGACTCCTGAGCTTAGCACTGCCACATAAAAAAAAAAAATTGAGTAGGACACGATTTTAAAAAGAAACCTTTTTTTGAGCCGGTACAATGTCATAGTTCAAATGAGTCAATGCTTCTTCAAATACCCATGAAGATATTTTTACGAGTTTGATTCTAACATGCATTAAACTGCCTCAGAGTAGATAAGAGAACTATGTGTCCACAATCTCTCCACAATGGTTCTTTTGCGGCAGTAATGCCTCTTCAGTACGTATTTACAATAACACCTCGCTGCATTTCCTCGTATATGTGAAAAATCGAAAACGGAGAATGAATTTATCTCGATACACGCTCACACCAAGAGTACATTACTTTTAGTAGTACATTATTTTTGAACCGGGACATTTAAAACAAATGAGGCCTCAGTACAATTTACCATGGTGTAAGGGACAAATGTACTGCCTCATGTAAGCTCGGCTCAACTTATGTACAAAGAAGTATGTAGTCTGGCGTTGTGGTGATGAATGACAACACCTTTGCTATCATTTAAATCGAGCCGTTTTCTTTCAATTGTCTGGCGTTATTTCTCTATTTGTCTAGAGCAGAGTTGAGAACCAATCGTCTGATCAACTGAGAGTATGTCAAAGTCAACGATTCCATTCCAGTCCCATCACACACTCACACACAGCATCACCTTTTTCGGCATTGACCCTGGCTTCGCGAACGCTTACCACGTCTCACTATTCCTCGTCCACGATCTGAAGTACCTCTTAGCATCAACCATATTCCTCCTAGCCTATCCTATTCTCTGTTAGCTGTTTAATCTAAACTTACTGCTAGATGACACCATGACATGTATGACCAGTAATATTAAGCAGGGTGCGGGGTAGTCTCTAATAAACTCCAAACAACATCGCCTCTTCCTCCTATCATCTAAAATCAAAATCAACGGCCGCTTTGCACTAGAAAGGCTTCACTAACCCTCATCAACCTAAACGCATTTCTTCCACACTGATAACCAATTATCAACTTTGTACCGCAAAAATATTTCCTCCGACACAAGAGACGAGGAGAACGGCAACAAAAAGACCAAAATTAGAACCACAATTCTTCGTTATCTCATCGGACTATCAAAAACCGTTGACAGAATCTAGTATCATCATTCTCATCCATAATATCCATCACATCGCACACACGGATCTTTCGGTAAAGGGCGCGCCATTTGAATAACCGCAATTAAGAAGTACGTTACGGCAATCCAACGGTACATTATGGTCTCGAACATAATATGCGGAGCATAAATTATGTCAAGCAGCGCCAGCCAAGCGATATAATATAATAAGAAATCTGAGAAGCGGCATAAACCATACTCTCCGCAGGTAGTACACAGCCCGTACGACTACCAGAGGCCGGGGAACGCTCGCTCGCACACAGCCGCCATCATTGGTCGGATTTGAAGCTATTAAAAAAAATATAAATAAATAAATAAGAAGAAGAAAAGCAGAAGAAGAAGAAGGAAGCGGAAAAATTTGCGGCGAAACTACGGCAAACAGTTTTTTATGGTGGCGTTGTTGTTGCTGCTTCAGCCGCGCCGCACTAATGTAGAATAGTAGAATAGAACAGAAGAACCGATTCCGCACAGGCGTCGCCGCCGCCGTCTACAAGTTCAGTAGCCTCGTCGCATTTTCCATATGGTTTTTAAGCCTCTGCCCTCCGCCATGCTGACGAACGCACCTCAACGTCGGCTCATGGCTCACGCTCACGGCTGGATGGCTAATATCTTCCAAGGCATCTCCACTTTGGTGTATCAAATGTTACCGAAACCTTTGGTCTATGCCCAATTCACAATCTATAGATTGGCGCTGGCCCGAGTGTTGCTCGTGTTTTTTTGTGATGTGAAATCCGATTTAAGATGGCAATTGTAAGCCGCGCTCGACTCGGCTGCCACCACACGGTGGGTTTATTATGACGGTAATCAATAGGTTACGACTTTGGTAGCGATTCCTGTACGTACCGCGGCGGGCGCGAAACATGTGGGCGCCAACTTTTGACTTATTGGGGGCACATTTGTGGCGGTGCCGTATTGATTCGAGGCGGAGAGAAAAATGATCGTAAAATAATTTTTGTGTTATATGTTTATTGAAAACAGTTATATTTCCTGGTTAACAATCATTGATGGAAAATCCGACGTCGTTCAAGCAACAACAACATTTTTTTATGAGTGTTTGGCGCAGGTAAACTTTTGTGTTATTGTTAAGCCATTTCCATGATATGCTCAGGTGCATTACAGAATTTTTATATATTTTTTTACAGTTCCTGCAACCTCCGAGTTAGTCACTTCAGTTATTGTTTACCTTTGGAAATTCAATGCAAAAATATCTCCGAGGTATTTACGGGTGGCGTGATTTTTTAATCAGGAATATTTCACTTGTGATTGATGGCTAGCAATCAGCGTAATATGGGGCTTAACATTCATTATATGAAAATGTGCATATGACGTAACTTTTATTGACTGGTGAAAGCGTGATGGTAACCTACAAGCGGTGACCGCTTTCAGGTTGTCCTGAAAAGCATATTAGAATATGAGCGGGCTATTCTGCAAAAAACCAGCTTGGAAATTGCATCCAAATTAAATTCTAAAGAAGGTTTGATTTACTTAATGTAGTGACAATAAGAGACCTTGTCATTCAGGAGCGAACAAAATCCATTCTACAGCTACAATTTCACAAGGCGTTAAACGAAAATTGGGGTAGCGTTCGACTGAAGATCTCAAGATCCGTTTAACCCCGGATTGCGGTCAAAATTGAGCTAAAAGCTTTCAGCCAAAGCTTTCATTTAAGAAAAGCTCTAAAGCTTTTATTTGAAGAAGCTTGGAAGCTTTTTTAAAGAAGGGAACGAAATACTTTTTTCAGGAAAATTGCAAATTGCGGCTCTTATGCCAGGCAGCATAAGCATCTGTACTTGAACCTTCGCGGCTGGAGCAGCGCGAAAGGGCACGTCTCAGCGGTGGATTTGTTTGCTGAGGCAATTACAGGCTGGCTTTGGTAATGGAAGGGTAGTAACAAGACGAAATGAAGGAAATGTGTGTTTCTTTATGTTTTGTGGGAACAAGGCAATGTTTGAGTCATTGAGACTCACAAGACATCCAACAACGGATTCCTTCATATCGAAAACTGATGCTAGACCATAGTAAAAAAAATTCATCAAAAGAGATATTTTCATACAGATTTTTTGGTGTCTATAAAAATACAAGGGAAGTGCCTAATTTTGGTACATACCCGAGTAAAAATAAGACTCGCCCGCACTTAGCCTGAAACAAGCACGATACGCTTGAGTACAAATCCTACTTTTCCAAATACAGCCGGTTTCAATAAAAGAGGCACGGAATAGTCCAAACTAACTAAGCACGGTCCGCTCACACTTTTTTTAGATTAAAAGGAGTAAAATTGGGGCTTTAAAAAGTTGTATCGGACGAAGAAAACGACCAATTACCTTGGTGAGCATAAAAGGGTGCCATTAGCATACTCAGTAGATCGGTTCTCGTGCGATTACGTAGGTCAAGCAGCATTGGATGTGATGAGTACTTAGTTGGGGGACCGCTTGGAAAAACGACAATCACGTTTGAAATTGTCGATTATGGATGGCCAATACAGCAGGACTTCGCCGTCGTCTGGTCCCAAGTCCGGGGTGTGAAAGGGGGAGGGTGATCGACCTACCAAATTGACCAGAATAGGGAAACCGAAGAACCGGGATGCTGGTGAGAAGTGGGTCACAGGCCGAACACCCATATTAGTCACACCGAAAATGGAAATTCAATTCGTCGGGTGGAATATACGAACAAGACATCACGTCGGTCGAAATGCAAAATCACAGTTGCTCTATCGGAACTACGACCTACCGAATCCGGGACATTGACGATCGATAACGTTTTACTATTCCGGTGGTGAGAGACGAGAGGCCGGCGTCGGGTTTATGGTCGGGCTGCCAGCAGCGTTATCGCATTCCAACCGATATTCGAACGTTTAGCGGTTATAACCATCGGTGAAACGATCAAGGCCCATATCGTATCTGTTTATGCGCCAACCGAGACCAGCCCAGACACGAACAAGGACGAATTTTACGATCAGCTTCTACATACCCTGGAGATGATACCTCGAACCGAATTAATCATACTCGCCGGCTGGGAAGGAACGATGGGCACATTCGGACACGGAGAAATTAACGACAACGGTTTATGCCTCTTTTCAGTCGCAGATTCAAAAAATTTGATAATTGGCGACAGCATCTTCCGCCATGCACTCAGACATCAACTCACCAGGCGAAATCCATCCAGCAACAACTCGGCGATATTAGACTACGGTTTGATCAATGCAAGATTCCGATCGACGCTCAAAGACGTACATGCAATGCCTGGGCCCGATTGCGGATCGGAGCATTATCTTATTCGAGCGAAATTACAGATGCGATTACAAAGAGCGAAGAAAACGGCGCTACCAACAGCCAAGAAGAATTAGGCGTACCTGCGGGACCCGGCCATCGGGCGAGAGTTTCCAATGGCATTATCCAACAAATTCGCGGCGCTCGCAATACCGGACGATATCGATATAGAAAAAAGGCAGTTGTCGAAGTCTATAGAGGGGTGTACAATAGATTTGGGTCCACCTGTCCGTAAACGGCCGCAGCAGCCATGGATCTCGGAAAGTTGCCTGGGCCTCGTCGCCGGGAGTAGATCAAATAACCGCCAAGATGATCAAAGCCGGAGGTGATGACTTATCACACTCCATGTCTTCATAACACACATATGGCATTCGGATCGTCTCCCGGTGGTGTGGAAGAAAACGATCGTTGTGACATATCCGAGGAATTCCAAATTCAAACAGGTGCCCGACAAGGAGACGTCGCTTCGCCTCGGCTACACTGATGTTGACGTCAGCCGACTTGTTTCGGTGTAATAGGCTTTGCGGCTAATCTTTTACTCCCTTACGAGGGTCCCTGCTTACCTGAAGACTCTTTTAATCGCTGACGTTTTAGTGCTACACTAGATCTGCCCTGCACAGAGTGTAATCTCTTTAAAGGATATGGAAGCTAGAGCTGCAATTCCCTTGGTATGTCCAAAAATTTTAGTTAAGGGGAGGTTCTCATTCAAAATTTTCAAAAATTCGATTTTTTTTCTTTACATTTTTTGAAAGGTATTAGTGTCTACTATATTGCGGTAAACCGATTTTCCGATCCGCGCATCAGAAAAGTTTGTACAGGCCATCCCGCCATGGGGCGCTCTCGTCACATTTAAGTCCGCCATATTGGAATCGCCATTTTCATTTTTTTTATTTTGATACATATTAACTCAAATTCGTGTTCATATCACAAAACCCTCCTTCTTTTCGGTTTTGGATGAAATACCACTTATTTCTTTGGTAGAAGTCCGCCATATTGGATCGGCCATTTTGAATTTGGAAAAAGTTTATCTCACTTTTATCACACTTTAAAAGCGTTTATCTCTAAACATGATTTTTCTAAACTGCGTACAATCTCATTTGAAAACGGTTCAACTGAAAGACTTCATGTTTGGTTTTCTCGAAAGAAGACCCTTTTCATTGGAGTAATGACCTATAAAATCTACAAATTCTTTGTATTAACTATTTTTTGTGAAGCTTCAAAGTATAAAAAAAGGGCTAAAAAATCGATTTCAAAGTTTGAGATTGCACCATTATGTCAAATTTGAAGTTTTTTACCCGTTCTTAGGTCATTCCTCCAATAAAAGTATCCTACTTTCGAGCCTCATAATTAGTTTTGTGTTTCAGATCGATCCTGAGGCAGCAGGCTGTACGCAGTTTTGTTATTCCACGCGAACCGCATCTTAGACGGAACGTCACCACGGGCGCCATTTTGTTTTTTTCGTCTTGAAAAACTTTGTAAATAATGACGAAAATATAAGCTTTTTGAATCCTAAAACTGTTTTTTCCTATGTTTTTTTATTGGCCCACAAAAAAAATCCAAATTTTGCTTACTTTTTAGTCATTTGAATGAGAACCTCCCCTTAAGGAAGTATCATAATAGGTTCCTTACTACCGCCCTGTCCCATGCGAAGAAGTTCTGCGAACGGGTAGCTTGGGTGGCGAAGGGTTAGCTTGGCGTAGAGTCATTTTGTCTGGTTGGGCTGTTGACCGTTTGTTTGCTGACATGGCCAATAACGCTCACCTAGCTCCAGAATGGCCGCCTCCATTTACTCGAGGTCAAAGACGCCAGGTCCACGATTTGATTCTATTCCCGAACATAGTCCATCCAATTGTATACCTTAATAGCATTCCTTCTTTCTTATCTTTGTCGCCCTGCCCTCAGAATACATTTCTTGTTTGACAACTGGAATCAAAGTTCCATTGCGGCAATATTGAATGGGATTTTAGCGTTGACAGTTCTGCTATACTTCTCTCTATGATGTTTCCGCCTAAAGCTTCTTGTTTGGCTCTGTACTTTAAAAGAACCTTTGATGAATGGGCTAATCTCTGAATTCCAGTACTTCACGAAAAAAGGACATTTTACTCTTTTTGAAAATAGCAGCTTTGAAGCACTTCCCTTGTATTTTTATAGACACCAAAAAATCTGTATGAAAATATCTCTTTTGATGAATTTTTTTTACTATGGTCTAGCATCAGTTTTCGATATGAAGGAATCCGTTGTTGGATGTCTTGTGAGTCTCAATGACTCAAACATTGCCTTGTTCCCACAAAACATAAAGAAACACACATTTCCTTCATTTCGTCTCGTTACTACCCTTCCATTACCAAAGCCAGCCTGTAATTGCCTCAGCAAACAAATCCACCGCTGAAACGTGCCCTTTCGCGCTGCTCCAGCCGCGAAGGTTCAAGTACAGATGCTTATGCTGCCTGGCATAAGAGTCGCAATTTGCAATTTTCCTGAAAAAAGTATTTCGTTCCTTTCAATTCTATTTGAAGAGCTAGAAACATACTCGAGGTGGGACGCGCCAACAACAACAAGTCAAGCCGCCCATCAAGAACACGAAAATCAATTTTTCCTGACGTAAAGCTTCGCCACATCACCATCACCGTCGTCGTCGTCACCACTCCAAGTCAGTGTCTAGCCCGAATGGATGAAATCTGTCGAGCGCTGCTAGAGATTTTTTTTCTCGTATTACTACGAAATGCAAAAATGACTCAATCGACATGCGGCGTCGTATGCATATCGCATCGAATGTAGTGGAGTGTGGAGGAATTTCGTATTTTGGGGCCTCGGCAATTCTGCCCAATGGATGCAGTTCGGCCCAATGGATGCATCTATTTCCGTCCGGAGAAAAGGAGACTCTTCATCTTCAAGTTTAATTTTATATGTGACACTCTGTCCGTCTATATTTAGTGCGTCGTCGTTGAAGAAAGCGAAACTATGTTTACAACAAGACGGCTCAGGCGCGTCGCCCCGAACAAATTGCTCACGTCCAGAGCAATTTTACGCTTTGTTATCAATCTTGATCCCTGATGCTGATAAGCCGTGTTAGTACGCCCCAATAGATGGCGTCTTTCAGCTTATATCAAAGCTGGCGTATTCCCAGGAAATTTCGTTTCTTTTTTGGCGCATCCCAAAAAAATTTGTGTGATCCGCTTGCACCGGCGACACTTGACGGATATGCTTCGACGGCGGCGTACACGGATGCGCTACTATACTATGCTGCTGTACGCCCTATTTTGGTGGCGCACCTCGACACCGCCGCCGCCGCCGGCAGAGGGAGTTCGCGCTACGGTATGATTCACACGTGAATTATGAAGCGTAAAAATGATATTGAACGTCTTTAATTGTCATTCTTGTCGCCGTTAATAACTTACGTAAGGCGTGTCTCTGCCTCAGCACATCTCGCGGCCGTCCGCGAATGACAGTTTCTGATATATTTAGCGGACAGATAAGCTTCTGCATTTAGCGGGTAAATACGGAACTATGACCAAGAACGCCTTGCGACCGCGTCTTGCCGCCAAATATATTATGTGCGGTTGCGGCGGAATTTTCGTGGATTTATTTCTTGTTTTCCTCTATTTATTTTTTCCCCCGCAAAGTCATTTTTTCTACACCCCGATGTTTTGTAAGGAAAATTGTCACACGCAAAATATACAAGATGATTAAGCCGGGGATGAGTGACGAGAAATGATTTAAGACGGATTTTCAAAAAAAAAAAAAAGAATTTAGGATCAAGGTTATTGTGCCACGTGAAAAATTGCCGAGAATCTCAGGAATTTTGTTAATTTTGAAACATGATTTTTGGGATATTCGAGAGAGGAAAAAATTTCATTATTTTTTAAGTGCAAAAAACAATTAAATGACAATCAAAGAATATTGTCGGAAGAGCCGTGGTTACTCACAGAAATAGAACGTGAACGGCGCTAGTTTGAAGACTTGTGGTGTGAATTATTTCTTGTCGGGAACTTCCGATAAAAAGCCCCAACGAAGCTCGTCTATTTTAGGCCTGTTAGGAGAAATGTTTTAAACACGCTCTTGTTCAAATCTCGGCGCAGTTTGACTAGATAAATCTTCGTAGTGATTATCTATTTAAATCAAGAAATTGGGTGACGGTTATTTCCACAAAAAAAAAACTGCATATGACACAATTTTACTGCGTTTGTGGGGGTTTTCCTGCAAAAATTTATTGAGCAAAAACTTACTTGAATGGTGGGGATAATTTTGTCAAAAATCCAGAAAATAAAGAAACGACTAGGCAATTTTTTGCAAATAAAGAAGAAGATAACATAAATGTCGATTGTCTATGTGTATGCCGCTTTTTAAGATACCCACACACATACAAAAAATTGTCAATTGACAACTTGCAAGAAATCGCAGGACCGAAAACCTCCGGCTAATTCCTGCACGAGGGGAAGTGAAAATTTCCCCGCTTTTTCTGTCATGAGAAAGTAAAGAAACACAAATTGGGTGAATTTTTGCTCCCGACGGATCCCACATTCGAGTTCTGGAACAAAGCTCATATAATTTCTGCAACAGTCACAGTACCTATATGCGTGATTTTATTTCTAAATATATTTAAAAAGAGAAAGAAGCAAGGAAAACCCCCACTGACGCCCGATCATGATAAAAACGCCGTAGATTCCTCACATTACTAGAAACCATAACGAATTCTTGGCGGAGGGGGAGAATGTTTAAAAAGGGTTAGTGAAGAAATTTGTGCTGTTTACTGTGCAGACTCTTCACCCAAAATCGGCTATGTGGAAATGGTCCGTTTACTTTACGTCTAAAAAAACGAGTCAGGCTCTGATTGTAGAAGTTAACTCTGTAATGCAACCAGTAGCAGCAAAGTAGTATTGCTACGCCACTACTGGCGCAGTTGCGCCATCGGTTGTTGACTTGGATGTGGATGTAGTCTTGGATGTTAGTGATCGCCACCTGTGTGGACTTATTTGAACTTCGATGTGCCTCGGCTGAGATTTTGAACTTCACTGTGTCTTGGCTAAGCTTGGGGCATTTTGGTTGAACTTCGCTGTGTCTTGCGTCAGTTTCCGTGTTGGTTGGGGGGATAGAATCTGTAGCTTTGAGTGCGTTTGGCGTATCTTACTGATCCGGGGGATACCAATGGAGATCGGTGTATTAGCTTCAACTGGATGAGTTTTGGTGTGCGTCTCCATTAATCTTACGCAATAATTAAGTTAACGAGATATATAGTTAGTGTTCGTTGCGTTCAAGGGTTGTTTTAGCCGGGTGTGACGGATGCCTAAAGCCATAGGAAGCTTATCAGTGATTTAATCTCCAGCAGGTGATAGTCAGAATTGACGTTGTTGTCTCCGCCTATTGTGCTTCCGACTCGCTCTCCGAGCCCCTCAGAGGAATTCCCAGCTGGGCTAGGTCCTAGCCTACCATCCTAGCACATTTAGCTCAGCTCTACATCGCTCCATTAGCTTCGAACGCATCATTGCTGAATCCAGAGTTTGGCTGTCTATGAAAATTCCAGTACTACATTCTTGTAGAGGCTCTAAGTTCATTCTCTGACAGACCTTCAGGATCGCCAGCACGACGGCTTCAAAGATGCTAGCGTACACCGGGAGGTGCCAGGACAGTGAACTGTTAGGTTAATCGAATAGTGACTCTCCCATCTCGTTATTCTCGTTGCTTCCCCAAAGCGTATGCCTCGGACTGTCGTTTCACCCTTCGACCAGGTTGGATCCTTTCGATTTTAGTGCTGTTGTCATCTGCATGAACTCTGCTGGTGGTGCAGGCAGGTAAGGGGGCATATAGGCTGAACTTAAGTAAAAACCCTTCCCTCCTCTAAACTCCAATTTAACGACCGTTAGATCCGTGGAACTGAAATTCGAGCAGAGGAAGGATTTGAAGTTCCTTTTAACCAAAATACAGGAACTTGGCTTGTCCGAGATCCCGTTTATGTTCCGTCCTTGTACCCACAGTTCTCGTAATAAATGTCGTCCTTCTTGCTGGTGGTTGTTTGTGGCTATTTTGGAGTGTTGGAGGTCGATCTCCAGCTGGTGCTTCCTCCTCTAAACCAAAACCCTCCCACGGTTCATCCAGATTGGGAGACTCCTCCTCTGGGGAAGTGATTCTAAATATGTTCAATCGGATTTCATTCTTCTCCAATATCTCGAGGATTCCCTCTTGGCAACCAGATGCGAGCTCTAGGTCTCCGCGCGCTATCCGCAGCTGGAATTAGCTTGAGGTTCAAAACTTCCCGTGCGTCGCAGTCCATCGACACAGTAAACATCTTGGCTTAGAAGTAGGGAAGGGGGAAAAGGGAAGAGAGCAAAGCAGGGGATGTACCTAGTTTTGCCTGGTCTCTTCGCAATTAGCCTGTTTCGCATGGGATAGCCGGTGAGGCTTTGCCATCCTACTCGTGACTTACCTACTAATCTGCTATTGAAAATCCTGGCTAGCATTCTTTCTTGAGAGATTCGTTCATGTCGTTCATCGTAATCTGCTCCATTTCAATTGGATGTAATTTACTTCGTCATACATTAGTACAAACTACAAGACTTTTACTCGAACAGATTTTTCTAGAGACTGCATTAGTTTTTTTGCACATTTCAAACAAAATCACAATTTTTTCCCCTCTCAAAAAAGAAACTCTAAAAAATATTTTCCATTTCTTTCCAGGTAAATAACTCGGCATCTCCACCCATTTCCCCGTTAATAGACTGACAAAAGTGGTGAGTTAATGGCTTTTAAATTATCATATCCATTTTCGCATTGGAATAATGTCACTACTTATCGTCGCGCAAGTGCCATTAGACATGGTGCAACTTTCACTGGCTACGCCAAATCGAACGTAACTGAAACCGAGATCCGCCATTAAGAGCTGCGCGCGCACACACGGGCAAAATAACCTCTTAATTTCCCTTATGGCAAGAATCGACGACTGCCATTTGCTAAAAATTACGCAATTTTCGTCTGGTTGCGTCCACTTTAGACCAGCCTTAAACTTTATCAATTGCCGAATACGGCAGAGAAGTTATTCGATTTTGTTTCTGGCCTGGCTTAATTACTCGTCCGTCATCCGTCGTCGTACAACTCTTAACCATCAATGGCTTAATGGTGATTACGACCGAACGGAAAAAATTGGACTTTTTACTTTGGAAAAAATTTCGCAACTTTGTATCGTCGACGTATCGCTGATAGCTATCGAGAGATAGAAAAACAGACAGACGGACGCGATCATGTGCATTGTGGTCTCGCATAGCAAGCGGGAAGCTGCATATCGCAGCGAAATGAACGTGCGTTCATCACGAAAAATCTCTGCATCAGTCACGGATTGCATTTTGGTATTTTATTCTTGTTCTTCCAGTTCCAGAGGCACCATATGGGATTGTTGCAAGCTGCCGTTTGCCGGGGCTCCTGATATTATTTTGCCCCGAGAGCACTAATCTCGACCGTTCGATGATCGTGTTTCATCCATAAACGGAAGCATCTCCTCCGCCTCGCCGCCCGCTGTTACCATCATCAGGCATTCAGTATTCAGGCATTCTGCTGCATCAGGTACGCTGCGAATTGTGCATTGTACTCCTGTTTAGGCCATGTACAAATACGTCTTTCTCCTACGTGGATATATCAATAATGGCTCGATCAGCTCGATCGGCTGGTCCTCCTATGCGAGATCGGGCCAGCTCTCGGATGGATTCATGACGACGATGTCGACTGCTATGATGATGATCATCATCATCATGAATACAATTGATTGAGGCGGAAATCTGGTTGTCTTGTCTTTTGTTACCTTTTGCAGAAATGCCTCTAGAACTTCTTGTGCCGTGCGCGCTTCTGGATGCCAGCTAGCGAGAGCTCTATGGGTCTCGATGGTCCTTCTTCGTTAACTATCGATCGTGAGTATGTTGCGTTCGCATGTCTTCTTGTTGTACTACATTCCACACATGACACAATCGGTTGCTTAATGTTTTATTATGAACGATGTCGTGTTGCGGACATTTGCTGGGTTTTTTCTGATAGTTCGATTCTGTACTCTGCGCTGGATCGGGACTTTGGTCTAATCAGATTTCTTGGAAATATGGGGGTGGTCAGTTTGGATTCTTTTATGGATAGGAATGGAGTTATTTGGATTTTTCTTGTGGTTGAAGTAAACATCATCATTTGGACTGTCATAGTTGGATAGTACCGCTGATGAAGAGAAACTCATTCTTAGATTATTTATCTTTAAGACTAAAGAGGCATTTGTGGCTTCCAGCTAGTGGGCACGGCAGGAGCAGGAGTTAGTGTCAATATCTTCAAAACAGCTCTGATCTCATTTACCAGGAAATGAACACGGACGGAGCCTGTCTTTACCAGACCCCGTCTCTGAAACCAGCACAAGGAAATTGTTTAGCTGATCTTTGTGGATCTGCCACAGAACCGGTCAACTGAAAGAGCTCATTACCAAAAATCATGTTTTGGATGGATACCATCATCATAAGGTCCATGATAACAATAGGACTTTTAGAGTGGTGGAATAAAACCAGGCATAGGGCTGCGTTGAGTAAAACCAAATTAGCCATTTAGTTGTATTGATGCCACACCTCGTGAACCTTTGGTTTGATCACTGTTTCGGCGACTGTAATGATAATTCAGGTGTCCAGTGCGTTCGGCCATTGGCTGGAGAAGAGCAAATAGTAGTCAAAAGCTCGAGGTTCATTCCTTCAGGGGCATTAGTACTTCCACTTAATGTGTGAGGCCACGATTATTACTCACTCCCCAATACATAAACATAACCGGGCATCCGTTACAACACTCGCCTCTTGCAAGCCGTCAGGGAGAGAGAGGGCGCGAAAAGAGTAAACGGATGCCTTGGTTACTTGTACTGAACTTGATCACGTGTGGCTTCGTCCCATGCCCTGAATTGCAGTCTCAAGATCTACCGACTGAGCATTGTCAATGAGTCAAAAAAACCAGTGGGGCCGAAAGACGAGGGGAGAAAGTAAAATGAATCTGTTGTTGAAATGGTTCTGAAATGATCCGCCGGGGGTCCATGAGGTCTCGAGGTGCAAGAATCTGGCCGAAGGTAATTTCATATCGCCTCCTTCTAAACCCCTTTGCCGAAGTGCAAAAGAACGTAAGAATTTAGCTTGCCAATTTGGGATTGCCAAAGCTTAATGAGCTGGGCACTCCCAACCTTGTTTTGGTCTCTTGTCTTCGAATGCAATGAAAAGGTGGACATCCTGGACAGATAGAGGTCTAACACTGAATCCATCTACCTGGAACGCTATTGCGACGTCCACCACGGTAAAGAGGCTTGGAATTTTCTTTCTATTCCGTCTCGCAATTCAACCAGAGAGTTGTTGGAGTGCAGTAAAAGCGATGTTAGAAGACTAGTAGGTTTTATTACTGAACACACCACCCTAAAAAACCACCTACATATTTTGAAACCCGGTCCGTCCTTTAGAGTTTGCCTCGAGTTAGGTAGATAAGAAATTGAGTCTACACAAAAGCGGCTAATGGAGACGATGTTTAATAGTTTGAAGGTTTTTGTTTTTGTTTTTGATATATCGTAAACCTTGATTTTGGATGCATATCCCAGCACCCCCCGGAAACAGGGAAGCCGCGATGAAGGCTACTGAATCCCCTCCATGCTGTAACCTCACAATGTCGCACAGCACTAAAACACACACTAATTTTTTTTTTTTTATGTGACAGTGCTAAGCTTAGGAGTCACCCTTTGTACTACTAGTCCGTCATGTCATTTGTCACGTCATGGTGCAATGTCTAGCAGTAAGCTTAGTACGGGGGGGGGGGGTATAGGTTAAGGATTAAAAGGTACAGGGGGGTATTGAAGAAGGTGGTGATGAACCCTGCGTTTGAACTCTTGGATGTTGCAGGAGTTCGGAAATACTGACTGCGAGAGGTTATTCCACAGTCGAGTTGTTCTATTAACAAACGAATTCATGTCTTGTTGAGTGCGTGAAAGGGGTAGTTTCAGGTGAAGGGAATGAGACGAGTGGGCTAATCTGGTGTTGCGGGTATAAGATTGCCGTGGAGGCAGGAGAGCGTTTAACTCGGAGGAACAGTCACTATGATAGTAGCGATAAAATTTTGTCAGTGCTGCTACATTCCTACGGTGGCTCAAGGGGTCGATGGTGGAGCAGGCGGTGTCGTCATCAATTAACTTGAGCGCCCTTTTTTGCACCTTATCTAACCATGCCAAGGTGGTTATTGGGGCGCCGCCCCAAACGAGGGAGTTATATTCGAGAAGAGGCCGAATGTAGGATTTATAAATAACAGCACGGGCCGATGGCTGGAGGAGGAACTTGCACCTCTTAAGAAATCCCAGGCACTGAGATGCTTGTTTTGCGATTTGGAATATGTGGTCATTCCATCGCAAGTCTTTGGCTAATGTCACGCCTAAGATGTGTAAGGATGGGTCGGCCATTAGTTGAACTCCATCCACTCTCAAGGGTGGAGAGGTGTTGAGCTTCTTTTTGGAGATAAGACAGTACTTGGTTTTGTCGGAGTTGAATTCAACACGATTCTTCTTTCCCCACTCTAGAATGAGTTCAATGTCGTTATTAATAGAGTTGAACATTAGTTCGCGATCATCAAGACAAGATCTGGCATGAGTCTGTCTTGTATCGAAGCTGTACGAGTAACGTAGAGTACCGTCGTCAGCGAAGCTGAGAAGTGGGTTGGAGGGGATTGAAAGAAGGTCATTTATAAATATGAGAAATAGGGCCGGTGATAAAATTGACCCCTGGGGTACCCCCGCAGTGATCGGGTGGGATGCGGATTTGACGCCATCCAATACCACTTTGATTGAACGGCCAGAAAGGAAACTCTCAATCCACTTCTGTAGAAGTGAGTCAACTCCGATAGCTTTGAGTTTAGCTAACAGGGCTGAGTGCCAAACTCTATCGAAAGCCTTGGAGATATCCAGAGCAACCAGACTAGACTCACCGGATCCATGCAGACTACGGCTGAGGTGTTCTGTAAGACAGACTAAAAGATCGCCAGTGGATCTTTTTTTTCGGAAGCCATACTGTCTGTCGTTTATGAGTAGATTGGATTCTAGCTTTTTGTTGATTATCGTCTCCATGGTTTTGGAGAGAATAGAAGTAATTGCTATTGGGCGGTAGTTAGAGGGGTCGCTGGAGTCACCTTTTTTCGGTATTGGCTGAACATGGGCAAGTTTCCAAGAGTCGGGATAAACTCCGGAGAAATATGACAGGGAAAATAATTTGCGCAGAGGTTTAGCCAAAGGTGAGGCGCATTGTTTTAAGACGATAGGGGGTATATTATCGGGTCCAGTGGATTTGTTGGCATCGAGCTCTTTGAGGCACCTGTACACCTCGCGAGTCCTGAAAAAAACCCTGTCCATTGAATGGGCGTTACGCTCGGAAACGGGGTAGCACATCAGTTTCGGGTAAAGAAGAATTCGAAGCGAACATAGATGCTAATAAATTGGCCTTGGATTTGCTGTCTGTTATTACCTTCTCATTGTGAATAAAGGAAGAGGTTGAAGTTGTAGTGAAATTCTTCTTGATGGAACTTACCAAGGACCAGAAGTTTTTGCTACCGGAGGTTGCATTTAGGAGTTTACTTCTCAATTTGTTGTCAAATAAGGTTTTGACTTTCTTGATGGCGGTTTTACAAGAATTTCTTTGTTGTATGTACTCTAAACGGAGCGATTCACTCGGGAAGCTCTTGTACGCTCGGAAGGCGGCTTCTTTAGTTTTGATTGCATTCATACACTCCCGATTAAACCATCTGTTGGGCCTAGGCTTCACAGATTTGGTAGAATGGGGAATGAACAAATGCATTCCTGCCTGTATGATCCTGGTGATACGGATAGCGGCGGAGTTGGCGTTTCTATTCCGGAAACACAGATTCCAGTCTGTAGACTGGATTGCCTTGATTATCAGTCGCTGCCTCTTGATTTTTTACCTATTGGAAGGGAAGAAGACCCAACCTTGCCTTGCCTCGAAAAAGGTGATTCTGCCCTGTGGTGTCCTATGTATATGCCGAACCATAGCGAAAAGCGGCGTCTCGTTGTTTAATGCGACCTTGCTTGAACATACACGCCTTAGCAACAAATCTTTAGGCCGACTGCTGAGCTAGTTCAAGCGGTTTATCAGGCAAGGCAGGAAATTAGGAAAGAGGACGAAGAAGATAATATATGCTAGGAGGGATCTAGAGAATGCTCAAGATGTTATGGCGGTGACAGTTTCCTTTAATCATTCGAATGTTGTGCGTGATTGGAGTGACGTAGGCCTTGACATGGGCTGGAGTTATACGACCGGACACCGAGCAGACAAAACTTAGCTGTCATCGTTACTTTTCTTTTGAAGTCCGCAATGTTCTAGCAAGAAAAACAACGCAGGAACTGTCAAAATATTCGTTCCATTGTCCGCTGAAAATGTCCATTCAAATTGTCCGCCTCCACATCGTTTTCTCTCACCCAATTCCCCAGTATCCGGTGGTGTAAACCGGCCCTTGGTATGCATAAGCTAGTCTTCCAAGGTTATCGCTGTACCAAACCTTTGGATCTTCACTTCAGACCAGGAACAAACACCTATCTTTGCCTCGGGGGTCCACCATGCTCACTACGAATTCATCTGGAGCTGGAATTTGGGGCTGATAACATTGCTGCTGCAGTTGCTTCCATAATACTACTATTTTTGCCTGAATTTAGCGATGGCAAATCGATCTGGTAATGGAAAGACCATTATTTCAACATTGCTAAGGGGTCGTCTATAAATTACGTAAGGCGTTTAGGGGAGGGAGGGGGTCGAGCCAAATCTCACAAAATCTCACGTGGCGGAGAGGAGGGGTCTCGGCAAATATCACGTAAATTTTTTTTTTAAAAAAACAGTGTAAAATGCCGAGAAAACTGGGTTAAATTAAGTAAAACATGTTTCTCCACTAAAGACCTCCATTCACTTACAGGCCGCCGGTAGGCAGTGGCCTGTCAGACCAGGTCGACCAGCACGACTAAGCTTGACTCAGTCTAACTGAGGGATGATACTTCAGGTACCCGCCAGACAGGCCATGACATGCAGATGAAATCATGATTCTCTACAGACACACAGGTGAAAACGACTGCTTAGCATAGCAGGTTATTAATTCAAGCGCAAAAATGTTCATGGCCTCAACGAAAGCCTCAAGGCGCCTCCAGCCTCACGCCGCGCCGTGAACACCCGCAAACAAGCGCGAACGCCAGTGTGGATGGTTTTCACGCTTAGCTCGCGCCTTGCTTTCTGTAACGAGTGGATACAGCGTGAATTCTTCCTCTCAATTCACGGCTCGAGAGTGAATAGAAGCTCAGATCTTCAGGCCCGAACTGACGATAAATTCGATTTTTGTCAGCTTTTTTGAGCTGTAGGCATTCTTGAACTTCAGGCCATACAGTTGGCGGCCGGTGAGTGTATGGTAATACTTGGCCTCAAGGCTAAAACTTTCAGGCCACGGCCTGCCGGCGAACTGTGTGTAAATTGGACCCTTAAGATGTGGGTAAGTCCTACACAAAAAAATTACTCGATTGTTTCGCGCGACTCGTCGAATGCTGCAGAGACGAGCCAAGTAACACTGAACCGCGAAAAGGCCATTAGAATTTAGTGTTACAAGAAAGTACATGCCGAATTTTAGCGTAATGAAATGTTGGGTGAGTGCTCACGTTTTGGTAGTTGTGTGTCCACCACAAGCGGAAAAGCGAGGAGGGCAAGCAGTCCGAATTATCAGTTATCTCAAATAAAATCTTGCACCCAAACCCCCCCCCCATTCACACAGATGAACTTTTTACACATATTTCACAAAGATTTCACTACGGTTACGTACACGGATTTTATACGCGAGGGCCTTTCCTGCAGTTCTACATTCAAACTCTGTGGTTACGACCGTAATTTTGTATTTTTAATGTAAATACTATGGATTTTATAAAATTTGAAAAATCTCACGTGAGACTAGGGGGGGAGGGAGGGGGTCGGGATAAATCTCACGATATCTCACCAAGGGGGGAGGGGGGTCGGAAAATCTCAAAAATCACCTCACGTAATTTATGGTATGGTTCTATGCCTCGGAGAAGTTCGACTACTATCCCAGTTGTTAGTTAGGTAAAGGCGGTAGGCCCGAGGATGGCGAAACAATTGACGCTGGAAGAGCACCAGTGCATTTTGTTTATATCGCTCTGGACATACCGAGGACGACGTTGGGTTTGGGAGCGGAGTTCTTACTATGAAAACATATGTCCCACTCAGTGTATTAGAAAAACCGGAGGAGCTCCGGCCAATTAAATCTATAATAATGCCAACTAATTTTGGTTGGATTAGAAGACCAATATGTAAAATTTCGGCAGACTAAGCAGAAGTACGAGTTTGCCGAAGGGTAATTAAACGTGGACAGCGTACCGTGCTGGAAGGAAAGTAAGAAATAGACCAAAGATCAAATGCAGGATCTTTCGAAAGGCGATCAATTAGATGTAGATTATTTGTGCTCGCAAAAAGTTCGACGTCTGTGGGAAGAAGATTGGTGCTAGTTGAGTCAGAGAATTTACATTGAGAGTTGAGAATCAACTCAGAGAATTTGCATTGTGACCGTTGAATTCGATTCGTCGAAGGTGTGGCTTAATCCGAAGATCGTTAAAATTAGAAGTTGTAGTATAGGTTTGCCCCCTTCTGAAAGCCACGTCTTGAATGCATTTTAATGACAATTCTCTTATAGGTAGAGAAATTGTGGAGTGGGGGCTGCTCCATTACGCATTATGTATTATGCATTATATGTTGTGTTATGTATTATGTGTTATGTATTATGTTGTATTATATCGATATTGACATTTGAAATTTGAGTTTAACTTGTGGAATAATGAAAGAAAAATTCTAGGACTCAGTTGGCTGTAGCGATGTCACAACTAACAGAGTCAATAATGGGAACTGCATCTCGTCAGACTAAGATGCCTGTGGAAATGAAAACTGAACTAGTGGTGCAGGAAGGAAGCCCCGAACTTACTAGTGCTGTTGATCGCCTTTCCGAGATAGATAAATATTCCCTGGCAGAAAATCTTCATTCAATTACTGATGATAGACGTAGCCTCCAGGATCAACTATTACTAATTGACTCTTTCTGCGTAGATTTTTTCAGAGATATAATATATAATGTTTACATTCCACATAATGCATGTTAATCTTATCTGTCTTAAGTGGCTGCGCCTTAAAAATGTTTTAACAACTTCTCTCGATGCTTATCTACAGAAAAAATGCCAATCCGCTAAGATTTCGTAACACATTTTTTCCTAAGAACTAATCTAGTCGCAATCAAGCAGAATTATTAGTGACTAATCCCCTCAATCGATGATAATTAAAAATATTTTAATGGCGCTCCGAAATCAGCGAATTACTTTCAAAAATAAATTTATCAAATAATAATTGCCCAGGTGCGCCATATTCCGCTGGGGTTGCTTCGTATTTATGTGAATATTGACAGAAATATTCCGCTGGAATCCCTTTGAAGTGGGGCCCCCAATAATGGCCGCAGCGAATCGCATTGAGATGCCTCCATCCGCTCATTAATAGAACTTAATAAGCGGTCATATCCCACCACCTAGCCGCGAAGAATTTATGGTATGCTTGATGTAATTAATTCGTTCGCAGATAAATCAAACAAATTGTCCACAAATCAAGAGACAGAATTAACCCGAAAATGAGAAATGAGTGTATGAACCCTGCAACTATTTTCATATCACAAACATCGCGAACGCATTCCTCGGCCCTAGACATAGGCGTATCAGCTGCGCGCAGCGCTGCAGTTGCATTCATCGGAGATGCATCTTCTTCTCCCTTGGCTACGCGGCGTAGCCAATGCATTTGTCGCCACTGAATGCAGCTCGATAGTCGTCGTCGCGGTCGTCGCGGTAGATGCTAGAGAGCGTGTCTTTAGCGCACGGCCGGCGGCACCAGCGGCAGATTGATGCATTTCGTCTTAATGGCATCTTTGGACTATTGTAAGAGCAGATCTGATCCATTGCTGCTGTGCTTTGTGTATTTGTGCCCTGCGCCCAAAGGAGTGCTTCTATAAATAGTCCTGCCGAGTGTTATTTGGTGGCGCATTTCTGGCTAAAAAGTGTGTAAAAAGAATTTTTTTTTATTTTGAGAATATTTTTAAAATTCCAATTGTTGTTTTCTAAAATTAAAATGGAACGTTTTTTTGAATTTCGTTTTTAGGATCGACGAAGAAAAATAGTTTATTTATTAAAATTAGGGCCCTGAATCTCGTATACAAGCACTATCATAGAGCCTATCAGAGTCAGTTGAAAAGTTCGCGGAATGAACACCAAAACACGAGTTTAATAACAATCAGCTCAACACTTTGTATAAAACAAAACTATATATAGTTTTGAAGTAGCATTGGATAAGACAGGACATTTTCACTACTAATAACTCTTTCTACCGTATCCACTTTTCCGACGAACAATCTTGAAACATCTCAAACGATTGCCAAATGAAGTGATCAATATATCTTTGGTTACCAAGTGACTTTTTCCGTTACACTTTGTTTCCGCTCTGTTCTTTTCGAAGATTATTGTCGTACGCCCAAATTGGTTCTTACAAGCAAGTCTTGTTTCCGAAGCTCTTTATAAAGAAAACTCATCTTCTTCGAACGCTACAATGAGTCTTATATCCAAAACATGAATGAAAGCTTGTGAAACGTTTCAAAATCGGCTTCGATACCTTTGCCCTAGCGGAAGTTATGGAAATGTGGATTAAATTGCGTTCTGACGATGGTAGTTTTCATACTTTTCTCTATTATCTTTGCGAGTAGAGCTTGTTTGTCGAAATTGAATTACAGATAGAAGAGTCGATAGTACAAAGCGGCTTATTCCGAAGCAGTGCCGTAGCTACTCTCTTTTGCGTGGTGGGGCAAAGCAATTTTACTAAATTAACGCGGAAAATGTCACTTGGAAACAAGTTTGTACGTGCTGGCTGTACCCCTACACTAGGAAGTATAGTATATTTTTATTGATATTTAGAAAATCTATCTCGTCACTCTGCTTAGAACAAAATGAAAGGTGCCGAGCTAAGTGCCGCACATAAGAGAAAGAGAGCCCCGAATGAGAGAGACAAAATTAATAAGTTACCCAAACTAATACAGAAGTTAAAAAAGAGGACATCCAGCTAATTGAAGAATCACCAAAAGACACACGAAAGTTTTGCTTAAGAAAGTGCGGGCTTCCTTAGTTGGTCTAGTTCTGTCAAGCAGCAGTGGCCAATTTGAAAACTTCGACAAACCCTTGTGGGAAACAGAATTCAATGCCGATGAGACAGACCCTGGTTTCTGGGACAGAAAAAATGTCAATTTAATACATGTTTGGATCAAAAATGGTCCATTGCGATACCAAAATCTTGACGGCAGTCTTTCAAAATATGAAAGAATATATAAAGAGGTCTAGATACGCATCCGCAAAGATAAGGGAGCTACGATATGGCATGGATATGACACGTGATTGACTACTCTATTCGCCATAAACTGGGTTTGTATTTTGTTTCGTCCATTTGTTTCGTTTATTGTCCAGTGTTGATTTTTGCTACCGTCGGTTTCAATGATTAGAAGCATAACAATTTAATTGCAGAGCACGAAAATAGTATAGAATATCAGAAGTTCATGACACCCTATCTTAGCATCTCCTGATAAAGTAATTGGATCGTCAATAATTTGGAGGTCGATTCGTGCTCAGCGTCCTCGATAGCCCCCGAGTATAAATTTAGGGTTCATTTCGTTACACATTTTCCGAGATTTTTCATAAATCAATTGTTCATAAATATTAGACATTTGTCAGACAAATAATCGATAAAACCATATGCACACCCTCAGACATGGAACACTTTCCAAAAAAATGGGTCATTTGGTTTTACTGCAAGAAGGTCAGTTTTGCTAAAATCCCGAGTAAAAACAAAAAATGGTCTTAAAATTGGTGAACACCGACCTTGATTGAAACATATTCCTCTTTTTTCAATCATACTCCAATTTTCCCCTAAAATATAATATAACTCAACACGCTTCACACATTTCACGCAAAACAAACTGACGACTGGCGAGCTCGTTTCTTTTGTGCATCGATTATCTTTGAGTAGGATAAATCGAAAGGACCATTGTACATTATGAAAATGATCAAGCTCCCATAAAGCATATTCAACAATACATGCAGATTCTTTTTAGCTCGAATTCACCGTCGAATGTCCGCCCGTATGTACAGCTCAGTTCTTGGCCATTTAAATTGGTCAAGTTTCGGGGTTTGTGAGGCTGTATGTTCTCCCTTTAAAAAGTTTAAAACCCATACGGCCAACATATGCCCCTTAAAAGCCAAACGGCCGGTGTTCGCCCGTTGCATCTAATTATCGGCACACATACAGATATCTCCGTGTAAAGTAAAGAAACCTACTTTTGATGAAGGAATACCCGTGCAGACCTAGATTACAGGGATGCCAATTTGGGGAGAAAATGCTGAATGGGTTTTTTAGAGGCTTTTATTTTCGATTATCGTTAAATTTTGTTCCTTCTTTTTCTAGTGTTTCGATTTCATATATAAGAAAAACGTGTGGGGCAATGCAAAGGCGTGGGGGGGCTAAGCCCCCCCTAGCCCCCTGGTTGCTACGGCCCTGTTCCGAAGCTCTAGTCGTTCACAAAAGGATCTTAGAGCATCTCGTTTGCATGACAAGTGCCTATAATTTGGTTCAAACCAATTGTACGCGATGCGCCATCTAGACCTTCGGTATTTCAACATTGAATAACTCTGACATTTTTAAGCCGATTTTGATAAATAAGCAAAATTTATTTAGAATATTCTCTACCATTTATTTCAAATCAGTTTTTGAATACAATGTCACTTAAATGACCATCTCCTTCGCTACTCCCAAACAAAAGAGTCTGGCGCCGTTAAATCCGGAAAACGACCACTTCAACCACCGTCCTGGTGTTTTTTCCAAAGGTTACAGATTGGATCTAGGTCACATTTATATTCAGCGTACGACAGTTGAGTGGAATAATGCTAGACAAGAGACAGAACTAAAACACTCCATCAGAATACACCATCAGTAAAGCCACTAGGGCCATATGGGTCTGTAAAAGGCTTTTAGGCAACACTTTGGGTCTTACACCACAAATTATGTACTGCATGTACAATACGTTGGTGAAATTCTTATCATTTTAATTACCCTAGGAGAGTCCCTGACGTTGCAGAACAAGGAGCTCATCTCTTTGTTTTATTTCTTACTTCTCATCCAACACGGCTCTTCGCCGAAGTTGACTCTCTCCCTTTGACTACTCGGACTACATACTACCTAGTCAGCGCTAATTTCCCACGTCCATCTTCGGCCCAAACCAACACAGTTCTCACAAGAATTGTCTAGCTGTATGTGAAAGCTAGCTGGTTATTCGCTTCTTCCAAGCCAAAGACTGGGATTTGTGTTTCCGTGGTACTAATACGAACTCTGCTGCTCTCTGTGTAGTCACAATTATATGGGCGAGAATTCATTTGGAAATTTAAAAAGCTTAGGCTGAATGGATATTTCAATGGAGAATATATAAACGCAATTTAAGGTAAAGAAGAAACCTATAAAGCGTACAGATTTTCCCTAATAAGTCACTTCGTCGTGAGTATATTAAACTGAGACATGAAAATTTCAAATTGCCCCGCCCCGCCAGAGGTATGCGCGCCCTCGTTTACAGATATGAATGCATTCGTAAGCAACCATTTCCAGCCAGTATTGTTTTACCAAGTGGTCCCCTAACTAAGTACTAACCAAATCCAATGCTGCTTGAACTACGTAATCGAACGAGCATCGGTTTATTGAGTATGCTAATCGTACCCTTTATGGCCACGAAGATAATTGCCCATTTTTTCGTCCTATACTATTTTTTAAAGCTCAAATTTTGTCGTCTAAAAAGTGTTAGCGCGCTGCGTGCTTCGTTTGGACCATTCCATACATGCCTGTTTCAGGCTAAGAACGGACGAGTCTTATTTTTACTCCGGAACTTTTGGTTTTTGCCAACTTTCTTTTGCCAAGAAGAATTTTACCTCTTTTATAACATGTTCTTTTACTTATAAGGGGTAGGTGTTAGCAGAAAGCAAATGCAAGGCCGACTCATTAGCAGCTCTGTTCAATGAGAAATCTTCCTTACCCGAAACTGATATACCATCTTCTCGAGTAAGTGATCTAATCAATGGACGGAATTTTCTTCAGGGCTCGCGAAGAATGTAGGTGTCTCAAAGAGCTTGCACAAAGCTCCTCTTATGATACTTAAGAAATCAGCCTCCATCTTTGGCTAAACCGCTGCACAAATTTTTCGCCGTAAAAGTGGTCGATGATGGCACCTTTTGCACCACCATTGATTGACGCAAATTGTTTCGCTATTCCTATTCGTTCTTCTTAGTTTAAAGGCGCACATGTCTACCCTGCTCTGTTTACTCTCATATACAGCCTTCAGCTTCAATTATACCCTGCCCGCGCTCCTTGGACGAGGTTGCTGCCGCTACATATCTTCCAGAAAATGAATAACATCTCGGAACTACTTTTTTATTACAAAAAAAAAAAAAACTTCATTTGGAATATTCTAATCACCTGAAATTCCTTTCTATCCTCAAATATCAACAAAAAAACCCCAAAACTAAAACAAACAAGTTCCGATGACTTCACGAAATTATTTAGATGCAATTCTCCAATTTATGTTCTTTATATCCGCTCTGGCCGCGCGCTGCAGAAGATAAAACTTAATTAAGTTCTCGAAACTCGATTCCCAGATTAAGATCGGAAAGGTATTCCAAATGGACCAACAAAAGAAGTGCGCCTTCTAGAAGTAGGAGAGCCCAGGCTAGAACCTAAACAAATTCCGGATTATGTAACGCGATTTGCGATATTTCTCGATGACATCTCATCGCTGAGGAATGCCTTCTTCTACCCCCCAGCAGCAGCAGATTGCCTGAAAGTGAGGAAGGTGTAAATTAAGAGAAATCTGAGACCCGAGATCAGCCGAAAATAAAAAAAAGTGACAGTCGTAAAAACATTTTAAAATAGTGACAGCGATTAGACTTTGGATTATAAAATTCGCGGACGTTTGTGCTGGCGCGCTTAGGCATTGTTGTCTGCGAAAAAAATTGCCAGATTGACCTTCTGGGATTATTTTACGCGTTTTAAATGTTTTTTTATTTATTTTTTTCTACAATTGTGATTTTTTGTACTTGCGAGTAAATTTTGGGTAGACTTATATGGCTAGAGACGAGTGCTTAGAGTTTTCAGAGATCCCCGGGTGATTTTAAGACGTATGACTTCGGCTTCTGTAATTTCAAATTTGTTTTTTTCCTGGTTCTGAAACCTAATCCGCTATTGAATCCTATAGACAGTGTTACAATTATCACAATTGCTATTATATAAGCTGCATACTTTCAAATTCCACACAACCGTTCCTTATTTTGCAATATTTCAGTCTGCATTCTTCAATAGAGTTATTTAAACACAACCGACAAAAACTCGTTTATGAATTGCTACAAAAATATTTCGAAGATCAAGTCCGATTTGAATTTAAAACATCTTTCAGGACACACCCTAACTCTTTTAAAGTATCATTTGACAATTTAATCAATATTAAACCAAGAATGCGAACCATTAGGAAAAGACCATGAAAGTGAAATAGTCGAATCGCCATTTTAGGGTTTTCTATTCTAGATAGCAAACCACGATCAATGTCTTCCCAGCGTTAAGACTGATGTAGCAAAATTCCTCAACTCAAGAAACTGAAGGCAAGCTGCAAAGCAGAAAGACGCCTGGAAGAATAAGCTGATGGTTTCCCAGGCCCCTGTGGTGAAAGTCGATTCGTGTGACGTGACATGTCGTCATGTCGTTTGAGTAGATAAAGTGACATTTCAGTCGAATTATACGACTTTCAGCACAGGGGCCACAAACTCAACTTAGCACTTTCACTACTTGGCTACTCTGATGAAAGTCGTGATTCGACAGAAGCATCGCTTTCTTCAATTCAAACGACTTGTCACATAAGCTTTTGAATCGAGAAAAATGATTTTGCCATTCCCGTTTGCTGTCCATATCCCGCGATACCGAAAAGCACGATCTTGCTATTTGTGACGACCCTGTTCGAATAGGCAAGTTTAACCGACAACTCCTTAGGCATATTGCTGATCTTGTTTAAGCGGTATTGTGGCGGTATTAATTTGAAATGCAGGAGCTGTTAAAGAGTACAGGGTGCGCCATCTAGACCTTCGGTATTTCAACATTGAATAAATTTGAAATTTTTTAGGTGATTTCGGCAAACGTACACGATTCTGAAACGTCATAGAGTGCCATTTTTAGTAGTTTGTGCAGATGTGTTAGCGAACGCTATATTTCAGGCATATTTCCTAAGTACCATATCAGGAATATTGTCAGGGCTAGTAGATTTATTGACAGCAAGCTCTTTGAAATACTTATACATACTCCGTCCATTGAGTGCTAGTATAGCAAATTCGGGTAAAGAAGAATTCGAACTGAACAGAAATGATAGTGAGTCGTCTTGGATTTATTTATTACTAGCATAAAACCCGCGTGCCTTGCAACGCCTTTAAATAAAAACTGTTTATTATGTGCAATGTTTTCCTTAAAAAAAAAAACAAACAAACAAAAAAGTCAGCTGTCATTATCCCTAAAAGGGTTTATTATAGTGCATTCTTTTAATAAATATGGTAAACAAATTGCTGCGTATATCACCTCTGCTCAACAAATCTGCAAGTTTTGAAGCAGAGATTGGCATGTTTATGTCCCCCATTTCACTGCGTTAGGGGATGAATTTCGAAAAATCGCTTCTTAGTGGATGTCCACGTCATTAAAGGGATGCACTGTCAAAATTTCAGCCCTATAGTTCCAGCGGTTTGGGTAAACCCTATTTCACCCCCTTAGGGGATGAATTTCAAAAAATCGCTTTATAGTTGATGTCCACGTCATTATAGGGATGCACAGTCAAAATTTCAGCCCTATAGCTAAAGCGGTTTGGAAAAACCCCATTTCACCCCCTTAGGGGATGAATTTCGAAAAATCGCTGCTTAGTGGATGTCCACATCATTATAGGGATGCACTGTCAAAATTTCAGCCCTATAGCTCCAGCGGTTTGGGTAAACCCCATTTCACTCCCTTAGGGGATGAATTTCGAAAAATCGCTTTAATAGTGGAAGACCACGCCATTATAGGGATGCACTGTCAAAATTACAGCCCTATAGCTTTAGCGGTTTGGGTAAACCCTATTTCACCCCCTTGGGGGATGAATTTCGAAAAATCGCTCTATAGTGGGTGTCCATGCCATTATAGGGATGCACTGTCAAAATTTCAATCCTATAAATTTAGCGGTTTGGAAAAACCTCATTTCACCCCCTTAGGGGATGAATTTCGAAAAATCGCTTCTTAGTGGATGTCCACGTCATTAAAGGGATGCACTGTCAAAATTTCAGCCCTATAGCTTTAGCGGTTTGGGTAAACCCTATTTCACCCCCTTAGGGGATGAATTTCGAAAAATCGCTTCTTAGTGGATGTCCACATCATTATAGGGATGCACTGTCAAAATTTCAGCCCTATAGCTCCAGCGGTTTGGGTAAACCCCATTTCACTCCCTTTGGGGATGAATTTCGAAAAATCTTTTTAATAGTGGATGACCACGCCATTATAGGGATGCACTGTCAAAATTTCAGCCCTATATCTATAGCGGTTTGGAAAAACCCCATTTAACCCCCTTAGGGGATGAATTTCGAAAAATCGCTTTATAGTGGATGTCCACGCCATTATAGGGATGCACTGTCAAAATTTCAGCCCTATAGCTATAGCGGTTTGGAAAAACCCCATTTCACCCCCTTAGGGGATGAATTTCGAAAAATCGCTTCTTAGTGGATGTCCACATCATTATAGGGATGCACTGTCAAAATTTCAGCCCTATAGCTCCAGCGGTTTGGGTAAACCCCATTTCACTCCCTTTGGGGATGAATTTCGAAAAATCTTTTTAATAGTGGATGACCACGCCATTATAGGGATGCACTGTCAAAATTACAGCCTTATAGCTTTAGCGGTTTGGAAAAAACCCATTTCAGCCCCTTAGGGGATGAATTTCGAAAAATCGCTTTTTAGTGGATGTCCACGTCATTAAAGGGATGCACTGTCAAAATTTCAGCCCTATAGCTCCAGCGGTTTTGAGTTGACCCTATTTCACCCCCTTAGGGGATGAATTTCGAAAAATCGCTAGTCAAAAATGTCAGCCCTTTAGCTCTAGCGGTTTAGGTTGTGCGTTGTCTTTCAGTCAGTTACTTTTTATACAATAGAAAAAAAGTAAAGAAAATAAATCCCCTTACAACTTATTGAACTCCATTTCACCCCCTTCAACGCTTTTTTCTCCAAAAAAAAAATAGCCTATGTCCGTCTCCAAGGTCTAAACTAAGTCTGTTGCAAATTTCATCAAAATCGGTCCAGCGGTTTAGGCGTGAAAGCGTAACATACAGACAGACAGACAGACAGACAGAGTTACTTTCGCATTTATAATATTAGTAAGGATTGAATAAACAAATGCATCCTCGCCCGTATGATTTTGGTGATAGAAAGATCGACAGAGTTCGCTTCACCACTTCAGAAGCGAAAAACAGAGCCTGTGGCTCGGAAGGAGGGAATAATCCCCAACCAATTGGCTCCTCCGTAGTGCCTGACGGTTCTAATGAGAACTGTGTTGATTAGGGCAGCAGTTGGATATGGTTAATCAGCTGTGGTCCTAGCTGCCAAGGAAAAAGTGCACTTCGACGGAGTGCCTTCTTGGACGAGGAGAAAGAAGTAGATATGCGCCCCTTGGCGGGCAACGTCAGGGACTCTCCTTTGGTAATATAAAGTATGAAATAAATTATTGCAGCTTGCAAAGAGCTCATAGTCTTTGTCAGAAACACTGGTGCGATAACATGCATATTGTACAAATGCTTCTGCCACGCTCCCTTTACAGGCATGAAAAACTAAAAATGCGCCCGCCAGAGGTAAACACAGCTCTATCACAGATATGAATTCGACCATTCCAAAAGCAAATGCCTTTTTATCAAGCGGTGCCCCAACTAAGTACTAACCATGTTCAATGCTGCTTTACCTATTCAATCAGTCACCAAGCTTCCCGTTTTCTTCTTGAATGTGCGAGCGTACCGTGCTTCGTTTGAACTATTCCGTGTGACTTTTATTTACTTTGGAAAGGTAGATTTTTTTTACTCAGGGGTACCGTGCCTGTGCATTCCTGTTTTGATGCTCCGCGTGCATGGTTAAAATCACAAAATGTACTATTGTAATCTTTGGGGAAACCACGTCTTTCCTAATATATTATAACTTCTTCTACATGAAGTTTTGTACAGTAAGGTATACCCAGTCACCAGATATCGATCTAAGTCAGAATCAGGTGTGACTTGGGTTTCATTTAGTACAAGAATAGGTATGGATATTGGATCAAATGGTACACACTACAAAATAAATTTGGAAGATCTCGAATATTACAAAAATTAAAACAAAATTTTTTGTATCGGGTCAAGTACCATACTTGTTTGATATGGCCCCGTGTGACTTTTTCCTATTCCCGAACCTAAAATTACCACGTCGAGGAGGGCATTTCAAGATAATTGAAGCCATAAAATAAAATTCGCTTAAGGAACAGAAGGTCTTGGATTGAAGGATTGGGTCACGCGGTGGTACAGTAGTACTGCATCCAATCGAGCCTAATCTAATAATTTTATTGTTTTGGTGTTTTATTTAACAATTCCATGTAATTTTTATCTAGAAGTTTATTTCAAATCAGAGTTTGTAATTTTAGCATCTAATCTTATAAAAAAACTAGTTGCGATGTGGGTTTGACCCCTTCGGTCCACACGATTAACTTCCCAGTAAGATGAACGAAGATGGAATAAACTGACTTCTTACAAAATAGTTATACGTTTAGCACTAGTGGAAAATTGGCTAGTATCAGAACTGATGACAAAGCAATCCCGAGAGAAGCTAGTTCAGATAACTATAATAGTAGTAAATCCACAAGATTTTTCTAGAGAATTTGTTTTTCCTGAACGCTAGCAAACAAACATTTCCTCCGTATTTCGTTTGCTGCACTAAAGCGGGTGCTCAAATTCGTATTGAGCGGGCTGAAGCGCCATTGACAAACAGAGAAGCGAATGATTTCATTTGGAAATTCCAAAGCTTTCCGGAGATATTAGCAAAACTGTAACTGTTAAGTACTTGTCAGACTTGACCAAAAAGAACAAATTTGGCGGTAACCACTGGAAATCCCGGGATGAACCGCAATTTTCTGAAACTGTATCACGCGTAGAAAACCATTCCCCGTCAAAAAGTGCTGATCCAAGGTTTGAAAATTCGTGATATTTGTAAAGGGTAAAGAAATTTTTGCACCATTTTTAAAGGTTGTCGGATTTTGACTAGTGATGTTTTGTTCGAAGGCTATCGCTGTGCAGAACGCAAAAAAGATCACTTCGTTTAGAACGGATCTCATTCCATCGAGTTTATTAGATATTAGCAAAACTTGTCAATTTAAGGTCTTTCTGACAATTAGCCGAAGTTTTTCTATTTAAACAAAAAAGGCCCGACCGAATATTATGAAAATTTTTTCAGAGCATTTCATATCGTGCAGGTACAAAAATCATAAACGTCGCTTAAACAAAAAAAAACGGTTCGACCGAATTTTATGAAAATCTTTTCAGATCATATTTTGGTTAATACTCTTCGAACGGCACCTCAACTAAGTCGATATCTTTTATAGTTCGCGCGATATCGTGCAGGTACAAAAATCACTTATGTCATTTAAACCAAAAAACCGCTCGACCGAATATTATAAAAATCTTTTCAGATTATATTGTCGCTAATACGCTTCGAACGGCACCTCAAGTAAGTTAATATCTTTCGTGGTTCGGGCGATATCGTGCAGGTACAAAAATCACTTACGCCGCTTAAACAAAAAAACGGCTGGACCGAATTTCATGAAAATCTTTTCAGATCATATTTCGTTTAATACGCTGCGAACGGCACCTCAATGAAGTCGATATCAGTTTTGGTTCGCGCGACATCGTGCAGGAAAAAATGACCACATCCGTACGCACACACACACACACACACACACACACACACACACACACACACATACTTCCTCCCAATTTTTTTGCTTAAAATGCTCTGGGGACCTTGAAAGATGAAAATACGTTGAAATTTTCGATTTCGATTTTCGGACCGATTACAATAACTTCCTATACTGGGAAGTTAACAATTTTTAACTACACTGACAAACAAAACTGCTACAAAATAAATAAAATAAAGCTTTTCCATTTGTAAATGACTAATTGTATTGGAATGAAATCATTTGCAGAAATGCAGTATATGACGGTAGATACCTGTTTTTCCCCGAGGGGATGACATCAACTATAATTTCTTTTATTTGTAGGGGGTTGGGGAGGGGGGACTGTACAATGTCTTCCAAATGACGTGTCTCACAAGCTTTTATTTTATATTTTACCCACACATATACCGACTCTTATTTGATGCGAAAAGATACCAACATCGAAAACATGTAATTTACATTCGAAATAATTGCACTACTACGCGGTTCCCACGGTCTGTCTGTCAATTTTAATTACCATCAATTTTTTAATCAATTAAAATCAAACAATTTGAATCCAAAACGAAAACTTGAAAAGCATCTGGAAGTGATTTACAAGTGAAAGTAACAAGAATGCTTAAAATTTAATTGCGCCACTTGTAAGCTGATCCCGATTTGTGTGTGCAATGCGATCAATGCTGCGCGCTTGCGCCATGCTAAGTCAATTTAACATGATTTTTTACTGCTGCTGTTAGTTGTAATTATGACTTTTGCATGTTCAATTGAATTTAATTACAATTAACAATCATCCCTAAGTGTCCCCAATGCATGTGATCGTGATAGAGTGGAGAGATGCGGAGAGTTCATCGGCCTCCGCTTAGATAACATTGAAGAAATCTAAGATGATTTCGTTACACGATCAACGGATCAACGGTATCCCAACCACACATATTGACGACAGATAATGAAATTTGATATTTGCGATGATCATAATAAAAACCGCGCGCCATCATCGAGCCAACGACGAGAGAGACAGAGGAGAATCCTAGATCAAACTGCAGGAAGTGAAATTGGTGTCATTTGAACTGTGCGCTTCAATTATATTATGGCAAAGTCTCGTGTTTCATTATCGTTTTTGCGTAAAATAAAAAATTATAGCAACAACAACGAAGTAGGTAGGGTCGACATATATATAGAGAGAGTATGGTCGGTGTATAAGCCGATACCTTGCTTAGATCAGACCCTTCGATAGACGCCAGTCCAGATGTTGCCCCATCTTGACTGTATGTGCCCATCCAAAGACTTCATCTAAAAGTCTCAAATGACAAAATGATCTTCGGCTTCCGCCTTTCAACTGACGAAAAACTACTCCACGACGAAAACAACACTGACGCGCTTAAAGCTGCGCGATTGCTTAATCACATTAGACATTACAAAGTGACCGCAATCGGAATGTAATTAATTTGTAATTATGTGCTCGACGTGCTTCATAGCGGTACTCTATGCGCATGTGTATATGTCGACAGCGACTCATATTGACGGATAAGGGTTACAGATGTCACTGTATTTGCTGAGAGAGAGATAAGCGCGCTCGCGCGACCAGCTATGCGTAATCCATCAAGCGCTGTCAATTTGGATAATTTTGAGGCCGTTGTTTTGCTTGTTTATCTTCACTGCCTCAATCACAGGTGTTGTTTGATTCGTTTGTTGTGTCTTTCAAAACATTTCACAGCGTTTTTTAATTACATCTTAGGTGTGAGGCTATAGACCTTCTCCTTCTTGCATCATTACTAGATTCTTACTAAAAGAAAGGTCTAGCTCAAACTTTCTTCGTTTAATAAACGAACGACGAGGATCGCTGTGCTTCAATCACAACCTGCCGAACCAGCCTAGAAGAATATTTTTTGCTTCTTCTAATTTTTTAATTGAAAAGTTTTACATGATCGCAGCCATGTTTCACGGATATGGATCGACTTAAGCTGATCATGGCATAAACCTAATTTTTTGTATGTCAGTGTGATCGTACAGTGCACGGGGAAAAGTAAAAGTAGAAACATATCAATTAATTATTTCTGTGTGTATGTTTTTTTCCTTCTTTCTAAATCGTTAAGAATACCTACAAACCCCAAGAAAGGAAATAAACATAAAAAACAAAAACAAAAACTTTCTTTAAGCCCCGGCATTTTCCCACAGTAGCGGACAAAAAAAGTGGATTTTAATCGGCGATCATTTATTAGACGGAAATATTTGATACGGCTGTTAGCGGACGGAAGTAGACCTAAATGCAGTTTTTTTGATGGATCCCAAAAGTCTAAAGAGTATTTCTTTCTTTTTCTTATTCGTTAATAATCTTTCTATGTCAATGGCAATGACTATCCGCTTAAAATCTTGAGTCAAATAAAACTGAGGGAAAATGGTCCCACACAAAACGGAAATTACCACAAAATTTGCTCATGTTTTTCGCTGCTGGGACACGAGATTTATTAATTTGGAAGTTTTATTTCTTTTTAAATTATTAATAAATATTTTTTGAGGAATTTTTGCTGGTTTTTAGTGTTAGAAGATCGTTAATGAAAGTAATTAAATATTCCCATGAGATTGTGGGGCCATCTATTAGCCATTTTTAGCTTTATTTAAGCGGGTCAAGTACGTTATCGGTGAAACAATAGAGTAATAGGAAATATTAAGGGTTTGGCGACTGGTCAAGAGTTATCTAACAAAGATTTTGTTGTGTCTTGTCAACCGAATAGCAAATGGCTTTTATGTGTTAAAAAAGCTTAGAAATCAATTTTTACTACTAGTCCGAGTTCATGTAGATGACAAAACAGCACTAAAATCGAATGGAGCCAATCTGATCGTAGGGTGCGACACTAAAGTGAGGCATGCGCTTTGTGGAAGCAGCGAGAATAACGAGCGAGAAATCCTTATTATTGATTCAAACCTAACGGTGTGCAACTGTGGCAACACTGCAACCTTTGCATTCACACGGATAAATTCCAAGGTTGGGAGGAAGTAGAAAAGTAGAAAACTGAAAAGTATCAGATCAAGTGTCTTTCTCGGATCATCGATAGACTTGCGTTAGGGTAAACCTGCAGTTTGCAGAACCTCAACCCTATAGAAGTCCAAAAAGAACTGATTGGAAGTAGTTCGGTCAGGACCTGAAAGCGAGATTCTCTAGAAATTGCCCATAGGAAAGGATAGACCTTATAATGAAAATCGAAAATAGGGACAATACTATCGAAAACGTTGTCTACCGGGCTTAGAAGGTGTCCTGTTCAGTAACGTGGAGAAAAAAAGCCTTCTCCTGTGGTGGAATGAAGAGGTCTCGAAACTCAGTAGGTTAACCCGAGAGATATTCAATAGTTGTTTCAAACGAGGCCTTTGGTAGCCTTACAAAGACTGCTTTAAACTGTATAAGAAAGCCATTACATCAGCCAAAAAAGAGATTCCTGGCAGGGGTATTGCCAATCTATAGAGAGTCTGCCAGATTATTTAAGATCCCCTCCTTTATAAAAATATACGAACGAAGCTGGAACAGAATCCCAGGCCGAGTCTATGGTGCTATTAATGAACACACACTTTCCTAGTTGTAAGGACAAAAATGAGATCAAAGCATCACGGAATGGAAAGAGACACTCTTGGGAGGAAATTTCCGCTATTATTGCGTAGGAAAATGTGCTCTGGGCGATCAATAACTTCTCCGCCTTGAAGGTACCCGTCGCGGACATACTACAGAAACTACCAGTAAATCCAAAAAAGGTCACGAATCCACGAAGGACTGTAGGCAGACATCCTTCGTGCTTAAGACACTAGAAAGGGCCATCGGCTACCACATCCGTCAAGCCCTAAATTTAGAAGCAAGTCTTAGGCAATGGCTATCGGGGCTATGTTGAGGTTGAGAATAGTCTAAACGGATTTGGGAACCAAGACGGTAATCAAGTACGTCAACAGAAGTGCACCACCAAGAGACGTCATCTTCCCTTTATTGTGATTAGTAACGGCTTACTCACGGTGTTGTGATAATAAAAATAAGTTGGTCTAAAATGACGCTAAGATCTGAGAACGGGAGCTTTCTTGTAACATAAAAACATGCCAAAATATGTCCAAACCGAAATCGGATCTGCTCCTTTTTTCAAAATGTCCTCAAAAAAGGATTTTTCGCAAAAATTCACTAAATTTCCAATATGCGAAATGTTAAACGTCTCTAAAATTGCATGCAACGGGAAATACACACATATACATATGTATTTACACATATGTATTTGAAATGTTTATATACAAGAATATATATATATATTATATAATACCTCACCTGGGGGCCTGATTGCATCATTTTGTAGGTGCATCATAAAATGCACTAAAAAAAACCACTAAAGAACGATCCCACGGCCCAAAAAAAATCGTAGAAGGCTCCACGACCCCTTAAAATCTTCGTAACGGTCCCTACTATAATTAAAAAATAACAGAAAAATCCCCCCTTGCCTCTAAGGGGGCCTGGGGGCTGCCCGAGGGGCTGCAACAGGTAAAATGCACTTATTCACTTTACACTTTTACCTCCCACGGCCCCCAAAAAAAATCGTAGGAGGCTCGGAGACCCCTTAAAATCTTCGTAATTTACCGTACAAAAATTAAAAAATAATATAAAAATCCATGATGGAGAGACATGATGAGCTTTTTATCTTACAACTACTACAATAAATTCACAATAAAAGCTTCGCGATACATTAGACCCTTTGTTTTCAAAGCCTAATAGACTTACTGATTTTTATATTATTTTTTAAATGTTGTACGGTAAATTACGGAGATTTTAAGGGGTCTCCGAGCCTCCTACGATTTTTTTTGGGGGCCGTGGGAGGTAAAAGTGTAAAGTGAATAAGTGCATTTTACCTGTTGCAGCCCCTCGGGCAGCCCCCAGGCCCCCTTAGAGGCAAGGGGGGATTTTTCTGTTATTTTTTAATTATAGTAGGGACCGTTACGAAGATTTTAAGGGGTCGTGGAGCCTTCTACGATTTTTTTTGGGCCGTGGGATCGTTCTTTAGTGGTTTTTTTTAGTGCATTTTATGATGCACCTACAAAATGATGCAATCAGGCCCCCAGGTGAGGTATTATGTAATATATATATATATATATTCTTGTATATAAACATTTCAAATATATATGTGTAAATACATATGTATATGTGTGTATTTCCCGTTGCATGCAATTTTAGAGACGTTTAACATTTCGCATATTGGAAATTTAGTGAATTTTTGCGAAAAATCCTTTTTTGAGGATATTTTGAAAAAAGGAGCAGATCCGATTTCGGTTTGGACATATTTTGGCATGTGTTTATGTTACAATAAAGCTCCCGTTCTCAGATCTTAGCGTCATTTTAGACCAACTTATTTTTATTATCACAACACCGTGTACTATAAAACGGTAACTAGCATACAGTAATTTTGATGTCCAGAATATTTTCAATAGTGATTAGTGAAATCAAGGATGCCTAAACAAAATTGGCAGCTGGACATCAGAGGGGGGTCTGGTAGTCAATCCGGGAAAAAGTTGATACTGTTCACAGGGAAAACGAACACCTCCCCAGGTTGAAGAGGCACACCCTCACTTTATCCTTCAGGGTGAAATTACTGGGCCTAGTACTGGACCCAAAACCGAGCGAGAAAGGGTAAAGGGAAGCCGAGCAAGAAAGGGTAAAGAAAACCTGTATAGCCTTCTTCTTCGTCTTTCTCGGCTCTACAACCGGGATCCGATCCTGGCCTCTTGCAACTGCTCTCTCCACCGGTTCAGATTCCGAGCCGATGTCATCCAGTTTGGTATCTTTAAGCTCAGAGTGTCCTGGTCTACGCCATCCCTCCAGCGGAGATTGGGTCTCCCTCGCTGATGCACTCCTTAGATCGTACTGTATAACCCAGCGGTCGCAACCGAAATGCTAAAAGATCCCATTCACATAAAGGTCGCCCGAAGGCCGTGGCCCTTCAGCCCAGGTCGGCAGGTAAGGCCCGAAGAAGGGCACACTTTAAGGTTCGCATTCACTTACAGACAGGCCAGGTTGGCAGGCACGGCCGATGAAGGCCATACATTACTCAGTCTGACTGAACGATAAAGATTTGAGGCATCCATCTGGCAGGCCGTGGATTACAGGTGATCTCATGATTCCCTTCATACACAGGCGAAGACAGCTTAGCGTAGCGTGCTAATCAAGTGCTAATATGTTTATAGCCTCAACGAAATTTTCAGACTGAATAGAAGCTGAAGTAGACGATAAATACCCATTCAGTAATGATGCGCTCCAAGCTAGTTGAACGATGCAGAACTGAGCGCGAGGGGGACTGGACTGACTTGCAATAAAGAAAAAGCAATGGACCTTCTAAACAGATTGACGAGCTATTGCCGGCAATCATAACGTGACATAGAAGATCATGCTGGAAAGTTTCCATTCCGTATAACATCTGCTGCCGTAGCTATAGGCCAGGCCAGGCAACACACATTAAACAGTTACGTTTTGGACAGCTTAAAAAAGATCTTCAGACTGGAGACTTCTAACATATCGTTTTACTTTTTTTTACGTTGCTTCACTATTGTATAACAACACCAACGAAACAAACAACAAACAAACACTGAAACGTCCTAGACCTCACACGTCATCACCACATTGCTACCAGTGAACTAGGGTCAAGTTGTGGGTTCATTTGGCAATGACCTTCCACGAAGTCGTATAAATACCAAAAAATGCGATACCAAAGCCAAACATTTCCTGTTAAATACCTGCACGAAACCCATAATTACGAAAACCACCGAAATCCTCACCCAAATTAGGACTGGCTACCAGCATTTCGCTTGAACACATTGAAATATGAGCTCAGAAACGAAATGCTGATGATGCCAATAAATTTCCCCCGGAAGAAAACTCCACGCTGACTGATCCCCGCGTCCCATTGCTCATCATCAGCGATTAATCCTTTCTTCAGCAGGCGACAGGCGGGCGTCACCTTAATCTTGTTTTATTGAACTTTTCTCCCGATTAATCACGCAATCATGACCCTTTCGGCCGGACAGCAGCAGCGCAGTGCCACTTCTGTAATTAGTAAATCCGAGGGGAGTGCTCCTGTCCAGTGTCGAATGTTCGGTTTCAAAGAGTCTCAGAAATTCATATCCACCACCTCCGAGCAGCGGCAGATCTCCTACCGGATTACGTCCCAAGAAATCCAGGTGAACAAAAAAATAAAACCACAAACCGAAAAAAAAAACAATTATTATCTCCTGTCAGGTATCTTCTTCTTGCGTGCCAAAAAAATGTGTTTTCGGCGCAGATAAATTATCGGGGACGACCTTTTCGGTGTAAATTCTGATTCCAGTTTCTGAAGGCCGCAAACGAGTATTTCCCATATTCGATCGGCCTTCGATGCGCTTCAATACGTGCGCGTCCAGGTATTATCGCGGTGCGCGGGCCGCCTACAAGCGATTTTCCATTTTGCTGGCTTATTTCTAAAAAAATTTTGTTCATTTTTGATTCATTCGCGGATGACTAAACTCTAAGCGGTGGGTGAACACCTTTTTGTTAATTTCGTTTTATTGCAATTTTCGTTAACAAATTGTCGGTGGATCAAGGGGGCGCTCAGCCGTCTGCAGACATCTTGTCGGTGTCGGTGGGGGGTGGAGCGGGAATCCCGCGAGTGATTTCATGCATAGCTTCTTATCGGCGGCTATCCATCGAAAGAGTTAAGGAGCAATTAAAAAAGCATTTATTAGCCAAAATCTTAGCAACAACAAAACTAATAGCGCAGAAGAAACCGCGCGCGGACCGCGGACGAATGTTTCAATTTGAGGCGTTTTTATATGCAAGATTTTTAACTCGTTTTTTTCTCTCGTGCCGTTTTTAGTCGGTTGGCTAAACTGGTTTTAATGAAACTTTTTTTGGAATAACAAAAAGTTTTTGGGCTACTGGTAGATTCGTCAAGTTTTTACCTTCATATTTGCTGAGTTGGATCCAGTGACGCAAAACACGAGAGGTGGTCAATAAAAACAACTCCTTTGCTTACTTTCGAAAAGAGGCGACCGTGTGGTGAGAGCATTGCTAATAAACAGAAACGGACAGGCTTAGCAAGATTCTTGTTAAGCAGCATTGCCAACCATCTTACGTATGGTGGAGTCCTCTGAAGAACCCCGAGAACTCCTCACTTTCGAGGTGGCATAGAAGTGATTCCAGACACATGTATATAGTTTCAGTTCGAGATATTTTGCACTATCTTAGAAAAAAGGCTGTCAAACTGTTACATTGACGAATAAACAATTTCCCCCCATATAAGTCATAATACAATGCTCCAGAAGACGCATAAACAATATTAGTAGAGTCCGCACCATAAAAGAAGGGAAATGAGCACATATGTAGGGAAGATAAATGAGCTGGTGATTAGCGTTTTTTAAACAAACCGAGTGTGTCGTTGGTCGCTTGTTGTGACTTGAGACTCCCTCACTGTGCATGGAAACAATGATTGTGAGATTTGCTTCTTTTTTGGTGCGTTCCATACTTGGCTGATGTCAATCTATATTAACTGCCTATTCTAAAGCTATGAGTCTCGTTTCTGGAGAATGGGGCAAGAGTCCATCGCATATGTATAGGTTAGGTTTAGGGCTCTTCCCACTGTCACTTAAGGCCCAATTTGCCACTGCCACAAACTCGTGTTGCTATGGTTTGGCGATTGTTTAACCGACTGTTTAAAGCCATCATGTGGAGTTTAGGTATGTTATTAGTGTCTAGTGGTCGGGACGCCTTCCAGATCGTTGCAGGTCTCCATTGCGCTCCAAATTTTACTGGCAAGCAATATATGGTAGTCAAAAACAACGTTTTCCTTCTCGTCTATTAAGCGGCTAACCATATCATCGAGGCCCAGAGACGGTACCTGTTTGGATAGGAATATGTACGCCAACCCACACCAGAGTCACGTTGTACTTTCCACCGAGCCTGTCTAGCTCTGTTCTGTTGCATCATCACCTAGAGCTCTTTGCGACCATACCGTCGGGTAGTAGTTCCAAGATGATGCACCCGCCTCCGCTATAGATGTAAAAGTATTCGTAATCGATCATTCCAAACGTCAGTATCGTTTTACCAAAGGGTCCCCCAACTAGGTACTCACCATGTCCAATGCTGCTTGACTTACGAAATCGAACGAGATTCGGTCTACTGAGTATGCTAATGGTATCCTTTATGACTACCAAGAGAACTGTCCATTTTTTTCATTCAATACAATTTTGTAAAGCTCTAATTGTACTCCGTTTAGTCTACAAAAATCGTGAGCGTATCGTGCTTCGTTTGGTGTACAAACCTTTTTTGGTGCATGCCTATAGTAGGCTGAATTTGGAAAAGTACAATTTTTACTCAGGCTTGCCGTACTTGTTTTATGCTAAGTGCGGGCGAGTCTTATTTATACTCGAATGAGCTTCGCCAAAGCCACCTTTCTCACAATGAAAGCAGAGAGGGAAGGTCGCTGATCCGTCTGCCCCATTCTCATTCTGATGAGTACCTTTTCGAAGGACTTTGATGATGATTTGATGATTAATCTTTCTTATTAAGCGGATCCCTAGTCTGCATTCGTCAGTCCGAAACTTACTATTGGGGCTGTCACTAGTTTAGTGGAGAGGTTCCTAGACCAGGGCTGGACAATAGCAGGTCCTCAAAGCCAAACGAGCTCCTGGTAGTTCCAAAGCCTTCCTATCTTGTGGTGCTCTGGAAATGTCAACTATTGCCCATTACTGTCCTAGACTCTCAGACCCTGATGAAATGTATTGAACGTTGGGGATATCTGGTATGGTGGACTTTTAGCGGCTTCACCCTGCGCAGCTTCGTAATACGGCCAGGGCTTGAAGGAGACTGCGTCCGAAATTGCCACCGATGGAGGATCATTTGATTCTTGCCACCTACGAGGCCAGATGATTCACCCACAGGGCAGATGATTCAACTTGTAAGCTTTCCCTCGACTTGGCCTTTGCCTCTTACGTTCTGTTTCAATATCACACAATAGCCTTGTTTGGTGCGAACTTGAGAGTTCGTCTTTAGTCTATTGCGCCAACTCCGTCCTAAAATTGATTGACTAGACTATAGTGTTCAGAGTCAGTTTTTCGACTCCTCACCTGTCCACGCAGTAGTGCATCGGACCTTGAGAAGGAGGTGTACGTACGGTTGGTCTTTCAGCGAATACCTCTTGATTGTGTCGTGTTTGGATGAAGTTCAAGCACACTAAAACTAAGCTCCTAACCCCTTGTAAATAATACTTCGCTCCCAATACTTGTGGCGAACTTGCTCGAACAGACAAGCCTACCCGTTAAGTCCATAGGCAGAGCTTGTTCAATTAGGTCGACCCTCATATCTGAGCTATAGGTTTTAGTCGCGATCGCGACACTCTATTCCTAATTAAGAGAAGAAAACAAAAAACATGATCATTGATCGTGTCCTTCATGATTCTTCCATTCTAAAGATTGTCTACCAATTGCTCCATCTTTTCGCGTGATCGATATCAGGAATTTATTAACTGCACTTGAACTCTCAAATTTTTCCTTATTGATCGCTTAAATGATGTCATCTCCACTAATGGAGATCGATATGCCTCCATGATCTTAGAAAGATTGCCGATCATTATTTTTGCTCCTATCTAAATTAATTAATGGAGAACAGTTTGGCACATAAACAAATTCCATAAAATTTTAAAACTATTTCAAATCTTCCACAAAAAACTCAACTAAATTGACGAAAAACGATTGGGCATCCGCAACATCCAATCTATTATGGAGTTATTTTTCTGGCTGTCGTGGTTGATGAACTCATCCCAAACTTATGACAGATAGGGATTACCAGGTCGTGAAGTTCAGAACTATTAGCAGCTGTTGAAGTGTCGGATTGGGGTTATGACTTTTGTACTGTATTCGCGGATGAGTGTTGATTATCTTCTTGAGGTCTGGTATTTCACGAGGATTTCTGACCCAAATTCCTTTGAGATGATGAGTTTGTGAGATTCAGGGTCTTGTCTAGAAGCTCACAATCAATAACTGATATGGGTTGTTAGTGATGCTTTCAATTTCGGGTTAGTGTGGAATGGTGTTCTTCGATTCGGGCGAATGACAATAAAATCTTGCGGCGGCTTTTGACCTTGCACCAAATTTCTGCTTGGAGAATATGGCGTCCACACTTGTGCTGGAAATGGGTCTTCGGTTAGCCAGAAATGACTTGGAACATTTTCAGTTATCTAAATTTCCATTAGGCTTTTACAGTTGCGCTATTCTCTCTCGCCCCAAAACAACAATTCATTTCGCGCATTCACCGCAAGCGAGCAGACGGGCAGCACTGTGTCCGAATCTGCCAATCTCTTCCACCAGGTAAACCGTTCCCTGACCCGTTGTTGTCCATTAATCGCAGGTGAGAAAAAATGGCAAGAACAAGACAACAGCGAAAAAATTGTGCACTTGCCGCCGCGCTGTGCATACAGATAATGGCGATGTCGCGCTACAAAATTGTTAGGCTTAGTTTGGGCGCTCGCAAATAGACTTGTTCTCCGTGATGGTGTTGTTGGTGGCAGCGGCGGCGGCGATGGGAATGATGGTCGGTCGGTTGGTTGGTTGGATAGCACGAAGAAAACCTCAGCCAAGCAGCAACTAGGCCTGCGCCGGAATCAGACTGTGACTGGCATGCGCGTACGCACATCGATTTCAGATCGAATCACCTGACGTGATCCGCGGACGCGGACTCTGCCGCCTGCTCGCCCTTCCGTGACGATGCGTCGCTGAGGTGGCCCCCGAAGTCCGGCTAATTGGTTGTGGGATCCGGTGATCGTTTTGTTCGGTTGGTGCGCCTCCGCTACACCCCCGTCGATCGCGATCGTGCACGGCTCGATTCATCCCCAATAAATTTTAATTGCCTCTCAATTCACACAACTTTATTAAATAATTATTTTTCCTCCGTTTTTTTGCAGATTTGAAAAGTGCGAGACCAGGTGAGCGCCTGGACCTGGATGCGCCGATCTGCACACGAAATGATCTCTTTTCAGTTGGCACGAAGTGAATTCCTCCGCCGGTGATGAGGATCGCATCTTGAGGTGAGTCAATTAATTTCCTCGTGTGCACGGATTTTATTGCGGATTAATCTTAGATTTTATAAATCGGTTGTAAATGAAATTTATGAAGACTTTTACGATCCTCCGCGCGCGCGATCCCTGCCGATCGCTCCTCATTCCCACCACTGGATGGCGGCAGTGGCGGGATTCTCGAGTCTCGAAAAGTGAATTTCATCCACAATTTTCCGGGCGAATATTTTTGCCGTCTTCGCAATTTTGTTTTCGCGAAATTAAGAGTGATTTGCGACGTTGTCGCATGGCGTTTGATGGATTGGAATTCTTGTATAAGGTGATTAGCAAACTCCCAACCCAACCGGTATACACACTACGTATGCATGCATGCTTTGCGTAAAATCAATTTCAACACGCTTTTTGCCGGCTGCTGCTGCGTTGCGTAACGTCATTCTTTAAGTTATGAACTGCCCAGGCTTCGGGTGCTTGAGTACTGAACCTGGAAAGTGGAAATGTCGGAAATCTTGCGAATTATAAAGGAACAACAATTACGACATGATTAGCATTTTGTATGGTTGCAAAACTCTACAACTGACATATTCAATTAGTTCGGACGCAGTAATATCGGCAATTATGGATTATGTTGCGGATTTGATTTGTTTTTTGATTTTATTTTAATTTTTTTTTGCCAGTTCTCTATGACCTTAATATGATGATATAAAATGAAAGATTAATAATATTTAATTCGTAATATAAATTTTGTTTTTGCAACACATCCGACCGCCAAAAGATATTATATTATGAAAGGCGTTGGCGGTTTCTTTCAAATTTTGCGGTTTTATTGGGTTTTCTGGTAGCATTGTGGAATTATGACTCTTCGTAACCGTTTTTAGTCAAGAATAGACCATCCTGAAGAGTAGCGTCTTCATAAAATAACTTTCCTCATAAATGGAAGATAATTATTGTACTTTTATAGACTAATCAATTCTAAAACACTGGTTTTCGCTATGTCGAAATGAATATAATTGAAAATTTATATTTAGCAATTTTGTAGAAAATGATCATCTTATGGTCGAGCAAGTGTTGCAACTTGGAGGGTTATAAAAGAGCATGGTGAATTTTTCATAGATCACTCAGAAGAGTAAAAAGGGGGATGAGTAGAGGGGATTGAAACATGGCAGATAGGGCTCCTGTGAGGCTAGTCCCACTATACCTTATTTGAATCCCATGTAGATTGTCCTTTAGGGCCCACAAGGAGCATCTAACGCCTTGCCCCATCTCGAGTGGAAAATAGAGGTTAAAAAATTTGAGAATTTTGGCATGGATATTCAAGCAATAACTGCAGCAGATGTCAAAAATTTACATTTTTAGACGCGAGTGTCGTTTTTCCAAGCGGCCCCCAACTGAGTACTAATCACCTCCAATGCTGCTTGACCTCCGCAATAAAACGAGAACCGCCCTATTGAGTATGAATAATTGCCTGAAATATAGAGCAAGGCAATCGGTCATCAAGAACTGAGTAGACCGGCTATTTCTTCATGGCTGGAGAAAAATTCAGCCGACAAATCTAAAGCGAGAAAATTTTGAAATTTGAACAGGTGGGAGCTAAAAAGAATAACAGAGCCGTTGGCGGGCTAATGTTCGTTCAATTGGCGGAATTTTCCTGTTTCAGGAGGCATAACGATCCATGTTATAAGGAGTCATCTTCAAGTTTTTCACCAAAATTCTCTGTAAAGACCGCCGATTGATGCCCAATTGCTGCGTCGCACGTCATCTGGTCGATATGCTGGGGTCCTCTGCGACATTTTTAGTCGCCAAAGCCGCGATATTATCAGCAAAACTGCTGCTTCGGGGCCGGCCAGACCTGGCAGCATCTCATGTTGTTCCATACTTTTCTAGGCGAGCGGCTAAGCTCCGTAGTGTTTGCGCAGTTGGTTTCGGACGACCGGAAATATGCGGTAAATTCAAACTGCGCCAACACAACCGACGAATTATTTCGCCAAAAAATCAAAACAGGAAAAGATGCAGAAAAATAAGAATTAAGTGTGATATCTACATCATATGTTACACAAACCGGTTTGAGTTGAGGACAGAGTGATGCATAGTGGAAGTTATCTCAATGACAATCCTCCCTAAAATTTTAAAGTGCTGTGTTTTTTTGTCACTAGATCGCGGTTTCTTTCGGCCAATTAACAAGCTTGAAAAATCGCACCTACGTTATGTGGTACAACAGGGATAATGCGGCAGTTTAGGTTAGGAGTTTATGGAAGATGCCATTGAAGATTTCGAAATTTAAGTCCTCGTCCGTGAACATCAAATACAACAAAAGCCATACTGGAATTCGCTTAAGAAACTACAGGGAAAAAAGGGCCTATGAGACGGCGAGATGATTTTTATCTTTTTTGTGACTTCCTTTGATGGCCTGGGTATGATCAATCGATCCAGCTTTGTTTGGATCGCTGAGTTAGCTAAGCTTTAAGGGTACCCTACCCATTCTCGGTTTCAAAAAATCGATTTTTTTTTATTGTCTTATTCGAAACTATAACTCTTCAAAAATATTTCCTGAATGTTTCAAGTCGAAATTCGGAATACTCTTGGAGTTCCAGCATATTGATGGTGGGCGCGTCAAATCGCAAATGCTTAGTTTCGCTGTGTAGCTTGTAAAAGTCGCATTGTAAAAACGCATTTTTCTCGAAACTATGTTTTTACGATTGGCGGGCATTGTAAGTCAAAAACTATAAAAGCGATCGTTCTGAAATTTTGATATATTTTTCTAAACACCAAAAGCTATAACTTAGACTATTTGTTAAAAGATTGATGATTATCTTCTATTATTACAGCCTAATAGTTTACAAAAAAAAACTCGGATTTTGAAAAAAAAAAAAAAAAAAAAAAAAATTCATAGGTCCACCATTTTGTAAATTTTTGCACTAAACAAATAATAACAGTCGATTCTCTAGCCAAACATGAACTCTTTAAAATCCCGTTGGATTTTTTGGTTTCAGACGTCCCACTCAATTACAATCATGCCCGCCATCCAAAAAGAGGACTTTTAGTTAACCGCAAAAAGTTATAGCCTCTTGTTCATAAACAACTGTGTTACATTTTTTTCTTGTTCTTAAGGTTTTCAATTACATGTATAAATATATCCGTACCTCATAAGTCGATTTTTCATCATTTACCGGCCCAATGAAAATCACAAAAATCAGAAATCGAGAATGGGTAAGGTACCCTTAATGGCAATGGGAGCAACCGGTATGAGACAGGGCGCTAACATTCAACAGTCCAGAACTGGCTATGGAGTACTAGCTAGCTTGACGAAGAGCGTCTTGACGATCGGAATCTGATGATTTTATGCAACGATGGTGGTCCACACCTAGTCTGGTGTACTGCAAACAGTTTCTGCATGCGCTGTCTCGCAACTTTGCCAGGGATTTGTTGAAGCAACTTAGGGGGATATCACGAAAGTGGTAAGCTTGATTACTTGGTACTGCGATAAATCTCTATGCGTTGACTACTGAGCTTGTTCAAGCGGTCTGGCTTACAAAACTTGGGTATGAGGGTAGTAGAATAATAGGTGCAAGGGCCAGCCATGGCACTTAGGGATCTAAGACCTCATTTATGAAGAAAAAAAAGAACGACTAAAAAAGAAGAAATCCACAGAGATGCAAATTCTAATTCAATTCATCTGTATTAACTTTAAATTGTATTTTTTGCGATATAGAGTGGAGCTAGCTTCTCACTAGTTTCAATACCCACCAAGAACCTTGTCTTAAATATGCTTTGTCCATTGCATAGTACAATCAAGCTTAGGGTTGTGAACAAAAACATAGACGCAAATTAGTCAAACTGAAAATTTTCGTTGATTTGTGCTATCGTCACTTCCAAATTTTTAAGAGCTCCTCGGTAGAAATCATGCAATGGATGCGATTTCCGCTTTCTGTACTGTGCTAATTCCGCTTTCTGTACTGTGCTAAAGGAGATTCTTCTCCCATGTTTCTTCTGTGGTCTTAGCAAATTTACATTTACAATTTTATCAATACCCCCTAGTTCCAAAATCTAATCCTATACCTATAAATGACAAATGTCAAACCAAGGCAATTATTACGACATGAGAAACATTTTAAATTACATAGTGCTGCCATCTTTTGGATATTTACCTGAATGGCAGCCATCTTGTTGTTTTGATCTGTCAAAAGTAAGACTTACTATGCATGAATGAAGTTTTTGGTGATGAAATTTACGAGGATCAAATGAAGCGATCGCCTGTTGAAGTTTGTTGATTTTGGAGAATTGCTACCAAGCCCTCAGCAGTGCATTGTTTAAATCTCAATAAAGTAATAACATTATTAATATTTACTAAATGTCACTAAGAACTATTAAAGACTCCACAAAAAGACAAAAAACGAATTCATATCATGCAATTATTTAAAACAAACATATGCTGATCGCAAATCCATCACACCAAACAAAGAGATTACTTCATTCATCGTATCATGATCGGCGGCACTATATAACATTTAACCTTATAACCGTGTCAATTCCTTATCGCCATTATTTCACTTAATTTCCTGACCCAAGTCCATCCCATTTCCATATTACAACAATAATTCAATTAATAAATTGATTATTCTGCACCACACACAAAAAAATATGCGGCATACATTTGCGCGATTGATGCAGTTTATCATCATGAAAAAGAAAGAAAAGTACATATGGCAGTACTAATTATAATTTATTACTTAGAAATGCCCTTGTATGTGCTTCTTATAAAGAATGCAGTTACCGGATTAAAAGTTCAAACTTTAAATGTTTCAGTTTGAAGATTTTATTACAATTTTGCAGATTCGTTTCAATGATAGTGAAGATCAACAAAATTTCATTCGAGATAATTGATTCTGTACGATCAATACAAATATATGTCACATGTATGATCAATGATCTTGCTGTGTTGTGCGCTATCGCTTGTCAATTTAAACGACAAATTCCTTTTGGTATAGCTTCAATACGATCATGATAAACGACATTGAGCTTCATATCCATCAAAAAACGATCGTGGAATTTGTCACATTGTAGCACACTTTTACACAATACATTTTGCTCGATCGTTATGATGATCGCTATTGTTGGCGATTGTTGTTGTTGTTTGCCTATTATACATTCTAGCGCCTCTCTTTTTTGCAATACGAAAACGCCTCGCAATTCTCGTTTTAATTGAGCATAGACAAAAAGGCGGATCATAAACCGATCAATTACCGACCGATCGACAATCAGCATATTGTATGCGCCGGGCGTTAGGCGCATTCGGTTTATTTTTCCTGGTATTTCGGTTTTGTATGTTCAAGTGGCCTTCAGGTGTGTCACCGATCGTGTCTTATATATATAACAACAACAACGAGGACCGAAAAAAAGAATTTCAAGACGTGATCTGACTGTAATATGAAAAAACCTCCACAATCGGGGGCTTTGTGTCTCGCGAAGAGTTCACCAAAGAGTCTCCAGAACTATGCTGAGGCGGCCCCAGACCTTCTTCTTTCCGTCGTTCCCTCTTATGTCACATTGTTGTCATATCTTTACGCACCGTGTGCTGCTGATGTCACTGTGAAATTCTTACCTTGCGCTTCGGCTGAAGATCACCACGCTATCCACGATCGTTCGGCGATGTGGATGGGATGGTGGTATCGTTTTGGATCTTAGGTCGTTGGATTCCTCGAAGCAATTATAACGGGAATATGCTGAGTTTCGTTTTGGTAATGAGCCTTAAACATTATTCTTCTCTGCGCCGGTGCTGCCGCGCGTTGCCTTTCGGTTGGTATGATGATGGTGCTTCAGATCTTTTCAGGCACAGACATTCTTGAATATGCTGTGTCGGCTTCCTGATCGTGCCGCTATGGTCTCTGATGTCGCGTGTGTTGTTGTTAGTTCTTTAATGTGGGTGAGGATAAGGATGATTTTTTGGACAAGGTGTCAGACCCGGCTTACCAGCTGGCTATAATTGGTCCCCCACGAACAACAACAACTCCAAAAAAATATTGGGGAAACTCTGTTTCTAGGTCAGTCGGCTTCATGTGAGGAAGAACACACATTAATTGGGTTTCATCGGTGAAGTAAGTGCTTAAGAGTCTGCACAGCGGGGCAGAGGGATCCCACCAGCGACTGGAGTGATAATTATGCTGGAGAGAACTTTTCTCATGTTTTTAACACTTGTGAATTATGTAAAGTGGGCAATTTTTTTTCGGGAAATGCATTAAGGCAACAATGCAATTCCTGTCTGTATACAACTTCATTCCGGACTTTTATGGGAAAAATATTTCCAGAAAATTGATTATATGATTGGAATCCGTTAGCCGCGAAAGTAGTTGAACGGTCAATAATTACTGAATGCCATTGAGATCTGTTTTTATCACCATCATACACCAATGGTTTATTTTTACCATACCCAGCCTACACGCCAAATCGCAAACTGCAGACTCATGCATACAAATTATTAAAGCAATTATCGATAACGAGACTCTATAAATAGTGAAACAACTTCACCGACTTTTGATTCGCGCTGACAACACACAAACAAGCTTCAATTGTGGGAAAAACCGAAAATCTTGTAAGAGATTTCCTAAACAAAACGAGGCCAAATTCTCCCACGCGATCATCTACCAAAACGATGCACATCCGAAATGGATAGAGGCTGTTGAACTACGTCCAGACCAGAATACCTCCAGCGGAGTCCAGGTGTCCTTTAAGAGGCATTCTCCTAGTCGCACGAATTTTAATAATTGTAAAATAATTAATGTGACATGAGCTGGAATTTATTGTGATCTTGTCGCACCATGTTTGGAGTTGGCCTAGCTCTGCATGCAGTCGTTTCTGTGTTCATCTTCCGTGTGTATTTTTTTTACCTGCATCTCTCTTCTCTACTACTATTATTATTACTTCCATCCAAACTGCACCACTGCAGAGATTTCGTAATTTTTTTTCGTTACCTTCACAGAAGAGGCAAAAACATGTCGATAATTGCACATCCGCATGCAATTTTGTGCAGCGCGAGAGAGATTGAGCAACATAACGTGCAGATCGCGAGGATCGCCGGCGCTGAGCTGAGTGTGATCTACGCTGTGTGAGGAATTATGAGCACACACTGGGAAAGTGGTTCACCTTTGGCTTGGGAAAAATGTTACTTTATGAAAAATGTCATTTGGGATTCGTGTGTTGCCATCAATCAATGTATTAAAGGTGAGAAATGATTAATCTGTCAGCGATCGTACGATCGTAAATTACAAATTACCATACGAAACAGAGAATTTATTGGAAGTGGTTTTTTTTTCAACTCGGAAACAGTTGAGTTAATAAAAAAATGGTAACTGATTTCGAATTTACCTTCAACTCTTGTAAAATTTCCTTGAAGTAAGTTTGAAGATCGGTTGTGTCAATGTCGACGGTTTTATGATACAACTGATGACTTCTGGATCAAATTATATAAGCTTTGTTTGGGATTGATCAATTATGCATCATATGTGGGTTGTTTATTTGCACACGTCGTTTCCATGTCCTCACTTGAAAATGATCGACACAAATCTCAATGACGACAAATTGTTATAGTTGGAGTGTCTTTGTACTTTTAAAAGAAGAACGATCAGTGTTTTCTTCGGACTACAGATCAGACTAACATATATGCTCCTTTGGAAAAGCTACTTGATAATTCAAGATTGAATGCATCATTGATGATTTTTTAAAGTGTCGATCAGTCTTGCTGATTTATTCTTTGGTGAGGAACTGTTTAAGTTAGTGGTGATCGCGTCTAATCAAAAAGTGCGATCGTAATATCCAAAGTGTAGCTACTGGGAACTGGTCTTAAAGAGACGATAAGCTAACATTATCGCGTTGGTCTTTTTCTGGTAAGATTAGCGTGAGGCTGATAGAGCATTTTATTTCGTACCAAGCAACTGTACGTGTTTTGTCTGCCCCACCTATTGTTGCCGACACTCTTTTAGATCATGGTTTCTGGCTTCCTTCCAAGCTTTTTGTTCCTCGTACCCGTACTCGAGCCCATCATACAAACGTTTCTATTCCGAACTCTCCATAGATGTCAACAAATTGGAGACGCTTTCCCTGTACTACCAGAACGTAAGGGGAGTTCAAAAACTAACAACATCCTTCAGGCGTCGACGACTAGCGGCTTCAATATCTTAGCATTTACTGAAACCTGGCTCCATGAAGGCATTCTTAATGCTGAATTCTTCGATTCCTCCTACCAAGTGTTTCGGAGGGATCGTTACACTGACGCGGAAACTCGTGGGGGTAACGTACTTCTCGCTTGTCACGCTTCTCGCTTGTACTCATCTAATTTGTCACTTCCTAGTTTCTCTATCCACCTTGACATTGAGCTACTTGCTTTCAAAATTTCCTTCTTCAAAACAAATCTCTTCTTGCTGTGCTGCTATATCCCACCAGATTGGATTAGCACACATGACATGGAGGCAAAAACCTATATGATATTCTCATCTCATATCCTAAGTATGATGAACACTAGTGATGAGCTACTTCTTCTAGGGGACGTCAATTTACCCAATATTCAATGGGTATCGAAGATGACGAGAACTACCTTCCTGAAGACAGCCTTAATTTGCTGCTTTCTCAACTCCTTATTCTCACTTAAACAAGCAGTACCTTGACATCCACAGCTTGTAAGAGAATACAACGAGTAACAATGTACGAGGAGTCCGCAAGTAAGAACAGTTGGCAGCAAGTAAGAACTTAGTCTTTGCGAGTAGTAGGTTATGTCGTCAGGATGCCCTCAAAACCACTTCACATACAACATCCAAGAGTTGAAACGCAGGGCTCATCGCAACCTTCACACCCTCCCGAACCCACATAAGCATCATAACCCTTAATCTATTCTATACCCCGTACTAAGCTTACTGCTAGAAACTGCACCATGGCGTGACAAACGACATAACGGATTGTTTGTGCAAGCTTAGAACTGCGACAAAAAACAAATGTGTTGATACACCGCCGCCGCCTTTTGGGCTAGATCTACCGAAATGCCAAAGTCAACAAGAATCACTATATTGGCTAGTATGGTGCTTCAAGAGCTCATACCTTTACATCCAAGAATCAGGCTTCAATCAATATAGCTGTCCTTCAGAACGACGTTGGATTTCTGATGCGATATAAATTTAGTAACCTTCATAAAACTTAACGATGTCGCTGGGCTTGACAAATTGAGCGTATGCCAGAAGGAAAAGCATCAAAGAAAGTTTAACTAGCAATGTACTTGCAGGGGTGGCGCTTTCATAGATACAAATGGTGCACTTGCACCGGGCGCAATTTCAGAAATTAATATTTAAAAAAAATTAAAACTTCCAAATAAAGTTGAAAAAGTGCTCGGGTGCCTTGATTTTCATATGTTAAAGGAACTCCACAGAGTGTTGGTGTTTTCCCGTTGTTCTTCACTGCGATCAAAAATTGAACAGTTGATGGAGCGCAATGTGGGATATTGAACCGGGCGCAAAAAAAGCCAAATGCCGGCCTTGTATACAAGGACAAAGACCCATGGTAGTCAAAACCACACAACGTATGCTGCATACATCGAACATAGTAACCTCAGCCAGAAATCGAAAAATACTGAAAGAGTAGAATGTAGATGAGGCTGAAGTTGGGCTCAGGTTCATTGAAAGAAAAAGAAAACCGAAGACTGAATGCCAGGGAAATCTACATTACTACTGCTGACTTCATCTTAGGTAGAAGTCGAACAGATGGGATCGATTGGTTCGAAGATGAATGAAAACTGACGACTAAATGTAAGAATGTTGCGTACCGAGAGATGTAGCAGGTTTCTGGAACACGGGAACATGCATAGGCTACACCTGACTAGCATTTCGAGGGGGTCCAGATGGAGTCCTTATGAGGCTAGCTCCACGGCCTCATGCGGACCCCATGTGGATTGCTCTATAGGATTCACAAGGGGCATTTAACGCCTTGTCCCAAAAAGAAGGGCCCATGTGGCCCTCGTTAGGAAAAACTATTGCTACCCAATTTCGATTGGAAAAAGAGGCTGAAAATTTTGAGTATGTGAGTAATAATAACGACGGTGTCTTTCGACACTTTCGACATTTATATCTTTTTAAACGCGAGTGTCGTTTTTCCAAGCGGTCTCCCAACTAAGTACTAATCACGTCCAATGCTGCTTGACCTCTGTAATTGAACGAGAACCGGTGTATTGAGTATGCTAAATGGCTTTCTTCACCTTCATCAACTTAATTGCCTGAATCCTATGCCTATGAAGCAAGGCAACAACAAGAACTATGAGTAATTTGTATGAGTAAAATTAAAGTTTAAGGTTAATAGTATATTCTGTAACAAGTTTGGTATGAGGCATATTCCGCACAAGTAGAAGTTTACCACATGAGCCGACGCGAGGGGGCGGTGTGGTTTTGATGTCACTACTGATTGTTTTGACTTCACGGTAGGCCTGCCTGATGTTATTGCTCTGGAAGCTGTCATGAATATCTTGAATTTGCCTGTTCGATATTTCTCTTGCCTTTTTTCTGCTTACTTTATCTGGGATACGTCTTTTTAGTCTCTATGCTTCTAGCTTCGTCTTGTTAGTCTCGAAGGCTTGAATTTCTTCCTGCTAGAGCTGTCCTGCAATCTACATCAAACCAATCATTTCTCACTCGTGTTGTTCTACTCCTACTGTCTGTTCAGCAACCACTAGTATCTTTGACACTTTCAATTGTCGTACGTTATCTATTTTTAATTATCGGTTATAGGACATTTCTCAGAGTCGATTTCGTGCTTAACCCATACATCGAACTTCTTTTTGTGTCTAGCATTGTTTAATTGGTTCAAAATAGTTTTGTGACCAAGGCGAAGCTCCATACCAATATCGTCACTGATGACATGCCTATTCTACTGGACTTTTTCAAGAATTTCATCAGTTTTTTCAGTGGATTGCACGACCAGAACGTAACGCATCTTTCACATCAAAATTACCAGAACGAAAGCGAGCAAACCATTTCCGCTCAGCAGATTTTGATAAAGTGCATTCACCAGCACGAGTTTTTTAACAAACCTGTGCAGCGCTCTTCAATTTGTCGTAATAATATTTTGAAATACCGCAACTTTTTATTATTTATCTCAATTTTCAAAATGCAAACAACTTTCCAACCACTGCAACAAATGTATAAACAGTCGAACTGTCAACTTTCAAACTTGCATTTAGTGGTGTCGCTGTGATCGATAGTTTATGACTGATTTGAAATTGACGCCATCTATTGGGAAAATGTTACGAATTTTTCTCAGAAATGTTTATTTCTATTTTGGCGCTGTCAAACGTAATAATTTGATTATTATTATTTTAAAAAATGACAAGAAGCTTGAGCAGGCGTAATCAACTCAGGTTTATGTAAGAAATTCAAAACAGAAGAGGTCAATTTAATTAAAATTTCTCGGAGGCGAACCAAGTAACATCTGACAATGCAAAAAAACGTTAAACAATCACCTGAAAATTTGAATGAACCATTACCTCTCCGGAATTTTCTTTTCTACACTTTTCCAAAAAACGTTTTAAAAAGTCAAAAATATCTTTCACCTAATAAATCATGTCATAGAAAAGGTGTTACACACTTCGGAATTATCTATTGAAATTGTGCACAGGCATAGGCCCAAGCACAATAACTCAGTTTTTTTCTTCTAATTTTGTTTAAAGGAAACATGATTTTTATGCTGCGTAGGCACATAATCCTCGTCCATTGTTACGGCATTTCGCGTGGCGTGCTTCACGCTTAAGCTTTACCGCATTTTAAGGTAACAATATGAAAACTTTCAGTGCAGCATGTCGACGCTTTACGCATTCATTTCTGCTCTTCTTATTTGCAACAACAACGACGGAAAAAATAATGAACTTTTACTTTTCTACTACTGACTAATCACGGGCATTCCGGCACTCGTTCAAGTCTTCATCATCATCATCATCATGATCATCATGCATTTCCTTCCTCTGTTATTATTGTTATATTATTAAGTCGCGATCTTTGTAATTCCTGGAAGAAGAAGAAAAAAACGACGGTCTATTGTTGTCGAGTTGGAGACACGTGAATGAATGGAGATAAAAGACAAATTGTTATGCTTCTGCGCGTGTTTCTTAAGAGATCCGACTCGAACGCGGATCGCGGATCATCCATTCACTCAATAAAAATTGCAGGTGAGTGCGATCATCGAGGATCTGTGCCTTTGTCACCTGCAAGAATTGAGGAATATCTTTAGTCGTTCACCTTCTAGCGAAAATAAATGAAAATGTGATTTGTCTACTTTCTATCCGCTGCCAGTTCAGTTTCAATATAATAAATTTATCCACGCTCCTCGGATATTATCCAGTGGCATTTTGACGATGGTGAATTTGATGTTGAAAAAGGCCAAGCTAGATGACGAGAGGGACACCATTCAGGGGGACACCCAAACATCACCGCGCTCAGGTGACTTTCCATTGCCATTTACCGGTTCTACAGCTCATGATTCCCATTTGTGTATAAAGAGCCGCGCGCTCATATTCGAGTATGGTGTCTGTTTTGATTTCCGTTGGATAAAACCAAAAAAAAAAGTTTCTTCTATATCTAACTCGAATTGAACCACACTGCGTAGAGCCGGTGTCTATGTAAGTGTGTGCGCGCGTCGATGGAGATGCATATCTAACATCGTAGATTGGAATAATTTCGAGAGATAATTGGGAATGGAGGAGCTCCTCGAGGTCGTTTCTGTGTTCAGGTTATGTCTGTGTAGGCAGATGAAAGATGCCAGGAGGCAGACGGGACGAACAGCAATGGCAATAGCAACAACAACAACATCCAAGACGCCAAAGTGCATGCTGCCGAACAGGTTGCCACAACATCCAAAGTAGTCAGACTTCTAAACTAGTTCTATTGACATAGTTTTGGTGCAGAAAGTTCGTCCCATTTGGGCTATGGATATATACATAAGTCTGTGGGCATATGAACGACCTGATGACACACGTGAACCATATTAGATCCAGTTGGGCCCAATCATTTGCTTCGTTAGAATAGCTCGCTCTAGCCTATATTTAACAAAAAAAAAAGATTTTATCCAATTTTATCCAACAGGTTTTGTTTATTTTCTTCTTTTTTTCTCGTTCTGTTTTTTTCTCTTTCTCTCTGTGTTCTTCATCGCTTTTAATTCAAAAATGATGCAAAGCACATAGACCTAAAAATTAGGTCATGAACCTTGAACAAAATGGTCGAAAAGTGTGAAATCTTCTTGTCTAGATTTTATGTGCGTTAAATGTTTCAACCGAGAATGAGAAACACGTCTAGCAGGCTTGCAAAATAACGCCGCAATATATCAGACTGGACGCCATTAATCTCCATTCGAAGCTCTTTATCATATATGTAGTATAATAATAACTTTGAAGGTGGGAGAGCTGTGTTCCGGCTTCATTCTCCTCCCGGTGAGTAGAGTTTCATCATCACACTTCAGTGTGTCCTTCAAAATGTTCAACCTATTCACCAAATCCAAATCAAAAAAGAAAATCTAATTTAAAAATTCTCGGCATTTTTAAGACCAGTTTTTGAACGACGACGACGCTAACTGTTCTCTCCACACTAGTAGTCCGGGTGCCAACGCGCCGCTTCACAGTGTCTCCAATATCAAAACGAAAGGAGCGCGCCTGCGCCCCTGGATGATGTCAATGATGATAACATAAATGTTTCAACCAACAAAACTATCACAGCGCAATCTGGACTGGGCCTATTTAAATTTTGATTCGATGAATTAATCACCTGCACTGCAAGCGCCAAGTGGATACCTTCACGCGATATAGACACCGCTACCGGGGTCAAGCCAACAAGCTTGACAGTCTATTTTCGGTCCGTGCAATATTGCTCAGAGTAAATTTCGCCGTGTAATGGCATCCGTGATCGATACTTTTATGACAATCATTCAGATCGATCGGAATTTATTATTATTATCAAAAGAAAACACTTTTTATGACGACGAGTGCCGAATCGCCGAAGTTGAAGGTTATATTACGTGTCGACTATATGTAAATGGTCGAAATGAATTCGAGATATTTTTAATTATAGAGAAATTCTGTGTATTTTTGGACCAGTTCGATCGACACTTGACTTGGAAAATTTTATTTACGATATCGAAAACTTTAAATAAAATTAATAGTGGCTGGTTTTATGTTTATTTATAAGAGAGCTGTCAAATAAAGAAGAAGATTGGGAGATTAAATTTATTCATTGACGTTTTTTTGCTCGCGAACAATAATTTCTGATGGAATTTCAATTTTTTTGATTAAATTTTGCATTTTGATAACGTTAAATTGTTGATTTTATTACTATTTCGCAATATTTTAGTAAATAGCAGTTAAGAAGTTGACATTGGTTGATCTTGAATCAAAAGTCAAACTATCGGAAGGAATTTGATTATTCTGGACACAATTCTGGCTTTGATATCAATGTAAGGTTGAAGCCTTGACTAGTAGGCAAAAATGCTAAGCAAATTTGGAGTATGCTTCGGAAAATGCAATCAAATAAAAAATAAGCTATATTTTCTGGTATTTGCAGTTAGTAGGTGTAAGGTGTAGTAGGGGCTGCTATAAGTCGAAGCTGAATAGATACAAAAAGGCAATACGGAAGGCTAAACGTACCTCCTGGGCTACCTTTTGCAGCAATATAGAGTCCACACCGGAAAACTCAAGGCTGCGTAAAATATTAACTAAAGCGCCAATAATGCTTAGTCATATACGCAAAGAAAACGGCGATTGGACTGACTCAAGCAGGAGGAGTACTTTCCCCACTGCTAAGGGTCGTAACTATGAACCAGCTGTTGGGACGCATGGCGGCAGAGGGGCATCACGTCCTGGCGTACGCGGATAACGTTGTTATCATCAATAAAGGAAAAGTCCTCTGTGATCTCATGGAGGCGACGTTACAAACCCTCTCAAGCTGGACTGCCACCCACGGACTCAGCGTTAACCCAGTAAAAACGGAACTGGTACTATGTTCTACTAATCAACGAGCAAGGTGGAATCGGACTGTCAACATCTTCTCAGATAGTCAGGCGGCTCTGAAAGCCCTTCGCTCTTGCACAAGCAGCTCTAGAACTATCTCTGAATGTCGCTCTATCTCTCTTAACGAGATGGCTCAACAGTTCAGGACCCTCCTCATATGGGTGCCTGGTCACGGAAATATAGAGGGAAATTGTAAAGCTGATAAACTGGCTAGGACCGCCACTCTCTTTCCAGGAAAAGAAAGGGTTGGTATGCCTTGGACCACCTTTAAAATCCGATGCAAACAACACACAATGCAACAAGCGAAAAAGCATTGGAGGGATCTTAATAAATACACTTTGGCCAAATTAACTTGGCCCTCTTATGATCTCAGGCGGACCACTTCACTAATGAGTCTCGGAAGACAAGACCTCTCAGTTATCGTGGGAGTGCTGTCCGGATACTGTCTGATAGGGGCACATGTAACCCGCTTAGGTTCTGAGACCTACGATTTCTGCAGAAGTTGTAAGAATCTGGACGAGGAGGAAAGTGTACTACATCTCCTCTTCCCCTCTAACATATTTTGGATCATAGAGACGCATGCCTTCTCTCGCCAGTATCTCTATGGGCATGAACGCCGCATTGCTGGATATGGTCCTGAAAGCGCAAATGTGCGAAGGGCGCTTAATCTGGGAACAGATATGCGCGTACCGTGGTGCGTGTGGTGATTGATGTAATAATAATTTAAATGCAAACAGACATAGTTTCGTAAGTTAGTCCACTTCCAACTTTTCCTCATTGCCGCTTTCATACCCAAAAACACACACACAACAGACACATGCACTCGTCGTTTAGATTTTTTGGTTATTTGTGAAAGACTAGACGAATCCCAACACGTAGCTGTCTGTCAGCAAAAACTCGGCGCATACACCGTAGGCACCGTAGGCACTGTACGCACGCACGTATCTGTTTGTAGCTTAAGTCTGTATGCGGCCCTCCATTTTCTGATGTTAGCCCTCTTTCTTGCTGCTGCCTGCCCACACTGGCTCTGCGAAAAGCTAGACTAAGCTAACCACCCTCGCCAACAGGAGGCGACGGATTGGGTTGAGCCCCACGTTAGGCAGCATTCTCGAAAATGCTGCGCAATAGCGGAAGTTTTATCCGTCATGCCCTCCAATTGTGCCTGATCCTCACTCCCTGGCGAGCTGATCAGCGTAGTTACAGTTTTATGTTCAACAAACGGCAGACTGGCGCTTTCAGGCGTAGCCTCAAGACATCATGATACACTCTAGAGGTCCTAGGACACCACATGTTTTTCTGTACACCATCGGCTTACCTTTCAAATCACCATGAAGTAACCTACTTTCTTTCATTTTTAGGACAAGTTGTCACCAAATAGCAGTTTCGGAGGAGGGGTGAGTTTGTCTGACTACCCACCCACCCGGGCCCAATACGATCCGCTAGCACTGCAATTACGGCAATCTGGATACGAGTTCCGCTAGAGGTATACATCGGTTGAATTTTTTCCCTACAATACGATAGAGTTTATTGGTTTGTCCCTATAAGAAGGATGATGATTGTGTTGTTAAGTTTATGCGGTACCAGGGTGGGTTTTGTTTCTGTGTTATGTAAAACGCTTTCAGCATGACCGGCTAAAAGATACCGGATGAGCTACCAGTGATATGAACTCCCCCTTCGCATCTAGTTTCGGTGGCAGGCTCCCTAGAGTATCCTTTTTCATAGGTGCTCCGCGTCCGGGTGCACAGCATCCTTAATTTTACCAAAACAAAATTCTCGTCCACCAGGAACTTCATTTTACCTAGTTCCTAGTAAACTAGACAAGACTCCAATAAAGGAAACTGATTACATGGATCCACATTACACCTCCTTAGAGCTCTTACTTTAAATCACAGCTCTTGTAAACTACTTAAAAATTACACATTCCCAACTTTCCCCTATGATACAATTTCCCCCCAGAGAATAGGCCCATACTTACCACTTAATTACCCCCCAAGCTTCCTCAACTTACAAAACCACTCGCAGACTTCCTTTATATATTTTTCTCTCTCGGCTAAAGACGGTCATTAAGAAGGCACCAAACTACCAACATAAATATCCGCGGCTAGGCTCAAAATTGAGGAAAATTGTAGGTTTAAGATGGCGGTGATCTAATCAAGATCTACCATTAGCAGTGAAGGGGGTTGAAGGGAGCAAAAAAACTACGTCGACGCCAGTTGATCTCCACACACAAACAGAAACTAAATAGTTGATCCACAGACCAAACCCCAAAAAACTCTAACTGGCGGTCATTATCCGCGCTGGGATTTCACAACTGAAACTGAAACTGGTTCGATTGCGATGTGATTGCCGGATTGCCGGAGTGGATCTCATTCCCTAATTAAAATTATAACACCTGGTGGTATTTTTGCATTGCACACCGCTGGTTTTTGTGGTTTTTTCTACATACAATATAATTAAGGAGACTTTCCATTTCGTCTGTTTTTAACCGGCGAGAATTTGCTGATCACGACGCGATGTCAGCTGAAGCCGTTGACAAGCGCAACATTGATTGAGCAAGAAGTTAATTTCTAGTGATTTTGTGTCAATTTTTCGATAAGATCTCGGCGCAGAAAAAGTGGTTTGGATCGTAACGAGGTAAAAATGCTGCTTTTGAACATCAGGAAGACATTAGCGGAACGATCGAAGCAAATTGAGGATCATTACGCGCCGCCATAATTGTTTTATCGAAGACAAAAACCGTGGAGATCTTCCTGGTACCACAAGCGCTGCTCTCGGGCGCTACCTTCACTTTTCGAATTCTGAATGTCTAATGACGGATTTCTTGCGCGCATCAAACGTCCTTGAACTTTTGGCAAATTCTGTTTTGGTTTTTGCTGCTCACTTCGGTCTCACTTTTGCTTTTCTGTTTTTGGTCGCCGTCTCCACGGCGCTCCGCCGAGCCCCCATTCAGCTGGCTGGTGGCTGACGCGTGAAAGCGTCTTGATCTGTGTTGATAAATTGACCTCATAAGCCGCGAATTTTTATTTAGCCCCCAGAGGAATTTCGATCGCGCTCGGCAAGGTCTTACGTAACGAGCGGTATTTAATTAAGAGCACATCGCTTTATGCTAGGTAGAGCACGGGCAGGTCTCGTTGGTAATGGTACTGGTGCTGGTGGTAGCAGCGGGCTGGATGCTGGATGCTCGATGCTGGTCCAGTCGTGGTGGCAAGAACCACACCATTCGCGGACAATCAGTACCAAGCAGTAATTCCCACCTTGATTACCTTTATTGAAAGTGAAGTGTTCTTTTTTCGTTCATATAATTCGTACTAAAGCTTTGATCAACTTTCAACAGATGACTCCCCCTCCGCGCGCGCATGCGCCCGCAGGCTACAGCCGCCGCTCCTCCTGAATGCACGTTCTAAAGTGAAACATCATCACGCATGGCATTGAGAGCGACCTGCTCGGTATGCAAATAGCGTCCGATTCACTCGACCAATTCCTCGACAAAAGATCGAACGTTCGAACTCGAATGGGTTTCCATGATTTGGCGGTTTCTTGTTCGTTTCGAGTTCGATTTTATTTTATTTTATTTCTTTTTTCATTTTATTTTATTCCCTCCCCTCCGCCCCTCCGTCCTGGATTCAGACGCCATTGCCTCTAGTAATTTTAGTGTGCAGTGCGGTAATTCAAATCAATTCGGACTCAAGTGGAACGTGCATGTTATATAATTACGTATTACGCGTCGTAATGGCTCGCATTGATTTTGTTATTAGATCAGCACAAACGCTCATTTTGTGCGCCAGCACCGGAGCCCGGCATTAGCGTCATTAGCAATCTGTCTAATTTCCCTGCTCAAGGTGCTCCCGTGCACGTAATAATGGATTGTTTCATAAAATTCATTAATTCGCTTTATTTATGCATACACGCAGTTTTTTTGTCCGAGGAGGTGGACTTTTTTTGGGGGGAGTTTTTTAATTAAAAATTTGGTATTTGACGGGATTGGATAATGGCTTTGAATAAGACCATAAATTACGTTAATTCGTTGCGTTTTTAAAGTTCACGTAGACCAGGAAAAGTTGATCCGAAAAAAAGTAATGGATTTTAAAAATTAAGTTTCGAGTGGATAAAAAATTCTCTTAAGAAAATATGAAATTTGGTGATGATCGAAGAACTCCTGTTTATAACTGAAATAAATCCTGGAAACTCATGAAGTAGTAGTGCGTTCCCTATTGATGAAGGCCAAATTTGGTAGTGTAAAAAATAAACAAGATTAATATCAATAAAAGTCTAATAAATAAAAGACTAATTGTTGTACTTCCAATATATCCACGCCCAATCTTCTCCTACGATCTTCAAACGTTGTCATACCTCGTATTCTTCTTCCTATGTCGCTACAACTCGATGTGAGTTTTGGCGTCCCTTATAAAGCCTCACGGTTCTCTGACCGGGACGTTCCCGCAACGTATACGCTGCTGTCGGACCCGCTGGCCTCGAACTCCATTCACGATTCGTTTCCATTTTTGACGATTTTCGTCGACGTCTAGAGCGTCGATAACTGATACTCGTTGATTCTTTAAGTCGCCCTCGATATTCTTTAGCTAGGTATCCTTCGGTGCTGATTGTTGAACTCTCCAGTATGCCGGACGGTCTCGCTAGATAAGTTTACGTGGCAAGTGGTTGTCATACATTCGGCAAACACGTCCAAATCACCGTAGTCGACGTTTTTGTATTTCTTCTTCGATCATTGTCTGTTGATCGCATCTTTGTCTAACTGTTTCGTTTCGCAGGCGATCGCGGATTGAGACACCGAGAATCTGCCTCAAGAATCGTATTTGGAAGATCTCGGGCTTGTTGACGTCCAGCATGTGCAGAGTCCACGTTTCCGATCCATAAAGAAGAATCGGTAGGATCAACGTTCGGTAAAGGCGTACTTTTGTTTTGATGGAAATATTTGCTCGTTTCCATATGCACCACTTGAACGAAGCAAACGTTGCTGGTGCCTAGCCGATGCGGCTGTGAACGTCGGCCGGCGATGCCACTTTCTTTTCTTCAACCAATGATCCCAAATATTTGAACTTTGGAACCTGTTTCCGTTTGATTTTTAACCCGTATGATGCGTATAAGATCTCCGCTGCTTCTGCATCCGTATCCGTATTACCGTCGGCAAACATCAAGTCGAAGTTGTTGTCGTCGTATCGAACTCCGCGTCGTCCATCGAATGCTTCGCACATAATCGCGTCGATCACAAAGTTGAAGAGAGGAGGCGAAGGGACGTATTCTTGTCGGACATCTGCTTGAATTGGGAATTCCTCGGATAAGTCGTTTCGAATACGAACGCTGCTGGTTGAGCCATCGGACGACGCTTGGAGAACTTGGATGATTTTCAATGGCACGTGTTCGGCTTCCAAAGCTCTCCACAAGCTGTTTCAATAGATGCAATCGAAAGCAGATTTGAAGTCGATGTAAACAACAGTTCGTTTGCCGCAACGAATTCTTTCTTCCATTAGCTGACGGAGAACGAATATTTGATCAATGCATCTTCTTAAAAATCCCGCTTGTTCTTTCCGGTTCGTTTGCTCTTGATGTTTCTGTAGCCTCGATTGTATGATTTTCATAAATACTTTGCCGACGATCGGAATGCGATAATTCTTACATTCCCGACTGTTGTCACGATCGCTTCCTTCCACGCCGACGGGACACGATTCGAATGTCATATGTGTATTATGAGGATGTGGAGTTGTTGTAACCGTACTTGATTTATTCCCGGCCCTTTTCCATTTTTCAGCGATTTTATTGCTGTCTTCACCTCGATAATTGTCTTTTCGTTATCGAGAAACTGATTCAGCCGACAAATAATCGGCTGAGGAGAAGTCACGAAAGTTCCATCCGATTTTTTGATGTTGTCGTTTTTTGATTGTTATTGATTGATTTTCCTTGTTCGTATCTGGGTTGGCCTCAATTGGCGCATAATGGGTTGTTAAGAATTTGATTGAAAGATTATGTTTAACGTTACAATTCTAGTTTTAATTACATATATACTTCAACTTTTGCACATGACAATTTTAGTTAGAATAAAGTAGATTATAGATAAAGTAAAATATGACAATCTGCCCTTCACGAGAGTTATCGGCTAACTGATCAGGCTAGCTTTATCCAAGCCTTTTCTTGGTTGTCGGTGATCGCTAGCGGTGATGAAAGTGCATCCAGTGCCCGACCACCAGGAGGAGCTGCTTCAGCGGTTCTTAATCATTCCGCCCGTCTCGTGTTGTATCACGATTCCAATGTAGGATACAGGTGTTCATGAGAGGTGTAGAGGGCGTCCCGCCCGCCGTGAGCAACTGAGTGATGGATATAATCTCTGTGAATGAAACTGAAGTGCATATTGAGTTGAAGAAAGTAGAGATAAGTGTTGTTAGTTAGGGTGGTTGTTAGTGTCGTGTACTGGGAGTACACATAGTTTTGCAAGAGCACGTTTAGTGTGCCCATTCTTGTGACGAATAGTTGCCACACGAACATGACCATCATTGCCTGGGTGTAACTGCGTGATGCGACCAAGGAGCCATTTGGATGGGGGAAGATTATCTTCCTTGATGAGGACCAAATCGTCGATGTGGACAGGATCTTGGGGGTGTTGCCACTTATAACGCGCTTGCAGGGTGTGGATATATTCTTGACTCCAACGACGCCACAGTTGTTCGTGTAGATGTTGAGTTAGTTGCCAGCGTGTAAGCCTGTTGAGTGCCGTGTCCAAGGTGCTTGCAGTGGGGACTGCTAAGAGCGGTTCACCGACCAGGAAGTGACCCGGTGTCAAGGCGGTTAAGTCTCCAGGATCGTCAGAAATGGCATTCAGGGGCCTAGAATTCAGGCACGCTTCAATCTGGGCCATGAGTGTAAGCATCTCTTCTAACGAAAGAATATGAGACCCTACTATACGACGGTAGTGATGCTTGAACGCTTTGACTCCGGCTTCCCAGAGCCCGCCGAAGTGGGGCGATGCTGGTGGAATAAAGTGCCACTCTGTTCCTTCGTGAATGAGGACTTGGGCAAGTTCAGAGTTGCTAGAAGTCAGTTGACGGAGATGATGAGATAACTCCTTGTCTGCAGCGACGAACGTTCGGGCGTTATCGCTATATAGTTTTGCGCATCGTCCTCGACGACTGACGAAGCGTCGAAATGCGGCGATGAAGGCTGCACTGGTAAGATCCAGGACCAATTCCAAGTGGATGGCGCGGGTAGCAAGACAGATGAAAAGTGCTACGTAGGTTTTAGTGGTTTTATTTCCTCGACCCTTCAATAACTTGGTAATAAAAGGACCAGCATAGTCTATGCCACAGTGGAGGAAAGGTTTCGTTGGACGCACGCGATCTTCTGGAAGATCTCCCATCAGTTGAGTTTTCGAAGCTGCTTTATACCTACAGCAGACAGTGCACGAGTTAATAAATTGACGCACCATGCTGCGTCCTCTGAGGATCCAGTACTTGTTCCGAATATGATGAAGAGTTGCCTGCACTCCCCCGTGAAGTGTAGTCATATGAGACTCACGTATGATTAGCGTAGTAAGAGGGTCTCCTTTAGGAAGTATGACTGGAAATTTTTCATCATAAGCTAGTTGTGCATGTCTTAAGCGTCCGCTGACTCTCAGGATATCGTTCGCATCAAGAATGGGATTCAGGCTTCGTAATTTGCTATTCGAAGGGAGCAATTCTTTCCTTTTGAGACTAGTTACTTCATGAGAGAATGCTGATTTTTGAATTATTTTGATCCACAGAAAGAGAGCCCTATCAAGTTCCTCAAGCGCGAGCCCACCAGATTGCTTATCACACCTTGTCCTGCAATTGTTTACGAAGCGGAGCATATATCCTGTCACTCTTAACAGCTTCTTCAATTTTGAGAATTTTTTGAGCAAATTGGAACTGAAATCAGTAATTACAGCGACAAACGTATGGGTTTGACTCGGATTCCTTTCTAGGTCGTGGCTCAGGTTTTCATAACGGTCTTGACGTTGCGGCCATGAAGCTGAACTTTTACTTAACCAGGGCGGACCGGACCACCATAGTGAATGATCGCTAAGAGTTGACGCTGCGATACCCCTGCTGATGCAATCTGATGGATTATCTGCAGACCGGATGTGATGCCAAGTGGCATTGGGAACCCTTTCGTGTATGAGAGCGACACGATTGGCGACGAAAACTTTCCATTTTGAAGGGTGGTCTCGCAACCATTCGAGGACCACGGTGGAGTCGGACCATAAATGTATGGGCGTTTTCTCAAAATCCAAAGTTGTTACGATGTAATGCATCAATTCAGCGAGTAGCGCTGCTCCACATAATTCCAATCTGGGTAGAGAAATGGTTTTGAGTGGGCTGACTCGAGTTTTCGCTGCCAGTAGGGAGACTTGAAAGTTGTCTAAGTCGTGAATGACTCGTAAGTACACTGCGGCGCCATATGCGGATAGCGATGCATCACTGAAACCATGGAGCTCGACTCCAAGTGGATTAGCGGTGGTACCAACCCAGCGACTAATTCGAAGATGACCTAGGCAAGCTAAATCACGTTTGTACATCATCCATTGTTGATGGAGATCATCCGGAAGTTGGTCATCCCAGTCTAATGTGGCTAGCCATAGTCGTTGTAAAAGGATTTTAGCAGTGATGGTAACTGGTGAAAGCCACCCGAGGGGATCGTAAAGACGACTGATATCTGCAAGTATCATACGCTTAGTTGACGTAGGTGAGTCAGGTAAGTTTATGTTAAAGCTGAACTCATCGGAGGCCGGGTTCCAGGTGATGCCCAATGTTTTAATTGAGTCGTCCTTGACAACCTTTAATGACAAGGTGTGAGCTCGATCTTCTTCCTCGATGTCCACTAGCAGAGACGTTGAATTTGCCATCCATTTGCGTAATTTGAAGCTGCCCTTCTTAAGTACTGAGCGGAGGTCATCACGGAGCTTTAGCGCTGTCTCCTTGTCGTATGCTCCAAAGAGAGCATCGTCGACATAAAAGTTTTCCTTGAGTATCTTGGAAGCTGCTGGGTGTTTTGAAGCGTAGTCCTCTGCAAGTTGCTGGAGGGTTTTACAAGCCAAGTAGGGTGCACACGCAGTTCCGTAAGTCACGGTTAACAGACGATAGCATTTAATAGGGTGTTCTCTGGTGGGAGACCAGAGAATTCGTTGGAGGTTTGTATCGGCTTTGTCGACGCGTATCTGTCGATACATCTTCTCTATGTCCGCAGTGAGGACATAAGGATAACGTCGCCATTTAAGAATGACCGAAATCACATCATTTTGTAGCTTGGGCCCCACGTGAAGTACGTCGTTCAAGGAAAGTTGTGATGTAGATTTTTGCGATGCGTTGAAGACCACTCGGAGCTTGGTAGTAGTGCTACTTGGTTTATGTACCGCGTGGTGAGGTAAGTAGTAGACGGGCTCCGTGGTGTTCTCGTTTGATATTTCTTCCATATGTTTTAAGTCTTCATATTCTGCCATGAACGAAGCATACGAATTCTGCAATTCAGGATTGCGTGTAAATTTGCGTTGCATACGGAGAAGTGACGAGATGGCAGCGTCACGAGATGATCCCAACGAGCTAGCAGGTAGCTTCAGTGGAAGAGAGACTACATATTGTCCGTGGGCTTCTCTGTAATGCGTTCTGGCGAAATAGTCTTCACATTGACTTTCCTCAGGAGTGAGCCGAGTGGCTTGAGGGGGCTCTTGCAGTTCCCAGAATCGCCTGAGAAGAGAGTCGACTTCAATGGTAGAGGTGTGTACGCGCATGGTAATTGAAGGAGTGCCAGCAGCGCCTGACACTATCCAGCCAAAAACAGTAGCCTGTGCAACAGGAGCACCTGGGGGACCTTTTCGGATTTCTCCTAGGATAATTCGAGCGTAGACTTCTACTCCAAGAATGAGATCAATCGCTGAGGGCTGATCAAAATAAGGATCAGCTAATGGTAAATTATGAAGGTGTGGCCAAGTCTGTCGTGACATTGCGTGGCCCGGTAGAAGTTGAGATAATGTAGGTAGCACTAGTGATTGCACCGAATACCGATGCGTTGAATCTTGCAGGGAGATTATTTCATGATCCACACTTGTACGAGAGATACCTGCCTCACATTGGTTAACACCAAAAACAGCAACGCGCGTTTTCCGTTTTCGCAGATTTAATAAGTTTGCCAGAGACGTTGTAACGAAGTTCGACTCTGATCCTTGATCCAATAGTGCACGCGCTGTTATGTGTCGACCATTTGACGCCTCGACTCGCAGGAGCACTGTTGGTAAAAGAACGGGCGCGAAGTTGCAATCATCAAGAGACAGATGTGAATTGGTGGAAGGACATGGTGCTTCACTTACAGTGGTCGTGCTGTTGAGTTGAGTGGACGTAGAGTCCACTGGCCTAGTAGACGAGTGGATCATCGTATGATGTTTTTCCTGGCAGAGCTTGCATCTATTCGTTGACGGGCACGAAGCTGTAGTGTGAGTTAGCTTAAGGCAGTTGGTGCATGCTTGTTTCCGTCGTAGAAGGTCGATCCTTTCGTTGGCGGACATTGCTCGGAATTGCGGACAAAACAGGAGAAAGTGTTTCCCCCTACAACTCAAACAGGTTGAGGCAGTAGTTCGGGAGGAAGTGTCTGCTGAGTTTTTAGATGAGCTGGTGGATAAATGATGATTGCGTGAACCAGATTTTAAAGCGGCTTGATGTTTCTGTCCCGAAAAGGTTCGTTGGCTGGATACGACATTCGTGATAGGTTGAGCATCCTTAATTGCACTAAGTGCTTGCAAACGACGTTCTAGAAACTCTGTGAGGGAGATAAATTTTGGAACATCCGTAGACGAGCTGAGGGAAGTTTCCCAGTCCTTACGCGTCGTAGCATCAAGTTTGTTAGAGAGAAAGTAAATAAGCCAATCGTCCCATTGGTCGACGGGACGGGATAGATTTTCTAAAGCGCGGACCGATTGTATAAAGGTATCTAAGACCCGCTGTAACTCTGAAAAGGACTCCCTAGACATCGGCGGAATGGTGATGAGGGAATGCATATTGGCATTAACTAGCACTCTGGTGTTCTTGTATCTATCAACAATGAGTTTCCATGCCGAATTGTAATTCGCACTGGTGGTAGCAAAATGTTTCAAAAGCTTAGCTGCTTCTCCCGTGATCGCCGATCTCAAGTAGTGAAGCTTTTGAACGTCGGGCAAAGAATCGTTATCATGAATCAGAGCAATAAACGTATCATAGAAAGTGGGCCAATCTTTGAACGAGCCGTTGAAGACTGGCAGGCTTATCTTCGGTAACTTTAGTGGAACCGTAGTAGATGAATGTGATTGTGCTGTTGAGTGTAGCAGAGAGTCTTCAGAGTTTGCGTTTGGGGTCGGAGTGAATGCTGCAAGTTCCTCCCTTAACGACTGTAAACAATCAATATAGGCGCATTCTACATCGGAGAAAAGATCAGACGTTTCATAAGGATCTGCGGCTAAGGTTTCTTCTGACGAATTTTCATAAAATTCCTCATACGCAGACATGAATTGAGCCCAGTAATTTTCGAGCAGTTGTACGCGTGCTGTAAGAAATGCCTTATCTCGTTTCCCTTTGGCAGTTTTGTGGGTATTGGCTGAAAACCGCTGAATCCGGTCCCTTGCGAAGGCAATTCGATTTTTAAATTTTTCCATTTCGAAGTTTATATGACACTAAAAGCTTAACTGATCCCCAAATGAACTTTTGTAAACCGCCTGTGCAAAAATATCGTATCAATATGATGGTAATTAGAATAAGTTGAGATATCTTTTCTAAAAAAAGCTTTAATTTATTGTAAGTGTAATTTAAAGAAAATTCAAAATAATAAAACTCAACACTAATTGGATGACTGAATGTTTATTATTTTTTTTTTGAAATGTTTATTTCTAATTTTATTGTTTATAAGCTTTCTGTCTTTGTTCTCAACGCACGATGAAACAACTTACAAACTTACAACAACAACTTCAAATGTTGCGGAAGCTATGATGCGCAAAATTCTTATCGCCCAACAAACTGTGCACAAATGTTGCTATAAAAGAAATCCTCACGTGCTATTGTCTAAAAAGAAACATGTTGCACAACAAAGTTGCAATAACGATACGCCTGTAACTGTTTTGTGCAATGATAAAATGCAAATAACGGATATATATATTAGAAATCAAAATGATGATAAAAAGTCAAATAAAATATTAAATCAAATATGTATGTTCAAAATTCAATACCGATTTGCATAAATTAAATAATATGAAAGGAAACAATAGAAGTCCCGAGAATAATTTCCTTTTAATATGTATGTCTGTACTGAACCCAAAACTGATAAAATTCATCAAATGATTTTTTTTTTTTTTTTTTATCTAAAGATGATAGTATTCTTAATAACAAGTATATTGCACATACGAACTTCAGAAATTAATTGCAGTATGATTAAAGTTGCATCGGAGGTCAACCTGTAAACCTTAAGCACCGTCTAACGAAGCACTGTATAACTTTCACATAAAACAAAGGCACTGGGAACTATCACTGTGGGAAGTAGAGTTTTTTGTAATCCCGGGTTTCGGCACCAAAATGTTAAGAATTTGATTGAAAGATTATGTTTAACGTTACAATTCTAGTTTTAATTACATATATACTTCAACTTTTGCACATGACAATTTTAGTTAGAATAAAGTAGATTATAGATAAAGTAAAATATGACAATCTGCCCTTCACGAGAGTTATCGGCTAACTGATCAGGCTAGCTTTATCCAAGCCTTTTCTTGGTTGTCGGTGATCGCTAGCGGTGATGAAAGTGCATCCAGTGCCCGACCACCAGGAGGAGCTGCTTCAGCGGTTCTTAATCATGGGTCTTGACCGTTCCACCTTTGGTTATAACCGCCAAACCATCGGATATCGGTTTGAATGCGATAGATCGGATATCGGTTGGAATGATGGACGAATCGTGTTTCATGGGCTTAAACTCAACTTAGCACTTCCACGCTAGGCTGAAACTTTGGTGAGTAACTGTCAAAAGATGGCACAATTACATTCACTAGCTTTTATTGACAAATGCTGCCATCTTCACGTTGAGGTCAAAAACAGATTTTCAGATGACAATGCCAAACTACGACACTGACATTTGGTGCGGCGACCTAATAGAAAATATAACTCAAATTGGGTGACTGAGAGCGTCACACGGTGGTCGTTCCTAAAACTTTTTGATTGAGGTGGTATACTGGTGAATATCCTTTAATTTTCACCTTGTTCTATCTCTTTTTTTGCATTCAGTCAGCCCAAGTTTACACTTTTACTGCCCTCTTTTCTAAAATTGTGACTAGTCATAAGTCACAAGCTTTGGCGACTCGCGTTTACTTCTTATGAACATCTTATTTTGATTTCTGTGTCAATGTTAACAGGAGTTACGTCTACTTGGCTTGTACATTAATTTTCAGTATAGGGCTTCAAGTTAAGACTCACCACATACTTGCAACTGTGTTGTGACTTGTGACTGCTTTTATAACATGGAGGTTAATCAAGACCAATTATCAACAATCACAATAAAATTATATTTTCAATCCCCCCAAACACTTTACATTCCATCTTAAATCACAATAAATGACCGGTTGTCTTAATTTGATCTCATTCCCCACAATTGTCATAATCAACGCGCGCAAAACAATAATCACCTACAACCCCCTCCACCTCCGCGTAATGAAAATCCGGCTTAATCTGCGCAACTAGTTCATTAATAATCCACGAAATTCCAATAACAAAGTTGACATTTGAATTTTCCTTTTCATGATGAAAAAGGAAAAAACAATTAACAAAAAAACCTTGCTTTCAGCACCGCGCATGATCACACAGCTTGGCTCTCTGAAAAGTGGCTCGTTGTTTGGGCTGGTGGTGATCGTGGCGGCGCAAGAGGGCGAGGTCAATCGGTGTGCAATGTGCATTTTGTTGTAGATATATAAAAACCGAAATGCACAAAGCCCGCTGCAAACGTAGAACTGCAAAATAACTTTTATGAAAGTCTCAACCCGACGCCGCGCCGATGCCATTTCGATTTGTTTTTGGTGGACGGGGACCTCTTTTGCGCGCTCTCTATGCGCGCGCAGCTATAAAATGATTAACAACGTTCTGTCCAATTCGCCATGGTACCGATATCCACACACACACAGTTTGTGGTGTATAAAGTGCGGGGCGTGGACAGATTGTGACTCTAGTTAAAAGTCAATTCCCAATCAATAGATCTAAAATGCACTTTTTACAATCATGGCGGCGTTACGTAAGAAATGTGCGCCCCGGTGAATACCTGTGCCTGTGTATGAGCGCGGCTGTTGCTTAATGATGCAGAAAGGTTGTGATCTTTGTAAAATGAAATTATTTACAATTTTTGATTTTTTACAATTTTACTAATAAAAGTTTTCTTTTCTTTTTGCAGTCGAAATACAAAAACCAAGAAACAGAGCAAATGTCAAGTTAATATCGGTAAGTGTGACTTGCAAAGGTTTGACCTAAAAACATAATAACCATAAACTCCGTGGTAACGACACAAAGCGTGAGGACAGCATTACTACTAACTGGCATGATGAAGAACAATTGAGTTGAGTCGAAATCATGACCGAAAACTTGGAAATTGCACGCAGTTGCATGTGCACGAAAATTTGCATGCGATTATACTCCATCCCGAACGAAATTGAAGTTCAATACTGAGTGTGTTTGGTGAGTGTGGCGGCGATTGGTGACGTGATAAAATGCGCTTCGTGCTCGAATTTATTGCCCCGCACAAAAAGTGACACCATAACACATCCATAACACACATACTGTGTATGGCGAATAGGTAAAAATCTTAAAATCGTGCATAACGACAAGAAAGTTGAGAAAGAAAGAAAAAACCACTTTCGGAGGAGTACGTAGTATCTTCGGGGAACGAATTTCATGCAAGCCAACCAACCTACACGGTTGCGAGCTTTCAAAATATTTCATGAACCCATTAATGAAGATCACACAACAACAACAACAGCAACAACAAAAACCCTCGATGAAGAAAAGAAAAACGATTTGATGCACAGCAAAAACAACAAACCCCAATATTCTTCACCTGGATCTGGCTAAGTTCTCTTCATTCCTGGTGGCCAAACCTCTGCCTACCTACCGGTATTGAGTGTATCACCGAGCTGGACGTGATTCTCGTGCTCTGTCAATCATAATTTGTTGGGTTAATCACAGCACAAAAGACACACTGGACATTTACTGATCGCTTCCTTGATCACTTTTCTACGTACGTCCATACTGCTTCAGCAACATTCAATGATGAAAAACTATACCTCCTCTCTGGTGATCGGTGATCGCTTGCGAGATTAATCCATAAAAACTCCTAAGACAACAACATAAATCAGGCCGAGATATAAACTTGGCTTCTATTTAGTCTCACGTAACGGGAATCGAATCCCGATCATCATTTCCAATGGATCACTGGATATTGCGCGAGAGCTATTCAGCGATCGCGATCCGATCGCGCGGCGTATGATCTCTAAATGGTCGACGACGACACGGACGAGTATGTGCCTCTCGTGCTGTTGTTGACTTCTTCTAGAGAGATGCGAGAGATGGAAATTTGATCCATATTTATTATGCGGTTTGAAGCAATATTGGTCACTGATTGGAAGTAAAACGATTTGAGGTCATTAGACGGTTGGGTGAGGTCATGCATCTATCGAGAGTTTGAGATGATCGCTTTATTTCTAGTTCTAGCTGCATGAAGTTCTTGGTATGAAAGAAGAGTTGCAGTGGTTTAGGCTAAAAACAGAAAATTCTCTTCCTGTAATGCTTGTTTGACTTTGTATATTGGTGGTAAATGTGAAACTTTCTTGTAGGATTAGAGTTCGGATTCGTGAAAAGATCAGTTGCAATAGCTGTATGCACGTGTTCATTGCGATTTGTGTATTAGAACTTTCTGTTTCATGCGACTGATCTTACCAAATATAGAATCGGATATTATTGCAGTATCAGTGTCAAAAGTAGACATAGACCATTTATAATGCAAGAATAGATGATCTACTGATCATGTCGAACTTTTATAAAGACACGTTGGCTAAATCCTCAACTAGAGTAAAAGATCATGCAAGCTCCAAAAGTCAGATCAGCCATGCAGTAATGCAGTGCCAACAAGACTCTATGTTGATCTTTTTAGAATTGCTGATCTACATCATACGATCAAAGTATGCTCTATCCGAATTTCTAGTTTTTGTAATGATTTTTTGGACGATAACATCTGGAGTGAAAGTTTGAGTCAAAGCAAAAGACAGGCACTGAAGGTAGTAAGAAAGATATGAAAACCCAAATAAAACGAAGTGTAGGGTAAAAAAAGTTGTACGATTGACCATTTCACGGAGTTTTTAACTGAGTTCTTTTAAGCAAAATTAGTGGTCTAACATGACAAATAGTATTGAAAGTGATCGTGGTCATTAATTATAGGACGGTTTAGTTATCAGTAATCTAAATGAACGCGTTTTCAGATGTTTCATATTTTTCTCTCTATATTCTTTTTCACTAGAGGTTGCTGTTTAACATTCGGTAGTATAAAAGGGTCCACCTATGTATGTGGTCTAGTTTTTCATATAAAAATGTTAAATCGCAAAACCTGTGTTGTTGAGGACTAGGATCTGAAAGTCTTCTCGCCGTTGTGGAAAAAAGATGTGTCCGATCTTAGGCATCTAAAGAGGGAGGCTCCCAATAACAGTCATAAACACAAATATTGGAAACCCTATAAGGACTTCTTAAAGTACTACAAGAAATTCATTAGGGCCGTTAAGAAACACATATAGATGTATATGGCCCGTGCGCATTCGTCAAAATTTTCCTTAAGTAGCCCTATCGGCCATCGTTCATGGGTGAAGTCCTCATTATAAACACCCGGGAGCTTCTGCTGAATACCTACTTCCTAGATTGTGAAGTAGTGGTCCCAGATTGTTGCCTGAGGTTGTATGAGGGTATAACAACTTCATAGAAGGTAACCATGCTAAACCATGAAGGTGAAGGGAAGTAGAAGTGAACTATCCATTCCGAAAGTTGGTAGAAGTGGACCTGAAGCAGAAGACGATTATACGCTTGCTAATCTTGCTCCTGAAGACTTTAGAGCGCATGTAAGACCTATGTATTTTTCCGAAACTTTTCCAACCATGTACATATATTGGTGAGGGAAATTAGTGGTCAACGCTTTGGACATAATATCTTAAGAAATAGCACAAAACAGAATCCGCTAGAAGGCAACTGTTTCCGTCCTATATCCCATGAGGGAAAGTTGAGTAAGCATAAGCAGCCAAACCTCAATGGACTACCTGTTGCAAAAATCTCAGATGTCAGTCTAATGGCCGAGCCAGTTACCAGACATTTGGCAAGAGATCGGGGTTCTAAAGCTACTCTATTATCGTGCTTCTACGTACATTCATATATGGTTTGAGGAAGCGTTACTCAATTTAACGAAGCAGAATGGATTTTGTTGAGATTGTCAAGGCAGGCTTCGTCAATAGAAACTTGCTAGATGATAACAGATTCCTGTTTCAGCACGCGTACAACGCCATTTAGGCTACTGAGATCATCCTCAACAATCTGGGGTTAAAAGATTGCAAAATGCAGTGTTAAATAAAGGAATTGCTGCAGCAGTTTCCTCGATGTTGAGACGCATCCATCGAAAATATAGATTGAGCGCAATACTAGACGAGGTTTGAGCAACACTTTATGTTACTGAATTGACTCCACCCCAAGAACTCGCAAACTAACCTTGAAGGGTATAAACTCGCTTTGAAGGGTATGCACATGAGCAAAAGGATGTCTGTAGAGAGGAATCGTATCTCCCCGCTTCTGTAATTCCTAGTTGAGTTTATGGAGCTACTCAGTGGACGTTTATGGCTAAGTTGAAAATTTGAGTCCAGGTTGATTTGAAATTTCGACCACCGTCGTCGAGTTGAGTTAGGGGATGAAACAGAGTTGAACTGACATCAAAACATAAGCTCAAATTTTTGTGTGAAATTCCTGGGTTGAACCTAGTCATAAACGGGGTAAATATCTTTGTGTGTTGCTGAGGACGACAACGAATTATTACCTTGGCAATGGTCTCCAACGCGTACGTATGTTAATTTTTTGGAAGATATTCTGGAAGAGGTAATGATATCATATTTTATGAACCCGAAGAAGTCAAAGTAAGCAGATAAGGAGGAGTAAGCAGATTCCCTATGGCGGTGTGGCATTCTTGTCCTAGTTTCTAACTCTTTGATACCTTGTGCTGTTTCTCGGATTAGTTTTGGTTGGTTGAGCAGAATATCGAGTCGAGTTTTCACCTGTGCTCGTTGTTCGTTGTTATTATCGTTGTTCTCGACAAGAAGCTTCCAATCAGGCTCCTAGTTAGCGTCGCTTATTAGTGAGTTGCTCAGTAGCTTCATTGCTTCCACGGATAGATGAGCCTTAAGGTATTGGAGCTTTTGTGATGCCCCTTTGAAAATAAATCGGAAAATGCTGGTGAAGACGAATAATCCCCGGTAAATGCCGGTAGAGGAATCCTGGATGGCTTGTCCTGTTGAACAATGTTACTTGTTTGGTCTGCTCTGGCCTTTGCCGTATCCTGATGAACTTAACGGTAATAATCTGCTTCTATTTTTGATTAGGTATCTATGTATGCCTCTTCTACTTCTGAATACCAATCCTCCTTAAAGTATGGATACTTGCGTTCATATCATTTGTGGAGTTGCAATTTCCTCTTCGTTCTCTTGATATTTTGCCCAGTCTTAATTTTTCGATAATATCGCGCATTCCTTCTATTGAGTCTATCCTTTATATAGCTGCGATATGTTTTTTCAAAACGATCAAGAATCCGTTTTAGTTTGTAAAAATTTTATCTAGTTTTGAGTCACTATTCGGCTCGAAGGCCCACCCGCTTATATCATTTGACATCTATTAATATCTAAATTAAAAATCATTCCGGAATGTTCTCTAACAACCCCAAGTGACCCCAGATTGTTCAAAAATATATATCTAACAAACAGAAGCTTTCCACCATAAAAAAAAACATTTCAAAATCAATCCTTACGCATTCAATCATCATCGATCAATTTATTCATTGGAGTGATTATTCCAACAAAAAAACAAAACGACGAAAATTAAAATGAATTGCTCAATATAATAACGCACACTAATTTCGTGTTCACGCTAAAAACGATGAGCAGCAATTTATCAAACTCGCTCTAGATCGCACAAAAATACACTCTGACAAATTGGAATTCGTTTGTGAGAAAATATCGTTTATATAAACAAAAGTCAAATTCAGATTTTTTTTATTTGGAACAAAGTGTCGAATTGCTCGATCCATTTCGAGACAAACAGACACGATCCTTCGGTTTCAATTTATTTAAAAAAAAAAACAGTATTTAATAGTGGTCATACTTTTCCAGAGACTTGTGAGCACACATACATATACAGTGCATGTTTAATTTACATAAAGAGAAAAACTTTTCCGACAAAATGACTTTCGTGTCATGTTGGAAAAATTTTTGCTTTTTTTCTGTGTTTTGTTTTTCCTCAAGCGCGGTTTTTTGCACTTTCCCAGATCTTTACTGAGGTATAAAACTATGCAGCAGCAGCAGCCGGTAAATGAGTGCGATCTCACCTGTTGTGAAATTTATTATTTGCTTTATTTTTGGAGTTTACTCCTTAAGAATCGTTCCATATGTAGAGCCCAGTGTGAAAAATATAAGGGGAGTAAAAATCAATCGTTAACAAAAAAAAAAAACGTTAAAAAACGAAAACCTTTAACTTCCACTTTCATACCACCGATAAACTTCAAATTTTGTACATATGTATAGCTTGCTTCAAAATGCAACCTGGCCATTTTGTAAAAAAATCAAGATGGCGGTTCAAAGATGGCGGTCGGTTTTTGTATTTCTGTTCCCAGACCCCCGACATGGGTATCAAATGAGAGGGCATGACAGGTAAAATTGAAGTGGCGTCTTTCCAAATTCAAAATGGCGACCAACACAAAATGGCTGAAGACTAAAAAGTAGAAAATATTCAAATTTTGCAGATATGCGTAGTTTACTTAATAAAGCAATGTGACCATTTTGTAAAATAATATAGATGACGGTTCCAAGATGGCGGCCGATTTAGGTACTTCTGTTCCCAGACTCCCGACATGGGTATCAAATGAAAGAACATGATATGTAGAATACAATTAGCTGTGTAGAGTCATTCAAAATTCAAAATGGCGGCCAACACAAAATGGTGGAAGACATGTAATATACTAAAAAGTAGAAAAAATAACCGATCAACTTCAAATTTTGCACATATGCATATAGTCCACTCAAAACGCGCGTTATGGTGTTCCAAAATAACACCGTTAAGAAAATCGAACCCTAAAGGTTTTTGGGGTCGCTGATCACGAAAATCGAGGTCCCGCGGTCCTAAAACATGGGAGTCACCCCTAAAAATGCAAAAAACACCCCTTTTTAGGGGGTTTTCGCGATTATTTCAATAATAATGAAAACTAATGCGATGAAATGCACTTTTTTTAATATTTATTTGCGAAGGTGATTGATTTGTACTAAATTAAGGCGAACTTTATGATAAGGGGTAGTCCTAAAGGGTTGAAACTACCCCTAAATCGGCTAAAAATAGGAAAAATTGTAAAAAAAAAAATTTGTTTCAAGTTTATGCTTCAAATTCGATTGTGGGCGTACTGTCAGGCAAAAATAAATTATTTTCAACCCTTAAGGGGTTAAAACTACCCCTACTATAATAAAAACAACTTTATATAAAAAAATTGCAAACATTTTTTTTTTGCTTTTTGTTTGAAATTTGGTTCAATAGGTATTATCAGCAAAAAAATTAGTTTTTCCAACCCTTAAGGGGGTAAAACTACCCCTACATTAAAATTGTAATGAAATATTTCTCAATATATTTTTTATTTTTTTTTCTCTTTAGGGGTGGTTTAACCTCTGTACAAAGGGGTTTATAGTGAAATTTTCAAAATGTTTTAATGATTAAAAATGGAAAATAAAATTTAAATGCAAAACAATAAATTTTAATTTGTTTCAATTACAATTTTAATGTAGGGGTAGTTTTACTCCCTTAAGGGTTGAAAAAAATATTTTTTTTGCTGATAATACCTATTGAACCAAATTTCAAACAAAAAGCAAAAAAATTTTTTTTTATTTTTGTAGGGGTAGTTTTAACCCCTTAAGGGTTGAAAATAATTTATTTTTGCCTGACAGCACGCCCACAATCGAATTTGAAGCATAAACTTGAAAAAAAATTTTTTTACAATTTTTAGCCGATTTAGGGGTAGTTTCAACCCTTTAGGACTACCCCTTATCATAAAGTTCGCCTTAATTTAGTACAAATCAATCACCTTCGCAAATAAATATTAAAAAAAGTGCATTTCATCGCATTAGTTTTCATTATTATTGAAATAATCGCGAAAACCCCCTAAAAAGGGGTGTTTTTGCATTTGTAGGGGTGACGCCCATGTTTTAGGACCGCGGGACCCCGATTTTCGTGATCAGCGACCCCAAAAACCTTTAGGGTTCGATTTTCTTAACGGTGTTATTTTGGAACACCCCCCCCCCCGCGTTTTGAATGGACTAATAGTTCGCCTGCCAATGTAATGTGACCGCAACAAAATCAAGATGGCGGTTCCAAAATAGCGGCCGATTATCTTTTTCTTCACAACCCCCTCAGTATGGATCCGATCAACTTAAAATTTTGCAATTATGCAAATATGCATACTGACCATTTTGTAAAAAAAATCAAAATGGAAGTTCAAAGATGGTGGCTCATTTTTGCGTTTTGCGTTCCCCGACCCACCGACAAGGGTATCAAATTAAAGGGCATGACAAGTAGAATACAATTAGCGGTGTAACATCATTCAAAATCCAAAATGGCGCCCAACACAAAATGGCGGAAGACATGTAATAGACTAAATTATTCCTTAAGAATCGTTTCATATATAGGTTATTGGAATTTATTAGAGTTTATTGGAGTTTATTCTCGAAGTTCATTGCAGTTTACTGCCTAAGAATATTGTGTCATATATAGAGCACGGTATGAAAAATAGATGGGTAGCAAAATCAAGCATTAACCAACAAGCGTTAACAAAACCCGTTATGGTTTTCCCCGCAACTTAATTTTGACCCACTTTCATATAACTGATACACTTCAAACTTTGCCCATATGTATAACTCGCGTGAAAATGCAATATGACTATTTTGTAAAAAAAATCAAGATGGCGGCCCATTTTTGCTTTTTCGTTCCCCGACCCCTGACATTGGTATAAAATTAGAGGGCATGACAGGTAGAATAGAATTAGTGGTGTAGTGTCTTTCCAAATTCAATATGGCGGCCAACACAAAATGGCGGAAGACATATTATAATAGACTAAAAAGTAGAAAATAAAATTTATGTAATATATTTTAAGAATATAATCAATATAAATAAATATATTAGTTCATTTACTTCATTTGGCTATTGTTATTTAAAGACATACGTTTTTCAGGAGTTAACTCCAGTCACGCGTCGGAACTTTTTTTATTTATTTTTGCCAAAACGAACTTATTTTTCCGCGATTAAATTTAAAACAAGACAAAACGGAAATTCTCGCTGGTTTCGTCACAGTATGTTGGTCTTTTCGATTTTTGCTCAAAAAACCAACAAAAAAAAATATAAAAATTTTTGTGTAGATTGTGCAAATCGAACAATGACCGGAATACATGAATACAGCTTTTCGAAGAAAAAAAAAAATTCCGATCTTCTGAGAGAGCGATCGCGCATGGATAAATGCGCGCAAAAGATAGATCGGATGGATCATTAATTAAGTCCGATGATCACCGATCGCGTACCCAACAAACGGACAAACCTGATGCGTTTTCTAGTTGTGATCAAGATCAATGGCAGATATGATGTCAAGGTCTCGTCCGCGCTTGCGCTGTTTTACATGAACTTGTGCTGCAATTTGTTTCTGCTTCACGGTAACTAATTTTAGCCAATATACATATACGATATATATCTATATAAAAGAGCTCTCCGAAATGAATGGTGTTGAACCATCATCATTCTCGTTTCGTTCTTTGTTTTTGTTGTTTTTGAGTGTTTCAGTGTTTTTTTTTAAAGCGGCAATCGCGGGGCAGAGAAAACGATCGAAGATGATCTACACACACTCTATATGTTTTTCGTATATAAAGCCAAGCAACAACCGTTCGTATTATGGTCTAGAATTATTGACTAGAACAGGAATAGAAATTCTAAAAACTTCATCAGCACAAGCTAGAATACCTCGGACCGGATAAGATCTCCTACTGTTTAGATAAAACAGAAATAGAATAAATTCTGATCGAATAGCTGCGCCACTGTACAGCATGTAAGCAAGCGCGTAGAACGAGATCATCCAGCCAAGGGTACGCCGAACAGCTACAATTTCTGTTCTTGTTTTTTTATGTCGATTTGTGTATTTGTGAATCACTTCCCCTTTGTAGAGAGAGAGAGAGATTCCTAAAGCGAGACCATATACATCTACACATAGCCCAGAAGACATCAAAGGCAGATCTTGTGCCTAGATCAAAGAATTACACGAAAAAAATTATATATATATTTCTATTAAAAAATATCTTCTCCTTCACATGGCAGATATTAGATAACGTAACGCTTTGGAATCCAGTGCAGAGGATCGAGCCTACATAGTGTGATGGCGCCGCCAGCGGCCGACGACGCCGGCCAAGATTTAATGAAAAACAATTAAAATTCACAAGAGCACATTCCGTTTACGAAATCGATCAGCACAGATTAACGAGTGTGAGGACTCTACTAAGATGCGATAAATCTTTTCCTTTCCCATACATATTGATGGCTGCCGCACCGCACTGCACAGCGCAGAACCAGCAGTACTGCAGCAGCGTGAGTGTGGGAATTGGAAAAATTCTCAACAGGAGCTGAAAATTATTTGCCACACAACTATTTTTATTGCCACATAAAATACTGAAGCTAAATACGATCTTGTCTTATTTATTTGCTCCTTTACCCGCGAGCTCGAGTGGTGTGGCTGCGGTGCTTTATGAATTTGTTCTTTATAAATATTGCAGAAATTTACCTGGTTTCTGTCTCAATTAAATTCAATTCAATTTATAAACCGGAACGGAAATTAAACTCGACCAATGGCGCTGCTGCGGTATTCCAGGGAATTATCATTCGAAATTGCTTTCGGTAAGACTCTCTGCGTTTTGTATTCGTTTGCTTACAAAGTGCGACCTTCACATTTTGCAATGATTTTTAGAAGTCATTGATCACGCATGTAGAACGCAGATGATTCTGATTTTTTGAATACACCCACTTCCGACGCAGAAACAGTAAATAATGGTTCCTCATAAGGAGAGGCCTTATTTTAGGCTGTAAAGAAGTTTGCTTTATCATACTCTCAACTTACATCCAACCCCCATGTCATTTCGGCCGGAGTTCTCCAGGGGTCAATTCTATCACCCGCACTTTTTCTAATCTTCATTAATGATCTGCTCTCAATCCCCTCCAACCCACTTCACTGCTTCGCTGATGACGGTACTCTGAATTTCTCTTACTCCTTCGACAATATAAGACGAGCACGTGACAGACCTTTTCTTTACTACCATCAACTGATGTCCACTTCGATCAACCGGGATATCGAATCGATTCTTCATTGGGGCGAAATGAACCTCGTCGAATTCAATGCCATGAAAACGAAGTACTGTCTGATCTCCAACATAAATTGTACTGACCTTCCTCCTATCCCAGTGGATAAAGACAATCGAACGGCTGATTCAACTCTCAACATCCTAGGGGTAACTTTAACGGAGCATCTGCGATGGAGTGATCACATATTCCAAATCGCCAAACAAGCCTCCCAATGCCTTGGATTTCTCAAGAGATGCAAGTTCCTCCTCCAGCCAGCCGCTTTGGCTACATCTACAAATCCTACATTCGGCCACGCCTTGAATACAACTCGTATATCTGGGCAGGCGCCCCAAAAACCACCTTGGCTTGTCTCGACAAGGTGCAAAATCGCGCCCTCAAACTCATTGGTGATGGCTCTTTTCGCGCCTTCATAACATCTTAAGCCACCGTAGGAATGTAGCAGCCCTCTCCATACTTTATCGCCATGGCGACTGTTCCACTGAAATTCAGGACCTCCTGCCTGCACGGCAATATTTTTCCCGCAACACAAGACTAGCCCGCTTGGCTCACCCCCATACCCTACAGCCTCCCGTTCGCGCACAATACGGTTTAGAAGTTCGTTTAAGAATACAACAACTCGACTGTGGAGTAATCTCCCGCAGTCAGTATTTCCGAACTCGTACAATACCTTAGAGTTCAAACGTGAGGTCATTTTCTTCTACACCCTCCAGACCCCTTCTAACCTTTCCTATTCTCCTCTATTCTTCAAACCAAGCTTACTACTAGACATTGCACCATGAGCTGAACGACATAACGGACTGGTAGTACAAAGGGTTACTCCTAAGCTTGGTTTTTTCATATAAAAAAAAACGACCAATTGATATGAGATTTGTCGAAAAAGTTCATTCAGTGATCGTGTTCCAGAGGATCATTCAACTCTTTTGAGTTCGATGGCTACAAATGAATACTATTGTATTAGTGTTTTGTTCAAGACTTTATTTTATCTGGTCACACAGAATAGGGTGCTTCTAAATATTGCTCCAAAGAATCAACATCAAATTCCTTGTGCAACTGATACAGATCGGCCTCGAAGTTCATTGATTATTACAAGATCCTCGAGAGAACTGGTTGATGAAAAGGCCAAATTTCAAAAAAGATCAAGGACGATAGCAACTGAAACACCTTTCCACTTTAAAAAATGAAGAAAATGAATGTTGTGTGTTCCTTGATCTTCAGTGATCACCGAATGATCGTCCAAATAATATCAGAACAATTTGGCGAGACAAAGTCATTTGTTCACAAGGTAGTATGATCGCGATATGAGAGAGGAAATACGGGATAAGACCCAATATACCAAAGTGTAAAAAATTGTGTTTAAGAGATGAATATTACTGCGTGAATGCACTACTAATAATGGACTCTAGCCACCAGGCGACTTTCTGTTTCAATTAGCCCTCCCATGGTAATGCGAAGGTCTGCCAAGGGTGACTGATCTTTCTCGCGCAACTCCAGGGATCAGTATTGATGTCTTGAATAAAATTTACGAGGAAGAAGCACCTCTCAACGTTCCAAAACTTCCGGGGACTCCACAGCCCCCAACAGGACCTGCAGCAAAGCCTGTTGAATATCTCTCTGAGTCCATACAAGGTGCTGAAAGTGTCCCCAATAAAGAGGAATATTCGGAATAGCTCTTCAAATAAGCCCGCAAATTGTGGTGGAGTACGCAGAGATCTTCTTCTTCTTCTTTAACGGCTCTACAACCGGGATCCGGCCCTGGCCTCTCGCAACTGTTCTCTCCACCGGTCCCGATTCTGAGCCGATGTCATCCAGTTTGGCATCCCTAAGCTCTGAGCGTCCTGGTCCACGCCGTCCTTCCAGCGAAGGTTGGGTCTCCCTCGCTGTCGCACCCCAAAGGTCTTACCGCAGAGAACTTCCCGAGCAGGCTCATCTTCACTCATACGAGCTAGATGCCCTTCCCACCGGAGCCTACCGAGCTTTATTTTCTTCACAACATCTATGTCGCGATAGCGCTCGTAGATCTCGTCATTGTAGAGTCTCCGGAATCGTCCTTCCTCACATACGGGGCCAACAATCCTCCGAAGTATTTTCCTCTCAAACACGCCCAAGAGGTTTGAGTGCTTTTTGCTAAGCACCCACGTTTCGGATGCATATGTGAGAACGGGTAAGACCATAGTCTTATATAGTAAAAGTTTAGACGTTATGGTTAGATATTTGGATTTGAAGAGCCTTGACAGACTATAGTAGGCTTTGTTGGCTTTTAGCAGTCGTGCGCGTATTTCTGGTTCCATGCTATTGTCGGCTGCTACTATTGACCCAAGGTAGGTAAATGATTTTACCACGTCAAACTCGTGTTCCGCTACCTTGATTGTGGGACCAATGTTAGGTGTTCTTCCAGACGAGGCCACCATGTACTTTGTTTTGCTTTCGTTTATGTGCAGTCCCAGATTTCCTGCCGCTTGCTCAATCTGAGTGAAAGCTTCTTGTACAGCTGTTGTTGTTCTTCCAATGATGTCAATGTCGTCTGCGTAAGCCAGTAATTGGGTGGACTTGTGGAGGATTGTACCCCTTGATGTCACGCCCGAATCTCGGATCACTTTCTCCAACGCTAGGTTGAAAAGGAGGCAGGCCAGACCGTCCCCTTGTCGGAGTCCATTATAAATGTTGATTGGTCTGGACAGTGTTCCGGATACCCTTATTTGGCTTGACACATTGATCATGGTCAGCCTACATAGTCTTGTCAGTTTGTTGGGGATGCCGAATTCTCTCATGGCTTTGTAGAGTTCTACTCTGGCTATGCTATCATAGGCGGCTTTCAAGTCTATGAAACTCTAGACATTTTTCCATAGCCTGCCTCAAGGTGAAAATCTGATCAGTCGCAGAGATCACTCCTTCATTAAACGAAGATCTCTGTCGAAGCCCACCTGCGGAAGCGCGGGAACCTTCTGCTCCATCGGAGAAGCGTACCGGAAAATGAACACTTTAAGAAGACAAGGTGCCGCAGAAATGCAAAAGTTTTGAAACGGTTTTTGGTGGCTGGCTTACTCCCGTGATGGCGATGGAGAGGAATACCGATCTTTATAAACAGAAGAGGATTGGATCCTCTGATTCTCCTCCACGTTTAGCCGGACTTACACGAGGCAGTACATTTATCCCTTACATGATGGCAAATTGTACTGAAACCTCAAGTTTATGAAATGTCCCGGTACAAAAATAATGTACTACTATTTTTTGTATTGGCATTGTAAAATTTAAATATACATTGTGGATGCACAGGCTTCTTACTCTTTTATTCTTACTCTGAGGCAGTTTAATTCTTACTCCTTTTACGGGAGTACTCAGCTTTGGGTGCTCAGGTTGTTAGATGCCAAGTAGCCGCTGCGTTCTTATTTGAATAAATGGCAAATGTGGGTGTGAAATACTATTATTAAAGTTTCTCTAAATTGATCCGTTAGCTTTTGTAACTATACCAGTTGCCGATCTTCTTGCCCTCATTGGGTATCTTCCAAGGGGCGGATCTCAATTTGGGGAGCTCATTATTCCACCATGGAGTTTTCTGATATGATCTCTACGTGATCTCTCTATGATCTGATACGATCTCTACATTGACCAAATTTTGAAGTTGTTCCATCAGTAATTTTCTTTCTGAGACATTAAAAATAATTAACGAATTTTAAAGAAATTTAAGATTATTTTAAAAGTAGCACACAAAAAACCTAAATAAAGGTTTTGCGTGGCTGAAATTCCACAAAATTCAAAATGTTTGAGAACCACAACCTTAATAACAACCAGAAGGGAAAACCTCTCCATTCATCAGAGCCTGTAGAACAATACTTTCTCAACTTATTATTATTCTATAAGTACATTTGACATGCAAGGAAAAGCCACTTCCGCTAGTAATAGCACTGTGCCGACATAAAGCCCAAATTACCAACACCGAACACGTGTGCTGGCTTGTCGTCGTCTGCCCACAAGACCCTAGAAACCTTGTCTACATTAAACATAGAAAGTGAAGCGCGATAATTTCCTATTGTTACCGACGCACAACAATGGGAGAAAACATTATAATAAAAACATCCAAACCCAGCAGACTGCATTATAAACCTCGAAAATATTAATGGAAATAGAAGCGTTAATAAAAACGTTGTGTTAGAAATTCCCCGTTCTGATACCTGTGCAGCCTGATACCTGTGAAGACTGGAAAAGTGTGGCGCGACTTTCATTATAAAATTTCATAACTCAAGCACGGCTCTAATGAGGAAATTACACACGTAGAAAACCAATAAAGTTTTCAATTAGTGGAAAGCCCTGCAATTTCACTACGCGCGCGGCCAGTGCGTGATCCACATCCCCGCCGGACGCACGGACGGACTCCCAATATTCAAAGGTAAACATCCGCGTTGCGGCCAGGTAAAATGTGTAATAAATCTCGACATGGCGCTATCGTCACGAGGATTCACGCCTCTTTTATGGATGGATGATCGGCTATCGTGTGCTTTTCATAATTTTTGAGAGATGCACTAGGAGGAGAAAAGTGAATGGCGGACAGGTCTGGAGGCCAGGTCTGCAGGCCGGGAGTCTGTACTAAATTTATTAATTAAACTGGAAACGATTCGGTGTCAACGTTTCACATTTACCGGTAGTCGGTCGTAGTGTGCTCTCTGTGCGGGGACAACGCAAGCGATTTTAATGAGTAACTAGTTGCAACATAGTTGCATTCTGGACTTCCTTTTTGGGCTGCTGCTGGCAGCCCTCGGTAGTCAGCCGACGGGCACCTCCCCTCTGGAGACCACCTTTTAAGGTGATTTCTATGGACTTTGTTGCAATTCACCCGATATCAAGTTGTATGAAATTCACACTTCTTGTCTTACGTCACGATATGGCGGGACTTGAAATCCATACGTTTCTTAATCGGAACCAGTCTTTACGTTAGGCTTCAGGTACACCCGGTCCGCGGGGCGAGGTGGGGGGCACGTGATGCACCAAAACGTAAACAAGTCATAAAATGCAACCAAACTGGTACCTGGCAGCCGAAGAGCAAATGGCAGCATATTTTTATTCGTGTCAGCATTTTATGGCGAGGACGACATCATAGCGTCGTCGTCGTCGACGAGATTCACTTCTCTGCTCTCCCAGGGCAACGGCACGTTCAGACTAGGGGCGTACTTCACGGTTTTGGTGTTACAATAATATCTGTGCTGTCTAAGACACGAGGGGCTCCAGGTGCGGCCAGATGGGGGACACCTCTGTAACCGAGATGTGTGCGCGAACGATGATGACACCAAAGACTCAAGAAGCCGCCGCCGTATGTGAAGAGGCCAAGAAAAAGTGTCTTCGAGAGTGCCTTCAAAGTGTCATCGGAGTCTCGAGATGAATTGCAGCAAGGTTCGTCAAGATTTCTTCGTTTTCAGCATGTAAAAATACACATGTATGTGTGTGTGTTCACCTTTTTACTCTTCCGCTTCTTCTTCTCCTTGATGATAATAAAGACAGCGCCGAAGACAACAACGATCCGTCGTAACTCAAGAAGCAGAAGAAGAAGAGTTAATAAGATGTTTTCGAGTGCAAGAAAGTGTAATTTTCTGGCATTATTTTTTGGTCCCCGTGTCGAAAGACAGTTATGATGCCTGACCTCGAGCAAGAAATTTATTGAGGTGCGCGAGAGTTTGTCAGCAATTTACGAAGAAGAAGACGCCAACAGCAACAACAACAACAACACATAAGAGATAATCTGACATAATTCGGATAATTTGGAAGTTGATACTCCATGACAATGCAACGAAGGTTGTTTGAGGTGACAAGTTTGTGTAACAATGGTTTGGCAGAGGAAAGATCACGGGGGGTTTATAGGCGACTAATTCAGTTAATGAAATATAAGTGTTATTTATAGGAGTGTGAAGCGGTTAATTTGTGAGATATGATAGATCAGGAACAGTAACTGGGTTCGGGTTTTGTAAATTTAGTGAACAAATGTGCTTGATATGAAATTTGGAGCAATGAAATCGGGACATTTGCACTTTTGACAGTGTAACAGGTGATACTCGGTGTCAGGAAATACACGAAATACAAAACTATCCCGGTGTGCTCATTCGCATAGTTTGCAACCCCTAGTTTTGTGCACAATTTGGTTTAGAAATTCGTTTATAAGCCGAACAACTGGAACAACCTTCCAACTCTAAGAGACATCAATTTTTTAAATGTCCCGGTTCCCAAATATATTCTTACTGGAATATGAGCGTGTATCGACATAAATAAGGCGAGATGTGATGGTAAACACTAACTGGAAAGACATTTCTTACATTTTTCCTGGGAGTGAAATTTCGTACTGGAGAGACGTTTTTTGCTTCTTTTGCGGTAACAAAATTTCCAACTTGATATTGAGCGAGGTGCGATTGCAAAATATGAATATACATTGTGGAGGCAGAGATTTCCTACTTTCTCTAAGGCAGTTTAATCAATATTCTATACAACCTCGTAAAAAAGTTCTTAATTGGTATTCGCTTTCCTCCTTTTTCTAATTTGCTTGTTTTTGTCATTTTGGCACTACAGTAGCACCTCGCCTCATTTAAAGTATGACATTGTACCGGTACAAAAGAAAAAAGAGGCACATCTTACAAACTCATTTTATAATCGTGTCCTACCCAACACTAATTTGATGGAAATATTCCTGGAATCTTTTGGTGGTCAGCGCCGGACAGTGGCATACAATGCGCGTGACCATCTCAAATTCTTCTAACAATCGACAAATGTCATTTTCAAGAAGTCTCATTCTTTTCAGCTTACAATTGATACTTCCTATACTGTAGTAGAATTTGACTTCTAGCTGCGGTCGTTGGCAGCCTAATACCAGCTTTAATTGCGTACATGTCGGCACAGCATTCTATAGTTTCTGGTGTTTTACAGGCAACCAATTTTCAAAGCGGTACGTTGTTATACCTCTACCAACGGCAGAAAATATATGGTTTCGAACAACAGAACGGCGAAGTGGATCCCTGTTTCGCCAGGTTGATAACCTTATCATTCTGATCGTTATCTGTATGATCTGTAACCCAAGCGAGCATCACGTAATTTTCCTTTACGGACTGTTTTTGGACTCTGAACCCAATAAGACAGGCTTTTTCCTAATCGGTGATTCCTCAGACTCAGCGAGTAACCCGTGATCGAACTGCCGTCAGTCACAAACCATCCTTGTGGTCTGTATGACACCTTCAACCGAGTTTCGAATGATGAGGAACATGTGATGGCTTTGCTGTGAGTTAGGATTTTTATATATCCATATTAAGCTCCCATCAAGGGAAACATCCCGCTACATCCGAAGTCCTGATCCTGAGGCTGCCGCAGTCGTTGAAGTCCCAACAGAAGTACTTCTGACGCGTTAGGCCCAAAGCATTCGAATCTTTCCGGACAGTCCAATGCCATCAAGTTACTTTTTCTGCTTGATATTGAGGGCAATGACACAATCTGGTAAGGGTTGAGTCTGAGACCCTTCTGTCCCATCTCTTGGTCCACCTCCAAGTCCGTGATAAAGGACTGGGTTAAGGGACTGAATCTAGCTTATTGGGAATCAGTTTCAGCTCTTAGTCAGGTTAAAGAACTAAGGGACGTTATCGCATAAATTCCAATCTACTGACATAGTTTCTTTCCCTGAATCGCTTGGTTCAACTCTTTCCAAAGTTAACTAGCCCCCCGTGGAAATGAACTTGAATATTGTCTTGTTGTTTTTGAGCTAGTTTAGGAGTTTACTCATTTTTTCGTAGCTTCTGATCATTCTTTTGAAATTTGTGTTTCTTAAATTTTTTCTAGTGTCAATCGATAACTCTACGTACGTCACAGTAAAGAAACTCCCACGACCAGAAAACCCCATTCAGATCGACGATGAGTGATTCTGATTTCCGGCATCTTCTTCTCTTTCTCGTGCGAACACTATAGTAATGTATTGAGACTGATTCAAGAGTAGGAACAAAATTTTCATTCAAGCCAATTCATTCAGTTTTAGATAGTTTTAGATTTAAAAGTGTCGTAAATGAAGAGTCTTACTCCACACAACACCAGCCTTTATCTGTATCATCTCTAAAAATCCATGTCCTAGACTCTCAGATATAAGGATAGACCTAATTCCTACACCATCTTCTTTCCTACATCGAAATTCCTTCATACTACAGTCACAACAACGGCAGCATTCTTCGTTCCATTAAATAATTACGATTCCCGTCGATCTATTAAAATAGTTTTCATATCTTTAATTATCCGACGTCAATTTAAAGGGGAATTAGATGCTCTTAATTACAGATACTGCGGCGATAAGAATCTTAAGTGTGCATCGGAATGCCGAGATACCGATTACGCGGCCAAAGGGACAAGCCTTCAGCAAACAAACAGACAAACAAAACCCAGTTTGAAAAAACCCCATCTTATTAGTATGGCGGTCGTAGTCCAGTGGCCTATTACCGCTTATGACCCGGGAATAATGCAAAAAATTGCTAACATAACTGCTAAACTGCTGGAAGCGACCTGGGTTAGTGGCTATCAACTGACTCCAGTTGTGCAAGTCTTCACTGAGCCTTGGGTTATTATCAGCTATTAGATAAAATCAGGATGACTAACTGGAACCCCAGGGAGAGCGCTTAATAGGACGCAAGGTCGTTACAAGCGGGTTAACTAACACTGTAATTGGCCGCTGATTGTGCAGCTGCTCCTTACATAATTAGGGATTGAGCCATGGATGCGTGCGGTTGTGCAATCAAGGATTTTTTGCTGGGCGCATCAATCTCTGAAATATTTCTTTATACCCTCCAAGCAACAAACTCCAACCCGCCGCAGGGTAATGGACCCCACTTTGTTGTATACTGTTGACAGGCTCTTACCAGCTAACTCCAAAAACAATAGATCTCTGCTCTGGACTTTCACTTAAGCGCTGGATATCCCCCGGCTTATCCAGTTAGGGGAATCGAGATAACCTTGTCACTGGTCGTAGATATCCGGTTTGGATTTTCTTATTCAATGGATTTGTGGATCAATTATTCAAGCCGAGCCTGGCCAGATAGCGAGGAGGAGATGTGTTGAAAGTAAAGAACCCCATTACGGCGGCGAGGCTGGACGAGAGGAATATTTATTGACTGCGTTGGCTGCTGGTGTGGAAAATTGATGCAAAATAATTGATTTGGCATCGACTGAGATAGTTGATGATGGTTTTCGTTTCCATTTTATTGATATAAATTGATGTTTTCTCTGCCGAGTAATGAGTATCACGATAATTGAGATTGTTGATTTTAAATTGTACTTTTAGTAAAATGGAGGAGGATGCGAGTGGAATTCAACTTTCTGTCTTATCATAGTTGAAGCATATCTGGAGGAAAAGGAGTCTTGTGAGTTCAAAGATCTTCTAGCTTCAAATATCAATGAAGGCCAGTTAAAAAGTTCACGGAATCGTAGCTACAATGTAAACGATTTCCGCAAAAATGCTCTTTATCTTTCAAAATACTCGACCGTAAGATCGAAGCACTTTTTCGACGTATAGATTATTTCACTAGTAGTATACGTCCATCAAATCTGCGGCAAATTGATAAACATTAATTCTGTTCTTGATAATCAAATTGTTTGGCCGCCATTTTGGTTTGGTTGTCATTTGTCAATTAAAATTTGACAGTTGCGGATAGTAAGTAGTCGATTAACAATTTATTATGGAACCACTAACGCTACGGCAATAGACGTTGAACGGGATACCCAACTTGGTCTCCTATGAGTGATGATTTCCGTAATTCTGGCAATGTCTCGTAGGGGTCTGTTTAACAGACCCATTGTTTTTTCTTTGTTGTATGTCGTCCAAGTCGCACTAGAGATAGTGTAAGTCTCCAGTGTTCTCCTAAGGTGAGAGCCCTCCAACCTGGGGAGTTTGAAGGTACGAATTTTCGTTCTCCCTGTGAAAAGCATCAACTTAGTTTTTCCCGGATTGACTGTCAGACCGCAACCTGCTGCCCAGGTCCCAATCTGGAATCCTGTCATGATTTCACTATTTACTCTTGGAACCATTGCGAACACCATTATCACGTCATCCGCGTATGCTACTACTTTAGCTCAAATGAAGATGCGCTATTTGCTTCCGCGGCCATTCTTCGAGGTGGCTATAGGGAATAGTTACTGGTGATCGTTACCATGCCACCCTTAAAAAAATTCAGGACAGTGCGTGGAACGTCGGCCTGAAACATAAAACACACCCTCTATAATGTCAGTGTATGTGGTCGCACTTAATTCACTTTGCAAACACCACTTTTTGCTTTAGGTGACTTTAGAACACTTTCATCGCTTTACAAACCAAACTGGCCGTTGCAACTGCTTTTATATATCCAAGCTCCTGCCTTATTCAAGCCAGAGCTTTCTACCAAATACTGGAACCTACAGGGAAATTAAAGCACTTCGAGAAAATTCGAAGCTTTGTCATTCGTTCGCCGTGGTAGTTTGATACATCTTAAATAAGTCGTTACAAATAACCGTTGTTTCAAACTTCAAACAGATGTCGCATAAATCATCACAATATCATAAAACTCTTAAAGTGTTTTATCGCAGCTAAGTTTTTACTATTCCAAGTGTTTAATTGACGAATAAAGGTTTTAATTTTAAACACTTCAATCGTAACAAACCCTCGAGTATTTTATTTCAAAACAACAAATCTAAGTGTTTAAGCTTGATCTCAGAAGTGGCTATCGTATGGTTTAAGAAGGTATAAAGTGAGACTATTAGGAGTTGTCAGCTTTTCGCTTCTCCCTATGAGCTGAATCATCTCATTTTTTTTGGAGTCCCGGGCATCAGGCGTCGACGGCTGGCCAGACAGGGCTATGACAATATTTGGCTATTGGCCATCCATCGATATTCTAAAGAAATACTTGTCGACCGGGCTTTAGTGAAACATGCCGAACACTCAAGCGTTGTCTGCCGGTGCCGTCTCATTATACGACCCAAGAATTATTTAAGTACAGTAGAAAGAATGTGGCAATATCGAGCGCATTATCGGGCACTGCGTCATAAACTACCATCTATTGGGATTCGAAGGACAGAGGACTCCATCTGTAGGCTTTGCCTCGAAAAAGATGAATCTGCCCTTTAAAATGCCTGCCGCTATCCTTAAAAGGATGGAGCGGATTTTTGGAATCGATACACCATTGAAAGGAAGACAGAAAAGAAAATAGTCTAGGCGCCCCAATTCTCAGCCAAAGCTGGTGGTAGAAATTGCTGTTTTTATGTAAGGCCAGTTTGTAGTGTTGTTGGTTCGAGTGTAATCTTTCTTTCCAGCCGTTCAATCAAGTAGTATGGGATGGCGTCGAATCCAACCCACACTCCATCTCGGCCGGCGTTCCCCAAGGATCGATCCTCTCACCTGCTCTCTTTCTAATATTTATTAACGATCTGCTCTCAATCCCCTCCAACGCACTCCGCAGTTTCGCCGACGACAGTACTCTGCGTTACTCTTACGCCAATGCTAGACAAGCAAGTGCCATACCTTGTCTCTTAGACGGCGAACTCATGTCCAGCTCTCTTAACGCGGACATCGAGCTCATTCTTGACTGGGGCCGCAAGAATCGGGTCGAATTTAACCCATCAAAAACAAAGTATTGCCTTATCTCCACCAAAACATGTACCGACTTTCCCTCTATTTTAGTGGACAAGGATAACCTAACACCCAGGGGCGGATTAACGCACAGGCACAGCAGGCACTGGCCTGGGGCGGCAACTTTTGAAAAGCGGCAAAAATTTGGAATGAATTTTTTTAGGTGAATGAAAAAATATTTACTTACAATACATTTATAATGATTTATTTAAATTTCAAACTTTGACGCCAGAATTTATTATCTGGATCTAGACCCATCAGCGGCGCTCTTGGCGCAAAACCTATGACATAACCTACAGTTCTGTGTTTACATGCAAGTAAGCTTCAATTCAAAACATCCAGCCCCAGTATATTAGCCGGGTACAATGAGTGTTGGTAGAAAGCGATTAAGCGGCAGTCAGTATACTAAATTGCGAGAAAAAAAAGAACTGAACTCATTAGTGAAAAACTAATTTTCGATCTGGACATGAAACGAGTCGCATATGTAGCAATCCACGAGAAATTTAAAGCGATTATTCAGTTCGAAAGTTTGCCTTCAATTGAACTAGAGGCTGCAGCGAAAAAACTTAGTTTCTTCATTTCCAAGCGATCTAGAGGAAAGTTTACTTTCTGAGTATACTACACTTGAAATCGCATCTGGCAACACCAGATCAGAACTTGAAACCGAAATCCTCCATCGGTTTGTGTCATTGGATCAGAGAAAATGATTTTCATGGAATTTATTCGAATGTCGACATCGCACTACAAATGTACACTTGCACTGCAGCGACTAATTACACTGCTTAGCGATCTTTCTCTTGTTTAAAACGGATGACGTTCCACAATGTTAGAAGAAAGACTCAACAGTTTGGCGATTTTATGTATCGGAAAGAAACGTTGCAAACATTAGATTTAAACTCCATCATTGACGAGTTCGTTTGACAAAAATCTCATCGTAAACACTTGTAATACAACAAAACTGTCACTCATTAAATTTAACTAATAATATTTGCTTATCAAAAATATGTAACCAAAGAACTTGTGATTGTATGTGACATGCAATAATAATAATTTAATATTAAAAATTAATTGCTCGACGAATTGATTTTTTATTGGAATACCAAATTTTTGAACTGGGTACTATATTTGAAATTTTATTTTATTAACATTTTTTATCAAATGAAAGTTTCTCAGCGAAAATAGGGGCGGCAAATCGAGTTGGCCTAGGGCGGAAAAAAAGTTAATCCGCCCCTGAACACCTGACCCATCTCTTAACATCCTGGGAATGGCTCTATCCAATGCTATGCAATGGAATGGTCACATATTCTAAATCGCCAAACAAGCGTATCAATGCCTCGGATTCCTTAAAGGATGCAAGTTCCTCCTTCAGCCAGCTGCTGTAGCCACAATCTACAAGTCCTACATTCGACCCCACCTTGAATACAACTCGTATATCTGGGCGGGCGCTCCTAAAACCACCTTGGGTTTTATCGCTATTATTACAGCGAATGCTCCACTGAAATAAAGAACCTCCTGCCTACACGGCAACTTTTTCCCGCAACACAAGACTAGCCAACTCGGCTCACCCCTTCACCCTGCAGCCCTCCCCTTCACGCACATTACGGTTTAGCTGTTCGTTTATAAATAAAACAACTCGGTTGTGGAACTCTCTTCCGCAGTCGGTGTTTCCGAGCTCATATAGCATATCTGAGTTCAAACGCAAGGTTCATCGACACCTACTCCTGCACCCTCCAGACCCTTAACCTATCCTTTCTATTCTATCCTTCAGATCAAGCTTACTACTATACATTGCACCAAGACTCGAACGACATGACGGACTAGTAGTACAAAGGGTGACTCCTAAGCTTCATCGTATCACAAAAAAAAAATCTCAGACAGCAAGCTCTAGTTTCAAAGATAGTAGAGAAGAGAATGAAAGACCTTCCAACACCAACACGGGCTCACATTCAATACTACCACAATATAAGGCTGACTTCGATGATCGCCCAGGAGTCCTCGTTTATTATGATTACAAGGGCAGAAAAAAAAGCAGAGAATTTTTTGTAATAAGGAAAGACAAGAAATAAGGAAAATTATCTTAGTGAAAGAAATGAAAAGACGACTGTCACGGAGTGGATCCGAACCATAAACCTTTGGGATGGTAGTCGGGCGTCTTACCCCTAGGCTACTAAGGCGACTTATTGTATAAGGCGATGATTATATTCATATACATATATCTCCGTTCTTAGAACCAAGCACTGTAGCCACTTAGCCATGTTCGCGAAGAAAGACATTCGAAACATTACTGGTCCCGTATGTGGTCCTCCGATGAGTAGGACATCCACAAAGCAGGAGCAAAGAACAATTTTTGGCGGTAGAGTTTATAGGAGACGGCAACGAGGAACGTAAGACGCCACTACAAGGATTACATGAACACCTAGCGAACTGGATGTCATCGGACGCCAAACTGAATTTACACTTTCACTGACCATGTTTTTTTTAGATATTTCTTGAGATTCGATTTTTTTAAACTCTAGAGATTATTACATTGTGGCTACCACCATCGTAATAATCGAATGATTCAATGCAAAACAATGCTTCTTAGTTCACTGCCCCTCACAATCGCAAATAGAACTGGAAATTTTATCATTAAGACTTGAAGTACGCCCTAAGGTGCTCTCGAGTTATTGTTCCAGATAAATGACTAATACCAACAATAATGAGAACTAGTAATTGAATTTTTATTAACAATTCCTTTTCTTTTTCTTTGCAGATTATGTCGATTAGAAACAATTTTCGTTGTAGACAGAACACCAATAAGCTCCAGCAGCTAATGGACGCCAACAAATATGATAATTCCCATGCCACAGCAATGTCCTCTTAAATTCGGCCAAACCAACTTAATTTCTCCCAAATATTAAATAAATAATTTAAAAAAAAGAAGAAAGAATTAGAAAATATTTTCTAATTTCTTGTAATAACGCGAATTGAATTAATAAAGTTTATAAAAATAATATAAAAAAAATATAAATTCAAAATGCCGAGTGAAAGCGGCTCAACATCACCAGCTCCGCCAAATAGTACCAGTGGGACAGATAGGAATGGTGAACGTAGATTGGTAAGAGGATTTGTTAGTAATATTATTTTATTTAAGTATTTCATAATTTGAATGAATTCAAGGTTATTAAACAAATTACAGGAGAATTGAGACAATTCTGTTTAACAAATAAATTTCCCTAATTGAATATTCATTGATAACTTTCCATGGCTACACAAATTCTTTTTAGATAAACACGATAATTGAGTTTGAAACGTTTCTCATGCGAATCAATTACCAAAGGCTTCTCAGAATTTTTCGCAGAAATTGTTCAGCCATTTTAATTTGCCTTCGAAATATTGAATTTTTACAAGCACGTGCCCTTTTCATTTTAGCTATTAGGGGAGTTGCTGAGGATAACCTTTTCTCAGTATTTGATTCTTTTAATTTGATGTGGGGGGGGGAACTCCGTTAAAATATGCAGATTTTGATTTTTCGTCAAACTTTATCTTAAAATTGTTGGAAACAATATTTTATTAGACGCTAGATTACAAAAAATTACAGAATTTTGATCAAATCTGTTAGCAGGAAATTAGTAACAAATTAGTAGCTGAATACGTACTATGTTACTTTTAAAATACAGACGCTTATATGGTCTCTTTTTTTGTTCATCAATTAAATTTAGGGAACTCTCAAGGAATCCTAATTCAGCCGGCTGAATTTTTGCTGAATATGTGATGTTAAATGTCCGTCGAATTGTTTTGGTGAAAAAAAAAATGTCTAGTAAGTAGAAAGACAATATCTAATCGTGCTTTTTTCATTCAGCGTATTCACAGTGTTATAATCGAGGCGTATCAGTTGAATTGTCATAAAAACAAAATTCTGCCAACAAGAGTTGCCATTTTAAATTTCGCGCCATATTTTAACAGTCACCATATAACTGTCATTACGATGACATTTGAGAAATGAAAATTGTATCTGAATACATGATACACGAAGGTACACCAATCGAAAATCCAAGAAAGGTGGCACACGACTCAATAGTCAAAATCGTCACCATTAACTTGAAATTTATGATATGAAACATCTATTGCAACGCCTTGAGGGTAAAGGTGAAATGAAATATCCAACGTCTTTGTGTCGCGCCGCTCTTTTTTAAGATTTTAACCAATCAGAAATAATTTGATGTCTTGAGTTAATTTGAGTTTAGTAACGAGTCAGGGTCAGAGTTAAGTTAAGAGTTGCGTTAAGACTAGACTTAAGGTAAAAAAATTCGAGTAAGTTAGGGAGTTGCATTAATAGTTAAGGGGCTAATCTGAACACCTAGAGATATGATAGCAGTAACCTGAACTTTTTTGACGCCGAAAACCGGTCGAAATTCGAGCGAACCATTGAAAAGGTCCAGCGCGCCCCGTCATCGGCCCTGTTTTCAGGTTCTACCTGTCTAGACCGACACGCATTGTTTTTTTTTTTAAATTTCGGCTTCGGTTCGAGAGCAGTACAGTATCTGTAGTCGTAAAGGAGAGCCGTATTTGAGAGGAGTGGAAAAGCAAAGAAACGACGAATGGTCGCCGTCCAAAAATACGAAAAAACTTTAAACGCGTTTTCTCTAAACATTATTTTTTGACCTGGTAATCAAGATAAAACTGTTGAACCATTCAAGCTGAGTTGAGTTTAGGTGAGGTGCGTTGAGATAAGGCGAGTTAAGAGTTGGGAAAACAATTTAGTTGAATTGAGCTAAGTTGCTTTTAAAGAGTTCGGTTGAGCTGAGTTAAGAGTATAGTTGAGCTGAATTGATTTAAGCTAAATTATCCGTTAAGAGTTGAGTTGAACTGATTTAAAAGTCCTCCTCGCGGTGCCCCCTAGGGTACTTCTTCAGAAGGAGCTAACGGGAGACGGTCAATCACGAGCTCTCTGCACCACAAAACAGAGTTTTAAGCCGGTTGGGCTGAGGGTTAGCAGCACGCTCCTATAAAAATACCATTGCTACGAATAGGCAAACAATATTTCGAAACCGGATGGACAGCATGATGACGACCTTTGCTTTTCGAACCAAGACACGAATCGGATTATGGAATGTATAATACTGCCCGCTGATGGACGGCTGGATAAAGTCCTCAGCGAGATGGACCGTATGAAGGTAATGGGACTCGGTGAGACTAGATGGCCCAATGCTGGGACCATATCTGCCCAAACGGTGAGTCCTTCTTATATTCTGGGTGACATGAAAATGAAATGAGTGCTGTTGGCGTAATACTCACCACGGAAGCCTTATTAGCTGGTCACCAGTTTCTGAGCGGAATATTACCGTGCGCCTGCGGACCACACTAAGCAGTACTACGGTAGTTCAATGTTATGCTTCAACTGAAGACGCAGAAGATGACATCAATGACGAGTTCTATATGCGACTGAATGAGACGTAGACGGTTTAACGTAAATCTTCTGCGGGAAACCAATAAAATGAAAGGATTTCCTGCAAACCTTAAACCAGCAAACATAAATATCGAAGAGCTGTGCAGTACAATAAAGCGCTATAATAACAACAGCAGAAACAAGTATCGTTTATGTCCAAAGAAACTAGCAACACTGCATCGTGGATCAAAAAATATAACGCAGAAGGTCCCTCAAAATTTACGGGAACGCTAAGTGTCTCGGAAAAACGTCTACAACTTGAACGGGAATACTCCCAACTACACCGGGAGGTAAAGAGAAGATATATGAGCTCGCAGAAAAAGCGGAAAACGCGGCAGACACAGGCAACAGTAAGGTGCGGAGCAAAAAGCAAGCCGTAAAGAGTGCTGTCAGGGAATTGTTCGCCGGCCGGCAGAATCAAGGGTGTCAAGACACTGGTTAGACTTATTATCAGACACAGCGCTGTAAACTGCCACCGATTGAGATGCGGAAGGGCAGAGAACCCAATTACACATTTCTTTCATTTCGGGTATATTGTGCATATATTGAGAAGTCAACCTCTTTCAGACACCTGCACACCTAGGGAGTCCTGAAGAAAGATTTTTCCATTAAGAAAGTGTTAGAGTCGGTGAAACTACGGATGAAGGCCAATCCACACATATCCCCTTAACCGCACGGCGCCTATGCCTTTCGTGTCAGTAGCTTCCGTGATTAATTTTCCACTGATATTCACACAGCTTTGCCTTTTTCCGATTCTGTAATCAACATTCAATGACATCCGATATTTTACTTTTGAAATTTAGACTCAAGTGCGTCATGGAGTTTAGGGTCTAGAGAGTGGGTTCGACCCAAGTCTGGAAGTGGTCGCGCAAAAACAGGTTTGAGTGTATTTCAAATTTTACATAAATTTCTGTTAAATTCCTATATAATTTTCCAATGAATTTAAAATTATTTGTTTCAAGTCCGAGTTAAATTAAAAAATACCAACGTATTTTTTGAGTTTTTCACGGACGCCTGAAGGGTACTGAGAACGTCGGGGCTCTACTGAATCGCATGTCTGGAATCATGCCGCGCCTAACTTAATTTGTTTGCATGGGTTTATACCGTACACCGTAATTTCTTTTCACTGATGCTCCCGGTACTGCACTGAAGTCACCGTCACGTCACGGATCTGTGCGGATCGACCTTAAGTAAACCATATTCAGCTTTTTATTAAGTAATGAACAAAAATGTTCTTGCTCTTGCATTCTTGGTCTTGTTCTTGCGCAAAACTAAGGCGACATATTCGCCTTCAAGACCAAGCCTTACATTCGCCCCTACACGCGACATTTCACCAATAGACTCAACCTTCCTGATTGGATAAAAATGCGAATCCAATGGTATTCAGCTAAAATCTACCTTAACGAATTGGGAACAACAACGCAATTCACCCAACCGAACTTCTGTTGAATAAATAGAGCATTTACAATGAACTCTTTGTGTCTTGTTTTTTATATAAATTGTTGACAAGAAGTTCTCGCTGGTATCAGTCGTCGGCACAACCTTCTTCCTCCGCACAAAAGGCGTAAACAAAAAATCTCTTAAGACAGGAAACGGCGTATAAACTATCTTCTGTCGGGGATGTTCTCAACGTGTCTTTTTATAAATCATTTTTTTTAATCCCTGTGAAAATTGTTTACCACAAATGAAGATAAAAAAGAAACGAAACAAAATGGTGGTATATTTAAGACAATAATATTTGTACTGAGCTTAGCCATAAACGTCCCGACATCTATGGAAGCCGCCACATAACACGAAGCATAGCTCGTAACTTTTCTCATCTAATTTCCAATTCAGTTAATATTGTCAACGACTTTCAGCATCAGGTATGCACAGAGATCAGCGCTGCAGCATAAACTTTTACAGCTATGACAGGTAAATTAGTGTTTGTTTTTCATCTCTCTGGCGAAGGTAGATATGGCAGTAGAAATCAAAACGTTTGCCTTGTATATGAAAAAAGCAACGAGTAATCGAAATTCCTGCATGTCATGACATTCAGTGTTTTCCTTCAATGGGAGTTCTTTTATGCACAATCGATGGATACAGTATAGAAGTGGAAAAAAGTGCCACCATATGCTGAAGAGAGTTAAACACCTGTCCCGTGTGATCATGGCCAGGTGAAATTCCATTCCGATGTAGCAGCGGCTTATCTACGTGAAATCATAGCCAACCTGCACCGAGAGCCGGCTGTAATGAGCTCTCGATGCCACATGAAAGTGAAAATTCGAGTGCTCCATAGTTGTGCTCTATGGCATGCTATACATAAAGTGCCCTGCACGTGCTGCCGGCCAACCTGTCTCGGATAGCGCACGACAAAACTTCACTTTCATCTCGCTCTCTGCCTCCCCTGCGGTGGCCGCGCGTTGCCGGCTGGATGTCGCTCTTTTTTCTGATCGTAATCAGGGTGTAATAGCCCTCGGTACAGTACTCAGGTGTGCATAGGTAAATACACAGAGACACGAACTGAATTTTTTGTGCTCCATATTGTTAGCTGTGGAACATGTCCATGCACCTCTGAAAGCCGTCCAGCCGTACTTCCTGTTCCGACTTGGAATGAGGAAGAGGTGTTGGGAAGTTGAGAGCCAGAGAGAGAGAGAGAGAGACAGGGAGAGGAAAAAAATCGGATAAAGACACGCTCTCGTATGGCCGTCACTCGCCCTTGCTGTTTTCACCTGGTTGTAATTTTTATTTAAAGGTGATTTGCTGCTCCATTAAGACATCAATCCAATAGTCTACCAGCGAGGAGGAATGCACACAAAATATCGATGACAGCCTGAAGACCAGACTCGAGTCGGTCTTGCAGGTAAACCCTGCACACGACGGCACCTGTGGCTTCCAGCTTATAAGAATTTGTGCGGCTTCGGGAGAAGGTTGCGTAAATGGAAAATAGCTGCCATTCTGCATGGGAACTGCACTATGGACTATTGAGGATCGCCATTTAATAGACATGGAAGCTGCTTTCGCTAGGAAGATTCACATTCGGAACTCGCACCGTTCGGAGCTCCTCAATGCCTATTGTTTTCCGCGACTCAAGAATTAACGAGATTTCGGCTGATGCTGCCGCAATTACCGACCGCCGCGGCGGTACAATAAAAGTGCCGATGGTTATCTCCGGATTTTGTTACACTCCCGTGTATAAATTCGTTGAGGTGAGTTGTCAGTCAATAACAACAGAGACTGGAGGAGAAAAACACACACCAATTTTCGTTTGTCCAACGTCGTCGTCGTCGGATGTTGTATAGGGAAATGCTGCACAGTCATCAGTGAAATGCAAATTTCCTTCACGCTTCATTATATACTGTGGATTGCGTCCGTTTTTCGTTGTTGTTGTTGTCGGCTCGGATGGAGAGGTTAACGACCGGTGAGCACACGGGAAATGCTACCTTTAATTGTTGAGAGATAATTAAGATTATGAAATTTTATTTTAAAGATTTTTCACGGTCCATTTGGGTTTTATGTGGAGGAACAAATGCGGGATTTATTGTTATTAAGTGTAACACAATTTTACGGGAATTATTTAATCAACGTTTTACTGCAAGTGGTTTCGTAAAAGATAATAGATACAAGGCAAAGTTTTTCAGCAGATGACGATTTGGTTAGTTATGTGTTAATTTCTAAGATTATCATTGGTACGAGAGTCCAAATTGATTAAATGAATGAGAATACCCTGTCATAAGCTTCCGGAGTTTAGTCAGACTCTTGGTAATTATAGTAGTAGGGTTATAGGGGTACTGGACCAGTGACGTCATCGGTTGTGGGCTCGGGTGTGAACTTTATTCGGGACAAAACGCTGTGACGTGAGCACCACCTGTGTGAAACTAGTTCAACTTCGCCGGATGGGTTAGTGTGTCTAGGATAGGTTTTCATGCTGGGGCGAGTCTTGGGTGGCATACTGTGGGGGAATTTGATCAAGGTCCCAAATTTGCTGTAACTCAGACAAACTTGTTAGCTATGCATCTAAGGGTCCTGGTGTATCTGGTCTGCCTGGTCAATATATTATCTAACTATATAGTTTTTTGAAGAAAGGGGGCAACTCACATGATGAACACTGCAGCCAAGTTAAGCCTATCAGCCTTTCGGACGAAGGAAAGAAGGTCTTTAATTGACGAATGCCGGACTTGAGTAGGGTCCATAAACTCTCTGATAAAGGTTCTTCTTCTAAGCCAGATCAAAGCAGGACATTCACCAAGCATATGTGTGGAATCCCGCCGTCTTCCATGCAAAGTTGGCATTCTGCTTCTTGAGAGAGTCCTAAGTTGTGGAGATGATACACCAGTCCTACATGGCCAGTCAGATAACCCACCAGCAGCCTTAGGTCTGCTCTGTTTAAAGGAATTGTGCTCCATAAGGCAAAGGGTCTTATAAGACTTTTAGCCTGTCTAAAACCTGGGATTGATTCCCAATAGGCTAGGTTTAGTCTCTTAATCTACTCATCTCTCAGAGGTGGATCAAGAGATGGAACAGAAGGGTTCTGGGCCCTGGACCAACATCTCAGACCCTATCCTCGCGAGGCTGTCTGCAGCCTCATTTTCCTCGATTCCCCAGTTTCCGGGGACCCAGCGGAGCGAGATTACATTTCTTCTGGTCAGGCTCTGGAGTACATCAAACATCCTGCAACTATTTTGGAAGAAAACTGCAGATAGGATCTAGGTCCACTTATTATCTTTTGGATAAAGGTACCATTATGGCCTTATTTGGGTTGATTGACAGACCCTCCGTGGTACACCATCTTTGAACTTCTCGGAGTGCTATTCTCATGATCTCTGTAATGTTCAAATCAAACTTCCCAGAAACAACATTTGCATAACCAATGACATCAAAACCAGATTCAGTTATTTTGGTCAAAAGTTCATTCACAAATAGTGACCACAGTAACGGGGATAAGACTCCACCTTGAGGTCAGCCGATTTTGCGTTCGGAAGGATAGACCTTAAAAAATGCGCTCTAAGCAGGTTCCTCAAGGTTTCTTCATAATTAGAGATGTAGGAGCCATCCTCCCTTTTTAGAAGGTCTACTCTGTTGAAGGGGTCTTTGGAAAGTAGCTTTTGTAGTCTAGACGGCTCTGATAGAGTGTGAAGGCTCTCCAGGCAATCCTTTTGGCACGTCTCAAGTCCTTGTTGTAGGCTGTTGGGGTGAACCTATATTCATCGCAATGCTCGGTATGTTTTGCCCTATTGAACAATCTCCTAACATCTCTACTCATTGCAGCTAACCTTTCGTTCCACTTGACGTGACGACTGTAAGGAAGAGACAAGGTTTCTGTCATGGTAGCAAGAGATTAGAACATCAGTAATCTACGTGGCCGCATTCTCCCGTTCACGAGACCACAACCGAGATCGCGAGATCGAAATAAAGTTGGTAAAGGAGAGGCTCTTATAAGACGCCTCTCTGCGAAAGTCTTGCACAGGGTTGAAAATGCCTCTTTCGCATGGTGCAAGTTAACTTGGAATGCCCCTATAGCGCTCATTTTTTCTCCAGGAAGCGTTTAAGAAGCGGTCTTCTTGCTTTGTCTAGGACCCTTTATCCTACTCTTTTTTCCTTCCAGGTTCGTCAGGAGTGTTTTCTATCCGCCCCGCTTTGCTACAGGCTCCCTGGCGCTTGCTACAGATGTGGGGGCCGGATCTGGAACAACGCGTCGGTGCGAGCGCCGCTCCTTTGTCTGATGGCCCTGTGGCCAAGCTGACAGAATTAATGCAGTCCTCGATAACACCAGAAGCCATTTCAGAGTCTATGGTCTGAGCATCACATGACGATCCCAGCCCTTGTGGCTGCTTCGTATGAGGATCTTTATCCTTAAGAATTAGCCTGGTGTGGGAAAATCGATAGGCGATTTTCCCCTTCAGATTGAGCGGTGTCGACTACCATGACCAAGTGAAGGATATTGAATCACTCTGAACCACTTTTCACTTGTCAGTGGTTACCGAGTTCTGCGTGGCGATAATCGCTAGCACTTTCTCGTTTGCATATTTGTGTTTTATTCTTTAACGCATCTCTCTGGGGTCGTCTATAAATTATGCAATTTTTGCGATTTTTCGCGCCTATGACTGCCAAGTGCCGGTGGCGGCAAGCAATCGAGGGGCTACTATGAGGGGTGTAGGATTTAGCCATATCTTAAGGCCCCTTTCACACACAGGTGGACTGTAGGCCGTGGCCTGAATGTTTTCGCCTTGAACCCAAGTGTCACCACACACCTCTACGGCCGCCAACTGGATGGAGTCTGCAGTCCAAGAAAACTAAAAAAAATTTTTATGTGTATGGGCATTTATCGTCACTTTGCCTGAAAATCTGAAGTTCTAGTCTCAAGCCGTGAATTTATGACAAGAATTTACGCCGTTCCACTCGGACTTGAAAGCAAGGCCCGAACTAGGCGCGAAAACCATCCACAGTCGCATTCGCGCTTTTTCGCGGGTGTTCACGGCGTCAGTCTGGAACCACCTTAAGGCACAAACATGGAGGCAGTGGCAAATATGGTGGTCCATGTATTTTAAAGGTTTTTGCAGTCCCCAATATATTAGTGCCTTTAAAGTTTTCTTTGAGGCCATGAACATTTTTGCACCTGGATTAACTGACAACCTACTATGCTAAACTGTCGTCTACGCCAGAGTGTCTATAGGGCCTCATGGCGTCACCTGCATGCCACGGCCTGTCAGGCGGATACCTGAAGTCCTCATCCCTCAGTCAGACTGAGTATTATCGGGTCTTCATCGGGCCGTGCCTGCCGACCTGGCCTGCCGGCGGCCTGTAAGTGAATGGCCACCGTATTCTAGCCAATTTACACTGTTTCTTGAGAAGAAAAAAATTACGTCATATTTGGCGAGATCTCCCCCTCCTCTCCCCCACGTGAGATTGGGTGAGATTCGGCTCGACTCCGAAAGTCAGTTCCTCGCAATGTTTAATCTGACCTAAACAAACCAAACTATTGCCTGTGCAATGTTAGAACGAATTTCATTTGAATTGGAATACATGCTATAAAAGAAGCTTTGTAAATTCTATAACCACTTCTATTAAGTAAAAGTTTGGTTTTTTGTTCCATTAGCTGATGGCAGCTCATACGTAGTCATTTTTACTAAGTCAATCTTTCAAGGTGTGCCTAGTCATTAACTTATGCTTCTTTATCTGAAAATCGATGTCGATCTTCCCAATAAATCAATATGTCAGTCTCGATCATTTATAACCATTTTCTGGTAGGAATATGGAAAAGCAAAAATATCATCTGTAATGCAAACAGATTTCACTAGATACGTTAACGATACTACATTGTATGGCGAAGGGTAGATAAGCCTATATTATTGTACTTTTAAGACAGATTCCAAAAAGATGAAGATCGTGATCGTTATTATCCTTTTCATATACCTAGTCTTTGCGCAAAGTAATCAATAATTTTTCATATTTTTTATTTTTTATTTTTTTCAGTCCACATCATCTTATGATCCCACACCATATGTACAAAGAGCAAGGGTAACTCGACCAGCACCTCCGAAGCCATCTGTCAATCCGATGCAATTTGTACAAATTAAACCTTGCAGCTTATACCAGAGCGCCCAGCAACAGGCGAAACGTGCCGAAGAGGTGAAGAAGGTCAAGGAAATCAAGAAGGAAGAGCCCGAGGATTGGCAGAGTGTAAGTCCGAACATGAAGTGCAATTTGCATCTCCTCTCTCTCTCTCTTTGCATCTTTTATCATTTTTCCTTTTTTTGGTTTCGAGGTTAAATTTATGACATTGCTTGATTTTATGTGGCATATTCTTATCGTGAGTGTGAAATTTTATTAAAGCCATTCTTCGACATTGTTGCAACAGAATATGGCTTTTGGTATTTTGCAAGAACGATCACACAAGAATCAGGCGTGGGTAGTCGCTTGTTGGAAAAAATGAAATAATATGCTAATTGTGCGTGCTTCAGTATTCCAATATCCTAGATTCTTGTCCTTGGGCTGAACAGCAGTTTCTTTTGTATGGCACACCTTTTAGTTAGCACAAGCACGAAAATGACGTGAACCGAGTCTCGTTTCACAACAAAAGTACCTTTGACGCATTCAACATCAGTTCAGAAATCGAGTTCAGCTGGAGCACGGTTTTCATGTTGAACGTTTCGACAAAGTGCGAGTTGTCTCAGTGTCGAGAGTTGTCGCGCATTGTCACGATCAATCCGGCGATCATCTCTCTGGCTGCGTCTGTTTCATACCTTTAACAGTTAACAACAGTTTACACATCAATTGCCCTCGACCCGACTCGACTCGGCGATTCACGACGATTTAGCATAAAAGATGCAAATATCTCTCCAGGTGTTGTCATAAAAACTGGTTATCATCATCGATCGCGAAAATGTATCGATCGTCGTCGTTTACATAACGCTATCGTAGTCGATGACAAAAAAACGACACCGATCGCCGTGTATAATGACGAAGGAGCTTAACCTCGTAAACTATTATTCATCATCGTAAAGTGGCAAAACTGATTCATTTTATGCTTATGGGAAATGGTATCGGCGGCCACTGTGTTTCCTCGGGACTTTTAAGTTATGTTAATTTTATCCGATGATATTATGCTGCGAGAGAAGAGACAGAAAAAATAAAATATGGCAGAGGAATTGCGTACGGAACGTGATCAATCAGTTATAAAATTGCGGCTACTTTTTTGTGTTGTTGCTGTTGTTGGTGGTGTTATGGAGCAGTGCAGTACGGAAAGGCGGTTTCTGTTGGGAAATATGTTGCAGAAATAGAGATTGCGAGGAATAATATTTCCCCCGTAAATAATTTCATTATGTCTTATGCCTTATGAGAAAAGGTCTTAATAAAAATGAATGACAAAAAAAAATACATCGAAATTGATCTGTTAAATAAGTTATAATAAAACCTTTTTTCTAATTCATTCGTTTTGTGACAGACGATGATGATACAATTTCAGCTTAAATTGTGAAATTTCGTTTTAGTAATATTATTTAATAATAAACAGAGCAAATGAGAAGAAAAGAAGTTCGAAGTGATTTGCAATGTTCATTCTTGCAGCATCTGATTTAAATGAAAAGGATCGCTTCAAACAAAGTTGAGTTTCTCAATTGAAATATAAAGCAATTTTGAAATTTTTACATAGAAATAGTTTTAAACTTTTTAAATAAAATACTTTATATTATTGTTTTTTAAGTTCAGATTACTGGACTCCGAGATGAATGGTTGAACGATTCAAATTTCCCAACGAGATTGTGATGTAGATCTTGAGCCACATGCAAACCTTCTGTCAATCCCATGCGAAACTCCGTCAATCATTGCTCGTTGTCTTAAATTTCCACAATTCATTCATTCCAATCTTTAGCAGTTTATTATATTGACTTATTATGATTCAAATTGGAAATTGGCCATACCATACAAAGCATGGTAGAAAAAATACTGCCCTCCATAATTAAAATTTAATTTAACATAAAACAGGCTTGTCGGCTAAGAGAACAACAAGAAGGATTTAAAAGACGACCGAGGTGAAGCTATTTTTAACTACCTGCGAAACACCAAGCTTGCGATTTTTGGCAAAAGTTATGACCCCATCTTTGTTATCAAAATACAGAGAAGAAAGTGCTGGACATCACCCTTGTCTCGGACTGCCACTACGACCAAATATTGGCTTGGAAGGTCTTGAAGAACACTCTTTCTCAGACCACCTACTCAAAGTTCCAACTGCAAGACTCTAGCTCAACCCCCCTTCCAAAATAAGGAAATTCAGGAGGGCAAACTGGTGTTACAATGCTAGGCTTATGGCAATAAGAAAAGCCAAACGTACCTCCTGGACTACCTTTTGCAGCAATATAGAGTCCACGTCGGAAGTCTGAAGGCTACGTAAAATGTTAACTAAAGCGCCAACAATGTTTAGTTATTTTCGATTGGACAGACTCAAGCGGAGAATCCCTGACACTACTTATGGACACCAACTTCCTGAGTAGCACTACGGGTGAGACAGCTATCACGATAAATCCTTCAGCCTCACCAGAGCTGGTCAAATCAATCTATAACAAGTAACGCAAGAATTGAATGGGCTGTAAAAGCCTTCCAACACTATAAATCACCAGGCCCTGACGGCATAAAACATGCCCTGGTTACAGGCCATGTTTACTGGATGCCTTCAAATTAACTACATTCCCTCTAGTTGGAAAGAGGTAAAAGTGGCAGAGAGAGGCAGATAAAGCCTCCCAATGGCCTGCACAAAGACTTCAGGCCAATCAGCTTAACATACTTTCTATTAAAGACTATGGAAAGGCTAGTAGAAATATATCTGAGGCAGACCATACTAACCTCCGAACTCTCTGGCGCACAACCCATCTATAAAAAGGGCAAATCTACTGATACATTGGTTTCGACCATAGAAAAATCCCTCGAGGTCAAGTGTTTACATTAGTAGCATTTTTTTACATAGAGGGAGCGTTTAACAACGTACTCCCGAACCCTCTCGTCCTTGGTCTTGGCGAAACTAGGTATCGAGGCATCACTGGTGGTTCTAATCCATCAAATGCTTGCCTGCAGGATAGTGAGCTCGAACCTAGGCGACGGTAAAAACCCTATCAAACTGGGCCGCCACCCGCGGACTCGGCCTTAACCTAGAAAAAGTCCTCTTCATGAGGAGGTATAAAACTCCACCATAACTCCTCTCCGGCTTAACTTTGTTAGGCTCAAATTTAGCAAGAGTGCCAAATATCGGGGAGTAGTCCTGGACAAGAAGCTCCTCTGGAATGAAAACACAGAAAACGCCTTTAAAATCGAACTTAGCACTTTTCGCTTGAAAAAAATCCATTGGGTAGAAATAGGGCTTCTTCCCTAACATAATACGATGGATCCACACAGAGATTATCCACCCAATACTCCTATACGAGGTCTTAGTATCGAGGCCAACCTTCAGTAAGTCCATCGTGCTAAACCAACTACAGAAGGTGCAAGGATGTGCGGAGTTATGCATAACACTTCGCTCCACACCTACAAATGCCCTAAATTTTATGTTACTCCTTCTTAATTTAATCCTTATGGCAAGTGAAAACGCAACTATCGCATCCCTTAGTATAAGTGATTTCAGATCTTGCACCGGAATCAGGGTGGACACTGGAAGTTGCTGAACTCTGTTATCTTTGTTATCTTATGATCGCTGGCGGATCACTTTACTACTGAGCCTCGGGAGACAAAACCTCTCAGTTATAGTGGAAGTGCTGACCGGACACTGATAGGGAAAATTCCTAGTACACGGTACACTCCCTTTTTCGTCGTAATAGTCTGGAATTGCGGGCGTAACAGGTTTTGTCAGGAGGCATATCACTCCGGCGAGGCTATCTCCCACTAACTCCGACGGTTGTTCTGTAGCGAACGATCTCATACATCATCAAGATTTCAAGTGCGAGTTTTACTATCCCCTTGTCAAAAAAACCGTGAACAAACGAAAACGTCCTGAAAGAGTTAAATCTACGGATATTCACCGACTGCTCCAAGTCCTCAGAGGGCGTCGGCGCTGGGTCTATACTAACAGTGCACTGTCCTAGCATCTTTCAGTGGACTATAGAATTTTTCACGCGAAAATTGTATCAATTCTGAAGGCATGCCGGACAATTTAGACCTCGAAGCTACACAAGGATGTAGCAATAGATTTTTCATAGATAGCCAAATCTCTAAAAGAGTTCTAGATTCAGTGGTGATGCGCTCCAAGCTAGTGGTAGAAATCATTATGTAAAGCTAATCCGGGTTCCTGGACATAGGAACGCGAAAATCAACTATCTGGTCAAGCAGGGAGCCTCTCCGGGGTCGAAGTTCGAGATGATTGCCAGCTCAATAGTCACCAAAAACGTTGTTTTTGATTGCCATCCGACTCTTAGCCAGCCAATGGTGGAACCAATTGGAGACCTGTATTGTCTCTAGTGCGACTTGGCTCTCTTGCAACAAAGAAAGAACAATGGGCCTCCACAGACCCTGACGATATACATATTGCCAGACTTACCCTTCCGCTGCCAAGCTAGCTATCCCGCAAATGTCTGGTGCCGAATTGCCAGGAGACAAAGATGAGAGAAACACTCATTCATTTCATTAAAACAGTTTTCCAGGTGCCAGGGCATTGATATTCTTCCTAAACTCTACAGGATGGGGTTAGACACACGCCACAGTCGATCGAACAACGACCCGACCCAGCTTAGTTCGAAAAGATTTCAGTTGGTATAATAGGTTAAATGAAGGTCGAAGGGCGCTAAAAAAATTACTGATACCCCTTAATTTGTTCAACCACAGAAAGAGTAACGACACTAGCGTAATCAGGCAGCTATGCACGCAGATTTCATATACTCATTCTTACAGTGCAGTAACATCTCCCTGTCTACTGCAAGCGACTTTGAGCGTCCGGCTATACTATTATTCATGCGAGGATCGCACTAGATCACATCCAGCCACTGCTGCTGGTAGTGGCTTCATATTTCCTTTTGCATGTCTTCAACAAAATTTTCATTCCTGTGAATGGTAACACCAAATTAAGTTGTTCATTTATCAATTAAAGCACCGTTTTCCGCATCTTCCAACCACCTTTGAAGTTTTTTCCCAGATTTACAAGGTAGGAGTGCCCAATGAATATAAACACTTCAAACTACAGTAAAATGTAAAAAGAATGGTGGTTTCTGATCCACAAGTTATAAGGCCATTACCTTATATAGAAAACTGTTTGCCAACTATAATTCATTCTTGATTCATTCTATCTTTTGACCAAGCCTCTTCTAAATTTGTTCCTACAGATCATGATTGTGCTACAATGCTTTGGAGAGAAGTAAGTCCCAAACTGATTAATCCATGTTATTGTTCAGATCCAAAACTCGCATAGACCTTTTCAATTTGACAAGAACCTCACCAAAACGTCAATTTACGTCCATCACACCCATAACTCCGGATTACCTAACTACGCCACAATTCAATTTGTTAACAACCAATCTAAACTGCATCGGAGATAATCCCAGCAAATGAAGTAGTTCTTAAATAGCAGCCAATCACACACTAATCATATCTCATTCGCCAAGGCCGATTCTGCATAAATTTACCTAAACAAGCCGCACTCGTGGAACACACACCCGTGAATTTTATCACTGGCTAAAGACTTTATAATCAAGTACCACGACACCTTTTGCCATAAAAGGTTCGCGTCGTGTAATAAATCCAATCACAAATCCCGCTCAAGCGATGCCCGCAATCTGCTCCAACGAACCAATGGTCAATTTCATTGAAAACCTGGATTGAAGCGAAAAAAATTGCAGCAAAAAAACAATTAATTTTCAAAATAAAAACCCCATGAAAATGGCATGTTTACCGCCTGTTTGCATGGCGGTAACACAATGTTAATCAGAACTAAGCCGTCATAACATTAAAGTCAACTTTCAATTAATGAAGATAAACTCTAATTACCGCCGCCATTCCACATCACAATCGAGGGGAGTGGGGCAAGAGGGATATGCAGAAAAAGTGCATATGAATAAAGTTGATTGCCATATTAAACTGCGTTTTTATTGCGCGCCAAGGTCATATGCATAACTGTGCTTGTGCATAGATAACTACAGTTCAACTGCTTTAAATGGGACTAGCTTCGGTAAAAATTACACTTTCGAATTGTGAACGGAGACAGACACAAAGAGTCACGTTTACTCGACAGATGCAAATTCGCTCGATCTGTAGTCGCTTATTACGCGTAAATATTTAACGATTATAGGTGAATTTCTAATCATTCATTTTTTTCTCATTCTAGAACCTTGATAATTGGAAATCGTCACGAAGAAAACGTGTCGAACATATTATCGATCGAGTAGTCGAAGTTAAGAAGCTCGAACTGGAAGAGCACGATCGAACGAGAAGGAAATCAAAAACATTTTCAGAAATGCTGGCGGAACGGTGAGTTGCTGGAACATCACATTTTGATTGATTGTTTTTTACTAACAAAATATTTTTAATAATTAAACTGATATTGTTTTGTAGGAGATTAAAGATCAATCGACATTTTGATGATAATTGAATGAAGACGAACATGTTATCTCTGTTGTAAGGAAATGATGTCATGTGGAAAGATTTGTCGAAGGATAATTGCGATTTTTTTAATCGATCTGTTTATATGGCACACATGCATCTGATCTCCTTATTCCTTTGTGCTAGTTTTCGTTCTTTTTGTAATCTAGAAACCGACAGTATCACATATTTCAGAATTATACATGCCAGTATACAAAGGGTTCTACTTTGAACTTGAATCTTCCTCTTTATAGTATAGGTATAGTGCACTGGGAAGTTCTTGTGGCTGCTATTGCTCAGCCGTGGTTTAGACCATACATCTTTCATTAAAGGCACGAGTGGACCAGCACTTTCATGTTGCAATGGTACCATGAAAAGTTGAATGATCATAAGACTACAACCCACCATTAGTTAACCAAGTCAGGGTCTTTGCAAATTTTAAGCCTTGAACTTCGTTGTTCATTTATCATTGTTATGGTTACTGTGTAGTACAGCAAGTAGATTACATTTGGTGAACCCGACGGGAGCAGGTGTTGCACTGGTATCATGTAATTCAGCAGGCCTATTCTGAATTCCGCTGGAACCGATTCGCTTGAGTTGTTTTAACAAACGTATGCTGCCAATGTATGAAAATTCCATCAAGCTAAGAAGTTATCGGTTGACACATTGAATGAATTAGCGAAGGGCCAAGAGATCCAGAGATTCGTCACTAATTTCAAAAAGGATCCAGCGGAGAGGAAAACTAAAGATTATTATCAGGAAGGTTCATTTTAATGTGCCAAGTTCAAGCGATGCTGTAAACATTCATCATAAATAGCTCCACAGCCTGTTATTGGCCTTGGCTCACTGCAACATCCTTCTCCAGAACTGCCGATCCCTGGCTTGGAGTCTCCAATTTCTTATACCTATAAGTTCGTGGTCAAGCCATGGAATCGTCGATACAACAAAAGGAAAAGCCGTCAGAGATTGGTACTGGAGAAGAGCTACTTTCATAAATGGGTGCAAAGTACTTGTTTAAAATATTGGGCTCTAAAAACACTTCTTAAGAATCATACCTACCTAGGTTACGAACATTGCGGGAAAGGGGAGGTACATCCTGACAGAGCCTCCATATCAGTAAAAAACAATATACAACAGGGTGCGCGCCTGCTCAAGATTAAACAACAGCACAGAAACCCTTCATTGCCATTGAACCTTTGACACTTTAACTGATCGCTTGGTAAGCCCAATCATATTAGCCTATTTCTTTCAGGACAGTTTTGAGTGGGCACCACGAGGATATGATGATCATACTTCCACCAGTTAAAGATAGTTTTGCATGCGCTTGTCTTGCATTATCGAAGGTATACCGAACAACCAGTAAGCACTGCGACTGCCTTAACCGAAGCTGTACCTTGGAGGCGATTTAGAGAGAGGAGTGCGTTTGGAAATTACGAAAAGAGCAGATTATAGAATTGGGCCCTGGGAATAGCAAGAGCAACGGAGGTGGTCTGAGACCAACATACGGCACTGAGTCTATACCAACAGCTTAGCGTCTAAAACGTGACTCACCACAGCATTGAATATTTTGGTTGAAATTCTTTGTTAGGCATTCTACAGGTTCGCCAGTAGATACTTTTTGTCTAAAGCCATACTGCTTATCGTTGGGTTCTAGGTTTGTTATTATGAGCTTTGAAGAGAATAGAAGTAATTTCTTAACAGTGGCAGTAAGAGTTAGACCTTCAACTACTTTCCGAAAACCTTGGATAAACTCCGCAAAAACAGATCAAAGTCAGGACGTTTTATGCAGAAATCCAATCCAAAGGTGAGGAATATTTTTAAGAACTATAAGGGATATATTATCAAGATCAACAGATTTATAGATAGATGTAAAGTAAAAACCTACACACTTCATGAGTCTTCAATAATTAAATGCATCGAGTATACCACGTCAGAATGGCATAGTTGGTGTCTTAACAAAGAAAAACTCGAATCGAACAGATATAAGCTAGTAAGCTGCCCTAGATTTGTTATCTACTGCCATCTCCCCCTTTTAAATAAAGTATAAGATTGTGGATGAAGTGAAATTCGAAGAAATTACCATGGCCTAGAAGTTTTTGCTACCAACGTTAGCATTGAAAATTTTACTTCTTAACCTGCCATCAACAAATGATTGTATTTAACTTCCCAGATGATGTACTTACATATGTTTTTCAGCTTAATGTACTCACGTCGAACTGACTCATTCGGAAAACATCTGTACACAATATAAACGGCTTCTTTGTCATTAGTTGCGTTCACATACTTCTGATTAAAACATCCATTTGACCTAGACTTTATAGACATAGTAAAATGAGAAATAAGCAATCGCACTCCCGCCCGCATAGCTCTAGTGACACAGATTACGACAACGTTTGCGCTTTTACTATCAAAACACAAATTCCAGTCAGTAGATTGGATGGAAGAAGAATCGAATAAGCACCTGATGCCAGTTTGATTTGCCATAATGCCAAACAGTTGTTTTAGGAGTTTTGTTGGTTGAGGTAGAAGATCGATATGAGAAATTGGGGCTGATTAGGCTATGATAAGAGTTGGCGAGAGGTGAGCTAACATGGACGGAGAAACGCATTCGATGGAAACTAAGAAGAAGATCACGGAGATGTAGATTATTAATGTAGATGTGAATGTACAATTTACGAAGATAAGAATTCGAGGTCCGTTCGGAGGTAGCATCAAATACTGAAGTGAACGCTTCATTACTAATATTAATTTTTTTTTATAGAAAATAGAAGAATATATCTTGGCTGCGAGGAAAGATTTTAACTAAAAGATGATAAAAAAAAAGGGAACCATATGAGATACAAAAAAAGTTATAAAGTATCTTATGGAAAGTATTTTTCAGAAAGCTTTATTCTATTTGGAATAAATAGTAATAGAGTTAACCCTTCTAACACAGAAGGCGAACTTCTCAGCTGGGCCAAGAAAGATTTACCTACTCAGCATAACCAAGCGCTGAGATGAGGCTCACAACTAAGCATGCAAACATAAAAATTAGTAAATTAAAAAAAATCCAAATTAAAATGTAACCCACGCAAGCAACAGGAAACATAAGTGGTCACGTGAGATTTAAAAGACTCCTTTTAAGGACATCTTTGTTCACGCTAAAGACATTATTGTTAACATTAATAAGCATACGATTGACAGGTGCAAATCTGCCGTAATTCGTGTTAGAGGAGTTGATTTGTAAAAGAGGTAGACTTCTCAGATTATAACGACTCTCTCTCTCTCTAAACGACGCACGGCGACCTAGAAAACCTGACTCGACCTTTCCATTAAGTAGCTGATGAACAAATACAACATCGGCCACCTAACGACGTTTGTGAAGAGAGCTTAAGTTGAGTAACTTAAGCCGGGATTGAGTGAGAACTATTGAGTTTTCCCATGTAACATGATTCAGTGCGCATCGAACGAAGCTTCGTTGAACCGATTCAATAGTTCTAACATGCGAAAAATAGAGAGGAGACCAAACCTGGGGCCGTATTTGGTTTCTCGAGTCGACATTGTCGTCTGTCGATAAATAAAAATTGGCATTTGGCGACACGATATCGTCTCTTTTCGTGTCGATAAAGACGTTTGACTGTTATTAAAAAGCTCAATTTATGCATGCAATAAACTTTTAACAATTTCTATTTTAATTAAATATACGTGATTTACTGCCTTGGAGTAATACCACCCAATTTGATGGTTTTGTATGGCTGCGCTTAGCTGTCGATTTGGTCGTGAAACCAAATATGAAACTTAAAGAAAATCGAGAAGCTTTTTTTGTCGAGTCGATCCATCGTGTCGAGAAACCAAATACGGCCCCTGGGACGCATATTCGAGTAATGGTCTGACAAGAGAAATATATAGGTGTTTAACAGGTTGTTAAATTTTTTGGACCACCTTTTTATAAAACCCAGGACTAAACTATCTCTGGAAGAGATATAGTTGATGTGAGCGGAAAAATCCAGCTTACTAACATGAGGGATTCGACTTGACTTGACTTCACATTTACTAATATTAAGAACCAGGTTGTTGTTAGCACACCAAGAGTAAAAGGTGTCAATGTTAACTTGCAAATCCTCCATACTCTTTATGTGACGATACAATTTGATGTCATCAGCGTAAATCAATATTCTACAGTGTCTTAGAAAGGAAACAATGTCATCAATTGATAGAATAAAGAGAAGAGGGCGAAGATGACTTCCTTGAGGTACACCGGATGTCGCTTCAATGGTTACTGATTTGGATCCAAATCCAAAAAAAATAAATTGGTAGATCCGGTTAGCTAAGTAAAACTGGAACCATACGGAAATGATTTAAGTAACGAAGCAGATAAGGAAGTTTATCTTAGCAAAACTTAAAGTCAATATGTACCCCATCGATATATGACTCATAACAAGTCTATTCAGTTACTTTTATTAAAATCGTTCATCTAATTGTGAAATTGTGAAACACTTACCAACGCATTTCTCCTTTATCTAAACAGATATACATATACAAGATCTTGCCAAAACAAAACTAAACCAACCGAGCGCTACAAATTGCCAATAGCCCCCAATAGATGTAATACAAATTTAATTCATGCCAGAATTGACCAAACATCTCGCCCTGAATGCAAATCGCATTAAATAGAAAGCACCCCAGCTCGCCGCCATACAAAAATCCTAACAAGAATGCAATTTTGCCTGCATAACTGCCGCCAATCAACAGCTTGAATAACAATTGCCTTCTTATCATCATTAAATAAACACGTTTCAGATTGCACCTCTATAAATTTTATCTGCCAGCCGCCATTGTGTCAATAACAATCACATTATTATCTTTAAAAAAATTGCCTAACAAACCGCAAGAAATTTTCGTGAACAAAAAGGCGGGCGCTATCTACAAATTTCAATTAAATCGTGCTTTGCGTAATTCGCTCAAGTGCCCCCCGAACGAAAGTGAAAAGTTCCTGCTTTTCATGTTATACAATGAATTCAGTGACCTACGCGAACAATTTGTCACAATCAAGTATGGGTCGGTCTCGGCGAGGCTGAGGGTGTGGGTCGCGTATACGGCCTGAAATTTTGAACTCGTTCCACAGCGAGCGCGAGAGGAGAGTCCAGACCGCAAGACAAGATGAACATTCTCGTAAAATTTTTCGAGAGATGAAACTCCTACATTTCAGGTCGTCGCCGTCGTCATCATCGTGTATGCTTTAAATCTTGTAAACCAGTCAATTTTTCCTGTCGCCCAATTACCTAATTTGGGGCTTCCAGCTCTCGTTGCTCGAATGTGGGCCCACCTCGACTATGGGCGATCTGATATGTAACTCTTTTTGTGCTGGTGGTATTTTGGTTGCGAGCGGCCTTTAAAGGTGTTTCTTCGATCACACGAAATCCCGTCGAGCAATTAATGATCAAGATAGCTCTGTGCAGAGCCGAACGCTATTGTGTCCACCCCTGCTGTACTGTGTGCTGTAGCCTACATGGCCGACCTCCTATGTACTTGTTATTCTTATGAAATAGGTTGGAGAGGAGCAGCTCCCATTACTTACCGGGAGGAATGTGTGAAAATGTGTGGACTTGATTGGAATCACCAATGACTTGGACTTTATTTATTTTTCATCATTATTCTTTTTATTTATTTTGCAGGGGCACCGGCCGACGGAAACTATCAGCAATACCCGTCTACAATGAGGATGAGTCAAATGACTTGAGCGACCTCGGTATCGGGACGAGCAGTGCTAGTGCCAGCGGAAAGAGCAGTCTATCTGAAGACTATGATAACCACAGCGTAATGGTGAGTAGCAAAAATTCAAGTGAATCTCTCTCTGGGACTTAGCATTAAGACTTTCACTCCCTCGCCTACTTACACTCTTATTAGAGACCCAATTACGCATTGGCTGCCTGAGTTCATTCGGGGTTTCTGGAGTTAATTTTCTGAGATTTACAACCTCTTTTGGTGTTGCGGAACTCAAGTCTCTCATTAATGCTTTAAGATTTCACGAATGTTTACATCAAGGAGGTTTTCTTTTTGCTTGTTCATGTAGCGCACGTAGGTAGGGTCAAAGATGTTGTTTTTTTTCGGGAATCATGTTGCATAATTGATATAAGTGGTATTTTATGCTTGTATTTTAGCATAGCTTACAATTTCATAGTATTTTATGAGTATTTTAATTTGTTATCGTTACTAATTTGTTTCACATTTTTCATTACTATTTGTTCAGTTAAGCTTTGTAATAGCACAACAAAAACAATACAACTTCACTATATACATTTTTCATTAGGCTCGAGGAATTTTATCAGTGTTCAAATCCAATTATTGGAAACTTACATTCCAATGAAAAAGTCGTTGTTAACTTTTATCTGAACATGAGAACAATTTTCCGCGTTTCACGTTGTTCATAATGAAAGGAATATTTGTGCGACTTGCTCAGTTCTATTCTCGATATTATCGGAGATTCAAGTGTAATTTTTCATATTTTATTAATAGTAAAGTATTGCTTTATTTATTTTAATCGATTTAATATTGTGTTTTGTTAAACGATATTAATTAAAGTAATTTGGTGAGAGTAAACAATTAGGAATGTAAGTAACGTGTTATTATATTAAAGATAAGTTGCAATGCGATATTTAGTTTAGTTCCGTCCCTCTTTAAATTTCCGTCCGTTCTTTAAATTTACTACTTTTACATAGTTTATTGCAAACTTGATATTTAAATATAAAAAACTAAGTCTAAAACAAGATAGAAATATTAGCAATTTGCAACAAAGTTCTATAACAGCGCCCCTGGTTTTGATTTGCGAAAGTAATCTCCATCCATCGAACCCAAACCCAATTTTCACCCTCGTAGAACGTACTATGTTTTTATCGAATTTTTAACAAAGCTCTCTATGACAGCACTTCTTAGGAGTGATTTTTGAAAGTAGCCAAAAATAATTTTTTTTATGTAAATAATATTTGGTTATATTTTTGTGGTGATCGGTTGAATGGTTTGGGAATTATTAGGAAACATATTCTAACTTTTTTTAGACCAAATTTGAAAATCATAAAAATTGTTATTGTGAGCCAAGCGTAAAAGAAAGACAGATGTTATGGCGGATTTTTTTTAGATCTTTTTGAGGGAAACTATTCCACCATGCATTATTTTCGTGTTACTATAACTATTTGCGCAGCACGAGCCACGGAAGCTCTTAGAAGGGACAATTACAAATAACACAAATATCCTCATACTGCAGCTTGTTTTCGCAAAATGTTGATAAATTGCTAAAAACTGTATGAAAACCCGTACAGTAGTTTTTCAGATTAGCCCGAACATACACAAACTCAGCGCGACGGGGGACTTAAATTTAGAATATGTAAGGACTAGAAAAACTAATCAATTTAAGGTGCTTGTGATCTTTAGTTCAAGTCTTTTCATTTAAACAAAAAAGTGCTTGACCGAATCTTATTAAATTTTTTTCAGAGCATGTTTTCCGTAATATTCTTCGATCGACACCCCAAGGTAGTAGATGTCGTTGTGGGTTCGCGCGATATCGTGTAGGTACAAAAAACACATAATCGATTTTTCGTTACCGAACTGGTTTTTTAGGAGAGAACTATATAAAGGAGAAGAGGGAAGTGAAGTAACATCTTCACCAGAAAAATTTAGCGTGAAAACGTAACACATACATAATGTGCTTCTGCTTATTCCTTCTTTCATGGATCTAATGTTGGTATAAACAGATATTTAAGTGTAAAGGCAATAAAATTACTTGAGGTGAAGGAATATCCGGTTAAAGTTGAAAGAAAAACAGTGGTATATTCATTCCTACGCTTCTCTTGCACATCTGTACCTTTATTATAGAACGATTTGGCCAACGCTTCAAAAACGCTTCAGGTCGTCTATCACCTCTTCATTGAACCTGGAAATAAATACGGCAACCATTCGTCCTTTAAACGCACTAATAATGTAATATTCACTCTTTCCCTTTTCAAGATAGTTGATGAATATCCTTCCATCCAAAAGCCGAGCCTTGGCCCAGGACATTTCTTAAAATTGGACTGTCTCTTGCACCATGTTTCCAGTTCCGGGTGTTAAGCATTGACTCTGCGTCTATCCATCTACTCCTAGGTTTGTCTAAAGGTCTAAATCGTGAAATTTCTACTAACAGAAGCCGTTTTGGATTACATTTGTCTACCAATGCAAAGATATTTTATCATGTACGGTACGGCAAAAACGGTTGCCCTGATTATTATTAACGAATATAATGTCTAGATTTGAATTATTAATCTTTATGATTACTACGTGTTCAACCTGCCGACGCACTTCTAAGATTCCTTCGTCAGTTATAGGAGGCTACAATTGTTAGAGCGCTACACTCCTTATTCTATTTTTATAATACGAAACACTACGAAAAATATATTAAGTAAAATCAAGGGGCAGCAGCAGAAACTGCCCAGTGAATCCCTTGTAGGCTCCTCACTGAAAAATCCAGAGATCAAACACAATTACTGAAAAAACTTTGAGAAATTTTCAGCTCAATCCGAACAATCCAAAAATATCCTCCACCAGAGCACAAATCCTTATTTACAAAAGATTTCATACTTATTTATTTTTAATTTATTTATTTATTTATTTGCCAAATAAGGCGAATAGAGTTTGCAATAGAGTTTTCTTAAGAACCGACAGGTTGCCTCACAAGCTTCCTATGAAGGTCCCTATAAGGTTATTAGGAAGTTGCACCAACAATGAATTTTCGATATAAAAGAAATGCCAAGATAAGTACATATATATATATATAGATCCACTAAACCCATGCCTCTCGAAATTAAAGCTTAAAAAAATCCGTAAAATTTGCCAAGCAACATGACATTTCCATTGAAAGAGGAACCATGTGTTGAATCAAAAAGGTTAGCGAGTAGCCACTGCTCACCACACAAAGCATAAAATATGTAATGACGATCTTGCATTGAGTAATAATAACAGGTCGTGGTACTATCTTCCAGAATATCAAGCCAGACTTCGCGTTGGCTGCAACTTAGTTAAATTCCATCAAATATTGTAGGCTGTAAAGCTTTCCGCTATTGGGCGACTGGCGAAGTCACATCGCTTTAGATGAAGCAAAATACTGTATAGTATTCAATGGGAGCCCAATAAGACTCTAGATCGCATGAAAGAAAAAGATCAGTGTTCACGAGCAGGTCCATGATCAACGACAAAACGATTTCAGAGGATTTAACCACCCCAGTCTGGTGGCGGAGTTTGGGTAAATAACATACACCTCAGTTCACCAAGCGGAAATGCTAGGTATACTTTCCTTACTGGATTACCTAAATGAGGGTCAGATGAAAGAACATTCTAATTGCACTGGACAATTAGGCCATGATTAGGAGTATGAATCAAACAACAAATTATGTAATACCAGCAGAGGTTGAATTCAGAGTTCTGAAATCCGGAACCATACTACCTACATTGGTAGGGGACTGCAAAATAACCCCATTGAGCGTGAGCAAGGAATAGTACTAACGATGGGATTATGTGAGTGCGATTAAGTTTGCAAATACGGCAGCAAGAAGAGATATCCTAAACATGCAACGAGGATTTCCTCAGATGTTCTGGTGCATTAACCGGTTTCAGGTTTCAAGTATAGTTAAAGGCGACACTTTTAGACGGATGAATTTTAGACGGCAACGCACATAGTGTGTGACTGTCCATCCCAGGCTAGTAGAAGGGTTGCTTCAATGATACTCCATTGAAAAGATGTCACACGATATGGCTAGGGAATCGAGGTAAAGAGAACTAAGTAATCCACCACAATCTCATTGAGATGACTCTAGACAGAAGAACAATAAGGACCCACAAAATTAGGTCCAGATTAGCATGCCTTAACCAATCTCTGATTAAGTATAGTCTGTCTGTAACCACATTTTTCTTAGGTTTGCAACCTACAATTATAAAATATACAGATCGCTGATATTGACTGGTTTTGTTATGTAATTTCCAATGTATTTTTAAAATTTCTAATAGATTTCGACAACAAAATAATTCATAGTAAAATAATGTCTGTGCTGCTTAAACGAAGTACGGCGAGTGAGTGAAAAACATCGTTTTTATTACTTTTACCTTTAAATCCACAAATTTTCTTTTACTAATAAAATTCTTTTCCATTTTCAATTTTAGAGTGATAACACCAAAACAGAAAAACCAACATTGAACGGTAACAATACAACAAATCACGAAAACGGTGGTAGTAACTCCCGAGATTATACATCATCACCTTGCTACGACACATCATCCAGCACAGCACCAGCTAGTTCACCAGATCCATGCGAATACACCTACGAAGGTGCCATTGAAGATTACAAGTCAAGAATTTCTAGGGCACAAACAAGCAACAATTATAACGGCTTTAGACGTAACACAATATCAGCAGCATCATCATCATATTCGAAAGATTCAACACCAGAACGTGATATAGCTGATACATATTACAATAGGCGTATGTCAAACAGTAAGGTCGAAGATCGTCTATCTAGTTTTGAAATAAAAACAGCTAGCGATCAAGTACTAGAATCTTCTGTTCCAAAGAAAGATCTACCAAAAGTAGATATATTAAAAAGGCGTGAATTATTTGAGAAGGATAATTCAACATCATCATCAGCAGCAGCAACAGCAGCGGCAGCAACAGATTATTCAAATCAAAAGAGATATTCTTGTGACTTTACAAGTAATAAAAGTATCAAAGATAGATTCTCAACAGCAGCTTCTGAAAAGAAGAACGACGATATAGTGAATAATAAAAATCTAAATCGACTCTCGGGAGATATAACCAGCATTAAGGATAGACTGCAGAATCTTAAACAAAAGCAATCATCTGTTAATGATAAAGCAACCCCAAAGATAGTAGATGTACCTGTTGTGTCATTAAAGGATCGCTTAACCAGCCTGCATAGTGCTGCAAAAAAGGAAGAAATTAAGAAGCCGGTGGTCTTAATTGATGAACATCAACTTGAGATACTCAAGAAAGAAGAGCTTGAGAAGCGTAATGCATTAAAACGTGAATGTTTCGAAGATGAAAGTATTAGCAGCTCACAGGAATTATTAAATTTACATTACGAATCGAATGTTGATACGGATCGCGAAGATAGCGGCATACATACAACAGATGTTTCATGTTCTGTATCACAAACCGATGAGCAGCCAGATATTGTTAATGAAGAAACACCACCACATCATCATCATCATTTACAGCATATTAATGAAGATAATTTACATTTAAATGTAACAACAACAACGAAACATGAAAATAATGAACATATTGATGAAGAAATAATTGTTGAACAAATTCCTGATGTTATACAACATTCACATACTAACAAATTTGATAATGTTATTAGTAATAGTGATATAATATCGGAACGTAAGGATATAATTGTTCAACAACAGGAAGATTTAATTTCTGATCAGGATACAAGCGTAAGTTTAGTAGTAGATGGTATAAGAACTTCAGATAACTCTTCAAAAAATCTTATATCTTCATTAAGTAATGTTGACGCTCCGCTAGGAGATGCTTCTTCATCAATTGCACAGTCTATGGTGGTGGTTGGGGATAAATTGTCTAGCACTAGTCAAAATATTTTAGATACTACTACTAACAATGTAAAACTAACATCTAGCATAGCACATAATAATTCATCTAATACTAATCATTGTAATAATTTATCTAGGGAGAACTGCTTCAATGGTGATAACACTTATAATGATCGTTATTTAGTTTTTGACTCAAAAATCCATGGATCACCTTCTAAGATTGTAAATGGCAAGAAGAAGATTGATTCATCATTAGAACAAAATATTGTCGAAGATATTTCGAAACCGAAAATTTCAGCTTCTATAACCAAAGATAACTTATTAACCAATAAAATCAATGATAATAGTTCTATAGTACAGGGAAACTTAGATATTAAGAATAACGAATTTATGAATAGTGCATCTAAAGCTGATAGTCTTGTACATAGCGATGTTGTAAATAGTAAATGTAAGGAAGAGTCTAAATCAACAGAAGAGAAGAATATTCTATCAAACATGAATTTCGAAGTAGAAGTATTTAATAATAGTAGTAATAAGATTAATGCTCGATCAGTTGATGATTATGTAGAGCAGGTAACACTTAAAACTCCACCGAAAAGCCCAAATAATAATAAAGATAAACGTAAAACTGTTTATGAAATATGTGAAAAGAAAAATGTTAAAGATTTACCAAAACCAACGTGTATTCCAACGCCATTTTATAATATTGATTTGATACCCGATGATGTTGATAATGACATTAAAGTAAATAGTAAACATAGTGTAACAGCATTGTCAAACCCATTTCAAGCTGTTTCAAATGAAAAACCTATTATAGAATGTATTCCAAAACCTACTGCGAGTACATCTAGACCATCTAGTCCAAAAAATGGTATAATAATTGCTAAACTTGAAGTAATTGAAACGAAAATCAAAGTAACATCAAATGAAACTCCACCAGTAACACCAGTTTCTCCTGTACCACAATCACCGAAATCACCAAAATCCCCGAAAATTAATCCAAAAACTCATCCAGCATCGAAACCGAAAAATATTTTTGATTTCTTAAAGAAAAATTTCAATTCTGATAATAGTGCAGAAGATGATTCCGAGTTTGGCGCAGTTTCTGTTGATAATTCGAAATTTTATGTTCCATTAACCGATGACAAGCCAAATAATGGAGTTAATATTGAGATAACAAGAACAGTGAAGACGGAAAAGATTGTTGAGCCAACAGATTCAACATCTTCGGAAATTAGTATGACTACGGAGATAAATCAGTTGCTGGATGAGGAAATGTCGAAATTAACCACAAATGATACAAAATTGTAGTGAGATTGCGCGTCGAGATATGTTTCAATTCTTCGATTATTGTTAGTCAGACTTAAGCTGGTTCTACACGATGTGGTGAACGTTTGATTCGAATGTTGGTTACCAATGAATGAGTCTGCACCGACACAAGCCCAAAAGTGTCCAAATACGAACTTTGGTCACATTACATTGGACACTCGTCGAATCGAGCATCGGTCTTACGATGCGTCCTATCATCAAGCGTCCAACATTTTAGGGCGTTCATAGCATCGTGTAGAGCCGGATTATAGACATGTTTATGCGTCTTCTTTGATCGGCGATGTACTTTAGGACTGATTCACCAAAAAAGAAAATAGATATTTCTCTGCAGCATCGTTTCTCTACCATTAAGCATTAGACATTAGGGAATCGGAATATGTCCTTGTATTGTTGGACATATTCCGATTCCCTTATGTCCCTTATGTTAGGTCTAAAAGCCAAAAATTTAGCCACGATTTTCGTGGTAAAGGTCACATATCCGGGACGTGACGGCGACGTCAGTGCAGTACCGGGGGCGTTAGTGAAAAAATATATCGGCACGATGTAATTCCATGGAAATAAATTGGGAAAAGCCCGGCATATTCCCGCAGTGGAGTACCAAAGTCCTTAAGAGTTGCAAGTTCCACCTCAAGCCAGCTACACTGGCTACAGTCTACAAATCCTATATTCGGCCCCGCCTCGAATACAACTCGTATTTCTGGCCGGGCGCCCCAAAACCACCTTGGCTTGGCTGGACAAGGTGCAAAACCGCGCCATCAAACTCACCCTTTTGCTCCACGATCGACCTTTTAGGTCACCAATGTACCAGCCTTCAGCAAGTTTCACCGCTATTACCATAGTGACGATTCCATTAAAATAAGAAACCTCTTGCCTACACCCCCATACACTACAGCCCTCCTCTTCGCGCACATTACGGTTTAGTAGTTCGTTTATAAATAAAACAACTCGATTGTGGAACAGTCTTCCGTATTTGGTGTTTCTGAACTCATATAACATCTCAGAGTTCAAACGCAAGGTTCATCGACATCTACTCACGCTCAAAAAGACCTATCAAACGACGTATTACACAAAGCTATTGGAGTTAGTATCAAAGTCCATACATTTTCTTGCATCCTCCTTTATTTCATCCTCCTACTACAAACTCGGGTGGGTCAACTTCTCGACTTTTTTCAGCAAATCACTTAATGCGTTTTGGCTCATCTCATAGAATTTAGTTTCGTGGTCCACGAATCCACTATATAAAGTTGAAGAATTCTCCATCAACTGTGGAAAGAGTCCACATGGGTTGAACCCACTCCTCCTCGTCTAAGAGCAATGCTATTGCAGAAAAATATTCTACGTTAAATTCCATGATACACTTGAGATCACTGCTCAAATTTCAAAACTAAAAAGTAAAGAATATCAGTGAAAAATTCATCACGGAAGCCACTGATACGAAAAGCATCGGTGCCGGGCTGTCACGGATATGTGTGGATCGATCTTAATAACTAATTTTACGATTGATAACATGTTTGTTTTTCCTGTCGTCTTCATCAGACTCAATTTTTGATTTCATACCGAGAAAATCGCTCCAAATATTGGTTTTTTATATTTCAATCAGTGTTTGGCCTTTCAGGAGGTCGCAATATTAAAAAGGTTGAGAAACGATACATTACAGTTTCTAATGCTTTGCAGAAACCTACGCTCATTTTCAACTTCAAAAAGACAATAAGAGTTTGTTTCTAAAGTATATAATATCGTATGCTTATTACGGGCATATTCTTTAAGTCAATCTGCACATCAAACCCTACTACTATGTACATCATCGATCTAAGAAGAAACAAAAACTTTATTAAAAATGTCTGGAAAATATAATGAATGTTTAATCAATTGTTATCATGTTACAAAAGAATATTTAAAATGTTTAGGTGTACACGTTTTTCTCTGTTGCTATCACTTACAATGAATAATAGTTTGAAGGAAATAACTCAGAAAACAAAGAAACTTGTTAAAACTAATGTTAAAGAAAGCTACTCATGTTGTTAAAGTTATGCAGTGTAGGAAATAGAACGTTTACTAGTCTACTAGTTAAATTCGGTATTGTTATTCGATGTTGAGATGTAATTTCTTGCGAATACGCCTTCCATATCCAAGTTCTAGGTGTTTAAATATTATCGTCACAAAAATTATTGTGGTAGCTAAATGTTATTATATCAATTTTTGGAAATGTATTGAAAATTTATGTAATTGTGACATGCTCCATAATTTTAAAGTTAAACAATGAATTTCAGAGTCAATTTCAGTCAATTAATAATTAGGTACGTGACGATTGTTTTCCCTTTCATGCTTGGCCATAATTTTAAAAGCAATACATTGTGTGTAGCAGTAAGTGTTGATATCTGCATTAGTAACAGGCAGCAATGTAACCAAACCTAGTTAATAAAATATGTAATTTTACATTCTCCACATTGAACTCGAGGTACTATAAATGTAAAAACGTAATACATGCGTGGTTCGTGTTTTAGCAAAGTATTTTTTTTTTTGTTTCCTTCACAAAAGGGACAACAACTCTTCGAAGAACTGTTCTCTCGAACTATTGCCAGGGTATTTTTTTTTACTAAGCACCCAAGCTTGGACCATCGTCCTACAGGAGCAATTTGGATGTCATGGTAATATGGCTGGACCCGAAAAGCCTTGACATTTGAGTATTTCTCGTTCCATACTGCTGTGGGTGGCTATGATTGACCCAAGGTTGATGTAGGATCTTATTACTTCGAATTCATGTTTCTCTACGATCAATACTAGATCGTCTTATAAACCGGTCTTGATAGTCTAGGAGTTAAGACAACAGAGGTCCGTGGTTTGAATTCACTGCGTGACATAGTCCGAAAGGCGTAGGACTGTCTCTCCCCTAGTTAATTTCCCTTCTTTCAGAAAATTCGCTGCCCTTTTGCCTTCCATCTCCTAAAGGCATAATAAACGAGGAAGCGGTTGAAGACGAGACGCGTATCCAATACTTGTTGACGCCTATGACATTGTTGCTAGGGTAGCTGTGTTCGAGACTTTTGGTTCCACACAATAGAGACTTTTAGTCCCAGATATTTCTGCTTATAGAATTTTATCTATGAAAAGAAATAAAATTGCTAAAAAAGTCCCCAGAGATATTCCATCAGCCGATTCATTCAAAGTTCACAGTTTGCACTGATGCCGTACCGAAAGTCGAAAGGACAAAAGTCTTTGTCGTGTGGACCCACCATAATTCGCGGATACAAAGCTTTTCTGCGTGAGCATGTGCTCTTGGAGGATAATATCAACAGCAGGTATAGTGACCCGGGTCGCTCGGTACGCTAGTAGCGCCATTTGGAATAAAGGTGCCAATAGTCGATCAAAACATGGTCTCTTTGGTTGCGAGTTGACCCACAAGGAGATATGTGGATATTTTTAAACACAAACCTGGTACTCACAATTACGTGGTTCTTATTTACTCCCATCTCTATAACTTGTTGTATGTTGTTATTAGCAGTCTCTGGTAGGGGCCTCGGGGGCGGGGACTTCTAATTCATTTTAAATTGTGGCCGCCAGAATCGTGTCGAATTCAAAGCAACCAAAACAAAGCACTGTCTTATCTCCACCAAAACCTGCACCGTCCTTCTTTCTATCGCATCGGGTAAAAATAATCTAATGGCTGACCCATCTCTTAAGGTCCTAGGCGTAACTTTGGGTACTTTCAGCACAGGCCTAAACTCATCTTACCATTTCCACTCTACGCGCCTGTGCTGAAAGTCATCATTCCACTGAAAGGGTACTTTCTTCAATTCAACCGACTTGTGACGAAACACGACTAGTTATTCAGCACAGGGGTCATGACATCTTCTTTGACGGTTCTACAACTGCGATCCGGCCCTGGCCTCTCGCAACTGCCCTCTCCATTGGTCCCGGTTCTGAGCCGATGGCATCCAGTTTGACTTCTTAGTCTACGCTATCCTTTCGGCGGAAGCTGGATCTCCCTGTCTATCGTACCCTATAGATCTTACCGCGGAGTGAATATAAATAATAACTTATTCTGTTTACTCAGCTTATATACTCGTAGATTGGAAATATTCCCCAGCCTACTGAAGTAAGCAAGGAAATTATCCCAGCCTACCCTACTTGCTATAGACACCAGGAATCTGCTGTCATAGCCTTCCTGAGTCCCCGCAAGCTTTTACACTATAACGAAATTATTTTATCTAGATCTTACCTTGCAATCTACAAAATATGTTTCAAAACAACTGGCGACAGTTTTGCAGTCTAGAACAAGAAAACAGGTGAATTTAATTAACACCTTTGCAAGTGTTTAAGTGTTATCTTAACGCCACTTCTGGGCACAGATGCTTTTATATTGCTACATACATCAACTGTTCAGAAGAAATTTTATTTTTTGTATTACTTTATTATTACGAGTAATAAGTGGTGACACATAACTATTATATGAAAAATACTAGATTAATTTCTACGTGTTCTTTACTAAATGGAAACGTCTGGTTTTGATTGAATTTAGAAAATTTACTGAAAATGAATTGTTGTACCTTGCAAGTAGTGTTGATTTTGTTTATCTTTAAATAGGTAAAATTATATTCTTAATATTCAATTTGAGTATAGCATACATTATTCCTAAGTCAAACCATTACAAACGATCTTTTAAAAACACAGTTTAGATAAACATACCACCGCGCGCAGTGTCAAATTGTAGTTGTGGGCTTTTCTTTAACAAAGTATAAAAATTGTCTTACAGGTTATAGTGGTAAAACTGAGATTTATTGTATACTTTATAAATTAATACGTTATGATAGGTTTGATAAGTAAATATTCTTCTGTTTTTGACAGAGTTCTACTCTTATTCGATTCGACTCCATAAACACACTTTTCCTTTTCTAATTAACAATTTTGCCAAGAAGATGAAACTTATTGTCAATTTATTACCACCGAAAGGTACATATCAAAAAATACGGGCTAAAAACAGTGTCTTCATCATATATTCGTTTTTGTTAACTTAAATCAAAATTCTTATAATCAAAATTTTTCATTCATTTACATTATTTAATATTAGAACTTGATTAGTTAAATATAATCATTTAGTTTAATTTAATCTAAAATTCTAGGGCTCTAAAAAATAATTATACTTTCATAATTAAAAACTAATTCAACGATAATAATTTATTAATTTAAGAACAACAAAAAATGTATTTGTCTGTACATAAATAAAAAACATAGTCTATTTTAGAGGTACATACATATATAATATTTTCAGAATTAATTATTATCAATCAAAATATTTCTGAAACTTATTTTGTAATTTTTATTATTTAAAATTTTGTTATTTAAAAATGAAACAAAAAAATATTTAAACTAAAAAAGATGTTATTATGATTAATGTATGTAAGTATATCGATGTATATATGCACACTATCATCAAATCGTTGTTGGGAATTTATGAAAAAACACACACATTATTGAAAAGAAATATATATCTATGTATAAAGCAAGAGAAAACAACAATGTTGTTATTATTTGCTTTGCTTTTTTTATATCCTCCTATACTTTCTAGATCTACTTTATTTATTTATTTATTTTTTTTTTTTTTCATTTAATGTTGGGTTGATGTAGTAAGGTACGTTATTAGTGTTAAATGCGCTTTGTTTAATTTGTAATCTATGTCTTTGCTAATTCAAATTTTGTTGTTAAGTTTACTTATTAATACAATAATTATGAATATTTACTACTATTGTAAGAAGGTGTCCCTTTTTGGGACGTGAAAATTTTTATAAGATTCATTTTTTTTAATCCCCAAAAGTATCGATGTTCAAAATCTGTATGCTATACAGAATCAGTAAGTTAGAAGAGTAAGTAAAAGAACAGAGTGAATTAAAACCCATTCGAACGATGAGCCATTTGCTAGTTATTAATACATTAATATAATTGAAAAGTTACCAGCATATGCTTCGTTTGATCAGAATAGGCAGGTTATGTATGCGTAGATACATTCTACGGCATAGCTATATGTGAGTTTCATACATTAGGCACATTATGTAATATTTCCAAATATCCACAAAAATATTTAATTTCTTAGCAATTCTTTCAAAATAAATTTCATCTTACAACGGCTTCAAACATTGCCTTGCGTCTCAAACCCATGCTGGTAGTGCCCGATGCAATCCATAGAGCCTTAGTTAGAGGTCGTTCATTAATTACGTGATATTTTGGTGCGATGTCGTGAGATTTAGATCGGATTGGAAAAATCTCTAGAATTTACATTTTAAACATTTTAAACACGCATTTAAGGGCGTAAAGACAGCTAGTCGGGGCTTTACGCGGGTCGCTTCCATCCGGCTCGAACGCCGTAGGGTGGCCGTTGGTGGTTAAAAAAAGAGAGGCTACTTTGCTTTGTGGCGTTCGCATATCCGCAATAAATGTTTTTGTGTAGGAGTTAGCCATATCTTAATGGAGAGACTGGTTTTACTTAATTTAACCCAGTTTCTCGCAAACACCTATATACCTCGTATCTCAGTGAGAAGAGAATGCAAAGGCGGCTCCACACTCACGGCGAGAATTAACGCCGTATCCACTTAGAACAGAAAACGAGGAGCGAACTAGGCGTTCACGGGTGCTTTGCGATTGTTCACGGCGTGATTTTGGAGCTGGCTTAACGGCTGACTCAACTCATAACATCGTAGGGGTACCTTTAAGGCGTTCATTACACGTTCATGCAAGCGTCAATCACTTCCCTAAGTCATGATTGATGGAAATCAAAATATTCAAATAAATATGACATCCTTAATTTTATAATAAGTGAGCGCTTTTGCGAATTATATTTACTGAATATGCAAAAAAGTGAGGTAATGCTTCCGTCAATTTTATAATAAGTGAGCGCTTTTGCGAATTATATTTACTGAATATGCAAAAAAGTGAGGTAATGCTTCCGTCAATCCGTTTAAAAGTTGCAATTTGTTTATCAAACAGTATTAAAACATTGTAATCAAATTTTAACAGGAAGCGGAACACGAAACACTAAAAACGGAAGGCTATGTGAATCCCGCTTTAGACGGTAGGTTTTTCTTTCAGTCATAGCAGTAACTGTGGCAAAACTGACAGCAAAACCAATCGTCTAATGGACCCCTAATGGAAGATCTGCGATGGAATGATCAGATATTTCGCGCTTCTATAGACCCTTTAAGCCATCGTAATGTAGCAGCCCTTTCTTTACTTTATTGCTATTACCATATTACGTTCCAATGAAATTCAGAAACTTCTGCCTGCACTGCAATATTTTCCCTCGATTTTTTCAACACAAGATTAGCCCATTTCGACGTGAATTCGGTTCACCCCTGATCGCCGTAAACTTTTGTTTATTTCTTTTTTATTAATCTTGTAATTCTCTCAAGCAGATGAGTCATTACACCTCAGGCCTTTCTAAGATCCTTGCTCATTCTTCCAATTCACCATACCTCCAGGTTAAGGGATCAGGTTTCTCTGCTGACGTTTTAGAGCCCTCCACCTGAAAAGCGTTCTTTAGCGGTGTTTGTAGGACATTCATATTTTGTGGTTTCGGTGGCCCTTATACCGAGACTCCTTCGGAGCAATTCAGTGTGTTTCGACACTTCATGTTTTAAATTCTGTCTACCTCAAATGCAATTACTCTGTGATCTGGTATTGTTGCCCAATTCACCATTTTCCAATTGTTTAGCCTTTTCAGCATCCAGTTGCTAAAAAGAGTAACAAAAGCAGACTTCTCTTCGTTTGGAATCGACGATCGTTTACAACAGCCGAAATGGTCGACTACAAATTTAAACAGAGCGTCTCTTCTGGTTGTCATGGGTTCCGATCCTCACTCTGTATGCCGGCATAACCAACTATCAGTCTTGTGCCACTCTCACTACAGCTAGAGAAACGGAATCGGTGGAAAGTACTCGAATTGAGAAAGCACTCATAAGTAGAATCGAAAAAAAAAATTACTCAGTGGGTACTTTTTACTCGTTTAAAAGCACTCGATTTCTTGAGATCCCATGAGTACTTGTTTTGAGATTACAAATACTTATGTAGCTTACATGGGATATAAATTCATATATAAAAGCTCGTTTACATTCCCAAACACAAAGTGGAAACGCAAATTGGAGCTCTTTAATCGCATAGAAATTTCCATGTTTTTCTCTTTGTCTGGAATCCACTTTCGTGCAACACAGAGAAAAGCATGTAAATTTCTGTTCGATAAAAGAGCTCAAATTTACGTTTGGAGTGTAAAAGGGTCTTAAACGTTCCTAAACTCCCCTTAATTGAGGTAGAAAAATATATATGTGTAAAGCATGTATATGTATTCACGATTGAAATAAACTTGCAGTTACCTTGAATTCTGACTTGGATACAAATTGTACTCGGCACTCGATTCTACCCTAAAAGAAATGATATGAGTAAAAGAACTCGGTAAAAAGGATCGAGTACTGATGTGGGTAGAATCGAAAGCAAAATACTCATATGAGTAAAGACTCGAGTACCGATTCCGTATCCTTAACCACAGCTCTAGTCTAGTTCTCGAGTAGGCGCAGGATCTAACGAGTCATACTGGAGGTAGACTGAATCTTAAAAAGTTTGACTTTTCATACCTGCGCGTACGCTTGTGAAATATGTACATAAGTGCAGTAGTAAGACCGCCTGTACCGTTCTTCATCACTATGTCATTCCCATATATTACAAAAGGTGATTCCCAAGCTTGGTTTTGCCCACACAAGAAAAATATAGAACGTACAAATAGCGAAAGCTTGCAGATTAGCCTTTGATCTTACCCTTGCGGATCAATTCGACTACGCTAAATATTTACCTAATTGAAAAGAGCTTGCACTGCCTTATGAGTAAACTAAAAAGCTAATTCTTGTATATTCTACAAACAGCTAAAAAATATTGATTGAATTTTGTTTATATTGGAGGTCTAACGTATTTAAATTCCACTACAAACTATTTTCGTTCTTCTTCCGGATTTCCGCCTTTTTACATAATTTTTTCATCCACCACCGATTTGTTTTAAAATTCCACTACATTTTTTAAAACGAATTCTCTAGTAAATTCCTTTTGGTGGGCAGTGTTAATACCATTATCGATTACAAATAAACATTCTACTAAGTTATTACATAAAAAAATCCAGTTCTACAACCAGACTACATTAAAAATGTTCAACAGTAAACAAATATGGTTTAAAGTATAATCGTTTTGCTTTAGAATAACACTTTTGATTAGATAAGGCACTAATCCTGTATTTAAACCAGATTTTAATTGTTTTAAACTTTATCTTTTATCAGTTAAATCTAGTTAGCTCATAACTGGCCATTTGTATACTTTTGAAACGGGGAAAAAAATAAATATTACAAAAAATAATCTTTATGACTAAGTACAGTCGAAAGCTCAACAACGAAAGGGGTGGGTGGTAGTAAAGAAAAGCACTCGTTAGGTGCGCACATTCAAAAACAAAGCACCTGAAACGAATGTATGGTTTCTTGAATTGCTACCGTCAGTTGTTTAGTGACCTTCTCTAGCGGCGGGTATTGCCTATTAATCTAGTAGACATGGCTTTTGTTTAGAATTTGTGCTAATACTAACGCTAACTCTTTAATTGTAACAAATATTTCTAGTTCTACTAAAAGTTATTAATTACCAATTAATTATATTTATCCTTGCACATTTTTAACAATGGAATGGGTTAGTATTAATCTGGTTTTGTGTTTCTGTGCGGAATAGTGTTTTTAATAATAAGTTTTAAAATAAAGTATTATTAATATTCGTGCATGTTTTTCCCAGGTAAACGAAGCCCTTGAGATGGCTCTGCAAGCTATTGACATTGAGCATACAACAGAAAGTGAATTGCAAAATGAGAATGGCATTGATAACAACAAATCACACAATCGTTTATTCAAAAGACAAGACAAAATTGATTTAACCAATCAAAAGCCGCAAAGTCGTGAACCAATCTATGAGAATCTTGACGACATAACATTGGAAACCGTTTACAACAATACAAATTCAATACCATATGAAAAACAACCAATCGAAACCAAAATCACCGATGCAATAGCTGAAATTGATGAACCATATTATCAAGTACCAAAGTCCTCAGAGCCTTACTACGAGGTTCCAAAATCCAATAAGCAAGTGCCTGTATATGAAAACATTGATATCTTCTATACTGGACAGTCGAACTGTGAATTGAGCCACTCATCACTAATTATGGAGCCACCAAAAGAGAAGCCACCGCCGCCACCAATTGACGATCCCAGCGATGATGAGGAGGGTGAAAGTGGCGGACTGTACGAACCAATTATGCAAAAATCATGCCCAATTAAAAAATCAGCCGGGAGCGAATGCCAACAGCCAATCAAGAGAATGAATTCGACAAAGCGAATTAAAAAGGAATTACGTAGCAAAAGATCGAGTTTTTTAGGAATTGAAGGTAGTAACGATGACGATAGCTTCTTGGAGCTTACTGTTGCACCGCCCCCCGATATGGCACAATTGTTGCAGGAGGAAAAACGGCTGGAGAAACAGCTTTACATGAAGGCAGGCCTCTATGACAGCTCTGACACTGGTAGGTGGTTATTTAAAATAAGGTAACAACTCTTTTGCCATTCTGTTCATTGAAAGGGTCATTAAACAATTGAAATGCATCATTTTTATAGAGCAGAGCAGTCTTTAATGAAATTAATGCCAACAAAATATCTTTAATCCGTTTGCACTTTGATCCGTTGGATATACGATACGAATCGATTTTCGTTCTTCTTGTTTTCTTTTCGTTCTTTCGGTATTAATATGATTTTTTTTTTCATCCTTCATACCAAACTGCATTTTGTATCGAGTGTGTTATGGAGAACGTATCGACAAGAGTAAAGGATTATTTGCTGTTGGCTTTTTAGTTTTGCTGAATAATCGAAAGTTCATAGGTTTTTAGAACAAAAATGCACTGAAAAGGTAAACGTTTTTTTTTGCAAATGGGAACTTGTTGGATGTTGTTTTACTCATCGAAACTTGCGATTTGTGTTTTCGTAGGCAATTCGAAGCGGTCGGGGTCTGTGTCATCACGGCTATACAGGTGGGAATGCTTTTATTCATTCCTCGTTCTACAAAATCTATAAAGCTTAAACCGAATGGACGGCTTTATCGGGAGTGCATGAGCGCAATTAAAGCTGAGTAAATAGGCGGCTTAGTACATTAAGTTGAGAAATTCCTGTAATTCCATCATCCGGAAAATTGGAACAGATAAGACTGAGAAGTAGGGCCGTTAGCAGTTAAAATTTCTGATCGTTAGTAACTTTCGTCAAGAAGAATCTACTTACATCCACAATCGTGACACGAACAAGGGTCTTTAACTCTGAACGCGAGTATTTTACTTAAAGAAACCTTGCTCTTATGCAGTTAATCTATTTATTACTTCTCGTCCGACGTGGTACTCCGACGAGGTTATCTCACCCGTTGGCAACATGGCCCACAAGCTAGTCATCGCTTATTTCCCATATCCATCTTCAACCACAACCACCACAGCTCCTAAAAGAACCGTCTGGTACTATGGGAAAGCCAATTGGCTTTTCCGTAGTGCCAATGCGAACTATGCCGTTCTCGGTGTCACCAAAATTATACGAGCGGGTATACGTTTGTTCATTGCTCCTACCAAATCAATGAAGCCTAGGCCGAACAGATCGTTCAATGGGGAATGATTGAGCGCAATCAAAGCTAAGGAAGCGGCTTATAGAGCATAAAAACGTTCGCCTAATGAGTCACGTCGTCGTGAGTACATGAGAAATTCCTGTAATTTCATTATCAGAAAAGTCAAAACAGTAAGATTCTCAATAACGCTACAGGCAGTAAATTTCTGGTCCTTAGTAAATTCCAACAAGAAGAATTTTACCCCAACCTCCCCAACAACACCCTTCTTTCATTCACAACAAGATAGTGATAACAGAAAGCAAACCCAAGGCCAACTTATTAGCAACCCTGTTCGCCTCAGTTTCTCCTTTAGCCGATACTGCTAAGACACCCGCCACCATCGAGAATACCACCCACTCAATAGTCGGAGTTCACTTCAGGACTCGCGAGGTATTTGGGTGCCTCAAAGACCTCGACGTCAACAAATCCACTGGCCCCGACCTAATTCCCCCTATGGTACTTAAAAAATGTGCCTCACTTTTGGCTAAACTCCTGCGCAAACTTTTTCCCTTGTCTTACTTCTTCGGAGTGAATCCTGACTCTTGGAAACTAGCTCATGCTGAGCCCATTCCAAAAAAATGTGAAGCTAACGACCCTTTAAACTACCGCCAAATAGCAATTACTACTCTTCAAGATCATGAAATCATAATTAATAGAAGCCTGATGAAATATCTCCTTGAGTCCGGTCTGGTTGCTCTAGATACTTCTAAGGCTATGGCCCCTGCTCTGTTGACCAAACTCAATTGGTATAAACTTAGGTCTAAGGAAGTGAATTAAGGTAATGTTGGACGGCGTCGAATCCAACCCCCACGCCATTTCGGCCGGTGTTCCCCAGGGGTCAATTCTATCACCCGCGCTTTTCTTTATTAATGATCTGCACTTAATCCCCTCCAACCCACTTCACTGCTTTGCTCTTCTGCAGATCTGCCCGGCCGGTAAGCATATTTCAAGCAGTGTAGTAGCGAACCAACTCTAAGATTAGTGTAGGAGTAAGACCCACCCTAATATACTTGTCTAAAACCTTCTCCATCGTTTTCAGAAGGCGGATCGATAAGATAATCTTCTCCCGCTTTGGGAATAAAGCCTAGCTTGTCTTCAGCACCTCAAACTATGGATCAATATCGGTCCCGCGAAAAAGGACGGTCATTCATGGCAGACCTCCGCATTACCATGGGAAGGCTAAGTTAACCCGTAGGAAATTCACGCAGTACCCTTCATCCCTTCAGCAAGATAGTTTACAGTTTTGGATTGCGAGTTTTATCCAGTGTGTCCTATCTAGATCCGCCGTATTCAATCTGTAGATGGTCCTCACCTTTCTACGCAACAGTCCAGGTGCACATGAAGCATGATCTGGTCTGAGGACCATGTACGATCGGTCTTGGAGCGGAGGCTCGCTAATTGTGCCATGTTCACATAATTTTTGGATACAGCATAATCTAGCCCCTAGCTCCTGTAAATAATACTTCTCTCATTTTACCGAAATTAAAAATCTTTTGTCGCTAGGGTAAAATATATCCCGCAAAATAAGCCTAGTCCATTAAACTCATTCTCACAGCTTACAACCCTCTTTTTTGCGGGCGGACATCGCAGTCCAGTTCGTTCATGAATAGAACAAATCGACTGTGGAGCAATCTTCGACATTCAATATTTCTGAATTTGTGCAACATTCAATAGTGCACACGGTCCCTCCAGACTTCTTAATTTAATGGGTTCTTTATCTATAATATCCAAAACTAAATAATAATAAATAAAAGTTATAAAAACTCGAACAAAACGTACCATTATAAAACTTTCATTTTTCCATTCAGGCAAATGATTTCATTTTATCTATTTTAAAAAGTTTAAATTTATATCTTTTCAGTTAACAGCCGAGATTCAGGTGTGTCAGAAAATCATTCCCGTCAAAGCAGTGAACCATTCACAACATCATCTGAAGAGCAAGAGGATCTTCTATCCCGCAAAGGGAAGGAAATCATAGAAGTATTAGAACAAGAAGAAGAAAAACGCAAATCTACCAACTGGGCAAAGCCAGAAGAGACAGATGCAAAAATGCAGTGCCTAGAAGACCAAATACGCGAGCAAGAAGAAGTATTGCGAGTTGAAAGAGAACTGCTGCAGCTTGAGCAGGAAGAACTTAAACGCCAGCGGGAAAATCTTCTTGTCCGGGAAAACATGGCACGAAGAGAATTAGAGCATGGAGCAAAAATGCTCATGTCAGCAAATCGACATTCTCTGCAAAATTTAAACATAACAACAAACCATTACGCCAATTTACCAAATCAAATTTATCAAGTAGAAACCAACTATCGGAAATCAATGTCCGACCTTCCGGATTTCAATCAGAAACGTCTTCCACCAGCACCACCAGCCAAGCCACTGCGGTCCCACGCTAATGTTGACGTAAGGCAGAATGTTGGTCTTGTTAAGATAGCATCACCCGCCAACATTCAGCATTCACAGTCAGTGGACGAGTTTGTTGTACCTGTAAGAAATTATCAACCAGCTTCTGCTATCCACCATGGCAATATGTCCCGGCATACGTTGCATGCCCTTAGTGCTACACCAAAACCGAAGTTCACAGACGGATGGGTGCAGGCTAAGAAATCACCAGAAAAAACAAACGAATCATGGCTTTCCGTCCAGCAGAAAAGGAAATCCGTGCCCGAGGGCTACAACTACAATAAACATTGGCTTATACAGGAGGCCGAACAGCGAAGGATCGACCAACAGAGAAGCATGAAAAATAATGCTCTTAATAACGGATGGGGCAGTTCTAGTGCAATACATCGCAATGGTAATCGCGACAACAAGCCATTACCAGATGCAGTGATACAAACCCTGACGCAAAGGGTGCAGAGCAAGGGAATTGGGGAAAGGAAGAGGTGAGTCGACTAATTTTTGTAAGCAACATTATTTAAGACGACTTTAATTGCAGACTTGATCTCACTCCAACAAATGAGGCGATCATAGCTCCCTCGACAATGAGTTCCTTGTCTATAGGCTGCTCGATTCCTGATGGACAAACTGACAAAGTTTTAAGTGTTAGCGGCAAGAAGAAGTGTTCACACTGCGGGGAAGAACTAGGTATGATGGTATTGATTGTGTGTATTCAAGTTGGTTACTTTATCTAGAACTCGCTAGTTTATATTTTTGGCAGCATATTATATGAACATTTTATTGTTGTTATCATAATTTCGAAGTAGTCCTAATAAAACTGGAAAGTGGGGGAATGTTGAAGCGTCACGGATAATTGTGAAAATGGAATAGGAATACTTTTTGTAATTCGACATACTCACTAACGACTTTTACATGTATTATCTTTATCAATTGCATTTCTTCGTTCTTTATAGTGTGAGTTTTGCAAATATTCAAAATATGAAATGATTACTCTTTTATTGGACAGTAAGACCTCACTGAAAGAAGAAAGGAAGAGGGCCTGAAACACATTAACAAGGAGGAAGCATGAGGCGATGAACCTTACGATGGAATTCTTGCTTGTTTGAGTTCGGGAATATTGATTGTGGGAGGTTTTTCTACAGCCGAGTTGCTTGCAAAAAGAACGAATTTCTCTTATGATGTATACGTGAAAATAAAGGCTGTAGACAGTGGGGATGAGCCGAACGAGCTAGTCTTGTGTTGCGGTAAAAACATTGCCGTTGATGCAGAAAGTTAGATATTTCGGTGGAACACGTTGGCATCACAATTCTGGAAAGACAGATCCCAGTCTGCAGCTTGAATGAAGCGAGTAAGCCCCAGCCAATTGGGTTTCCCATAATGTCAAACAGTTCGGTTTGTGTGGAGGGTTGGTATGGAAAGTTTGCGCTGATCAGGCAGCTCTAGGAAGATAAGAAACCCCTTGGTCTGAAGCGTCAATTTTGTTGTAGGATATTAGTTTTTGCAAAGAGCTTGGCTTACCGGCAAAACACACTGATGCCATTCGAGTAATTCAGCTAATTTGCGTTGTGAACGTTGAATTGAATTGCAGCAATGATTTCTCACTCCGGATGTAAGGATAGGAATTCGGAGATACGTTTGGAGATGTCGTCAAATGCTAAAGAGGAAGCTTCATTACTGATATTAGGACTCCTGTACAGAAAACAGAAAAACGTTCTTATGAAGTAAAATTTCTAGACCGAGTTGGTTAAAGTCAGGCGCTGTACTGTTCAGCTACGTCTTTCCGAATATAAATGGCAATTCCCCTATGAAGGGAGAGATTGTGCATTAGGGTGTACCTGGAAACCTGGTAATGGTCTTAGACATCACTAGGTAAAATTTGGGTTTCACTCAGTCGGAAATTTGGAGAAGATGAAGGGGATAAATGGCATAACACAGAATGGAAATTTGTTTGAAGCCCAAAAATTTTTGTAACTGTGGCTTCGCATGTGCAAGGTTGCAATCCCCAGTCAAATCTGAAAAGCTTCTTCCTTTGACTTTGGCACAACAACATTGCTAAAATTTTAAAAGTGAGCGTGGTTTTGGTGGCTGGCGGCAACAGACGCCCGCACACCATGCTGGCTCAGCCCAGACTCTTGTCTTAAATGGCGCTTGAAGCCTTTTCTTCAGTCGTCTCTCCGTTTGATGACTATTTCTTTTCAGTTAGATAATAGTAGTTTTCGCGGTCACTACACTTGCCTATTGTATCATACCCATATACCTCATATTTGTAGGCGAGACCGCTTGAACAGGTTCAGCAGTCTGCCTAGTGCCTTGTCGCTTAGTGCCCTCTGTTACAGATATGAATGTATTCGTAATCGAACATTCTAAACTCGAGTGTCGTTTTACCAAGCGGTCCCCCAGCCCCCTGGGGTTGATCGTTCGCGAGGTACACACAAAGAACATAAAGGGCAGATCCGTCTTTCTCAAAACAAAGTCTGCAGGTGGGGTCCTCCGGCCTTTCTATCATCTATAAATGGGAATTCAGGGCACAGTCTCCTGTAATCAAGCCAACAAGTGTCTTCACATCCTCTCGATTGCACCAAGCGGCGCAGGAAGGAATCGCTTATAGTAGGCGCGGACTTGCAGCGTTCATTGTGTTTCATCCAAGCTCGCTTGGCAAGGCCCTCTGCACCAAATTAGAGGAAGCGAAGCGATTAGGAATGCAATGTAATAGGTCCATAAAAGTCCCATGAGTTTCATCCTGACAGAGCCTCGATATCAAGATAAGGCATTATACAACTGGGCGCACCCGGTGCCCAGACGAGATCGATAAACTACAGGTGTAAAAAGTATCATTCTGCTCTCAACACGATATCTTTACAACTTGAATTAGTAGGCTTTGAAAGGCGTGAATATTAATTCTGATAAGCAAATGTAATAACCGTAGCTATGGCTTTGTAGAGAATCACATATTTAGATAAAGTAGAATATTTGAAATATGAGAGTGTGGTTTTTGAGCATAGCTTAAATACTTATTGTTAGTATCAGGAGCCTCTCGAATAAGTAGTTGAAGCAACTAAATTTTGCAAATTGCATTGTTGTTACGCTGTTCAGTTAAACTATGTAATACTCTCACAACTTTCGGTAAAATTATAATAAACTCACAAGTAGAACCTACTAGCTAAAAATCATTAAGTTCAATTTAAGGTTGTCTCTTTGCAATTTATCAACAAACATAAACAACAGCTTTAGTCTTTCACCTTCATGTTAACGTCTCATTCAACTCAAAAAGAACAAAAAATTAAATAATATGTACTAAATTCTTTTTAGCTGGTCGGATTCTGTACTGGGTGCACGGTATTCCAAATTCCGAATTTATCGGAGTTAATAAAGTTTTACATTGGAGGTTTTATTATAAATTATTATTTTCTACACGCTTTATAAAAATGAAACGCTCTGCACAAGATATTTTATTAAATCCCCAAATCCTTTCTCAATTAAATTTATTTTTAAACTTATGTTATTTTTATAAATCTTAAATTTTCTTTTATCACAATTGCAAACATGCTTTAAATGCACACCACAGAACGCAAGGATTCTTGTAGGAAAGAGCCCGATGAAATCAAGAAATTAGAAGTTTGGGTGTGAGAATTGTGAAAATGTTCGACTTAACCAATTGTATATTAATTTTGAAATTATTTTGTTAAACTTTTGTAATAACATATTCTCCATTTATTTCTTTGGTTCAAAACAGGTCGTGGAGCAGCAATGATAATCGAATCACTACGACTCTTTTATCACATAAATTGTTTTAAATGTTGTGTTTGCCATGTACAGCTCGGCGATGGACTTAATGGAACCGATGTTAGAGTAAGAAATAATAAGCTTCACTGCCATAATTGCTATTCCAGTGATGATGGTGTTAAGTTCAGTTGTGTTTAAAAAATAAAAAATATATATCAAGCAAAAAGTCAAAAAATAAAAAGAAAAATTCACTGATAATGATGATGATGATGATTCCATAAACAAAATTTCTTTTAAATAAATCAAATAAAAAAAAACTTAAATAAATAATAATATAAATAATATAAATAGTTAAAAACGTTAAAAGTATAAAATATATTTAAGTTGAAATTCTTTCTGTTTATTTGTTTTCTCTTTTTTTAATTGTTTATTCGCCCCCCACATTTCGGGGTTTTAGTTTTTAGAGAATTAAAATTAATATAAATAAAAAAAGGCAATTCTTTTTGTAGGTTTTAATCTTTGTAAAGATATCCAAATCTCACTTGATATGTAATTATCTTTTTCTGTAATATATACAATGAAAAAAAAAACAATTCACAATAAATGTAATATGTATCTACTACAATGTTTCTATTTTATCACAATAATTCCTATCCATATTTAGATGTTCAACATTATTTGTGCTTTGATCTTGAACGAACATAGATATATCCCGCGCCATAAAATAAGGGAAATGAGCGCGCATATGGCATTGTGAATGGGGTGACTTTTTGCGGTTTTTAAACAAAAAGAATGACGTTGCTCGCTTGTGCGGACTTGAGACGGTGTACGTGCAACGAAACAGCGATTTTGAGTTTCTCTTATTTTATAGCGTGGGATCTAGCGTATCGCATTATCGTACCTTAAAGCCTTAATCCTAGTGTTTATGTTTAGTGATTATACTTAATTTCGCCTCGATAATTTCGATCTCTTGTTGCAACCTCACTTAATTCTAGAATTCTAAAGTCTCTAGTGACCATCTCCCGCGTCTTTTCTAGTTCGCATCTTCTCTAGGATACCTGCAGCACTTTTGATTTTTAAGGCGCTGTCAGACGTCGCCAGAAAATCATTTGCAGCGAGCAATTTGCTTGCAAAAACTTATGCTGGCCATGGGGAAGGGGCTGATAAGAGGTACCACTTCACTTCTCTCCCTCATTCACAAAGTTCGTGAGGAACGCTCCTGGGAGTGAAGCGCCTAAACAGACCCTATCCCTATCAGTTCATTGCAAATATAATTAAATTGCTCCATCGATACATGAGCAAAAGTTTTGTAAAACTCCCAAACTGGACGCTCTGTTTTTGGCCGCATTTCTTCCTCTTCAAGTGAATCCGCTGCTGCATAAAATAGCGCACGCTGGTGTCGGAACAGGATCCCAGTCGAGTGGAGGATCCCACAGAACATTTTGGCAGACGGACGATTTACGTTTTTTTGTGTGTGAGATATTGTGTCCAAACGTTCTGGGCCTATTGTACTACACCCCTATACCCCTATGTAGGCCAGACCGCTTGAAAAATTCTTCTAGTGGTTTGTCGCTTAAACTTGAATGTTCGAGCAGGGATTCCTTCCTCGAATAAAGAAACCTTGGGTCGTATTTGGTTTCTCGAGTCGATTGATCGACTCGACAAAAAAAGCTTCTCGATTTTCTTTAAGTTTCATATTTGGTTTCACGACCAAATCGACAGCTAAACGCAGCCATACAAAACCATCAAATTGGGTGGTATTACTTCAAGACAGCAAACCACGTATATTTAATTAAAATAGAAATTGTTAAAAGTTTATTGAATGCATAAATTGAGCTTTTTAATAATCGTGAAACGTCTTTATCGACACATAAAGAGACGATATCGTGACGCCAAATGCCAATTTTTATTTATCGACAGACGACAATGTCGACTCGAGAAACCAAATACGGCCCCTTATTGCAGGGTACTCAAAGAGAACGTGGAGTGTACACTCATCCTCCTCCAGGCAAAGCCTGCAGATGGAGTTCTCCGCCCCTCCGTAAGCAGTAATTTAGAGACAATAAGTGTCCTGAGATTATTCCTACTGCGCCCTAATAATACCTTGATCGTGTGAGAAGACGGAACAAGAAGGAACCGCGTAGAGTTGGCCAATCCAGGCGCCGATCGACCAAGGCCCTTTGCAGCAAGCCTTGCAGGTGCCCCGTTAGCCGAATCTGGACCAATGAATGTAATGTCAGAGCCCTGTTTAGCCAGGACACCCAGGACCCAGACCAGGGTAACTTGATTGAAAACGCCCAGCATATCAACTGTGAACTTTCGGGTATAAATCCACACAATCGAGGACTATAGAGACTAGTGATTAAAGCGCCCATCCATCCGACCACCATTTCCAAGGTCTGTGGTTCGATTTCAAGCAGCGCCCTGGTCCTTCGTCTTTCCAGCGATCAAAGGTTACACCTTTATACTGTCGTTCGGTTGTATTACTGAAGTCCAAAGAATTTGCTTCCTCGATTATTAAGCTAAGAGGCGATGACAGGGCATTTTTGTGTGGTGAATTGGATTCGAACCATGGATATGTGGATGGTAATGGGCTGCCCTAACCCCTATGCTACTGGCCAATTTGGAACAAGATGTTCTTGCCTTAAAAGTAATCAAATGTATAATTTTTGTGTAGAATGTGTTTAGTTGCGTTTAATCTTCCAATTCGTAATATCTCTTTCTTCTTCTTTGCTGTTTTTAAAAAGTCGTTGACGGCTATAAGGACTCTCCCTCCTCCTGAGAGACTGATGGAATTGTCTCGATCGCATCTGTTGAGAGTTCTACTACGACTATGCTATTAAGGACGACCTTAAATTCTGTGAAGAGAAGTTAGTCTAGGTTGAAGCAACACTTGTATTGATCTGTGATGTTTTTACCGAAATATACGACGACGTATCTACCGATTTCTTCCGATATATATCATCAACGTTCTACCACGATAATTGTCGAATTCATACCCAATTTTTCTAAGGTCAAGGGCGTAAGCGTTGAATCAACATCAGATCTTAGTGAAGTTTCACATTCCTTAGTTAGCTGGACATTTAGCAGTCTAAGATAGTTCTTTGCTGCTCGATACAAAGTTAGCAACATTATAGGCTGAGACGAGATGTACACTTGCACCTACCTAAGAGACACCTACACTTACCAAGCAGGCTCTGACGCTGTATTCATCGGTCTACAAGTGGCTATTGAAGCACTCACAAGCTTAATGATGAGACTCTATTGAAACTTACAAAACCCGCTCTCCTATTTTTGGAAATGATAAAACTCCGAGAGATTTTCTTATCTTCCTTCACCTTCACGATCTAAAATGGAGCGAATAAATGCAGCATGTTATTATTTTATGAATGAGGAATTAAATAAAATTAATTTTGATTTCATAAAACATTTTTATTTACTATCAAATCAGTTAACTCGTCAATTTAATCAGTTTTCGAAAACAATCACGACATTTCTACCTTAAGCGACACCGCAGTATCCCAATCATGAATATCATCAAATTGTAAAACGGTTGTCCAGTCGTTTTGTTTCAAACAAAATTTGTATACACCAGTCCCAGAGATACTATAAAGCTCGTTTTGTATAGTAAAAATTTCGTACGATTCTCTGCAATTAAAATAATAATAAAAGAAAGGATTTATTTTAAGGATTATTAATAATAATATTATATTTACCTGTCCTCTTGAAATTCTATCAGTTCCCATCTATTTGCTCGAAGATCATAACGTTCCATTGAATTGCTTAATCCTTCACAGCAGTAGATATAATTATTAACAACAGCCGAACTACAGTAGCTGTTAACTTGATTCATATGCGCCAGCTCCATCCAAGATCCAGTTCTAGGATCGAAACGTTCCATTGAGTATAGGCATTGGTTTACTCCGTTTTCGCCTCCCATTACGTATAAACAATTCTCTAGAATTTAACGAAAACTATATTTTGTTTTTTTGAATAATTATTCTAAACTACCATAAACTGTTGCCCCCATAGATGTTCTATCTTCCAACATACCGTCAATTTCAAAGGAGTCTTCAGTTGTTAGCTCTAATCTCTCAACGCTACACATAGGACCATCTACTCCGGTGCCTCCGATAGCATATAAAAATCCGTCCAAAATGCATGATCGATGATGTGATCGGGCAAATCTTAGTGGCTTTAGTGTCATCCATCTGTTTCTGTACACGTTGAAGTAGTAGCATCGTGATATACTTTTCCTATCAACATCTCCCCCTTGAACATATAAGAAATTGTTTTGACCAACAAGACTAACAGCGAACGCTTTCTCTGGGAGGGGGCATAATTTTGAGAATTTTTTACTTTCTAATCCATATTGAAATAAACAAGAACTTTTTCCAATTTTATCTAAAATGAAAATGCTCCACTCTACTAAGTTTTCAGCGTCCAGAACCTTACACACCCAATTCGAGCATTGCGGATTCTTCGTTAGGATATCACCAGCGGTGTTCAGAAAATCTTTATTAATAAGAGACGGATGAACATGCTGAAGGAGTTCGGGAAGATTGACCAATCGATCACTGGAGGAGGAAGCACCAACCCATCTAATTATCCCAGATAGTATCACGTCTTCAGGATGATTGTACAATTCATCGTAGCTAAGGATGTCACGTATCTGTTGTTTTAAAAGAAATTACATTAATACTAACTAACTCTTTTTCGTTTTAGGCATTTAAGTACATCCTCTATCGTTAAGGCTAAGAATTCTTCATTTAGAGATGTTTGATTGAAGTTTTTAACGACGTATTTCGTTGCCTTTTTACATAATTTATCACAAGCGAGATTTTCTGGAAAAAAAAACATTAAAACATTAGTAAAATATTTGAAGTATTTAAAACATCCACAAACCAGCAAACTTCATAATGCCCAAGCAGTTGCTTGCATCTAGCAATTCTTCTAGGACTTCACAGCACAGTTGTTGAACACCATGAATTTGTAGAAAGCAAGCTGTAGTGAGGAGGCCCTGGACATTATCAGAAGTGATTATAAGTGAACCAGTATAAATGTAATCGATGAGCGAATTAAAAGCTAACGGATCAATATCTTGAAGGATGACATTTTTTCGATCTTTTTCTGGAAAAAATCCTAAAATATTTGGAAGTTTTTAAACAAGTCTTATTCACAAATTAACAATCAACAAATACCATTAAACATAGCATAGAAATACGGACTGGATGCTACTAGAACATTTTTATGTACAGGGAAAGATAAATCTGAAACCGTTATGACAACATCGCAAAGCTGAAGACCACATAGATAGAATATTTAATATTTTAAGTGATTTTAATTTTATTTTTAACAAACCTGATTCTCTTGGCGAAGTTGATTGAGTCCTTCCAAAAGAGTAGAGGAGTAAGAATGATCCTTGTAATGCATTTTGACTTGATTGTTTTAACTAATCAAGCATTATTAAAGCTGAATACTGGAATTGTTTAAAAATGGTTATGTTATTTATGTATTAGGATCATGGTAGTTTGGTATTCGCCACTTTACGATAATTAATTTAATAAGATTTTGTGACTTAGAAATAATTATAACTATCGGGTCATGTTTGCAATGTTAAAATAGAAAATAAATGAAGTTTTGTTTTACCCATACTCATAAATCTCAAAAAAATTGTGGCAGCGGTGGGATTTTGTGTTGTAACTGGCATGCTGTGGTGTTAATTTGTGAAATGACGAAAAAAGAAACGTTTACTAAAATAACGCAAGGACAAAGCAAGACAAGACTTACACAGAAACCTCAGGAAAACAGCAGCAATGCACAGCCAATAAGAATCACCACCCGGGCCCCATCCAAGACGGAAATAGTAACCGCAATTCATGCGATGGCCAATGGTAAAGCAGCTGGAAAAATGGCATCCCGCCAGAATTGCTGCGAGCCGGTTCAAGCCTCATAGCAGATGCTCTTCAGCCAATCCTGGAAATAGCATGGAAAACCTGTACCTTTCCGGAGGATTGGACGGAAGGTGTCATAGTCAAAATACCAAAAAATGGGGACCTAACAATATGCGCAAAACAGAGTCCGCTGGAAGTCAACTGTTTCCGCCCTATGCTCTATGAGGGATTAAAGGAGCGTAAAGAAGAAGAAAGAAAGCAAGACAAAGGGACTCTCTAGAAAGGGAAAAAAACAGGCTAGATTGAAGAAATCGTCGGTCACTTTTAATGGAGAATGCGGGAAGTTGTTGTTGCACGGATAATTCGGTCAGACATTTGTAAGCGAAATTCAATGTTCGCATAATCTTTAAATTCTCTTTAAAACGAACCAAACAAGGTCGAAAACTAGAAAATGTGCCGAAAGTACAAATGCAGGACCTGAGGACAGCTTTGAGCTTCTTGAAAAAAAAAATTAATAAGCTTCAATCACATGCTGGACGATCAACTTGCCACCTTCGAGGATCGCTTTAATGTCCACTTCGCGGACCGTTTGAACTCGCTCCAGCCCTCCTAAGGTTTGATGAGGTTTGTAATACGTTCAATAGTCAAATTGCAGGGCTGAGAGACGATGTGGAAACAGTTCAACACGACATCACCGTAGTTTCCAACGAGAGAATCTGTGCCGTACGTTACGACTCCAGGACCCGGTCATTCGCGGCGTTCCGATGTGCGAAAACCAGAGCCTGAAGCATTTAGAATCACTTGCCTCTACCATGGGGCATGCACTGTTGCCGTTCGCATTTACGAAATTGCCAGAACTTTCCGACTGACAGCGTTGCCAGATCGTGAAAGATAGTGTTACTGATAGTGAAATTTCCGTCGGCCAACGAGCAGCAGGAGTTCCTGAGAAAAGCCCGCCATCAAGGCCCTCTCACTTTAAATAAATTGAATAGCCCTAACTATAATGGACTTAAGACAGCTTACCTCACCGATGTATCTACACCTTGACGTGGTGGTGAGGCTTGTGTGGTCCCGTTAGGACGCCCTGACTAAGATAAATACTTAAAAGCAATGGACACAACAATGGGAATTTGTACCCCAGGTGGTAAACCTGCAAGCCAGGGAAATCCACCCTCTACGGAGGTCGGCCTCATGGATTCTGGGGGAGGCCATCTATTGCTTAAGAGGAACAGGGAAGTGGACGACTCGCATGTCAACGCAGTCACGCAGGAAAGCGTAGAAGCGGCGGCGAGCGAGCTAGTGAAGCTGAACCTGGAGGTATGCTCAGAGAAGGTGGACAATGCGATGCAGCAATGTGTCAAGAGGTCAGCCGGCTCTGGGCCTACGTTAGCGCAGGAATCCGACTCGGAAGTGAGGCTGCGAAAGCAGCTGAAGCAGAAGAGGAAGAGGGAGCGCAGAAAACAGAAGAAGGCAACTTCCTCTGTTGGGGGATCCGCCGAGTCCACTCCGGAGGAGGTGGGACCCACGAAGAGGTTTAGAGGTGAAAGTCTCTGCACCTCAGCCGTGGGTACTACTGTCGAAGGGGAGGATAAGGCCAGGGAAAGGAAGGGTGGACAACCTCAACCTGTAAAACAGGGAGGAGTCAACCCTTCTGTCTCGGGGGTCGTGCGTGCGGAGCCTGTGGCGGAGAATACCTACGCAGGCATAGCAGGCTGTGACCTCCGTTTGGGTGTGACCGACGATGGAAGGGAGGAGGGTCTGGGCACGAAGCAGGTAACCGTTTTTAAAGCGGCCCTGCTCAAGGCACTAGACTCTCTGCCTGACAACGCTGGCGACATCGGTATTACCGAGGTAGACTTGGAGGACGGGGTCATTGCACTCAGGTGCGTGAACCAAAAATCCAAGGCCTGGCTGTACGAAGCTGTCGGAAAGATGACTGACCTATGGGAAGGAGTCAATCTGAGAGTGGAGCGCCTTCACATCCTTAAGGATGTGAGGAGGATGATCATCCGAGTTCCCGGTTCGCCGGAGAGCAAGGAAACCATCCTAGCCAGATTACGCCGTCAAAATGCCTGTGTGACGGACACTTCTAAGTGGAGGGTCAGTCGCATAGGCAGATATGGTGACGCGAAAAACGGCGGTACCATTCTCACCGTATGGTGTCCGAAGGAGGAGGCGGAGGCGGTCAGGCGTGCAGGGGGGAAACTCAACTGCGGGCTGGACCTTGCCTACGTGCGATTCCAGAAGGACAAGCCGGAGGAAATGGTAGAGCCGGCCGGAAAGGCAGCTGAACAAGGGGACCAGTGAAATGGAATCCTCGTCAGCTGGGCGGGAGGTGGGCCAGTTCCGGCAATTAAAGGTTTGCCAGTTGAATCTACACCATAGCAGAGCAGCATCAGCAATGATGACGCGAGGCTTCGGTGAGATGAAGCTGGATATTGCTCTCATACAGGAACCCTGGATCTACAAGGGTAGGATTAGGGGACTATCTGGGGGCTTTGACACTCTGTACGTTCCCAATGCGAATGAAAGAGTGAGGACGTGTGTGCTGGTGAAACACGGAGTGCAGGCGGTTTTACTGCCGCACTTGTGCACACCAGATCTCACAGCAGTACGCGTAGGTACTGGAAGTGGGGCTTTCATTCTAGCCTCAGCCTACCTTCCGTACGATTCGCCAGATCCTCCGCCCACCAGGGAGTTGGAAATTCTGGTTATTACCTGTGGCGAAAAAGGCACAGGGTTAATAGTTGGTTGCGACGCAAATGCACACAACACGGTGTGGGGAAGCACCAACGACAACCATAGAGGAGAGGCTTTGCTCGAATTTGTGGAATGCAACAATCTAGTTATTGCAAATAGAGGGGTAGAACCAACCTTCGTCGATGCTAGACGAAGGGAAGTCATAGATATAACTCTATGCAGCAACCGGATGTTGACAAGATTGACCAACTGGAAGGTGATGGATCGGACGACTATGTCAGATCACAGAGCCATTTCATTTGAGATAGAGTACGGAACCCCGGGCAGGGGAGACGGAATTAGAACAACGAGAATTCCCCGCAACACGGACACGTCTAGATATACTGAAATGTTGCGCAGGAATCTCGGGGAGCGCGTGCCAAGGGCACCGAAAACCACAAGAGAAGCAGAGTCTCAGTTGCATGTCCTGCAGACAGCGATAGAGAACGCTTTTCGAGTGGCGTGTCCTCTTACGTCAGTGGATGACCATGATCCCACACCCTGGTGGTGTAGGGAGCTGGAGAAACTGAAGAAAGAGGTCAGAAAGGCTTTCAACCAAGCGATGAGGTGCAATGACCCGGTTGCCTGGGAGAATTACAAAGCCAAGAAAAGAGAAATGAAACAAACTCTGCGACGACGGAAAAGGGAGTCGTGGAGGAACTTCTGCTCGAGCATGGAGAGCATATCTGAGGCCAGCAGACTTCAGAAAATGATCTCCAGGGACCCGGTCTCCAAAGTCGGACTCGTTCGTGACCCGTCGGGGAGGATGACGGAGACGCTGGAGGAAACCAACAAGATCCTGATGGAAGTTCACTTTCCTGGCAGCTATGTCTCGGGTAAATCTTGGACTATTCGTAACAGAATGGCTACAAGGATGAACCGAGAGGAGGCTAACGGGGTGGTGACGGAGGAAGGGGTGAGACGTGCAATAGACACATTCTCTCCCTTCAAGACATCGGGGCGTGACGGAATATTCCCTGCGCTGCTTCAATGGGGCAAAGATGTCATTGCACCCAGGCTTAGGGGAATATTCGTTACCTGTCTAGCAACAGGATACATTCCGGCGGTGTGGAGGGAAACCAAAGTGGTATTTCTCCCTAAGCCAGGCAAGAAGGACTACACCGAGGCGAAGTCCTCCAGGCCAGTCAGCCTAACATCCTTTCTGTTGAAAACAATGGAAAGAGTGGTGGCAGACCACCTGGAGAGTACTATGCTAAGGAGGCACCCTTTAAGTAGAAGCCAGCACGCTTACCAGGCTGGCAGATCTACAGAAACGGCACTTCACCAACTGGTGCGAGTAGCCGAGGGGGAACTGTATACCGGAGGCATAGCGATGGCCGTTATTATGGACATCGAAGGCGCCTTCGACAAGATACAGTTCAACAAACTCAAAGACGCTCTGGTGAGGCGAGAGGTCAGCCCTATGATTGTAAGGTGGGTGGACAGCATGCTGAAAAACAGAGCGGTAAGGATTCAGACAGGAGACTCGCGGCTTCGAGGGAGGGTCAGCAAGGGATGCCCACAGGGCGGGGTGCTATCGCCCCTCCTGTGGAACATCACTGTGGACACTCTGCTCAGGCGGCTAGAGGAAATGGGCGTGCATACCGTTGGGTATGCAGATGATGTAGCGATTGTGGCACGTGGCAAGTTTATGAGCACTACGGCAGATATCATGAGGAATGCACTCCAAGTGGTTGAGCAGTGGTGTACGGAACAGGGCCTCACCATAAATGCTAATAAGACAGACGCGATAATCTTCACTAGGAAGATTAAAGATCTGGATTTTCAGCCCCTCATGCTTTTTGGATCGAGGATCAAGGTGTCTGGGATGGTCAAGTATCTGGGTGTATACTTGGACTCGCGACTAACCTGGAAATACCACGTTGAAGAGAAGATTAAGAAGGCGACAAGGGTGCTTCACCAGTGCAGAAGAGTATGTGGACTAAGGTGGGGTATCTCACCGAGGTTAGCATACTGGACATATACCATGATGGTGAGACCCATCATAACTTATGCCTCGGTGGTCTGGTGGACTAAAGCCACACAGAAAACCGTCAAGAGGCATTTGGACAAGGTGCAAAGAATGGCCTGCGTAGGTGTGAGCGGTGCTTTCCGCACCACACCCGCCGCGGCATTGGAGGCGCTGTTAGGGCTGCTGCCGTTAGACCTCCAGGTGATGAAGACTGCGGCAGCCTCAGCGATTCGGATGAGACGGGATGCCGCATGGCAGGCGTCAGGAACCTTATATGGGCACATGAAGATCCTGGATCGCATTAAAGGGATTAGGGAGCTCATGATGCCCATGGAAGGGATCACAAAAATGAGGGTGACCGAAAGGTATCATAAAACCCTCATAGGGAACGGAACGCTCCCCGAAGGGAGACCGGAAGACATATATATCTTCACGGACGGATCCAAGATTGACGGCAGAGCAGGTGCGGGAATCTTCTCGGAGGACTTAAATCTGACCTGCTCTCTGGCTTTGGGGAATTACACCTCAGTCTACCAGGCGGAAATGCTTGCTCTGCTGCACGCGCTGGATCACATAAATGAGGGTCAGGTGCAGGGAAGAAGTATCCTTATAGCACTGGACAATCAGGCTGTGATTAAGCGCATGAACCAGACAGAGATTAATGCGTCTCTGGCGTTGGAATGTGTCCAAAAACTGAACAGGTGTGCGCAACAAAACAACGTGACGCTAGCTTGGGTTAGAGGACATACAGGCATCGATGGGAACGAAAAGGCTGACAACCTGGCAAAACAGGGGTCAACCTCGGAATTCTGGGGACCGGAGCCATACTCTGCCATTGGCAGAGGGTTGGTAAGGAACTACATCGAGAAATGGGTCGCTGAGGAACACCGGAGACGGTGGGACGCTATGACCACGTGTAGGCAGGCTAAGATGGTGCTTACGCTGCCGATTACCGCAGCCAGAAGAAGGATCCTGCATATGCAAAGGAGAACCCTCAGATGGTTGGTGGCACTGATTACAGGACACGGATGTTTCAGGTATCACCTAAAAAGAATGGGAATTCTGGAGGATGACACCTGTCGGATGTGCCTGGAGGAACCTGAGACGGCCACACACATAGTGTGTCACTGTCCGGCGGTGGCGAGGAAAAGGGATGCCATAACTGGACTCCAGTGGATGGAGGACATGAGGCAGACTCCCTTCAATCAGCTGCTTGCGATAACTAGGGGAGTCGAAGTAAGGGAGCAATGGGACAACCCACTGCAACCCCAATAAGATGACTCTAGGCAGAGGGACGAAAAGGGACCCGCAAATAGTGGTCTGATTCGGTATCCCTCGAAAATCTATATATATATATATAAGACAGCTTAAGATAGTGTACGCTTCTATTGGGACTAGAGCTAACAACTACAATGACCTTAAGACGACCTTCGATATATTTTCCAATTCTTGTGTCCATGTTGTTGTTGTCTGTGAAACCTGGCTTAACAACAGTATAGACTTAAAGCTCGTCCCTATCCCGGGCTATAATATTCTCAGGAATGAGATCGTGTAGGGCGTGCAGGCTGTGGCGTTATTTCAAAATGGCGATCTGGCTTTAGATCTGGAGAAAGTTGTGAGACTGCGCTACTAATAGTCTCTTCTGAATATTTATGATGCCTTGGACAACACTAAAGTAACTTTCTTAGCTTTACTGGACTTCTCGAAGTTATTTGATTCATTTGATCATGTAAAGCTCTTACAGAAATTAGGTAGGAATTTCGGTCTCGGTTCTACTGCTGTAAAACTATTGCTAAGCTACTTATCTGGTCGTTCTCAAATGTTAAAATCGAGGATAAATTCTCCAAGCCTATATTTCTACGCTGTGGTGTTCCACAAGGCTCTATTCTGGGTCCCTTGCTGTTTAGCATTTATATTAGTGACCTTCCTCTTGTAAATAAGAACACATCTGTTCAATTATATGCTGATGATGTGCAAATCTACATAAGTATGCACATCGATTCAATCATTGAGGGTATTCGCAGACTTAACGATGATTTCAGAAGCACATATGATTGGACGGTTACCAATTAACTGCCCGGAGGCCAGAGACAGGAGACCTACTTAGAGTAAGTACGTTTATGCTATGAAGCAACTAGCATGTAGAGGAAAGATTGTAGTCTGCCTTTCATTCAAAGAGTATATGGTAAATATTTATTTAGAATTCTCGCGATCTCTCCAGGCACTTACTTTATTGTAAAAATCTGTTTCATTGTAGACCACATTTCATTTCTAATTTAAAATTAATCTGATTATTTCATTTTTCGTTTTTTTTTTCATTTCCCTGCAGTATAGACATTTTATTCCTATTCTTGATAATCCACTTGAACTAATTCCGATAGATAGGTCACATTAAATCAACCTTCTCTCTGAAATACAGACCAATCGTTGCACTTGTTTATTGAATCAAATGAGAGATGTGCATAGATATATGTATGTACATACATTCATGAGTCGCTCTAGACTCTTTCATCATAAATCACGGACCGAAACTCAATTTCTCCAGCTAAACAACCAAACGAGTATTATTATCCCTTACTTTCAAATATAAAAATATCAGCTAGACTTACCTCTTAATCGCAATATAAAAACACCTAGCCATTAAAAACGTTATTTATTAAAATTCAATAATTGATTTTTTGCCACTCAAAAGATAATATAAAACAAATATTTACATAACTTTGACAAAATTTTGATTTAGTTTTATTTTCAGATGTATTCCTTATTCATCGTTGATTAGTTCCGCAAATTGTTAAGAGATAAACTTTTGCTTTTGTTAATATTTTACAACACGAAAAAATTCACATTATTTTCTACCTGAGCAAATGTCGTACCAAAAGTAAATAAACTTTTGACAGCATTGCATTGGAGCACAGTTGCACTGCTCCAGTTCATGCGCTTCAATTTTTCCCCATCGCATAAGGGGGCCCCTGCCTAGGTAAGTCTAGTTGCATTGTGTGGGGATGGGGTGGTGTTTTTAGAGATTTGTAACAGACTGCAGTTCATTCTGATGGAAATTCAAATTTTGAACATTGAGTGGGTGGAGCGAAATGTCTGACAGACTAAAACTTAAATAGAAAGGCCAGATCGTCAGCTTTGAGGCAATTTATAAAAGAAACCCAAACAATTGTAACGAATTTCTGCTTAGTCCCGGTTCAAAAGAAAGACAACAATCTTCGGTCGTAATATAGATACAATGCAGAATATACAGGGTGTATTGCTGGAACTGTCGAAACGCCCGACTGTGGATAGGTCTTGGATAGACAAACAAAAAATCGTAGGTGGTGGGGGGAATCGTATCGATTCAATCGCTAGGGTATTTTGAATTTTTGGTAGAGGTTTACATATTACCCTGACCCTATTTGATATTTTCATGAATAAGGCATCAATCTACGCAGAATACTCCTATCTATATAAAACGGTAAAAGTCACGGTTTCAGTGGTCCGAAAATCCACTGCGATTGACTGCTTCCGTTTCCGACTGCTACCTCTGATGCCGCGGACCATCATATTTGCTTAACCAACATTTCACCGGGTTCCTTCCAAGTCAGCTCATAATTGGACAGGGCCATAGGAGAGTTGTTCATATGGTTTATAGGCAGACAAGCCAAGGAGAGTTGATCCAGTGGTACCGAAGGACCGATTCATTTACCGGCCACTGCGAGTTGATCCAGTGGCGCCCACCGACTAATAAATTTACAAGCCACGGAGAGTTGATCCAGCGGTAACGAAAGACCGATACATTTGCCAGCCACGGAGAGTTGATCCAATGGCGCCGACCGACTAATACCCTTTCTTTCCATCTATTTCCTCCCCTCGATAGTTGTGTAATATAGAACTTCTACAAATAAAAAGGACATAAACGTAACAGGAGTTTTTTTAAGTAAACCTTGGGCATCTCAGAGCTGACTCGCCGCTCCTGACGTTACAATTCTCATCTTTTTTCCCCATACAACAAAACCAAAGAACCTCGACTCTAAAATAACACATCTTTTTGCGTCTCCCCATTTTTCCCCCATTCAACTTGTTTTTTTTCCTTCCAGGCCTCCCTTTTTCCCAAAAACTCAGTACTTTTTGAATCTTACTATAAAAATTGCAATTAGCAAGTGTCTATTAGGTATATTTATAGCCCAGGAATAAGCCCGCCGTTACAAGTGGAGTTGAAAACCCTAATCTATAATATAAAAATAAGTCGGGTTTTCCTTCCTGACGCTATAATTAGAGAACGCACGATCCGATTTCCACGGTTTTGCATTCGTTGGAAAGGTCTCGGGCTCCGTGAGGTTTATAGCAAAAAAATTTCAACAGAAAAGCAGGCGTTTGGTCCATAGCAGCCATCTCAAGAGGGCGGATTACCATTTTCTTTACAACCCCTCGGTTATGGTAAGTAGAACACCAAAAGCAATATAGTATACTCAATATATCGTTTGGTCCATGGCAGTCATCTCAAGAGAGCAGATGACCATTTTCTTCACAACCCATTCGAAATGGGTATCCAATGAAAGAGTATGATAAGTAGAACAATATAAGCAATATAGTATACTCAATATGTCGCTTGGTCCATAGCGGCCACCTCAAGAATGCGGATTACCATTTTCTTCACAACACCTTCGACATGGATATCAAATGAAAGAGTATGATAAGTAGAACACCATAGGCAATAAAGTATACTCAATATATCGTTTGGTCCATGGCGATCATCTCAAGCGGGCGGATTACCATTTTCTTCACAACCCCTTCGAGATGGGTATCAAATGAGAGAGTATGATAAGTAGAACACATAAGCAATATAGTATACTCAATATATATCGTTTGGTCCATAGCGGCCATCTCCAGAGGTTGGATTACCATTATCTTCACACCCCTCGATATGGATTTCAAATGAAAGGCTATGAAAAGTAGAACACCATAAGCAATATAGTATACTCAATTTATAATTTGGTCCATGGCGGCCATCTCAAAAGGGCGGTTTACCATTTTCTTCACAACCCATTCTAGATGGGTATCAAATGAAAGAGTATGATAAGTAGAACAATATAAGCAATATAGTATACTCAATATATCGTTTGGTCCATAGCGGCCATCTCGAGAAGGCGGATTACCATTTTCTTCACAACCCCTACGACATGGGTATCAAATAAAAGAGTATGATAAGTAGAACACCATTTAGCAATATAGTATATTCAATATATCGTTTGGTACACGGCGGTCATCTCAAGAGGGCGGATTACCATTTTCTTCACAACCCCTTCGAGATGGGTATCAAATGAGAGAGTATGATAAGTAGAACACCATATGCAATATAGTATACTCAATATATCATTTGGTCCATGGCGGTCATCTCCCGAAATCAATTTTCCCAGATTTGTTCTTTTTTCACTATAGCTTTTTCCTATCGCAGACTGTGTCCTCATAATCTTATTTTATTGAAAGGCGTTGCAACGCACGCGGGTTTTTGCTAGTCATCTATACTTCCCCGTTCATCTAAAAGCTCGTGAGGAACGTACGTAGGATCGAACAGTCTAATCACGGTCTTAAGCATTTTCGTATATCACCCAAATCCCATGCACGAGTCGCCATTTTCAGTTACTTCAAAGTATTTCTCGCAAAAATTTACACTAGGTCTGTTCCCGTACTTTCTGCATTCTGTCACTTACTGTAAGTTGCTTATTGAGAGGTGGGGATGAAATAAAGAAAGTACAGGAACATGTTTCTGCAGATTCTGCAGTTTTTCTGAAATCGAAAAGAAGAACGGTTATTCTTTTGTTTTTAATCTGTTTTAGAGCACTTAACAAACATCTAACGTTTACAACGAACACGGGAATGCCAGTTTTGACATTTCCATATTTCAAAAAATTGCTGCAGCAGGTTACAGCAGTTCGTAGCTTCTGCAAGTTTCTGCTTCTTACTGCAGGGTGGGGAAATGAGTATGGCGGCTGCAGTATAAGTACGGGAACAGAATTCTGTTAAGTAATTCGAAGCAACTTGCAGATTCTGCACTTTCTGCAGGTACGGGAACAGACCTACTTTCACTCGTATATATATGACGTTCACTTCAGTTTCATAAAGTACATATATGTTTATTTTAACCGCCATTTTTAAACTAACGGTAAATTCAACAGCACGAAATTCCAGCTTCCAGTATTTTTGCAATGCAACTTGGAAATCGAAGGGGAACTATAGCTGGTGACATATCCAAGCCGTACATGCATTGCATTCAGAGGCTCCATGAAATCCGGCGAATTTCGTCTGACATATAATTACATGGTTTGCGTTCCGTGCCGGCTGTCACACATAGCCCGAAAATCTAAGTAACGTGTTCATGTGTTTGTGTGCTTATGCTTGTGTGTGCTATCTCGAATGCGGCAATGCAGAAAAAGTTGAAAGTAGCCCGACCTTTGCGTGGCATGCCTTCCACTCACGGGATATTCCGTCAGCTCGCATTTGAATACACACACTTCTACATTATCTGTCAACGAATGCAATGCATGTACGGCTTGGATATGTCACCAGCTTATCGGTCGTGGGCCGCCGCTGTCAAACTGACAGTTCTAGGTTTTTCCTTATAAAGGCGCTATGAGTAATTTCTTATTCAATAATTTCTTGATTTTACTCCGGTTTAAAGGTCTTTTTCTAGTCAAATTACTCTTAAATGTGGCGGTGGCAAGTGTTGATAACAAGCAAATAAAGTTTCGCAATACGTGAAATTGCAATAAATCACGTCTAATGACTATGTTGGCTGCAAGTTTCTCAGTTTGGGATACTTAAAAAATCTTCTCCAATCTGATGGCATCCTAGAAATTTTTGGACCTGTCCGAGTTTTGTTAATGGTGATGGTGACTCATGTTATCAGTGTTATTTCTGAGAACGATTTGATAGCAGACTATTTGTCTTGGTTGTGAAATAATTAGTAAAGTTTATCTGCAATTGATATTTAAGAAATACTTGACAGAGAATTTCTTCGGACATTGCGATTGCAAAGTGAGCTCCAAGTTGATTGTTATCTATCGGTGATAATATTTTAAAAGGTTCTTCTATTGCAGGTCTAATAGGTCACAAAAGGCGTTAAAGGTCAAACTATCAAAATGTACAGCAGGTCAAGCTCTGTAACTACCATAGGCAATGAGTTTGTTGATTATTATGATGATGACGGCTCAGAGACTACAGAAGATGACAATGTCAAAGAAAATGTGAGTTTCTGGTTAAGGTGTTAGTTACTTTAATCATAGTTTCATTTATTTTTAATTTTTGTATTTTTTTTTGTAAGGTTTTTAATTTTGTTTTGACTTAACAAGTGAATGACTTCATCATTTCCATAGATTATGTAAAAGTCTAGATAGACCATAGTGCGGCAAATTTCGTAATAGAATTCAATTGTTTCATTTGAAATTTCGGGCAATTGAAATTGTTGAATTAGCATATGGAGCCCTTCCCGCCAGATTTTATTAAACGGCATAAATTTTACAGCGGGTTTTTTTGTTGATTTGTTTTACGTAACGGGATGATTCTACGTATATCAAAATTATTTAGGCCTGAATACCATATACAATCTTCTGCTTGCAGATTTTCATAGTGTAAAAACATAATCGTTCCGGATTACTGCGTTTCTTCATCGGAAATGCAGGTCAAGTACATGTCGAACCGGGTTTTAATCTCCGCGAACTTATTCTCAATTCGGTAAAGAAAGGCATTGAACTGATTTTTGAATTGAACCGCAAGAATTAATCGCCTTCGAAATGAAGGACTATCGTATATTCAAAATGACTTCCATCAATCTGCCTCCCGTCTCAGTTGAAGATGAAGAACTAACACCTCTTTTACTTCTTCACATCTTAAGTAGGGCTTCCTCCAGTGTGGCCGGTGGCACAATTAACTTTGGTGCACCGTTTTGATGCCCAAAGCTCATGTGCGTAAGGTTGGGTCGTCGTTTAGCCGGCAGTGGCGACTGTCGAAAGCAATCCTGTGAAATTTAGGAAACTTATCATCCGCGCTCCGACCCCTAGTCTGAAGATATTCAGGTCAGAAGATCTTCATTCAGGGTTTTTCGCCATTCTTGAGTTAGCCATTCTTTAAACTAGACCGGCCCAACATAAACGCAGTAGCTTGGCATGTGTTGATAGTTTTCATTCGCGTAGTCATTCATAGGGTGAATTCAAAAACTCAATATGGAAGAATTCAGCGTCTGCAGCTGAGTTCTGTGGTGTTACGGGACTGTTGAGTTTTTGAATTCACATATGCGGTTCTCATTATTATAGTAGCAATCCAATCCAGCGGTCGAAACCAGCGCTGAAATACCACTGGAATTATGTGAACCGGCACTAGAATGTACCCATTCCAGCGAACAATCTGTGTAGTCCAGTGACTGGATTTAATTTACTTTTTCATTCCATTTCGCAAATTCCAGCGCCACTGGAATAGTTTAGATGACCTATCCTGTGCAGGATTAAGCCGGAATTACATATTATTGTGTTGTGTCGTGGCGCTGTGTGTAGTGATCTAACACATGTATTTGCATTAGTGTTTTTTGCTTTTACTGTAAATTTTATTAATCCTATGCAAACTAGACAGAACAAAAATTATTATTAACTCTGTTTACTATTTTTCATACTTAAATATTTTCTTTTTTATTTCAGGGTATTCCGGCCATTGCCCACGAGATTTTACTTGGAATAAATCAATTTCGTGAAACGAAAAAGGTAACAGAAAATAGTTTATCACCATTTTTCACCAGCATCGATTCTTTTTTAAGTAGATTATCTCTATTAACTATTAATATTTACAAAAGTGTGAAAAAATATTTTTTTGGGATGTAATAATCATGGTAGGGGAACCTGTTCGATTTGGGTTCCATCCAGGTGAACACTGGCCCTCGATCCGTCCGTTACTTTGGTCTTTTCCGCATTGATTTTTAAACCGTATGATCGGGCGATGCGAGAAATGTCGTATAAGATGTTCGTTGTTTCGGCATCCGTATCGACAAAGACGGCGCTATCGACGGCGAACATCAGGTCGGTAACGCAGTTGTTGCCGTCGTATCGAACTCTGCGTCGTCCATCGAATGGCTCACGCATAATCACGTAGATCACAACGTTGAAAAGAAGTGGCGAAGCGACGCCTCCCTGTTTGAATCGGGAATTCCTGGCATAAGTCTCTTGAAATACGAACATTGCTGGTTGAGCCATCGAACGACGCTTGGAGAAGTTGCATGATTTTCAATGGCACGTGTTGGGTTTCCAAGGCTCTCCAAGCTGTTGCAATCGAAAAGTGCCGCAACGAATTCTTTTTTCTTCCATTAGCTGATGGAGAGCGAATATTTCATCATTGTATCCTCGATGCATCGTCTGTTACTCGTGCTTCGACGCCGCTTCTTCTTTGGGTCTTCGGCCATAACCCACTTCAGCATCCTTGGTCCCCAACGTTGGCGCATCGACTGCCCCGGATGCAATAACATTATTTCGTGAATAGTTAGTTCCTGTATCCATGCGGTTTCTTACCTAGTTTTTTCGGTTTCCCGATTCTGGCCAATTCGGCGGAGAGGCTTCGGCATTCCTCTTTTCACAGCCTGAACTTAGGACCAGACGACGGTGGAGTTTCTGGATGTGTATCAGATGTACAACTTGTAAATTACTTCCCGGGACTATCCTTGACGGAGAAATTTGCATCTCTTCCCTTGCACTAGCATGCTTGTTTTCCGATTTGGAAGATATGTATGAATAACTCAAACTTTATTACATGGGACAAAATTATATTTAAGGGAAATTATTTCTGGGTACTGCGGCTCCGCTGCAAGAGTCAAAATTAGAAATTGTGTCTAAGTGAGTTGCAGCCTTTAAGGTTAATGATTGTACATAAATCCTACTGTCCTAATTTTGGAAATATCAGCTTGAAGCTTTCATTGTTAATGCGGCCTGAAGTAGTTTGGAGCGGGGATTACACACGTAGTCCTGTGGATGGGTCAGTGGTTGCCCATACTTAACCAAGTCAATAAATGAATTGATGGCTCGGTTTTACAGATTTTGGAACGCTTGAAAATCCAACTCAGCAGCTCAAGACCACGAATCCATTCGAATTTCTCAACACACGATGAGATTTTGTCTTTACCCGGGGCCATCGGAACTAATGGTTCGCTTGTGTAAGGGACTCTTTAGTTCCAGATCGTTCACTTAGACGAAAGAAAGATTGGTTGTGGTTGTATCGATTGAATTGAGCTTACGATTATGAAAGCAAATTCGGCGCGTGCTTATTTTACATTATCAGAGTGCTGCGAGGTGTTGGGATTCGAAGAGATCGCCAAAGCTACATTTAATAACCTTGCAACCTCCAAAAAATAAACTTCTTTCATTCATGTACATATCACCAAAGCTCACCTTATCTTCTTGAACATTATTACAAATAAGATAAAAATATAAATGAAAGAAATATTCTTTTTTCAGTTCTGTGATATTATTTTAAAAGTTGGTGATATTTCGATACCTGCCCATAGAATTATCTTGGGATCCTGTAGTCCGTATTTTAATTGTTTATTTAGTGGTAAGTAACAAAGATCCTTAATATATGTATGTTCGCTATACTAACAACCATCCTTTTACTATTTCAGGTAGATTTAAGGATGCTGAAACAGATATTGTGGATTTACATGACATAGACGGAAAATACCTCAAACTAGTTATAGATTACGTATACACCGGTGAATTGCCAGTAACAAGTGACAATGTTCAAAATACCCTCAAAGTGGCCAATTTTTTACAAATAAAATCAGCAGAAGATATTTGTTGTACAGTTTTATCTAAAGATATCGAATTAAATAATTGCATTGAATTTCTGCGTCTAGCATGTATGTATTTTCTTCGCTTGGATGTAGACTCATTAGATTTTACTTAATATTGTTTTATTTTAAATTACAGATGAATGCTCCCTGAAAATCCTTTTTAAAGCCTGCTCCAAATGTATTATTGATAATTTTTATGATATTTATGTTAAGGAGGAATTTTTAAATCTTGATTTTCCAATTGTAAGTTTTTTAAAGTATAAATAGTGTAAAGGAAGTTATCTAGCAAGAGTTTTCTTTTCAGTTTTGTGAGTTTCTAGATCAAAAAATCACACGACATTTTATCCAGGATGGCATTTTTAGTGCGATACACAAATGGATTGCACATTCACCGGATCAACGCCTTGAAAAATTCGATAAGCTAATAAAATACTTGGATAGTTCTCGTGTGACAGAAAATTTAATAAAATCCTCACCTTTCTACAAAGAAAAAGACTCCTCTCTCTCTAACTTTAAGACACGACATGAAGATAATGACGGTCAAAGTATGTATAGCTTTAATCGAGTCAGGCCTAGTGCCCACAAAATGGCAGACGACGCCTATGTGATAACGAAAATAGAACACTTACCTATTCCATTGCATCAGTGCAGCTACACAAACTATGGAAATTACATTTACGCACAAGGTGGCTGGACTTGTAAAGATAAGAAGGAAGGCAGCTTTACGGAACAGTCATTTGTTTATGACACATTCGAGAAGACTTGGAAACAATTTATTCCATTGACGCTAGCCCGTTCAGATCATCGAAGTTGTGCCTTTAATGGACGATTGTACACAGTCGGTGGAAAACGAAATTTAGATACTTTTAATCTGGTTGAATGTTTAGATTTGTTCACTGGCCAATATGTTGAGACAGAGGCACTGCATAAAGAACGGGCTTCTTTTGGAATGGTAACACATGGTAAGCGACACTCAAAGCTTTGTAGAATATTTTATTAACAGCAAAATTCTTGTAGAAAACTGCATTTACGTAATAGGAGGTCATGATAGCACTGACTACTCAGAAACAATAGAACGTTTTGATCCAAGAATAGGCAAATGGGATATTCTATCTACAAAACCATTTAGTAAAGGAATCTGTTCTAGTGCTATATTTGAGGATAATTTGTATTGTGCATTTGGCTTAGGCAAGGCCATGGAGCGATATGATTTTAAGGCTGATAAATGGACTGTGATTAAAACTTTAAATGATGTGTAAGTATACTTACTGTATAAACTACGATTTCTAAACAAATAATTCTGAATTTTACTTTCTAGATATCCCCGAGAAATTTACACCTCTACTGGTAAATTATTTGGAACATTTAGGAAAAAAGTTATGGATTATAATACTGAAGAATTTTTATGGGATAACGTTCAATATACATTTGCTACTAAATGGCTTACAGTGGTTGTAATATAAATTTCGTAATATTCTTATTATTATTTTTTAATTATTATTAATATTTATTTATTTATTTCGTAAAAATAGTTAAAATTGATTAAAATCTAAAATAAATGTATGATTATATGCTTATGAGTGTTTTTATATTTGAAATTGAGAATAATAGATTTTCCAGAATTTTATTGAACGTTGCTTCTAGTTTTTCAATAACAAAGGTACTCAGAATAACACAAGAGTTGAGGCTCATTACAGTAGAAATTGTGTAGTGAAGAATCTGAATACCCCGGCTTCACCGGACGAACTGCGCCAGTTCGAGTAAATTGGTGTACTGAACTTCAATTTAAGCCTCAATTTCCATACATTTTCACATATTGAGCTCTAGAAAATCAAGCCTGAGTTCGCCCTACAGAACATGAAATTGAGGTTGAAATTTAAAGCTCGCTTGAAAGAGAGTAATCAACTGGAGTAGTGGAATATCATTCCAGTGAGCCTTTGAAGCCACTTATACGGACTGAACTGAGGCTGGTGAAGCCGGGGTATAAAGCGTTCCTGATTCCCAGCTGCAATCGCAGAATTCTCAAGTAGAGTCGGAGCAACCTATGGCTGCATTCAAAAATTCAGCCAGCTGTGCAATGGCGCCCTGCAGGTAGGGGAGCAGCCTCTTTCTTCACCCCGCTCTACGGCTGCTTCTGCTTCGCAAAAGTCGGGTGTTTTCAATGATGCAGGATGCTTTTGCAGACTTGCACGAAAGCAAATGACGTTGACTGACAGCTTAAGCAACATGCAAAAGCAAACAACATGCATCATTGAACATAACTCATTATATGTCAAAATTGTCAGCTGGCATACGTGAAATTAGTGCTTCCACTACTTACGTATTGCGAGAAACTGAAAACAAAATGGATAAAAGAAATTTAAAAACATTAATTGGAATTGTTGAGAACAAAATTCTAGTAGAAAGTGCGGATACGAGTAATGTCTCCCATTTCGTGCAGAGAAAAATGAAAAAGAAATCATTATTGGTTAAATTAATAATGAAAAAGTGAGTAAAATAAAAATGTATGGCAGCACTGACGTGTCTCCTTCTTCAAAATTACAACTGCAAGTATTTGAAAAAGCTGGCAAAGTATGCAATCATTTGCGTTTAAGTTTTAATCATTGAACACTGTGCTTTTGCAAGTTGCTTCATTGAACAACATGCAAAAGCAAATATGCCGCAAGTTTGAATCATTGAAAACGCCCGTCATCTTCAAACGGGATGCCAACATCCCAATCGCGCCAGGTCGTAGGGCGCGTTGCACAAGGCGTAGGAATGGTCGAAATCGCCAAGCCACTATTGGTAATGGTGTCACCTTGAGTTCCTCGACCTATGTTCCAGTGACTGAGTCGACTTCTAAGCCTATTTCGGCATCAATCTCCTCGCCATTAACAGTGGATGGTCCCTCGTTCACGGAAGTTCCAGTGACAGAGTCGGCCTTTATGCCAGTCTTGGCAGCAACCTCTCTGCCTCATAGTGGATGGTCCACCGGCCATCGAACTTACAGATCCTCGATCCTCCCGAAACTAAGACGGAGACTATCTGTGAAGATTTAACGAATAAATCTATAGACCCAGGTGCTGTTCAGAAGAGTCAGCAAGGCTTCCAAGTCTGTTCCATCCATCCATCCAATGGCGCTACAGCCCAAATCGAGCCTTGAGCCTCCTCTATTCCAACTCTGTTACATCTTTTATTTTATCTACATCGCCTATCACTGCCGAGATACTCTTAGATCCTGGTTTCTGAGATTTTTGTTCATGCAAACGCTTCCACAGATGCTAAAATAAAACTCGAGACGCTTTTCCTCTACTATCAGAAATGTTCTAAATGCTGAACTTTTCGATTCCTTCTTCCAAGTCTTTCGGAGGGATCGTCACACTGACTCGGAAGCTCGTAAGGGTGGCGTCCCTCTTGCTTGTAGAAGCCATCTTAATTGCAACCCAATTCTTTCCCCAAACCTCGTAGTTTTTCTAACCACCTTAACGTCGAAAGTAGTCTAGAAGTGCGCTTTCTGTGTTAGAAGGGTTTACTCTATTACTATTAATATCCTTAGTTTCAGAAATTAGCGTTGAAAAAATAAATTATATTTACTTACTTATTATTTTTTAATTCACATAAGTCACTCTCCAAAGTAAATTGATTTAACAAACAACATTATACACATTTTAACAAATTAATTAACAAAACTAAAAACATTTCTTTTCACCACCATTAAACAAACCCAATTCAAACAAATAAAAAAATGTGTGTGTTAATAAGAATAAATAGTGCATAAACAAAATTATTAATCAAAATCTAATTTTTTGAAATTCCCTTCAGCACCAAAAATATCTGAAACAGTTTTCGGTTTTCCTGGACGTAATTTTTCGTTTACTCTTCGGGTTTTTTCCTCTTTTAAGAAATAGTCTCTATTTTCCATAAGTCTAGCAAAATTTTTATCTAGAAAATTAAATAATAAATAAAAATATAATCAGAAATTGTTATGTGGAAGCTACTTTCATTTTCTTCCAGTATAAGCAAAACATTATTTTGTATTAAAGAAATTCATTTCATTAATAAAATATTGAAAATTGTGTGCATTAAATGTTTTGCCAACTGCAATGTATGTACAAATTTGCTAATGATTCTACTAATTGACAAAATGTTACTCATTAATATAATATTGTAACTATGTAGCGTCTCTGTGGACCGGTTTTTTTGTGCATACATTTAGGCTATTTTTTAAAAATTTTTATTTATATGTAACACTGCATACTTTTAGGTATTTTTTTTTAAATTAATGTTTCGAAGGTAGCTTCCAAAAAACTCACCATAACCTACCTGCTAATTCCCTAATTGATTCATCTCCACCACCAAAATCCGACGGCAGGATCTCCTTAGGAACATATTGATAAACAGTGTCCATAGTTGTGTGCACCTTCATAATATTCAAAAAATCAGTTGTCAAAAATGGCTTCATCAAGGCTATAATTTTATCCATAAACGGGACCGCATTCAGAAAATGATAACCACGAAGCCTCAGCGGTGCTCCTTCCTTAAAAATAAATAAGTAAGCTATTCACAAACAAAATTACAATTTTACAAACTTGTATATAATATAAAAATTTCTTTAAAGTCATAACTCCCAGGCGTGTGACATGTCCTAAAGTTACTCCGGTCATGTCCATTAGGACAACATCACCATTGGACAATCCGTTTTCGTAAATAATTCGCTCGTAGCATAGACAATATCTAAAAAGTTATTTAAACCAGAGAGAGGTAAATTATTGTTAATTAGATTAATTGGATTAATAATTACAATTTTAACGTTTCGGTGAATTCAAATTTGTTGACATCAGAATCTTTTAATTGTCCCACAACGACTCGGTAGCCCTCTGGTGTTCGTTTTTTCAGTTCGCAGACGTCTCTGTAACATTAATGTAAAAATACTGTAAGTGTTAAACTCTTATGAAATGGTAAACTCTTATGAAGGCGGCCAGAGGGAGTTGGTGGGGGAAATTGAAGCCTTGTTAGCGAGGGGAAAGTTGGCGATGAACAATGCACAGTTTGTGACGGCAGTAAGGGTCCTCGAGTAAGAGCGAAAGAAGAAATGCGACGATACAAAGTGGGTGCTTCAGTTGAGAGAATGAAACCAAGGTGCGACCTTCAAGCGAACAGTAGCGGATACAAGGAAGGAGGCCTCGTTTGGTTTTTCATCCCCCGGCGAAGGAAAGGGAAGTCTGGGAAACTTCAGCGCCAGTGGGAAAGTCTCATATAATCATAACACGGATCAACGATGAACCCAAAGCAAAGAAGAAGATCGTGCACATAAACATGCTGTGCCCATATCATCAGCCCGATCCAGGAGGAACTGGTCGAGCGAATAGTCTTAAGAAAGGGGCAGTGTGATGGTTTATGCGCCATCTGTTAGAAGTTGAATCAACGGCTATTGATAACGACTTTGTTAGGTTTTGAATTTGCGATTTATCCACTATGCTAACATGGCGCTATCTACTAGACTCTAGATCTATTAAAAAGGAAAGCATATTCCATTACGAACTAGAATATGGGCGAAAGTTCTAGAAGTCAGATAAACAGGGAGCTTAGATATATAAATGTGGTGGAAACGGCATTTGGAGGTCAGTTTGGTTTGAAAAGCGATGAAAGTGTTCTAAAGTGACCTAAAGCGAAAAGTGGTGATTGAAAAATGAATCAAAGAGCGATAAATATAATTTAATAGTGTGAGATATTTATTTGCAAAGTGATTGAAAAGTGTATTCCTTAATAATTAATCCTTCGAATCCGTTAAGCTGTAAAATCGTAACAATATTCTACTGACATACCCTTTCAAGTGATACTCATGCCATGCCAGGGGTCAGTGAGCACACTTGTAAAATTCGGTCGCCATCTTGATCTGAGCATTTTGTAAAAAAATTAAGATGGCGACCGAATTAAAATGGCGAACTCTTCTTTGAAAAAATGTATAATGAACTTACAAGATACTCATGGCCATTTGGATCCCTGGACTTTTAACATCAAGATTAGCAAAAAATTCCGGACAATGGGTCTTAGTTGTGTAATTAATATCAATAGTTTGTTTCGCTAGCTCCACGCTGTAGTAACAAGAGTGGAGGAAACATACAATTTCTTCCTCTTCCAAGGACGGTAAATGGGGCTGCTGCTTGTTCCAACTCATTAATTTCAGAATGTCCTCCCGTTTACATTCTGGAAAATTCTTGTAGTGATCACTTAACGAATATTTCTTCATTTTCTATTATATTGTTTTACACTTTCTTTTATCAATTTAATTAATATTTATATAAAAATTAAAAATAAGTTAAGAGTTTGTACAACCACTTTCAACAAATCTCCCAACTATCTTGAACGGGGAAAAACTTCTGAGTTTGTTTATGTAAGTGTTTAGAGGTTACTCTATTCTAGATTTGCAGCACAAAAGATTAGTTGTGAATAATTTCGCCTTTTGTTAGCGCGTACGTGTCTAGACAGTGCGGAAAGTTTTGCAAGTGATCGCGCACAGATGTTTTTTTATGTGCTTAGTAATTCCACAGTAATTATTGGTGGAGCTATCTCTAGTGAAAATATGAGGCAAAAAAATCACTAGACCTCAGTTCCGGCTTCAAAATTTGTTACCCTTTGATAAAGATCAACAAATTTTACGGATATTTACAATAATTTAAATAAGTGAAGCTTGAAGCAAATGTTGACCAGTACCTATGTATTATTGTATTACAGTTTAGTAAACTTAGTCATTGGTTAACAATAAATAAAATTGAAATTTCTACCTTATACTTTGAATTCATTTGGAATATTTAATCATATTCCGAAAAAATCAGACACTAAACTTAAAAACGTGAAAATAATGAAACTATCTCTGCATAATTACTTTTCTTAGCACGTTTTTGATGATGGATTTAACATGATACATAAATCTCTTTTGGTTTTTGTGGCAGTACTGCAAATCGTCCACCTTCTACAATCTTCTTCTTTAACTGGTCTACAATCGGGATCCAGTACTGTTCTCCCATAACTGCCCTGCCCTGGTCCTGATCGCAAGTCGATATCATTCAGTTTGGCTCCTCTGTGCTGTATGTATCCTGATCTACGCCATTCTCCAAGAAAAGTTGTTCTACGTCCCTGACGCATTCCAAAAATAATTCTTCGAAGACCTTCTATCTGGAACATAGTCAAAAAGTTTAAAGTTTTTTGTTAAGTACCCGAGTCTCGGATCCATCTGAGAGTAAAGAATCAAGTCAATAGTCTTTTACAGTAACAGTTTTGATGTAGTTAAGGCTTGGATTTGAAGAGCCTTGACAGATTGCAATAAGTTTTGTAGGCTTTTAGCAACCGTTGCTACTATATCTCTATCCTTTTACATCCGTTGTCATTAGTGTTCGTATTTAAGCTTTGAGTGCTAACGAATTGCATATATTTAGGCTCCCGACCTTTTAATTGTATTGCGTATATAAATTTTGCACCTTGTTGAGGCAAGCCATAGATATACGAATTGTATTTAAGGCGGGGTCTAATGGGATTTGTAGATTGTAGCCAGGACAGCTGGCTGGAGGAGGGGAACTTGCATCTCTTCAGAAATCCAAAGTATTAGGAGGCTTGGCAATTTGGAATATGTCGATGGGTCTTACGAAAAAGATATTGTTTCAAAATATTGCTGAAAAAGATATTGTTTCAATTTATTGCTGAAAAACATATTGTTTCGGTTTCTCGCTGAAAAAGATATTGTTTCGGTTTCTCGGTGAAGAACATATTGTTTCGTTTTCTGGCTGCAAAACATATCAGCAAAAAAACGAAACAATATGTTCTTCACCGAGAAACCGAAACAATATCTTTTTCAGCGAGAAACCGAAACAATATCTTTTTCAGCAATAAATTGAAACAATATCTTTTTCAGCAACATTTTGAAACAATATCTTTTTCGTAAGACCCATCGATGTGATCGTTCCATCGCAGATCCCCGTGGCGATCGGTTTTGCGGTCAGTTTTGCCACAGTGACTTATGGGATTGATCGACGCTTGCATGGAAGTCTAATGGACGCGTTAAAGTTACCCCTAGAATGTTAAAAGTTGAGTAATACCATGTTTCCATCGCACTTGAAATCCGCAGGTTTTGATAAAACGATTTGGCGAAATCCAAATGTGTTTCCATCGCCCCAGGCAGTTTTCGCTTGTCATAACAAACTTGCACATCAAATTTTAAAACCCTAATTATATCAACAAAACTGAGGAATTTGGAAAGAACGGGCTGTAAAATAAGGAAAAAATATAAACATTCATTTAAGCTCCATTTTAAACGTTAAAGATAGAAAATTTAAAAATGACAAATTCGTACTGTCAGAATTTTTTACAGCTGAGAAATTTCCCCAAAATTTCCCACTTGCTGAATAGGCTGAATACTCATTACCAAGATTTCGATCGAGATTTCATTGAAATCTCCTCCGAAAGGCGATTTCATTTTATATGCTAAAACATGAGATTTCAAACGAGATTTCGTCCGAAATCCTCATTTTTGCCGAAATCGGAAGATTTCGAGTGCGATGGAAACATGGTATAAGCGGTTAAGCCGGCTCTAGACTCACGCCGGCGCCGTGAACAACCGCGAGCCGGATATGGCCTAAATTCTCACCGCGAATTCAAGGCGTGTGTGTGGACCCTCCTTTACATTCTTTTTTCCCAGTGTGATCGGTGTGAGCGAGAAACCTGATTTGAATTAAGCAAACATGTCTCTCCATTAAGATATGGCTAAATCCTACACAAAAACATTTATCGCAGTTCTGCGACCGCCACAAAATAGCAAAGTAGCCCCTTCTTTATTTATCCACCATCGGCTAGCCCACGTCGTTCAGGCTGGGTGGAAGCGACCCGCAGAAAGTCGGGCCTTTCGGCTTTGTTTATGCCCGTAAATGCGTGTTTTTAGTGTAAATACTAGAGATTTTTGTAAAATTTGAGAAATCTCACGTTAGGTTATGGAAGGGGGTTATTGATCCACATCTCACCAAGAAGGACGGGGAGGGTCGTAAAATGGCCAAAAACAGTTCACTTAATTAATGGACGACCCCTTACGAGATGTAGACCTTTGAATATTGCATTAGGACTCGATCGTTTAGAATCATCTTCAGATGGTTTCCCAAATAGCCAGTTTCGGCTCGATTCAATACAGTGCCAAAAGCACTGGCGTGCACAGGGGCTCCCCTTTGGTATGGCAGAATTTTTTGGGGCGCCACATTACATAATAACGATAACAATAATAATAATAATTAAAACATTAAAAATATATGTGATAATAATTATTATTACACAACAATTTAAAATATATATGTATACATATATAAATAAAAACAACAAAAATACAATATATTAAATATTTATTGCAGACATATACATATTTTTGAATATATGTACATATGTATATGTAGGGGAGAGTGGGGTAATACGGGAACAGTTTTGTTAAGAGCTCATAAAAACTAAATAAATAATTATTTCTTTATTTTTTAACGTTGCATCCTTTAGTTTAGTTTATTAGCTTTCGTAATGTATAATAGGAATTGTTAATAATAATGTTTTTCAATAATTTATAGGGGTTTTAAAAAAAAGTGTAAAATCGGCTTTTTGAATAATCGTGGGGTAATTCGGGAAAGGACACAAAGAGTGAATTAACTGACTTATACCATGATTTTATAACATAATAAATTTATTCACATAAAAATCCTGCATCTAAACAGATAAAATCCTGACGAATACTTTTCGCATATTTACTTTGTTTTCAGGTTCAAAAACTGTTACATTAGGAGTCCGCAAAGCCTCAGCCAAAAAAAACTTTGAATAGTAGCGTTTTTTAATAATTGTCCTTACGAAGTAAATAATACACGTACAGTGGCTCAAAGTTAAAATGGAACAGGACAAAGAAAAAACTTCAATAAAGGAATAATAATATATACATATATTAAAATAAAATCTGTCATATTCAGTTCGAAAGCCTTATAAATAAATAACAAAAAACGTAATTACTAAATTTCTAGTTAACGATATTTATAGAAAAAAAAATAAAAAAACTATCATAACAAAAAAACAGCCTCAAAGTTAAAATGGAACAAAATAAAAAAAATCGTTTTTAATCATAAATTAACAGAATACTTTGCTTAATTAATATTTTGTAGGTAATCCTTTTTGCTTTCGAACTGCTTTAAGGCGGTTCGGTATCGACTGGACTAGCTTTTGGCAGTAAGAAGGCTCAATTTTATTCCATTCTTCATTCAGTGCATGTTTTAATGAATTCCTGTTTGTTATGACGTGATTCTTCAATTTCTGTTCTAAATAATTCCATAAATGCTCTATCACATTTAAATCAGGGGACTGAGGTGGTGTTTCCAAAACATGAGGGCAAGTATAAAGAAGCCAGGTGCGAACACTGCGAGCCTTGTGTTTGGGATCATTATCCTGGTAGAAGTAGAAATTACTTTCTATTCCCAATTTTCGTGCACTTTCTTTTAGATTGGACCTCAATATGTTCAAATATACAAATTGATCCATTATTCCTTCGATAAAATGCAGGTTTCCAGGTCCTGCTGCTGACATGCAACCCCATACCAACACGGATCCACCCCCATGTTTAACTGTTGCACGCAGATTTTTCTCTTTAAGCTCTTCGTTCACTTTACGCCACACATATGACCTACCATCTGAACGAAAGAGGTTGTATTTACTCTCATCAGCAAATATGACCTCTTTCTAAAAGGAAAAGTCCTTCCCGCCGTACTCTTTTGCAAACGTAATCCTCTTTTTACGATTAGCTTGGCTAATAAGAGGCTTTCTCCTTGGAACCCTACCATGTAATCCATGCTTTCGCAGGATAATTCTTATTGTTTCTGGATGACATTTTTTTCCAAGAAATTTTTCAGCCTCTATTGCCAATTTTGGAGCACTTAGCCGAGGGTTTGCCTTTATGGTGCGCACTAACCAACGCTCGTCTGACAAAGTAAAAATTTTTCGCGCACTAGGTTTGGTCTTATTTTCATAGTTTGTGGTATTTTTATATCTTTTTATGATATTAAACACTGTTGTGGGAGCACGATTAACGATTTCAGCTATTTCACGCACAGTTTTATTACTCTGAGAGAGGCGAATTATGGTTTCTCTTAATTCAACGGACGTTTGAGGCGCCATATTGCTGGTGTTCGAGTTAAACTATCCACAGTCCAGTGAATGCCGTCAAAACACTTTCTGGGAATCCCCTAATCATTTATGTTATAAAAGTGAAGTTAGCTGCAGTTCGCTTAGTTAATATGATGAATATTAATGCCATGTTCCATTTTGACTTTGAGGCTAATTTGACGGAAATTTTAAACATTGTTTTATTTTAACAATGGAAATTTTTATTAATGCTTTTTTTTTTATTTATATATAATGCTTACATATGAAGCTTCAAAAATATAATTAATGCCCTTCGTCAATTTAAAGATGTAGTTACTTTTTCTTAACTTTAAGACTTTACACCAGGCTGTTCCATTTTAACTTTGAGCCACTGTAGTTGCGTTTAATTTTCATGAAATAATGTGAATGGTCGATACTAACACCACTCACCACGAAATACCAACTTAAAAATATTAAAAACCCTTTAAAAATGCATTTCCCTATTTACCCGCACTTCCCGAATTACCCCACTCTCCCCTACATATGTTTGAATATGCAGGGCATATTTACTAAGTAAACAAAGCGGCCGGCTGTGGATAGGTTTTCGATAGACGAACAAAAAATTCTTACTGATGTTTATAAAGTAGATAATATAAATTATTCGCGGCGTACCAAAAAAATCTTGTACATTTATCAACATCATACCTTTACTTTTGATATAAAAATAATTAAAATGATATACATTGTCTCTGTTATGGTTTAAAAGAATCAGTTTTTCCCACAGACCGCTTTTACCGCCATTTTATTTTCATTTTAATTATTTTCAAATTGGCCCTTATTTACGATGCCTTTCTTAGCTACTTCCACGCAGTTCGTTTTTAGTAACTTCTGCAAAAAAGCAGTGCGTTTTGTATGGCTATACGATTTCTGCTTTTGTGCAGAATTCGGACGAGATTCAGCAGATACATATAAAATTTTCACTGCCGACATTTTAATTGTGCAGAATTTTGGACGAGATTGAGCAGATTTAAAAATTTGATTGCTGACATTTAAATAATAAATAAACAAAGGATAACATTATTGAGTAAATTAATAACTTTAGATTCATTTCACTTTTTTAAAATATTAATTGCATGTGTTTATTATTTATTGTAGCGCATTGGAAACAGAAAAAATGGAGTTTGCATTATTTACCTATAGTCAGGCAAAAAAAAATTTACACCTTTTGATAGGCAATTAATGTAAGTTTGTATGAATTAATGGAATTTTGTTGGCAAAATGGTTTTTTCGCTTTTGCGGTCTTCGCATGTTTCCAATGAAGTAACAATGTGCGCGCAAAAATAATAGATAGTATAACTCTTCCAGAACATTTTAAGCCCAAACCCGTTTCTGTAGGTGCTGATGGCTATGAGCTAATCGAATTCGCCAAGGATCTCTTTTATTTTTTTTTCTCGAAAAAAAAACGGTATTTCGCAAAAACTGTTTATTATTTTGCAAATTTTCAAAAATGCTTTTATTTCACTACTCAAAGACTATACTTTTCACAAGTTTCATAACAAAATCATTTTGTTTGTAAAAGTTATGAGCATTTAAAAAAAGACGATTTTTAGCGGTTTTTTGCAGTAACTCCCTTATTCGTTTATACAGGGTGTCCCACATAAACTTACAAAGCGGCCGGCTGTGGATAGGTCTTGGATAGACGAACAAAAAATCGTATGGGTGGGGGGGGGGGGGGGGAATCGTAACGGTTTAGCCGCTAGGGCGTTTTGAAGTTTTTTTGCTAGAGTTTTACATATCACCCTGTATTTTTGTAACCGTGTAACCCATTTTCATGATTATGGTACCGGTGTACGCAGAATTCCCCCACCTATCTACGACGGTAAAAATAATGGTCCTATCTTATAAACTTTTGGAGTTATGAGTCGCCAAAGTCAAAATTTTGTATTTTTTTCACTAAAATTTCAACTAAAACCACCTTTTTCTCCAAAAAATACGTGATAAACCTAAACTTTTTTTTCCAAAATTAAAAAGTTTGGACAATTTCCTATAATAATGTGGGGGAATTCTGCGTACACCGGTACCATAATCATGAAAATGGGTTACACGGTTACAAAAATACAGGGTGATATGTAAAACTCGAGCAAAAAAACTTCAAAACGCCCTAGCGGCTAAACCGTTACGATTTCCCCCCCCCCCCCACCCATACGATTTTTTGTTCGTCTATCCAAGACCTATCCACAGCCGGCCGCTTTGTAAGTTTATGTGGGACACCCTGTATAAATGAACATCAACTTGGCCTCATTTTATTAGTATTAAAAGTGCACTGCGCACTCTATACAGCCGCAGTGCATTTTTCAGAAAATTCTGCTTGAAAATAGTTATCAAATTAAAAAACAAATTGTTGAAAAAATTAAAAGAAAGAAGAAAAAAAAATTTTTTTTTGAACAATTTTTATTTTTTTGGAGGCGTTGGGGCGCCGGAGGGCGCGCCGATGATTTGTTTGGTATGGCAGCTGCCACACCTGCCATACCCGTGTGCACGCCAGTGGCCAAAAGACATGTTTGGTCAGCGATTGCGCCTTGCTTTGTCATAATAATCCGGAACCCAAAAATGAGCGAGTCGACTGAGAATATCCAGTTCAACGAGGGCGTGTTTGCAATCCCGTAGAAATTTCGACTTGGATCTTTGAGTAAAGGCTTTGTTAAAAATTGAGGTTTCGCCCTAAATTCCCGCACCTATACCTGCCTCTTTCTTGGACCCATCCTCCGTGTAACAGATGAGTCCAACCTGAGGTGTTTTAGAGAGGACCTGGGCTAGCCTATTTTGTTCGTTCTTGGACGGTAGCTTCAATTTAGTGATCTTTGCGGCATTTAATCAAATAGCATTGTCTCCTCTGAAATATCTTCTAAAATATCGAAAATCGAATGTCCCCCAGCATTTCGCCCAGGCATTCGTTCTCAGCTTTAGCACTGGTCCTTATAGCGTGCTCACTTACTTTATATTGGAGAGATATTAAATTGTCGGCCAGGTACAACGATGGAAAAGCCAACTATATTCTATTTATCTTGTTTAATTTTCATTATAGAATGGTATTGAAACTCAATAAAACAGCCTGCTAAAAGCAACAATCACATTTATTTCATTTATTAAGCGATAAAAAATAATATATGCTAGAGAAAAGCAAATTACTGCTAATCAAATTCTAACTTCTTAAAGTTTCCTTCAGCTCCAAAAAGATCAGAGGCATTTTTGGGTCTTCCTGGACGTAATTTCTCGTTCACCCTTCGTGTTCTCTCTTCTTCTAAGAAATAATCTCTATTTTTGTTAACTCTAGCATAAAATTCATCTAAAAAAAATAAATAAATAGTTATTTAAAAAAATAAAATATATTTAGCCAGTTACCTGCCAACTCCCTAATTGTTTCACCCTCGCCACCATAATCTGGTGGTAGAATATTTTTGGGCACATATGGATAAAGGGTGTCCATAGTGGTGTGCACTTTCAAATATTTAAAAAAGTCCGCCTTTACAAATGGTTTTATTAAGTTTAACACTTGATCCGTGAATGGTGGAGCATTGATGAAGTGATAGCCGCGCAATCTTATAGGTGCTCCTTCCTTGAAATGAAAACAATTCTTAGTAAGGATAAAAGGATTAACTTTTCACAAGCTGTAGAGACCTGTAAGTAAAACATCATCTTCTTCACTGTCATAATTCCAGAACGTGCTACATGGCCCAAAGTTGATCCAGCCATGTCCGTTACGATAACCTCTCCCCGGGCTATGCCACCTTCAACAAGTAGTTGTTCATAGCATGCGCAGTATCTTTAAATCAAAAATGTCGGTTAAGGATTGTGTTTGTTAGGATTGGGTGGGGAATTACAATTTTAGTATATGCGCTAGATTATACTTGCTAGGATCACAGTCTGAGAATCGGGAAATGACGACTCGGTAGCCTTCTGGTGTTCGCTGCTTTAACTCGAATACGTCCCTGCAATGTAAGAATTAATTGTAATTCTAAAATAAAAACAAATCTGAGGATAGTGAAGAATACAAAAACTAAAGTGATAGTCCTAGAACAAATGGCAGGTGAATTCCAGTATCAACAATGGAATATATTATAGTGTTCCTGTTTAATATGCTTTTTAACTATGTATTTGATAGAACTAGGCAGAGGAGACGCTATATTCAATAAATATTCGAAATAATACTTTACTAGACTACAAAGGCTCATCTTACGGATTGAATATTTCCCCATAATTTTCTCGCCTTAAAAATAAAATTAAAAACTTCCTAAAAGTATGCAAATTTATATATAAATAAGAAAATCTGGAACAAAAAATGGTAGCCTAAAAGTATGCAAGAAAAATGACCAGCCCCCAGAAACGCTACGTCGTCGCTACGTTAATTTAGAAACTTGAAAACGAAGCAAAATAGAGCATAATCACGTTCATGTCAGAACGTGGAAATGATTTGGTGATGCGATCTGGCATATAAGATAAATAATGAAAAGCGGGAAAATGCTAGCAGATTGAAATTTAAAAAAAAGGAAAGGGAAGACAATGTTATTGATTGACCTGTAAAGAAAGGTCTTATATCCATATCCTACAGGTCGTAGGACCTGTAAAGAAAGGTCGTATATACAAGGTATATAAGTAGATTATTTAGTTTAAGAAATGGCTAATGAGCGTGAAAGTAGGGTATCCATGGCAATCTTATGCCCGCAACCAGATTAGCCCTTCAGTTCAATCCCTCTTCCTGCAATACTCCTTTTCGCTCTATAGAGTAAGCACCAGGAAAGAAACACGTTCGGGATTTGCGTAACTGGTCTTTGTAGAAATAACTTAAGACTTCTCACGATAGGCCAAATACTTAGGGGTGACATTCGATGTCAAACTCCATTGCAACAGTATATGGACATTCTGTGGACGTGCAGTAGAGGTTGTGGATTCACATGGGATAATTAAGTAAAACTCATAAGGCCCATGATAACATACGGGTCATAAGTATGGTGGTATATAACCAAAGTGAGCGCTTTGTTATCAAATAAGACACCTTCCCATAACCGGGGCTAGCATTTAGCGGAGCGTTCAGCTTGGGTATCCTAGAATTTACCTTTAAAGGGGAGCTAATATGCTATACCGGAATACATCTACGAGAACTTTAGAAAAACATACACAGACAAGTATGTATCTCTTTTGCCAAACAGCAATCAAATAGATAAAATCCAATAGTCCAAATTCAGGTCACCAGTCTTGGGTCATCTGATCTTCAGGGTTTTGAGGTACATTACATTCGGAGGATGCGTGGAGAATGATGAGAGTGACACTGAAGGCCCTCCACCAGAAGTTTAACTCTTTGCAATCCATAGGTGCCTCTTTGGCGTCATTTGCTATCAAGAGTTGCTGCACTCTTAAGTAAAAAAAAATGGAATGCAAAGGGTTAAGCAATACGAAGCTCAAGAACCGGGAAAGTCAAAAAAATGACAGGAGAGATTGCAGTTAGATCTATCGGCTAATCTAGCGCCGTGACACAATAGTATAAGACGGTCACGCGGCAAGAATGGTACCTAGTTAAGGACCTAGAATATAAAACTACAGTAAGAGCCCTCGACGAATTTTAGCGTAGTGAAACTCTTTTTGTGTTTTTGTGTGTGTCCACGCCTTGGTAGTTATTTGTCCATTGCAAGCGGAAAAAGCGAATGGAATAGAGAAGGGCTAGGGAGAGCTGATCACATGTTAACAAACTAACTGTGACTGGCAACAAACCCTCAACAGACGACAAAAACCAAATTTCACTACGCTCACGTACACGAATTATATTCTAAGGATAAGGAGTTGGTCAGTCGAATTTTAATACTAACAATATAAGGGCCAGTTTAAGGTCAATGCATAGACAAATAAAGGACTTATTGATCATATCTTGCACATTGATACTTCATCGCAAACATGGGAATTATGACCGAAAAATCGTAAAAAACAATTTTGCCCACAAAATTTGTATTTATTACCTATCGATTACTCTATCTACTACATACTATCTAATTTTCTACGAGGGTCGCACCAAATTTTTTTTGCCTGTCCATAGGCAATTTATCGAAATTTTGTGGTCACTTTGATGGCGCGAGGCCCAGAAGGAGAAGGCGGATATTCAAAAAGTTCCACTTTGACTGAGACAAATTTTTCTAAAAATCTCACGTATCTGTTGAAATATGTACATTCTTTAATTATTCTAGATTGCATGATAAACACTATTAATCCAGGATGTGTATATGCAGTAATGCCACTTATACATATATTTTAATACCTGGTACTTTTTCCCATTCGACGTGCATTAAACAGCACAAACATATACAATTATAAAATTCTAAAAATAACTTACATAATCGCCATTGCATTTTGAACTTCGGGACTCCCGATGTCCCAATTGCTAAAAATCTCCGGAGTATGGGTTTTCGCGGTGTAACAAATATCAATGGTCTGCTTTGTCAATTCGGTGCTGCACTCGCATGCGTAATAGAAACCAGCAACCTCTCGCTCCTCTAGTACAGGTAAATGGGGCTGCTGCTTGTTCCATACCATTATTTTAAGCACATCTTCTCGTTTGCACTCAGGATAGTTCTTATAGTGCTCTTCCACAGGATACTTATACATTATTATTTCTATACCTATACTTTTCCACTAATTATTGAACACTTTTTTCTATTTTATTAAATCACTGTGCAGTAACTTTTAATTTGAATTTAACGAGTTTGCCTATGGTAACTTAATTGATCTGCAACAATATAAACACCTGTTCTAACAATTCCACCATACTAGACCCAGAACGACATTAGAATGTGCTACAGAGTAGTATGATCACGAAACACGCACGACAGCCATCTATAATTGCACGCTTGAAGCTGAAACAAAGGTTAACACTATCGCTTCAATACCGGTTGATGAATTTTGCGGCTGCTTTGGAAAAAAACGAATGATTTATAAAAATAGTTATCTCAAGTAGAAAAAATCTCGTCTGACTGCTTTTTCAAATGTATTTAAATTTTTATTAAATAATCCAGACGTTTGCTAAGTAAAACGATATGAAACTGGTTTGCTTCTAAGGCGATAGTAGGAAAACCAGCAATTAATTGCACTTTCTCAGATTAGGGACAAAATTGCGGTAAGTATCGTTAAATAATTCACTAAGCATTATTCAATTGTTTAAATAAAATAAAAATCAATAGAACATTACAAATTAATAAGAAAAAACTGGAAACAATATTCTATATCTTAAGAGAGTGTAGACTTGACATATGGCAACACTTAAAATAACGATCAACGTTAAACGCAAAAAAGATAGCTCCCAGGTGGTGATGTAAATAAAGTTGCAAATGCAGCAGGGTAAATTGCAGCTATTATTCTCGTCAAAGCTTATAGAATTGCTTAGAGCTATCACTGTAATTAATCAAGCATAAACTGGTGAACTTGGGACTCTGAACGAACATAACAGTGCTAAAAGAAAGGATGGCCTAATATAATCGGGCTGGTCCCATCCGTAAAATAAGCTCGTGGCGTTTCCTCCATAGATGGCGTCTGGTGCAAATAACTCACGAACCACTAATCCCAGTGATGCCATTAAACGCTCGTTTGACAGTTAGGGCGTTGCTTTGAGTGTACAACTCGAAATTAGTACGTGTCGTGGTTGGAAAGATGTTGGCGTTTAAAAATGGAGAAAATTTTGAAAACTTGCGGAATATGTTGCAATATTAATACGTATTGCACATTGAAATCGACATTTTTGAAAAATCTTATAACCAGGTCGTGGACAAGGGACGGTAAATTATCACAAGCATTGCAAAAGCCAGAATAGACATCGAAAAAGCTGACTGACTGTGTCCACCATACACAGTGAAGTAGCACAGTCTCGTACGAGGCTCTTCCAGTTAATTAGTTGATGGATACCCCTTTTATGACTAGGTTGAAAATTTGAGTCGCGGTCGAGTTGAAATTCGGCAAGAAACCCATCCAACAAGCAAGAAATAGAGACAGAATAACCGTTTTTTTGCAACCGCACTCGTGAAAACCCGTTCATTTAAACTTGCGGCAGTATTCTAGGATCGACACCGAAAACTAGTTTATATAGTCAATATAGGTTTCGATGTCCATACCCCTACCAAAGTGAAAAGGGAACTATTAGTACGTATATAGTACATGATGAGTTGAACTCGAATCCAACTACATGTAGACGCCAGTCAAGTTGAATTCTCTGAATAGAGAAGACGAGGAAGAGCAATTTATTAAGCACGGGGAAGCATTTTGGCAACACTAATAAATAGCATTCTTTACGTATTTGTGTCGATCCCGGTCAGTGGCTGTGTTATATTCATTCAAAAACCGGGAGGGATATCGTTTCTCAGCAACCATCTCGGTGAAAACGCTTCACTTGGCTAAATGTTTGAAGCAGACCCTTCGCAAAACCTGAACAAATTTCACTACGCCTATGTCCGGGATCGACAATGTATTTTGTTGTTGTGGGGTAAAGTGAATGTATTTTGTTGTTGTGGTTAAAGTGGAGGGAGAGAATTGGAGAGAAAATTTCTTGATCCCAAGTGCTTCCCTCAAATCCGTGTACATGTACGCTATTTTCGGTTCCTTATCTTCTCTATTCAAAGGTTGAATTAGGGTCAACTAAACTGGACTCAGCTCTGCTACCTGGGTTGAGTTGAAATTATGCATATAGATGCGAGTTCAATAGTTAAGTAGTTGAATTTAGTTGACAGCCGCATCTCTGTGTTTTGTTTGTTATTTGTGACTCGAGTCGAAAATTCAACTCAACCTCACGTCATCATGTATACGTAGTATTAGAGCGGTTTATGTATGAGCCTGAAGTTCCGAACGTTCGATCGAACGATTTTAGAAAAAAAAATTAAATTTTGAAACTGACTATCGGACCTTAAAAAACAAGTAAATAATTGTTTTTTGATACCAGACAGACAGTGGGGGTCTCGAAAAATATCATACCTAAATCATTAACCCCGAATTATAAACCTACCCCTAACTAACCCCCTAAAAATGATGTTTTTTGGAAAAAATAGTTAGAGGCCGAGTGCCCCGCTGGATTTTTGTGGACTTGTTAAGGGTGGTGCTAGTAACCACCCCCAAAAATCTCAAGTCGATATCGTGCACGGGCGACACCCCTAACTCACCCCCTAAAAATGAATACTTTTAAAACAATAGTTAGAGGCCTAGTGCCCCGCTGGATTTTTGTGGACATGTTAAGGGTTGTGCTAGTAACCACCCCCAAAAATCTCAAGTCGATATCGTGCACGGGCGACACCCCTAACTCACCCCCTAAAAATGAATATTTTTAAATCAATAGTTAGCGGCCGAGTGCCCCGCTGGATTTTTGTGGACTTGTTAAGGGTGGTGCTAGTAACCACCCCCAAAAATCTCAAGTCGATATCGTGCACGGGCGACACCCCTAACTCACCCCCTAAAAATGAATATTTTTAAAACAATAGTTAGAGGCCTAGTGCCCCGCTGGATTTTTGTGGACTTGTTAAGGGTGGTGCTAGTAACCACCCCCAAAAATCTCAAGTCGATATCGTGCACGGGCGACACCCCTAACTCACCCCCTAAAAATGAATATTTCTAAAACAATAGTTAGAGGCCTAGTGCCCCGCTGGATTTTTGTGGACTTGTTAAGGGTGGTGCTAGTAACCACCCCCAAAAATCTCAAGTCGATATCGTGCACGGGCGACACCCCTAACTCACCCCCTAAAAATGAATATTTTTAAATCAATAGTTAGAGGCCGAGTGCCCCGCTGGATTTTTGTGGACTTGTTAAGGGTGGTGCTGGTAACCACCCCCAAACATCTCAAGTCGATATCGTGCACGGGCGACACCCCTAACTCACCCCCTAAAAATGAATATTTTTAAAACAATAGTTAGAGGCCGAGTGCCCCGCTGGATTTTTGTGGACTTGTTAAGGGTGGTGCTAGTAACCACCCCCAAAAATCTCAAGTCGATATCGTGCACGGGCGACACCCCTAACTCACCCCCTAAAAATGAATATTTTTAAAACAATAGTTAGAGGCCTAGTGCCCCGCTGAATTTTTGTAGACTTGTTAAGGGTGGTGCTAGTAACCACCCCCAAAAATCTCAAGTCGATATCGTGCACGGGCGACACCCCTAACTCACCCCCTAAAAATGAATATTTTTAAATCAATAGTTAGAGGCCGAGTGCCCCGCTGGATTTTTGTGGACTTGTTAAGGGTGGTGCTAGTAACCACCCCCAAAAATCTCAAGTCGATATCGTGCACGGGCGACACCCCTAACTCACCCCCTAAAAATGAATATTTTTAAAACAATAGTTAGAGGCCTAGTGCCCCGCTGGATTTTTGTGGACTTGTTAAGGGTGGTGCTAGTAACCACCCCCAAAAATCTCAAGTCGATATCGTGCACGGGCGACACCCCTAACTCACCCCCTAAAAATTAATATTTTTAAATCAATAGTTAGAGGCCGAGTGCCCCGCTGGATTTTTGTGGACTTGTTAAGGGTGGTGCTAGTAACCACCCCCAAAAATCTCAAGTCGATATCGTGCACGGGCGATACCCCTAACTCACCCCCTAAAAATGAATATTTTTAAAACAATAGTTAGAGGCCTAGTGCCCCGCTGGATTTTTGTGCACTTGTTAAGAGTGGTGCTAGTAACCACCCCCAAAAATCTCAAGTCGATATCGTGCACGGGCGACACCCCTAACTCACCCCCTAAAAATGAATATTTTTAAATCAATAGTTAGAGGCCGAGTGCCCCGCTGAATTTTTGTGGACTTGTTAAGGGTGGTGCTAGTAACCACCCCCAAAAATCTCAAGTCGATATCGTGCACGGGGGACACTTTTAACCCACCCCCTAGAAATGATTATTTTAAACACAATAGTTAGAGGCCGAGTGCCCCGCTGGATTTTTGTGGACTTGTTAAGGGTGGTGCTAGTAGCCACCACCAAAAATCTCAAGTCCATATCGTCCACGGGCGACACTTTTAACCCACCCCCTAGAAATGATTATTTTAAACACAATAGTTAGAGGCCGAGTGCCCCGCTGGATTTTTGTGGACTTGTTAAGGGTGGTGCTAGTAGCCACCCCCAAAAATCTCAAGTCGATATCGTGCACGGGCGATACCCCTAACCCACCCCCTAGAAATGATTATTTTAAACACAATAGTTAGAGGCCGAGTGCCCCGCTGGATTTTTGTGGACATGTTAAGGGTGGTGCTAGTAACCACCACAAAAAATCTCAAGTTCATATCGTGCACGGGGGACACTTTTAACCCACCCCTTAGAAATGATTATTTTAAACACAATCGTTAGAGGCCGAGTGCCCCGCTGAATTTTTGTGGACATGTTAAGGGTTGTGCTAGTAACCACCACAAAAAATCTCAAGTCCATATCGTGCACGGGCGATACCCCTAACTCACCCCCTAGAAATGATTATTTTTGAACAAATAGTTAGGGGCCGAGTGCCCCGCTGGATTTTTGTGGACTTGTTCAGGGTGGTGCTAGTAACCACCACAAAAAATCTCAAGTCGATATCGTGCACGGGGGACACTTTTAACCCACCCCCTAGAAATGATTATTTTAAACACAATAGTTAGAGGCCGAGTGCCCCGCTGAATTTTTGTGGACATGTTAAGGGTGGTGCTAGTAACCACCACGAAAAATCTCAAGTCCATATCGTGCACGGGCGATACCCCTAACCCACCCCCTAGAAATGATTATTTTAAACAAAATAGTTAGAGGCCGAGTGCCCCGCTGGATTTTTGTGGACATGTTAAGGGTGGTGCTAGTAACCACCACGAAAAATCTCAAGTCCATATCGTGCACGGGCGATACCCCTAACCCACCCCCTAGAAATGATTATTTTAAACACAATAGTTAGAGGCCGAGTGCCCCGCTGAATTTTTGTGGACATGTTTAGGGTGGTGCTAGTAACCACCACGAAAAATCTCAAGTCCATATCGTGCACGGGCGATACCCCTAACCCACCCCCTAGAAATGATTATTTTAAACACAATAGTTAGAGGCCGAGTGCCCCGCTGGATTTTTGTGGACATGTTAAGGGTGGTGCTAGTAACCACCCCCAAAAATCTCAAGTCGATATCGTGCACGGGCGACACCCCTAACTCACCCCCTAAAAATTAATATTTGTAAAACAATAGTTAGAGGCCTAGTGCCCCGCTGGATTTTTGTGGACTTGTTCAGGGTGGTGCTAGTAACCACCCCCAAAAATCTCAAGTCGATATCGTGCACGGGCGACACCCCTAACTCACCCCCTAAAAATGAATATTTTTAAATCAATAGTTAGAGGCCGAGTGCCCCGCTGGATTTTTGTGGACTTCTTAAGGGTGGTGCTAGTAGCCACCACAAAAAATCTCAAGTCCATATCGTGCACGGGCGATACCCCTAACTCACCCCCTAGAAATGATTATTTTTAAACAAATAGTTAGAGGCCTAGTGCCCCGCTGGATTTTTGTGGACTTGTTAAGGGTGGTGCTAGTAACCACCACAAAAAATCTCAAGCCCATATCGTGCACGGGCGATACCCGATATTTTGTATGAAAAGGCTTCCTAAATAGCATAAGGAATAAAAGGCATTGCAACCTCACTTTTTTTATTTTTTCAAATAGCGGACTTTGAATCTACACTCCTCATATATATACTTCTAGAGAGGTTTCTCTGTGGAAAAAAAGCAAATTATTACGTATACATGCTTACTTGCGGTATACTTGAAGTAGATTTAAATAACAAAATATGCATAAGTCAAGTAAATCACAAAAATTTCGTTGATTGGCTTGAAAAAGCTCATGTAAACGCTACTTCGATACTTGAAATTACATGTGTTTTTTTACTAGGAACATAAAGGTAAAAACTATAATTGATAAGTGATTTATTTTTGAAACAATGATTAAAATTATCATATGAAGCTGATTTATGTTATAATAGGAAAGGTCAAATGTCAGATCAAGAAAATCTCAAGACATTTTGAAGTCAAGTATGTGAATCATAAATGCAACTAAGGTTTCAAGTCACGAACTCAAGAAAGAATGTAAACGTAATGAAAGTGGTTGGAAAAGTGAACCACGAAGTCCTAATAACGGCTGATACATGCAAACTTCACAATCGGGGGTCTCGGTGGTCTAGATGTAAGGCACCTGACTACTATTCCAGAGGTCCCGGGTTCGAATCCCGGCCAGCCCCACGGTCCTTCGCCTTTTCCACTTTCTCACCCACATAACTTCCCTTCTTTCTTCTCCCCTCTTTACATTGTTGATTCCTCCTGTCATAGTCTTCGCTAGTCCTTCCCCGCTCCACCAAGCGCATGTCATCGGTTGGCTGATAAGATTCAACTCGTTTCAGGAGGTTCGAGTCCAGCGAGTTGTTTCTCAAATGCCCCGATGCCAGAGTCGCGAAATGGTTGGAGTAAAATATCGCGGCTAGGTTGTGGCAGCTCCTTCCTACTTCTCTGTCTCTCTGTTTCTACTTTCTATCTTCCGGCTAGAGCTGCTGTTCACATTCTATACGAAAAAAAATAGATTGTCGAACAGTACAAAGGGGCTTTCCCTAAGCCTCTAGTCTACCATATAAAAAAAAATCGGTAAAGAAGTCGCACGGAAAGTGGACGGCCAAAAGTCGTTTTCTTGTAAATCCCCCATAATAGATATCGAGTCAGCATTTCCTCAAAATTTTCCTAATTGAAGCTGAATTTCAAAAAACCCTAAAAAACAAATATATGATTTTCGTTTCCAACTTGCGCAACTTATCACGAGGCATAATGGTGCCGGTAGATATAGCGCGTCTCTCTCTGACAGAAATGATTCTTAGCCCGCACGTTTAAAACCTCCCCTTTTTGACGCTTGTGAATCGGGCTGTCAAGAATTTTAATTGATTGTAATCTCGGAACCGAAAAATCTGATTTCGATAGGACTTACACAGGCAGTTTTTCTGGACATGCGTTAGGCTTATTATTCAGTCGGTCAAAAAATATTTTATTGGAAGAGACGGACGAGCCGCAATCGTGTAAATAGACTGATTTTATTGATTGCGTAAAAGACAAATTTAATAGAAATTAAAAAAAATTAAGCACAAACAAATTTTAGGAATGACCCGATCAAAACTTGTAATATCGCCGCGATAAGAACACAACACACATTTTAAATGTTGTGTGCTCTTTTCAATCCAAAGTTAAGAAACAAGAAACGTGTGTGATTATACCATTTTTAGGGGCACCAAATTAATTTTTCAGCTAAACAATTTATTCACTTATTTCATGTTTTTATTGATTTGATTGCTTTCATTATTCATATTTCATCATTAAAGCTATAACATATTTTTTTAACACTGAACATTTGGGGGAATTAGAGGTAACCAGTACATTTACAGTTTGTTCTAAATTCTCCAACTGTATTTTCAAAAATAATAATTTCTAGGGAGTGTTTGAAGGGAGGCCTCCGGGTGTTAAGGACTTGATATTTGTTTGTTAATTCACTACGCAGACTTAGACTTATGGTGCATCCACACTACGCGGACTTAGGTCATACGCGCTTTTGCCTCTTTTTTTCATATAGAGTTTAATGCCTTTTTTTGCGATATTTTTAATGGCAAAGGCAGTACAGCCAAACTGCGCGGACCAAAGGCTGTGCTTAAAAAGTTACATTGTACGTCTACACAATACGGGCTTTTCAAACGCGCATATGATTTTTCAAACAAAAATTGATTTGTTTTCTCAATTTGCTCACGATTCAGAACTCATGCGCGCTTTTGTCAGAGGCCGTACGGCGAAAAGCGCGTAGGATCTAAGTCCGCGTAGTGTGGACGGCCCATTACCCGCTTTTGGCCGTACGGCCTTTGAAAAAGAAACGCGTGAGCTTTTGATTTTCTGAATCGTGAGTATTCATTGAGGAAAAAATCTATTTTAATTTGAAAAGCGCCTTTTAAAAAGTGATTGTAATCATAATATTATTATCACTTTCAACTTGCGCAACTTATCACCACACACAACGAAAATTATTGTAGAAGATATTTAATGAAAGCAGCAAAAAAACACAAGTCATAAAAAAAAGTCTACATATGGATTTACAATACAAAAATATGCAAAATATGCATGGGGCCGGGGGATTTGGTGCCGTGACGGGAGAATTCTCGCTCCTCTCCAAACCTCGCACCCTTAGACTTTTTTTCCCAAAAATTCTGAAATCCATTCACAAAAGAAAAGGGTCGTATGAAAATTGCGTCGTAGCTTACAATTTTTCATTATGAGCTCGCTCTATTCTTTGTCGATGGGTGCGCACGGTACAAATAGATATAGCGCGTCTCTCTCTGGCTGGGATTCTTAGCATGAATGTTTTGGTTAGTTTGAAATACTCGAAGTACGGTGTCCGGGGCTGAGGGGGGTTTTCCATTCATGACGAGGTGCCATAAATTTTTTCCAGATGATTTCTAAAGATTTAAATCTGCTAAAACCGAAAATGCAAGGTATTTTTGCGAATTTTGTTGAATTGTTAGAAACAATTATTTATTAACAAAAGGAACTTTGAAAGAGAGGTTTTATACATAACGCATATTTAATAATAAGCATTGGACAACTTTTTTTTTCATATTTATTATAAGAGCCCATGAATTTGAACTGAACACGATAACCGATGTTATAACATATTTTTCATTTATTTTATAAAATCATTCAATTTCTATTTGTCTATAAAAACGCATATGTAGGCATATCTTGGTTACATTTTCACTTTAATGCTACTATCGGGTCGCATTATTCGCCTATAATGCGATCGACAAACAATAGCTCTTTGAAGCCTTCAACTGGAATGATAAAAAAAGTTTTCAATCTAATAGGGATATACATATGTATACCTTTTCCTATCTAAGTTTTCGACAAGCAGATTTGAATATTTATTATTGTCTTTGCAAATATGTAAGTATGTACTACCTTTTCTGAAAGTTTCATTCTTTCGGAAATGAGCTAGCTACTGTTTGGCGGTTGCGGCTCGGGTTGACAACAACATTTATAGATTGTAATCTCGGGAATGAGTAATATGAGGTTCTTTCTATTGATTATGTTAGGCAAATTTTATAATCACAAAGAAATTTTAGACAATAACGAGACTCAGCGACGGTCCTTCCTAGTGGCTACCGGGGATGATATCGTCACCCTTATGCCAGAGACGCGAAAGTGCAAATTTTTCACTCTCGCGCTAATAGGGTTTTGTAATACAAAATGGTACAAAGATGCCATGCCAGAAGTACGAATATGGGTTTATTATATAGCTATATTAAAAAAACATTGGACGCGTAAAAAAATCTGATAGAGACAGTTTGAACATTTATCTAGCAATAACTCAAAACTGCAGATTTACACTTTCACGTCTTTGGCATAAGGGTGACGATATGGACTTGAGATTTTTTGTGGTGGCTACTAGCACCACCCTTAACATGTCCACAAAAATCCAGCGGGGCACTAGGCCTCTAACTGTTGTGTTTAAAATAATCATTTCTAGGGGGTGGATTAAAAGTGCCCCCCCCGTGCACGATATGGACTTGAGATTTTTTGTGGTGGCTACTAGCACCACCCTTAACAAGTCCACAAAAATCCAGCGGGGCACTCGGCCTCTAACTATTGTGTTTAAAATAATCATTTCTAGGGGGTGTTTTAAAAGTGTCGCCCGTGCACGATATGGGCTTGAGATTTTTTGTGGTGGTTACTAGCACCACCCTTAACAAGTCCACAAAAATCCAGCGGGGCACTAGGCCTCTAACTATTTGTTTAAAAATAATCATTTCTAGGGGGTGAGTTAGGGGTATCGCCCGTGCACGATATGGACTTGAGATTTTGGCCTCGATTCCCAGATCCGACGGGAGGGAAGTGAGTTGCGGATTTGACACTTTGCGATTCTCAGATCCGCAACCCCGAATTTCTTTTTGACATTTTCCGCGCTGTAAAAGTGTGATCCGCAACAAATTTTCTGCGGATTTGAACGACAAATGCGCCTGAGATAATCCGACATCATATATTTCATTATCGCGTGAGTCTTCACTCCGAATTTTCGATTTAAACCAATTCGGGACTGCGGATTTGAGAATCGCAAAGTGTCAAATCCTCACTCACTTCCCTCCCGTCGGATCTGGGAATCGAGGCCTTTTGGTGGTGGTTACTAGCACCACCCTTAACAAGTCCACAAAAATCCAGCGGGGCACTAGGCCTCTAACTATTTGCTTAAAAATAATCATTTCTAGGGGGTGAGTTAGGGGTATCGCCCGTGCACGATATGGACTTGAGATTTTTTGTGGTGGTTACTAGCACCACCCTTAACAAGTCCACAAAAATCCAGCGGGGCACTAGGCCTCTAACTATTTGTTTAAAAATAATCATATCTAGGGGGTGAGTTAGGGGTATCGCCCGTGCACGATATGGACTTGAGATTTTTTGTGGTGGTTACTAGCACCACCCTTAACAAGTCCACAAAAATTCAGCGGGGCACTCGGCCTCTAACTATTGTGTTTAAAATAATCATTTCTAGGGGGTGTTTTAAAAGTGTCGCCCGTGCACGATATGGGCTTGAGATTTTTTGTGGTGGTTACTAGCACCACCCTGAACAAGTCCACAAAAATCCAGCGGGGCACTAGGCCTCTAACTATTGTTTTAAAAATATTCATTTTTAGGGGGTGAGTTAGGGGTATCGCCCGTGCACGATATGGACTTGAGATTTTTCGTGGTGGTTACTAGCACCACCCTTAACATGTCCACAAAAATTCAGCGGGGCACTCGGCCTCTAACTATTGTGTTTAAAATAATCATTTCTAGGGGGTGGGTTAGGGGTATCGCCCGTGCACGATATGGACTTGAGATTTTTCGTGGTGGTTACTAGCACCACCCTTAACATGTCCACAAAAATCCAGCGGGGCACTCGGCCTCTAACTATTGTGTTTAAAATAATCATTTCTAGGGGGTGGGTTAAAAGTGTCCCCCGTGCACGATATCGACTTGAGATTTTTGGGGGTGGTTACTAGCACCACTCTTAACAAGTCCACAAAAATCCAGCGGGGCACTAGGCCTCTAACTATTGTTTTAAAAATATTCATTTTTAGGGGGTGAGTTAGGGGTATCGCCCGTGCACGATATCGACTTGAGATTTTTGGGGGTGGTTACTAGCACCACCCTTAACAAGTCCACAAAAATCCAGCGGGGCACTCGGCCTCTAACTATTGATTTAAAAATATTCATTTTTAGGGGGTGAGTTAGGGGTGTCGCCCGTGCACGATATCGACTTGAGATTTTTGGGGGTGGTTACTAGCACCACCCTTAACAAGTCCACAAAAATCCAGCGGGGCACTAGGCCTCTAACTATTGTTTTAAAAATATTCATTTTTAGGGGGTGAGTTAGGGGTGTCGCCCGTGCACGATATCGACTTGAGATTTTTGGGGGTGGTTACTAGCACCACCCTTAACAAGTCCACAAAAATACAGCGGGGCACTCGGCCTCTAACTATTGATTTAAAAATATTCATTTTTAGGGGGTGAGTTAGGGGTGTCGCCCGTGCACGATATCGACTTGAGATTTTTGGGGGTGGTTACTAGCACCACCCTTAACAAGTCTACAAAAATTCAGCGGGGCACTAGGCCTCTAACTATTGTTTTAAAAATATTCAATTTTAGGGGGTGAGTTAGGGGTGTCGCCCGTGCACGATATCGACTTGAGATTTTTGGGGGTGGTTACTAGCACCACTCTTAACAAGTCCACAAAAATCCAGCGGGGCACTAGGCCTCTAACTATTGATTTAAAAATATTCATTTTTAGGGGGTGAGTTAGGGGTGTCGCCCGTGCACGATATCGACTTGAGATTTTTGGGGGTGGTTACTAGCACCACCCTTAACAAGTCCACAAAAATCCAGCGGGGCACTAGGCCTCTAACTATTGTTTTAAAAATATTCATTTTTAGGGGGTGAGTTAGGGGTGTCGCCCGTGCACGATATCGACTTGAGATTTTTGGGGGTGGTTACTAGCACCACCCTTAACAAGTCCACAAAAATCCAGCGGGGCACTAGGCCTCTAACTATTGTTTTAAAAATATTCATTTTTAGGGGGTGAGTTAGGGGTGTCGCCCGTGCACGATATCGACTTGAGATTTTTGGGGGTGGTTACTAGCACCACCCTTAACAAGTCCACAAAAATCCAGCGGGGCACTCGGCCTCTAACTATTGATTTAAAAATATTCATTTTTAGGGGGTGAGTTAGGGGTGTCGCCCGTGCACGATATCGACTTGAGATTTTTGGGGGTGGTTACTAGCACAACCCTTAACATGTCCACAAAAATCCAGCGGGGCACTAGGCCTCTAACTATTGTTTTAAAAGTATTCATTTTTAGGGGGTGAGTTAGGGGTGTCGCCCGTGCACGATATCGACTTGAGATTTTTGGGGGTGGTTACTAGCACCACCCTTAACAAGTCCACAAAAATCCAGCGGGGCACTCGGCCTCTAACTATTTTTTCCAAAAAACATCATTTTTAGGGGGTTAGTTAGGGGTAGGTTTATAATTCGGGGTTAATGATTTAGGTATGATATTTTTCGAGACCCCCACTGTCTGTCTGGTATCAAAAAACAATTATTTACTTGTTTTTTAAGGTCCGATAGTCAGTTTCAAAATTTAATTTTTTTTTTCTAAAATCGTTCGATCGAACGTTCGGAACTTCAGGCTCATGTTTATGTAACATTCAAACATGTCGCATGAGGTCTCTTTTTTGAGCTGGAAGTAAAGGTTCATTCTTTAGGCGGGTATTAGGTTACAGAACATTGAGGACAATAAGAGCAGAAGTGAATTAGCTAGGTATAGAGTAAATCGTGCAGACCGGTGAAGAATTGGTTCAGAATTGTCTGGATTTCGGTTCGTCAAACCTTACAAGTCAGTGAAAAGGCAGACACCCTGGTCAGTCAGGGTTTTGGCAGTGCAATAATCGATCTTGAATCTTTTATTAGGTCACCCACCAATTGTGAAGAGAGCCTTAGACAATCCGACCCAGGGGTGGAAGCACGTAAGTTGTTTCAATCGACCTCTTCATACAAAAATTCCAGATTTTTGTATGTAAAGGTCGATTGAAACAACTTACGTGCTACCACCGCAGATTAAATATACAGAACTCGGAAAATAAAAAGCTAAAATGCACCCGAACGCTAGTGGCATTCAAGCGATCCCCCAACTGAGTACTAACCATGTGCAATGCTGCTTAACCTACGCAATGCTGCTCGTGCCTGTAACAGGCTAACGGCGGAGTCGTATTTTTACTTGCATCAAATACTGCAGAGCTTGAGAAAATCTGAGATGGTGCTACTTACAGGAGTGCAATTATTCCACGTAGTTATAAAAGTTATCTGAATAAAAGTAAGAAAGAAGCTGGTCATCTTAGTCACGAAGAGGGATCAACAACGATGGCTTAACGCATTTGTTGGAAAATAAGAAATAAAATAGGTAGGTGAGTTCCTTGCTCTATTATTAATATCAGCATCGATCTCTGAATTTTTACCAGAAACACTGGTGCCATTTAAATAATTTGGCCAATTTACATTATGAACGTTGAAATCACCCATAACAATGATTGCATTCTCTATGTGGAGGTTACCCGACCCGCTTCAATACTTACTTATATTAGGAATATTTTATAAAAAAAAACATAATTTTTTTCTTTTTTAAATTAAGCTTTTATTAGATAAACTAAAAAATAGCCATTTTGTAGTGGCCGCCATATTCATTTTAAAAATATGTATGTCACATACGTTATACCCTTGACACACTGCAAAAACGAATGAGCATTCTTCCAACTTCATTGGCTTTCAATGATCATTCATTTTAGAAGCGACACACTGCATTTCTCAATGTTCATTGGAACTGTCAAAATAGAAACTTTACACAAACTGCTAAATATTATGAACTGAAAGTGATTACATAGTGGTTTATACTTTTAAATTTAATAAAAATTATTAATTGAGGCCCAACAACAGTTATTTAAAATGGAACCTACTACTTTTTAAAAAAATCTGAAATCTGAATGACAGTTTGACAGTTGGGTATTTCAGTTGGAAATTCTACTGGAAATTTCATGGAAAGTTGTTCGATAATTTCCCAATTTCACTTCCATCTTCATTGAATGAAGTTATTTTGACTTCATTCGATTGAATGACGAATGAAGCTGTTGAATGAACGTTGGACATGACATACTGGGCGCGAATGATCATTCATAGCCGAATGATACTGCAATGTTCATTCGATGCTGCAGTGTGTCAAGGGTATTACTGTATGGTACTCGTCATTCTCTTTCATTCGATACCCAGGTCGGGGGTTTGTAAAGAAACAGGTAATAGGCCGATACCGGATCGTAGAGCGACACGAAAGTCCTTCAATAATATTTCACAAAAAAGGACGCAACAACATTTTAATATAATTAATTTATTAGAACAAATTGACAAAATTACGTTAAATTTCACAGCTGGAGTGGTAATAATTGATTTCATTTAAACGAAAATAGAATATAAAATTATTATCCTTAATCGAATTCCAATTTCTTAAAGTTCCCTGCAGCACCACCATAAATATCAGAGCCATTTTTCGGACGTCCTGGACGTAATTTCTCGTTAACTATTCGAATTTTTTCTCCTTCCAGGAAGTAATCCCTGTTCTTCACGAGTTGAGCATAACCTGTGTCTAAGAAAAGAAAAAAATATTAATAAAATATCACAAAAAATACATAGGCACCTAAGCTACTCACCTGTTAATTCTCTTACTGTTTTATCCTTACCACCATAGTCAGCTGGCATCATCTCTTGCGGAATGTGTTGGTAAAAGGTGTCCATCGTTGTGTGAATCTTGATCAAATTGAAAAAGTCCATTGTTAAAAATGGCTTCATTATGGCCAAAACTTTGTCCATAAATGGAACAGCGTTTACAAAATGAAATTCACGAAGTCTTATCGGTGCTCCTTCCTTTTAGAAACATAAGAAAAAATTAAATAATATTATAAAATAAAATTTGTGTTGCACCAACTTGCAAAAAATATAAAAGTCTCTTCAATGTCATGATTCCCGCTTTAGCAAGATGGGTCAAAGTTGCTCCGGTTGTGTCCAATATTATGATTTCGCCTTCACATACGCCACCTTCCAAGACCATCTGCTCAAACAGCGCACAGAAACTGAAAAAGTTTTCACTTTATTATTGCAGATCTTTATTAATAGAGGAGCAGATTCATTTTACATTTTCAAGCCATCTGCAAAAACATAGTGGCTAGGATCACAGTCTCTCAATTTAGCCATGACCACTCTGTATCCTTTTGCTGTTCGATTTGATAATTCGAAAATGTCACTGAAATGTAAATTTCGGCTGTAGTAGCAATTTTTAGTAAATAATAAGATTAATTATGGAAACTTATTTTAATTTTAGGTTTTTAACTGAAGGAGACTCTTGGTCCGTCCATCATAATCAGTTACACATGAGACTACAAAAAAAACTGACGTTCTTAAGTCATACATGCCACTCTCTAAAATAGTCGGATGTTGAGTAAGGTGACAGCTACCCAAGTTGGAATGGAAGGATTGGATAACAATGACAGATCACCGACCGATTTAATTTAAAACCGTCTTTGGATACCTGGACATCAGCGGAAACTAAATTGTAATCACGAGAGCAACAAGGATGTTAGGCGAACCTTCAACCAGGCAATGAGATGCGACGACTTAGCTGTATTTGTATGTATAACTACAAGGTCAAGAAACGAGAAATGAAGAAAATCTACTACGAAGAGAGAAAATCGCAAAAAAAGAAAATCGTAGAAGAACGTCTACTCAAGCATGGAGCGCATAACGTTGCATAACTTGAGAAAAGATCTCCGGGGATCGTATATGATGAGACTTGGAGGCCGAGAATCTGGATAGATCCTGAGCGAAAATCACTTTTCAGGGAGCTACATCTTGGATAGGTCTTTAGTTATTTGAAACTGAATGGAAACGATACAGGACAGGAGATGGAGCGGCAATGCGACTGAGACACGAACTGAAATGAGATGATCGTGGCAGAAGCGAGGGTGGAGCTTAGGCTTGTCATTTTCTCTCTCTTTAAAGGCCCCCATACACGGTCCAATTGGTTGTACAGCGAAGTGCGGTTGTACAATCAAAACTATCGATTGTGGGCCGGTCGGCCGATCAAAATACATTGCGCTTATAGGTTTGATGAAAATCTGGTTGTACAGCCAATTTGACCGTGTATGGGGGCCTTAAGACATCGAGGCCTGACAGAATTGGGCCCACAGCCCACTAGAGCCAACAATTCATTGCATCAAACTTCCAGGAATATTCGTTACCTATTTCTAAGGCTACATTCCGATGGTATGGAGAAAAACTATAGTGGTATTATTCATAAGGAAAGTGAAGTAAACTTAAGAAAATTCCTTCAGAGCGGTCTGCGGCAGACCGTCTGCCTAACACCTTTTCTGTTAAAAACAATATAGAAGGCCCCTGCAGGGGATTTTAGAACAGCAAGTGGAATACCGTCAGGGCCGGACGAAAAAGCTTTTCAGGTAGGTTTTCCAGAGTTTATTCTTTTGGTTTGTTCAGCACTACGTCCTGTGTCGTTCATTTAATACTTTATTATATTTCATGCTTTACTTTGTACTTTAGGCTCTGTATATGTATCCAGGAAAACGAATAAAAGACACGAAATTACAAGCTTTAGTAAACTGCAGTTAATGTAGTGTTTCTAGTTAAAGGCCTACCCTAAGTGAGAAGTAAAGTGAAGTGAAGTTAGGTATCATTACCTATAAATGTACGAGAGTGATCAAAATATGAAAGTGAAGTGGAAGTTTTTTTTTATGAAAAAAACAAGCTTAAGAGTAACCCTTTGTACTACCAGTCCGGACCATACCAGACACACAACATGGTGTAGTTTATCATAGCATGTTCCTCAGTAATCTGGGGGACCAAGACTAGACAGAGACAGTTAAAAGACACTTTAACAGATCGCAGAGAATGGCATAACTTGAGCTGTTACGAAATCTAATCGAAAAATGGTTTGCCAAGAAACACCAGTTGCTGTGACCATGTGTAGGGTTCGGTGATTAGGCTACCAATTTTTATTATGTGATAGGGTATGCTCAAGTGACATCCTTACACTATCAATCCTTCTTGCCGTACATGTCGTAGTGCCAGGTCTAGTCGTAAGGTTAACTCGATCTTCGTGAAATCCCATGTTACTCTACGGAAGTGAAACAACCTTGATTTTGAACCAGAAAGATATAAATAAAATACAACTTTTCGTCAATAAAAATGAAAATTTTTCTAGGGTAGAAGAATAACAAACACTAAAAACAAAACTTTTTTGTGGTCTCTCATGGTCCATGATAGAGGGCTGGGCTAAGGGACTAATCCTAACTATTGAGAATGGGTCTCAGGTTACAGGCTAAAAAACTACTACGACCCTTTGCCTGAAGGGGTGTTATCATACAAAACAGGGCGGATTTCTTAGATTGTTGGCGAGATATATGTTAGGCAAAGCGACGCTGCACAACACAGCCATAACCAAGAAGTATCTCAGGAGACAGACTTCTGAACTGTGCATGAAAGACTACGAGACTTCCACACATCTTCTCTATGATTGCCCTGGTAAGATCTGGCATAAGAACGATTATTAGAAAGCTTCTTAAAAAAACGGTCTTCTTGTGTTCGTCCGGAGGGCCAACTGCCTTTTCCGTAGATGGGTCAGGTCCTCAATAGGTCTAACCTGGCCGCGGTGTTTCCTACATGGACTTCCCTCGTTCTTATTAATAATGATAATAACAAAAACAAATAAAGAAACAAATGGATTTGCACATACTGCGACACAGAAGAGTAGAAGAATAGTATAGTAATAAAGAGAACTCTCGAAGGAAAGTTATGTGTTGGTGCCCCTAAAACCACCTGAAATAGAACAGGAGAATAAAATAAATCGAAAATTATGCTAAAAACTGAACTAAAACTAAAAGAACAGCTCAAAAGGACGCCTTTGGTGAATATTTGTAAAATATCGATGGAATGAATCAAGAAGAGTTGGAAAGGATATTATTAATAATAACAATAACATGTATCACAAAAAAGTCACATGGTAAAAAAAGTTATTAAAGAATACAAAGAACGCCTTCTTGAAAAATATATTTATAAAACCTGAAATTAAGATGAGATCTTTAATAATACATTGTTTTTAACTTTTAAAATTTCCAGTTTCATTCAAATCAAGTTAGCGTGAATTAATTCTAAATGAAATCATTGATATCGAAAGTGTGTTAATCAAATGGATGAAAAGAAGAAAACTTACGAAACTCGCAACGCTGTTTGCAATTCATCACTACAAAAATCAAGATTGGCAAAAAGTTCGGTATTATGAGTTTTCGTTGTAAAATGGACATCAATGGTCTGCTTTGCCATTTCCATGCTGTAGTAGCACGAATGATAAAAACATAGAACGCTCTGTTCGTCCAGCTTTGGTAAATGGGGCTGTTGATTGGCCCATTCCAATAACTTAAGGACATCTTCCCTTTTCAAATCTGGAAACTTTTTGTACTGTTCTTCCAGCGAAAATGTCTTCATTATTAATTTTTAATGTTTTATTATTATTATTAATATTATTATTTTACATTCACTTTCTTCTTGCAACTTAACTATGCAGTTTTTAGAAGATATTATACTTGTATGATACTATCACTTTTCAAAAAACAACCGAACCGATCGAGTGTTGAAATACGTCTGCACTATGAATACGGCAAAACACTATATTCAAAAATTCTATAAATTTTTAATTTTAGATTTTGTGTAAATTCTGGTTTTTCGTCTACGATACTCCGATTAACGATCTGACTTCAATCAACTTGTTGAGCTGAGGAATTACGCAAACGAACTGAACGGGGACACAAAATGTAAAAGTAACTAGCCATGCATTTCTGCAGTCTGAACTGCATCAACGTCAGTTAAAATTGCATACCATATTGCAAATAGATTCAATTTGATGACTATGTATAACATAGATGTAAACAATAACCATCTGGGTGTAATAGCGCTTCTGTGACGACTTTTTCTTAGAGTTGTGAGTTCAAATCTTGTCTAATTAATTAAATGAGGGGAACAGGTTTGCGGAATGGAATAAATTAAATGCAGCCTTTACGTTCGCACGTGAAAATCAAGTTTTTTATTCCGCAAAAGTACTATCACTTGACACACGCGATTGGGGGGGATAAAAGTTCTTAAATAATTTAAAATTGTGGAAAAATTGTGAAAATAAACACAAAACAGGTTCAAGGTTTTGCAAGTTTATAGAATCGGATGTCGGATGGTAAGAAGATATGTCTCAGAAATGAAAGGTTATGCAATATCTTAATGCATATTTTATAGAAACAAACCAAGTTTATGAAATTTCTAATAATAATTAATTATGAGATGTTTTTATGTGAGAGAATCAAGCTTGGGAATCGCCCTTTGCAGGGTGACCAGTGTGTCTTGCTTGATTTTTGAATTCTACGATATTTACCCTGTTATGACTAGGTTGAAAAATTGAGTTGAAATTTCGACCACACTATATGATATCGAGTTGAGCTAACTTTGGGTTGAAATCAGTACCGGCGCAACTTGTTGGACGCGGGTGGGTAGTCAGACAAACTGACCCCCTGCGAAAATGTTATTTGGTAACAACATTTATTAAAAAGCAAAGAAGGTAGATCACTTCATTTTGAATCAGAAGGTGGGCCCCAGTGTGCAGAACAACATGTGGAGCTCCGCTGCGATCGATTCTGGGCCTCTCCTGTGGATCACAATATATTTAAGCTACACCTCCCAAAAGGACCAGTTGTGAGACGACGCCCTCTGAGCTTGAATTATGCGCAATCGAAGCAATCTAAGAGATTAAAAAGTGGCCTGAAAGCGCTGGTCTCACACTTGCTGAGCTGAGCTTGCTGAAAACTAAAGCTAGGCTGGTCAGCAAACTGAGAAAACAAGTATGGATCAAGGTATGGGAACGGATCAGGAACCTGGATGTGATGATTGACTGGAGGCTTAATTTTAAAGCACACTTGGTTAGTATTGCGCTTGCAGCTTCCACCATTTGTACAGCATTTACAAAAATGGTGTTCAACGTGGGGGCCCCTAGACCGAGCCGTCGCCTCCTCCTGATGGCGAGGGTCCTTGGCTCAGCTTTGCTTTAGGCAGCGCCAGTAAGGGCAACAGCGTTGAACACGACAGCTAACAGAAGAAAATGTAGTACCTCCTACAGATTAAGAGTCCTCCGTGAATGCTGATCGTACAGGACCATATCCAACGATACGGCGTGTGTGATAGCTGAGATGATCCCCATAGAACTACATTGTCGGCATTCGTCTCTTGATCCAAAGTTTGTTAGAGGGGAGCCCAAGTCTGTGAGTTAGCAGATGACTGCGAGACCGTAACGGAGTGGCATGGGACATGGGACGAGACTGTTAAGGGTTGGTGGATTCACAGATTAATCCGAAACGTGTGGAGATGGGTTACAATGGCGATTTTGGGGCGAATAGTTGCTACTACCAAATGGTGGTCACTTTCGATGTCTGCTCCACTATAGCTCCTTTCATCCTCCATAATAGCTTTTCTCTTGCGGCTGGTGGCCACTTGATCTAGCGAATTCAATAACTCTTTAAGAAATCTTCCAGACCACCACAAAATTATATTCATACGCCACTTTCTGGCTAGTAATGCTCTTCAAGAATTCTTAAAGAAAAATTGATCAAAGTTATATATTTTAGTTAAGTCTAAATTAATTCTTATAAAATTCTTGAAGGGCTTTATAAGAGAGAAATTGTTTGTTGGGAAGTATGCCTTGTGGACCATGTGAATCTAACTGCTGACCCATTTCTTAAGTATTAAAATTCTAGGCATAACTTTCACTGAGAATCTGCAGGCAAAACTGAACTATTGCTATTTACTGGGAAAACGCATGCACCTTTCCTCACTTTATCTTCCAGGAGGAAATTTCTAGGGCTAATATTGGACCCAAATCTCAACTGGGAGTCGAACATCCATGATAGGGTAACTAAAACCTACATATCCTTCCGTTTTTCTCCGCCTGTATAAAGACCTTCGACAAGAGATAGGATCTGAAGGCAAAAATGGTCCTGTAAATGTACACAACCTTGGTACTTCCACTTCTCTTACAACAATAGGGGTAAGGGGCTATAAGAACATACCCACGAACGCCCTTGATGTTCTCTTGCAACTGGTCCCACGACCTTCACATCAAACACCTAGCCTTATATAGTGAGCTTAGACTGAGGAAACTCCGATCTGGACCTCAAAGCCATAGTAACATTTTGAATCTGCTACCCGAGGGTATAGTCGCTACAATCACGGACTCTCCCTGGAATAACCTTGAGTTCTCTTATCACTTTCAAAACATTCTTTGTAAGAGCCGTGCCACCATATATCTACATGCATAACGTAGAAGTTCATCATTCAAGCAGAACGAACGTAGGTAGTGAAACCTTGATTGGCGCAATTCATTTGATTGTTATTTAATGACAATATGTATGTAAGAATGCAGATCTTCTAGTTCAAATTACAATTTTTAAAATTACAGAACCTTGTCGAACTGTTATCTAGACATTTTATACTTTGTAAAAATGTTAACATTAAAAAATCATTTAATTTGTCTGATAAGTCCAAATCATCAAAGCTGAATAACTGAAGAGGCAATATCTAGCATAAATGAAATATGTATATTGATTCAAGCTAGAAGATTCATCTAGACATAACTTGACCAATATACAAAATACTGCCTTTTGGTACCAAACCAACATCGAAAGTTGTTATTATTGTTTTTGAACCATGCTCCCCGGGCCAATCTTTAGTCATCACTTTACAAACTTGTTTCTTCCAGAAGAGAATCAAGTAAAAAACCTCCTGGCAGTGCGGCATAAGAACAAACAAAAAGTCTTACGTCCTCAGCCGAAATTACAACCATCAAAAAGCGGCCAAACCTGATTAACTTCCTGATATTCTTCCAAGTGGATTTTTCAAGTCGCACCATTACTCTTAACCGGTATTGCACCGCGATATTAATTGAGTGCTTCCACAATTCCTTCAAGTTCAAGTGCGCAATTGTTGGTGTAATGTCCGAGTAAGTGGTGATTACCTGCAACAGAAAGCAGCAATTAAGGTAGACGCGATGATGGACCTGATACAAATGAACTTGTCCAAGCATGAAACCGGAAGTGATTTTATTTTTATGATAATTTTAGTGTGAGGATTAACGATGAGTGATTAACGGTGAGATGAGTTCTTTTTGTAGGACAGGAGATCGATGATGTTTAGGCACTATTTTATTTTAGCACCACGATTTTGTCGCTTGAATGCTGGAGTAGTAAAGATTCTAGGTGTCTGATAAAAATGTAGTGTTTTCTTTTGTACGTTTTTGTACATTTTCATTACATTTTCTAAAACCTTATTATAAATGAGCGGGCAACATTCTTCTCTCTGCTATCTTTCGGGCTAAAGTCTTCATCTGAGGCTATCGCGGTAGAGCCCTGACTTCGGTGATTCAGAAGGTGGCTTTCTCGCGTATTATGCTTAGGAACAATAATTGCAAGAGAAAGCCCTGTATTGAGGGAAGACACACAAAAGGGAATTTTATCTAATAGTGGGAAAACGAAACCATGCCTTCATGTAGAATCGATGTGTGGGCCTGTAAGATAGCCGTCGGGCGTCTTAACGCCTAGACTATCGAGGCTGGTGATGGAATCGTCTACAGTACAACAAGGCTTACTTCTCAGCTCTAGTCTTTCGCATAAAAAAACTATTTGCTCTGTCATGTCCATCAATCAAATTATCATATTGTCATGATCGTCAGAAATTATTCCTCACGTGAGACAAATTTGCACAAAACATTTCTTCACTTTTTTAATTTTGTTATGACTAAACCTAGCTGGCTTTGACGTGTGCTTCTTCAAGATTTTGTTTAAGTGTTGGGCAAGCGTGCGACATTATAAAAAAGGTAGTTATAGTTGTAAGTACATAAAATTGGAAATTCAGTTTCAAGCTCGTTATAGATTACTTCCAGAGCCTCCGTGTGATCTTAGAAAAGTACAAGACAGGGTCGCTCAATAAACCTTATAGGTTGCAATGCTAGCGATATTTCTCGGCGCAATGACCCTCGGAAAACTGAAAAAACACCGGCACATCAAGCAACCGCCGAGTTGATCAAAGCCGAGGGTGATGTCTTATGACAACAACTCCACGTCCTCATAACACACATATAGCATTCGGATCGTGTCGGCGCGGAAGAAAACCGGCTTGATGTTCGCCGACGATACCGCCGTCTTCGCCCACACTGATACCGAAGCAACGGACATCTTGTGCGACATTCCCCCATCGCCAGGTCATAAGGGTTAAAAATCAATGCGGAAAAGACCAATATGTTCACCTCGACGGAACCCAAATCGAGCAGGTTCCGATGTTCAGATATTTGGGATCATTGGTTGAGGAAAAGAAAGTGGTATATGAGTGGCAACGTTCACAGCCCCATCGGCCAGGCAACAGCAACATTCGCCTCGGTCAAGTAGTGCATATGGAAACGAACAAATATTACCATCAAAACGAAAGTACGCCGTTACCAAACGTTGATCCTTCCGATTCTTCTTTATGGATCGGAAACGTGGATGCTGCTCAAGTCGGACGTCAACAAGCTCGAGGTCTCCAAATGCGATGCTTGAGGCAGATTCTCTGTGTCCCACTCCGCGATCGCCTTCGAAACGAGACAGTTAGACATAGACGCGATCAACAGCCATTGATTGAAGAAGAACTCAAGAATGGAAACTAACGGATCAAAGAAGAAGACCTTTAAAAATGTGTCTCTATAAACTGCTAAACTGCTTTGGCATGATGAAGATTTTTCTGGCTCCCTGTCATTCTAGTTTTTTACTGCTGGAACCAGTCACTTTCTTTGGATTTAAATCCATCTTTCTATGTACTGTGGAACCATTATGAACATAAGTTCACTCAACAACAATGGTGAGTTTTATAAATATATTTTGCTAAAGACCAAGTATTTTTGAAATTTGAATAAATTTTTTATTCTCTTTCTCGTTACCTTATAACAAACATTTTATAAAATAAACTGAAAACTTTAACCATTTTTTTTGTAATTCACTAAATATCCATTAAAAAACACTAATAACATTAATACTTATTATTTTATAATTAATCAAAATCTAATTTTTTAAAATTCCCTTCAGCTCCAAAGAGATCCGAAGCATTCTTAGGTCTTCCTGGACGCAATTTTTCGTTCACTCTTCGTGTTTTCTCTTCTTCTAAGAAATAATCTCTATTCTCAACAAGCCTTGCATAACCTCCATCTAAAAAAGTTTTAGTTAATAATATTAATATGTACTGCAATATTAATTTAGTTTTAATGGTATATTTACCTACTAACTCCCTAACTGATAGATCCTGGCCACCATAATCAGATGGCATAACTTCTTGTGGTACAAATTCGTAAAAGGTGTCCATAGTCATGTGCACTTTCATCATATTCATGAAATCCGTTGTTAAGAATGGTCTCATTAGAGCTAAAATTTTGTCCATGAACGGAACCGCATTAAGGAAATGGAATCCGCAAAGTCTCAATGGCATTGCTTCCTGGAAAAAAGTATGTTTCAAATTAACTTTTAAACAAATTAAAATAAAAATTTTACATACTTGTAAATAAAATAAAAACTTCTTCATTGTCATAATCCCCAAGCGAGCGACATGTCCCAAAGTTACGCCTGTCATGTCTATCACGATAACATCTCCACTGGCGCAGCCGTTCTCAATGAGTCCTTGTTCAAAAATTGTGCAGTACCTTAAAAGGAAGGATTATTTGTGATCAGAGAGATTGTCCTTGCATAAAAAGTTAAGTGTAAATTTACAATTTTAAGCCCTCGGCAAAATTATATTTACTTGCATCACAATCTCTCAAACTTCCAAGGAAGACACGATATCCGTTGGGCATGCGCTTTTTCAGTTCGCATATGTTTCTGTAATGGAAGAATTTATGTAAAGTAATATTTAGGAAAAAGCTTTAAAGTAAAGCAATAAAAATACGATATTATTTCAAGCTACATATATGTTCGATTTAGATCAACGACAATAAACCAAAACTTGTACTTCAATTTTTGGTAAGTGAGAGAGAGAAACCTGATTTCTAGTTGGAATGGATTTCTAAAGCTACACAGTGGCTAAAACTTCTTCTTCCAAGATTTACCAGGCGATGTCAACAAGTCATGGTATGGGACGAATGCAGTATTGATTGATGGCCACCTCACTTGGTCTAAAACTGGTACGCTAGCGTTCTGGTACCAATTAACGGTCACAAACATTGACCACATTAACGGAACCAATCTTTGCGTGAAGAGTTTTGGGGTTGTAACAACAAGCTAAATACTGGAGACAGTTTGCATCGCGTGATCTTAACGATCAATGTTTCCCAAAGTGTGGTACCCGAAACCCCACGGGCCCGGGAAAAGTTTAGTGGGGGTACCCGTACCACACTTTGGCTGCGCCTTGTGCAACAAGCAGTTTACTTTTTTTAGATTAAAAACATGTAATATGTTTCCATGACAGCTTGAGTGCTCGATTAGAAAAATAATAGAAAACTTGGTTACTTGTTAGTAGTTTGATTCTGTGAATCCCTCCACCCAGACAACGGTGCCACACAAAAACCAGCGGACCACTCTAAAATCCTCTGCACAGTGCATGAACTTGCATTTACTCCGAGTTCAGTTTCAGTTCCCTGGCAGTCATGGACGAATTTGACGCTGTTTGCAAGATCCTACTCCTTTCTCTCTCTGTTGTGGCCCTTGGTCTCCCTGATATCGACTTCCTACCGTAATTCGATGTCCAGTTATTGATGACTCGGGGGCTTCTACCCAATCTAACGCCGATTTGCCTGTTAAAGTACCCTTATTCTTTCAACGTTTTGATTCACTCGATTTCTTCACGTTATAAGCGCTTTCCACTGCCCATATTCGTACCGATTTATTTAAAAAAAAATTACTAAAAAAGTTAACTTAACTTACAACTTCATTCACAACCACATATCAAACTTTTGTCGGTTTTCTTCCATTTTTTACACATTGTACCTTACTTCTTAGAACAATTAGTATCCAAATCATCAATATCTCATAAAATGAACCCGGAATTCCACAAAATTAATTACAATGCGGTCAGTATCCCCTCCCTTTTTTTACCCGAGGTCAAACTTTTGTCGCGCAGTGTACAGTGCAGTTAGGCTATCCTGTATTTTCCCCCAATGTTCTGCAAGATACACGCGTATGGTATACGATTATTGCTTAGCGCATGGTCTATCCATGATTAGATATGGCAATATATTGCGCTCAGGAAATCATAGAAGAGTCTTCCGATATACATATGACCGCAAAATTAAATTTCGACATGTACCTCAATATCCAGATCCCTACCGGAGAGGCATTGGAACATAACGTATTTTCCAGCCAGAACTTCTGGTCATTTTTCAAGGCTCCCTAGAAATACAGCCAAATCCAAGGCCGGGAGCCAGGGTAATCCTGTTATCCGAAAGTCAAGACATTGAGATGAGAACGACAGGTATTCAATTAACAACACTGAATGCAAACACCAATATCATTATTACTACCATCCCCATTTAAAAGGCCGTCGACAAGATACAATCCCGAATCCAGCTGTAATACATATCTTTCTGCAGGCAGAAATTCACCAAAGTGCTACTATAAACATTAAGAGTGTCATGACGATAAGAGTTGCTGAACTGAAACAATTTACAAAACCTGCACACTGTGTTCATCGGTGAAGAAAGAATGAATATCGAGTAAATAATACATATAATAAAACCGCCGAACTTTAAAAAGTATTCAAGGATAGTGCATATAGTCAGTGAATATCAGGGTCAATATACAAAACCACAACTAATACTACTCTTACAATTAACACTTACAAAACGTTCATAGGATTTTGTATTCCAGGCTCTGTCGTATCAAGATTTGCAAAAAATTCCGGACAATGAGTTTTGGTCGTGTAACAAATATCAATGGTCTGCTTAGCCAACTCGAAGCTATAGTAGCAAGAATGGAAGAAGGCTATAATTTCCGTTTCGTCCAATACTGGCAAATGAGGCTGTTGTTTGTTCCATTCCATCAACTTCAGAACTTCCTCCTTGTTGCATTCAGGAAACTTCTTATAATGCTCTTCTGCTGATACTTTCTTCATTTTTAATTTTTTTTTTAAATTTATTAACAAGCACACACTTTTTGCACTTTTATATTATTATTTGTTAAATAATACACTATTTTATCACAACGTAGATAGTTGAACTAACCCAAAATCAACTCAACAGTTCAGCTGCTGCTGAACGTCTGATTTATCAAAATGTCCAGAGATTATTACATGGACAATATTCGGAGACTACTTAAAATTATTTTCAGTTAATTTCATTGAAGCAAAAACACTTGGGCCAGTTTGTAAGAGTCATCACGGATCTTCCGAAAAGAATTATCCAGTTTTATCGGGGCTGATTGCACGAGGTGTGCTTCAATTTCTAAACTCATCTCACACTAGGAATAATACTAGTGTAAGAAGAAACCTTTAGCGGGCAATACTTCCGTTTGCGGTGCGTGCTGTTGATGTTTGTTCTGTTAATTTCAGTACATGTAACGATTATCTTGTCCAACTTAATTGCTGGCGATGTTACAGCGAAATATAACCGTGTATTATGCGAACATTACTTTCATTGCATGTTTTGCAATGATTGTGAAGTCAAGGTTGTTAAATAGAGGTACAAGCACGAGAGAGCACTACATAATAGCAGAAAAAAGCTGATTTCTAGAGAACATCACGAAAACAGATTTTTTTTCATGTTATTAAAAGAAGTAAATCATAAAACTCCAGAAAAACAGAACGAAACTAAAATCCGTATCATCGTTTATGTGACTCTGAACTTTGTACGTGTTCGGCCTGAATTTAATGAGTTTGAAAGTTTTCGGTAATTGTGACAAACGGACTTTCGACCTATCAGCATCCTCCCATTTCTAGCTAAGGTACTTGAAAAGCTAATTGCACTCACTGCAAATTATTGAGTTTTGTGAACGAAACCAGGTGATTCATGCTTACCAATTAGGTTTTCGCAAATCTCATAGCTGTGATACGGCACTTCTCAAAATTGCCAGTGATATAAGGCACTCTCTAAATTATCGCGACGTTTATCTGCTCACTCTATTAGATTTTTCAAAAGCTTTTGATAAAGTTAACCACTCCCTACTTCTAGTGAAGCTCGCTCGCTTCGGCTTTTCGTCATCCGCTCTCAAGCTTTTGCATAGTTTCCTAACTAATAGCTCGCAGCAGGTTAAACTTTCTTCTCCTGCTAAGTTATTAGATGGTGTTCCCCAAGGGTCGATACTTGGCCCGCTTCTATTTAGTTTGTTCATTAATGATCTTCCAGCGGTCCTTCTTCAGACGTCGGCCAGAGCTATAACCTACAAGTCCTACATTCGGCCCCGCCTCGAATTAAATTCGTATATTTGGGCAAGGGCTCCGAGTACAGTAGCGGGGCTGGATAAGGTGCAAAACCACGCTCTCCAACTTATTGGCGATGGTACGAATTTATTCATTAAGCCACAGCAGGAATGTAGCGACTCTGGTGAAATTCTCCCGCATCTATCACAACGACTGTTCCACCGAAATATATAACCTCCTGCCTCCACGGCCATGTTTTCCCTGCAACACAAGACTAGTCCACTACAGCCCTTATGTTCACGCACACATCAGTCTAGAAATTCGATCTTTACGCGAACAACTCAACTGTGGAACAACCTCCCAAAGTCAGTCATCCTGAACTCATATACCATCCAAGAGTTCAAACGCAAGGTTCATCGCCATCTCCCATCAACTCCCCTTGACCTGTCTTATCCTTTCTCTTTCCTTCGAGCTAAGCTTACTACCATTGGGCTGGCATACACGGATCGTAATATCAAGACTAAAAAACCGGGTTTTTATGATACTCTCGGCGTACATGGGTATTTATTTTACCGAGAGTAACTTTATTATCCCTACACGGAATATTTATGTGTGCACAACCCGAACGCGAATAACAAAGAGATATGTCAATATCAGACCCAAAGAAGAAGATAAGAAGAAACATTTGTGCATGTGTTAGTTTTCACGCCAAAAATTTCTGTTCAAAAAGTTGCAACAACTTTCTCTCTTCCTTTTGCCCCTCTGTCCAAGAAACCGGTTTTTTTGTCTTGACGTTATGATCCGTGTATACCACCCATTCATCTGACCATGAGGTGAACGACATGACGGACTGGTAGTACAAAGAGTCCACACCTCAGCTTAGACTAAACAAATAAAAAGTTAATGACTGGTGACTTCCAAATTTTTCCTTCTGCGAATGGCCCTGGCTGTACAGAACGAAGAAACCGCGCACACAAACGACAGAATTTGCTCCTTAATTAACGCCTTAAGTCACCATAGAAATGGACTGCTTTAAAGGGATCTTCCTCTTTCTTTGAGCGAGTGTCTACATCGACCTATTTAGGTCTATTATTGTGCCAACCCCGTCAAACCTTCCAGCATAAGGCTTTTGCTAAAATTGATTAAGAATTCATACCCCGAATCTCCCCGGTGACAGGGAAGCTGCGATGGAGAAGAATTAACCTCCTTCTCGCTGTAGCCTCACAATCGAGGAGAGGGTGAGAGAGGATGATGGAATGAACACAATTTTCATCGCTCTCTTCCCCATAAACCACCTTTGCAGCCGACTCTTGTCGTGTCGTGTCTACGCTCGTGTGGAATAACTCTTTGCTGTTTCGGGAGCTACTCTACAGGACCGACTGCTACAATAAACCAAACTCCAACCCCTGTAAATAATATAGCGAGATAAAAACGTAGATATATTTTTTTAATACATTGTGCTTTATTTAAAAATAATATGGCAATAATGCTATCAAAATTTTTATAAAATAAATTTTAATACTTTGTATTTATGGATATAATATAATCTATGCTTCAAGCTTAATACTATTAAATAATATGCATACAAACCCCCGCTCAATTAGGACGTAAAACACTAGCAACGCACTGCGCACAACAAAACGGCATATTGTTCTTTACGCAGAATCGTCCCCCTAGCAAGGACTTACCACATCCAGTGCCCATGCAGATAAAACAATGTCCATGCCAGTGTACAGTGCCCCAAGCGACACCCTGTTCAGCCGGACCAATTGGCTGCTTACAGAAATTACAACTCTCAGCATAATGTTCATCGTAGCACTTCAGACAAACTGGCATATTCGTCTTCTCATCCGGGACATACTGATGTCCAGCCAACGGAGTGTCACAGTGATAGCAGCAGAAATGTTTGATGTGGAATGTTGCACCTTCAGCAGCAGTATACTCCTTGGTGAAGATAAGTTCGTCACAAGCTTTGCAGCGAGGAATCTTTAAAATAATCGCCAAATCCCTGCCGCAGTACACATTTCCTCCGTGGAAGAAGTACACCAAATCGGCGAGCAGCTCGTTACATTTATGACACACGAAGCATTGAGGGTGCCAGGCGACTTCTTTCCCGGCTCGTTCTGCCTTAACAGCAACTTCGCCGGACATGATGTCTTTTTTACATTCCTTGCACTTCAGCACTGCGACTGGACTGTGTCGTCCGGACGGGGTTGGTGATACACGTAAATTATCCAGACTTTTGTTGACGCCAGCGATAGCATTCGATAGATTCTTGGAGGATGGCTCAACTTCTGAATACATGTTCAATTCTTCAATACCTGGAATGGAGGTGAATTTGCCATGATGGGCGTTTAGTCCTAACAAATTACCGCTATCACTGTCCTTATTTTCTTCTGGCAAAATTCCTGGGAATGTTGAATAATTCGGAGTCGGTGGTTTCGAATCGAATCCGGAGTCGGTACTTCCCGACCCGTGAAGGTTAGATTTAAATGGACTTTGAGGATTCGACAAAGATCCTTGATTGTCGAATTTATTCCGATGATCAGGACTAACTTGTTTGGACGGATGATAAATTCCCGGGACTAAATCTGAAGTTGCCACTGCAAAGTCATTTGGAATTGTCTCCACGTATCTGGCCACTTCTCTTTGAAATGGAGTGTTATTTAAAAATTCATTTCTAAACTCATCCATGGGCGCTAACAGTGAACAATCGCCATAATTAATTCCACGCGCTTTTAATCCATCTAATAGTTTATCATAGACTGGACCATTGACGACTCCACTTTGGACGGCTGCGGTATTCATTCCGATGTCTTCCAACCTCTTCTTCGTTGGAGTACTCAATGGTGCATTGTCTTCGAAATCAGGAGTCATAGGCACTTCGGATAAAATCACATTTTTGCGAGATGGAATATTCGATGAACTATGCAAGGCACTTTGGAGGGCCTCGGAATTGATAATAAAGGACATGATCTTGTCCTTTTCTACAGCTGCATCGATCGGAAGGCCCAAATCATATGCAACGCTCACACCGCCGAACTTAATCCTTCGCATTGGGGTGTCCTGCTTCATGATCGAGCCCATCTTTGTTTGAATTGGATTCCTTAGTGGTAACGGAGAATTGAAGGCGTCAGAGGATATTGGTTTTGACTTGATCGGTGTGGAATACTGTGGATCGATTTTGTTCAAGAATTCTACGAAATCTTCAATATCTTTCTGGAATTTCGGATTATCGGTGTACTCCTTACGGAATTTATCAATCGGAACCAATATGGGATCATTCGAAAAGTCAATTCTCTTCCTCTTTAAGTCAGACAGCAACGAATCATAAAACGGCCCATTTTCCACGAGACTTTGAACCATTGCCTTGTTCAAACCCAAATTGGTTAGCTGCTTTCTATATTCCGGACTTAACTGCGCCACACCTGCAAAATCTGGCACGAGAGGCTGCGAGAATGCTACCATCTTAGAAGGCAACGGCAAGGCATGTTCTGCAGCTAAAGCTCTTACCAAGACTTCAGAGTTTAACAAGTTTGCAATCACTTTATCCTTGATAACTTTAGCCGGAGTTTCGCTTAAGTTTTTGATAACATCAATCGGAGATGGTTTTGTCTGCCTTTCCGAATTGTCGAACATCTTACTTCCCGCTTTACCAACAACCCCATGCATGACATTACCAACACGAACTACATTCCCTTGTCCAACGCAATTCTCTCGGATTTTCTTTACATATTGCTGCAGTTGTGCAGCCTCGGATTCTGTTAGATTATCACAGAGTTCAGCATCCAAGTCATGAGGTGGCACTTGAAATTCCAGCTGCTGCTTTCGTTTTGCGGCTGCATCGCTACCGGCAACGGGGATTTGTGTTGACTCGAAGGTTTCCATGTAGTCGGTTATAACATCTGGAGTTACGTTTGGCGGAACCCATTCTACTTTTACTGGTTGATCGGCGAATGCCTTTATTTTGATATCTGAATATAAAAATGGATTAGTTAGATTTGTTGATGTTAATTTGTTGTGTTTTACTTACATGCTGGCTTTGAGCGGATTTGTCCCAGAATTTCAAACTGCGCCCAACCAGAAAGATCATCATCGGCACATTTGTGCTGATCTTTTCGGCATTTGCAATTCCTGCAAACTTTACGCCAGAAATGAAGATCTAAACCAGGACATTTGTCTCCTAGAATGAAAAATAGAAGCTTTTTTGTTATAGGTTTCTTTATATTAAAATTAATTATTTCTGGTTGTAAACTTAGAAATAAATTCAGGTACTAAGGACATGAAAGCTGGGAATGCTAGTGTTGATCCTGGCAAGGCGAGCCGAATGTAGGTCTTGTAGATTGTACCCAAGGCACCTGGCTTAAGGAGGATCTGGCATCCCCAATGAAGAATGAGTTCAATATAACCCTTAATAGAGTTGAATATGAGTTCATGGTCTAAGCTAAAAGATAATGTCTGGCATGTACTTTTGTTATATACCGAGTTTCCATTTCTGAGTTTTCAGTACAAATTAATTTTATTATCTTCTGACATCCAAGCCAAGAGCGACATTTGCACATGTTGTACCTTTGCCAGGGCGCCGTTTTTAGTTGTGTGCATGAACTCTCTTCAACCTACCTATTTTCGTTGAGTTATGCAGAGTTGAAATTCTTTAACGAAAACTCTTAACTGCATCTGCTTGCATGACGTATAACTCGGGCTCAACTCTGGTTGAACTCTCTTGGAACCTGTAATATTTTCGAGAATGTAGGAGTAACGTAGAGTACCGTTATCGGCAAACCTGTAAACTGGGTGGGATAGGATTGAGACCACAATTTTAATGAACATTAGAAAAGGAACGGGTGAGAGAATCGACCCTTGGAAAACGCCGGTCGAGGTGAAATGAGGGTTGGATTCGACGACGATTGAAGCTCTCACTCCAATTCCTTAGAACTGAGACGATACCAGTAGCTTAGAATCCCAGCGGGAAATTAGGTAATGCTTCCGGTAGAAAGGTATAGGGTAAGCCTTCCTTGAAAGTAATCTGTAATGCAAAAGTAAGCAGTAGGCAACGTCTGCTTCTTAAGGAAGGCAAGGGTAAGCTGAAAGTAAGCAATTGCCCTCTGCCTTACCTTACCAGTAATGTAGAGGTAAGCAAAGCTAGTGCATATTTTTGCCTTACCAGTAATGCAGTGGTAAGATAAAGCTGGCTTATACCTTACCTCCCTAGGACATCAATGTAAAAAAAGAAATGAAGTGGGTTTCCTAAAGTAATGCTTCCACGGATTACCAGGAGTACTTACAGAACGCAAGTTGAAGCCTTATTTTTCCCGCTGGGATTTAGACGGAATAGCGAGATGTCATACTCTGTCGAAATCCTTGCAAATATCTAGAGTAGGCAGGCAAATTCACCGAAGTGATGTATGCGCGGTCAAACAGAAAATGAGGGTCGCCGGCCGACCTTTTTGGTCTAAAACCGTACTGCTTGTCGCGTGAAGAGGAAATGACGCGGCAGAGTTTTCACCTTGTCAAGCCACCCTTATGGTCCGTCCACAAGACGCAACCAGAATTGCGCAAAACTAGTTCCCATGACTGAAATCGTAGTTTTTCAGCCGCGCGGGCATATTGACGTCACCGAAGCATTGGTAAAACTGATCTGATTCGCAGTAAAGTGATCATTTAGGGTAAGAAATACACTTCAAAGAAGAAACCATTTTTTTCTGTTTCAGGTAATACTACAGTATACCAGTACCCACCTCCGATTTTGATGAAATTTTTACACAAAGTACAGTTAATTATGTACATTCCAACTGTGAAAACAAAAAGTGTCGCTCAAGTCCCGTTATCCTGTAATTCCACTCTAAAGTACCGTTTTTTCAATAATTGAACAGGTGATAACTCCTGTGTTATTTCACCAATTTTGATGAAATTTACACACAACGTATATTTTGATGTGGACAATTTTTTGGTAAAAAAAAATTGGGTCTCGTGTACCGTTACCTTTTTATTTAACTTAAAAGTACTAAGTACTTTAGAATAAAAAAAGGTACATCAAAAAAGTCATTTTTTCCTACTTACAGACATTGCAGTGATTTAAAAAAAAATATTTAAAAGTATTTTTTTAAGGAGGTGACTATTTAGGTCGTGAGGCAGGCAGGCAGGCAGGCAGGCAGGCAGGCAGGCAGGCCTGCCTGCCTGCCTCACGACCTAAATAGTCACCTCCTTAAAAAAATACTTTTAAATATTTTTTTTTAAATCACTGCAATGTCTGTAAGTAGGAAAAAATGACTTTTTTGATGTACCTTTTTTTATTCTAAAGTACTTAGTACTTTTAAGTTAAATAAAAAGGTAACGGTACACGAGACCCAATTTTTTTTTACCAAAAAATTGTAACAGGCGAAAGCAAAATAATTACTTTTACTTAATAGACTGGATTTTTGCTTTCGACACAGGAAATCTCAACAATCCGCGAAAATAACCAAATTATATACCTCAAAGGTCAACGGCTGCTTCTATTGAAACCACTATAATCATTTATTGAGTACCACCATCGAATAACGAAAAACCTTTTGATTTATTGCCGATCCAGGTATTGATAAAACGAATTAATGTCCCGACCCCTTAAAATCCCCCAGTTGCTTCCATACATGCAATATTTGTCCCTTATTACTCCAACTAGGTCAATAATGAAAGAATAACTTACAGAAAACATAGCACCACAATTTAAATAAATCCACACTTACCGCACTCATTACAAGGGGCTCCGGCACCGGCTTCGTGGCCCAATTTACCCCGTGTTAATTTCTCCCGTCTGCTTTCCAGCTTTGACAGCCATTCTGGAGCTGCTGGAGTCTCGACACAAGATTCACTTTTATTCATTTTCACACTATCTGGAGATCTGCCCGTGAATCGCAGTCGTCCCTAGTTGAATGTACCGATTAACGACTTCTTATCACACTTTTACGGTTTTTAATGATAAAAAACTATGAGCAAGCGCAGATTGTGTTATCGTGAGTCATTGTCTTGTCTGGCACAATCAACAAATTGTTTTTGAATATTTAAGAATGGTTTTGGGTTTTACACACTTTTTTAACTAATTTCACGAATTCGTGTTGCACTATGTTGTAATTAAAGCAAGATTTTATGCCACAAGACACTGTTTTAGTTAGAATTAAGCGAAAACAATTCTTTAAAGACGGAATGAAAGCAAAACAAACCTCTGATTTGAATCATCGTTTTTTTGACTACGTGTGGCACTACTCTGTGGCTGTCAGTGCATAAATCAAAGGAGCTGCCAGGTGCAAATTGTTAACTCGGTGGAGACATTTTCAAATCTTCAATAAAAAACGTTCGTTTTTCTCTGTTGAATAAAACTGCATGGAGTAGTTACGGCGCAAACAGAACCAAACCGTTCCGTCCGCTCCGCACGTTTTTTCTTTGCTTTTTTACGTTCCGTCCGCTTGATTGTGGCTACCGAAATGTCAAATTTCCAACTCGGAACGGATTGGTTCTGTTTGAGCGAGCCTTTACTGTTTTACACCCCTTCAGCTCAACATCTACTCAAGAGTGAAATGTCCTATTATATGAAATATAGCGCACAGCGAATGTTACAAAAATTTCATTCTGCAATTCCCTCGAAAGCATTTAGGATTCCAAACTGACTGGGAGGCCTATCGCATAGCCCCCAGGTTAGGAGTCAGCCACATTAATCTTATCACAATGATCTCTGCAGGCAAAGGAGAGAAGTTAGGAAACTATTTAATAGGGCTAAGGTCTCAGGTAGCTAGGACCTCTACAAAAGAGCCTTTACCAATTATAACAAAGATTTGATAAGATCCAAACGAAGGCATGGAATGCCTTCTGCATATAAATAAACAACCTCCCAGCCTCCACGAGGCTACACAAAGTCATGTCTTAGGATCACTCTAATGGCATTGTCTCCCTCAAGACTCCTTTGCGCATAACACACAGGGATAACGAGCACTCATTTAGGCAACTGACCCTGGATTGGCCTTAGACCTTGGCTAGATTGGCCTTGTTTACGAAAATACGTTTTGAAAGTTAAAACATTTAAATATCATTTGCTAGTGTTCTTCTTGCACGAGTATTAAGGCCCAAACCGAACCAATCCGTTCCGTCCGTTTTTAAAAGCTTTCCATGGGACGAACGGAGCGGTAGCCACAATCAAGCAGACGGAACGTAAAAAAACATAGGAAAAACTTGCGGAGCGGACGAAACGGATTGGTTCTGTTTGAGCCTTTAGATTCTACTTCCCATCGGTGATTCCACACGAGTGTACACACGTCACGACAAGAGTCGGCTGCAAAAGTGGTTTATGGAGAAGAGGAAGAGAGAGGACGATGGAAATTGTGTCCATCCATTCCATCGTCCTCTCTCACCCTCTTCTCTTCAAATCACTTTTGCAACCGATTATTGTCTTGTCGTGTGTAAGCTCGTGTGGAGTCACCCATTCTAACAACTTTTCGCGTATCACTTAAAAAACATATTCCTTTTATTGGCCCACCCTAGTTCTCCTTCCGTTTGTTCCACTTGCCTTAAAAGCGACTGAACTCAAAGTTTAACGTCTAAACAAACAAAGAACTACAGAAAAGGCCTTCGTATAAAAAAGTGTGTACGTGAGCGTAGTGCAATCTGACCCATTGGCTTTTTGTTGTTGCCGTTTAAAATGTTCTTTTGATTTTATTCTAGCAACAGCAACAACGCATGAACTGTCAATATGTTCGTTTCGCTGTCCATTAAAATTGTGCGTCCTCCGCATCGTCCTTTCTCACCCTCTTCCCCAAAAACCCTCATTCCCTTTAGTCTATTCGCTATGCGGTCGTGTCAACCGGCCCAAAGCGAAAGATGTCTTAAACAGGCACCGTTAAAATTATCAATGTTATACTGGCAGCACTCAAGATTATGCGTGGAGACATTTTGTGACAAGTAAAAAAATTTTCCAACAGCAAAAAAAAGTTTTATAATTTGTCAATTGACCTGTCGTGCTTTGTGTATAGTGGGAGTTTTTTTTAATCTAGAAAGTAATCAGCGAGAAATTAAAAATGTCTGGGCATAAATACGTAACAAATCCAAACAGTTTATTCGAGGATGAGGAGGAGATCGATGACGAGACATTCCTTAAAGGCCGTGGTAATTCCGAGAAAAGTACAAATCCATTCGAGGACCAAAAACAAGTTTTCGAGGAAAAGCGGAAGCAAATTGAAGCACGTACTTTGGAATCTTCCCAGAGGAGCTTAGGTAATGCGTAATTTACTGCTAATGTGTAAACAATGCTAAAATGTTCTCTATATTATCGCTACACAAAGGACTTTTACACGAAACCGAAGAGGTCGGCAAAGCGACTGCCGTTGAGCTGTCCAAGCAAAGGGAGCAGCTGGAGAAGACTACCCGTCAACTAGATGAAATTAGTGCAACTTTACGTTTCAGCCAGAAACACTTGAATGGGCTAAAAAGTGTCTTTGGTGGACTAAAGAATTACCTCTCGGGCAACAGGGACATGTCGCCACATATTAGCTCATCGCCAAGTGGCAGCAAATTATCGGAAAACGTTCAGCAGCCACTCGAAGAGCAGCCAATGTCGCCGGAGGAACGGTACAATTCTCATCCAATAAATAGACTGCGAAGTGATCCACCCAGTCCAGCATCTGGACATATCCAACAAACTAGCACCAATAATTTCGACCAAAGACTTGAACAGAATCTAGAAGGCATGTGCGATAGCCTCTCGCGCCTTAAGGGGCTGGCCACTGACTTGAAGTCGGAAATAGAAACTCAGAACGGTCTACTCGATAATATGTCGTATAAAATGGATAATGTCGATGTGAAAATGTCGAAGCAAAACAAGGAAATGAACAAGCTGCTTAAGAAGTGAACGCTGGGCGGTGGAGGCGATGTATTGATTAGTATCCAGTAAGCGAAGAGATCATTTTGAATTGTTTTATGTGATTTTGTTTTGTAATGATTATTATTATTCCTAAAACCTTTACAATTTAAAATTGAAGAATTATCTTGAATATCTCAGAAACTATTTTACAAATATATAGCAATAAAGTGAAATTTTTGTTATCGATGAATTTTTGAGGAATAAATTATTAAATAGGAGCGGAGTTTTTACTTGTGGTGTGTTGAACTTAAATAATTACCAAGAAAAGGAAAATAGCTCATAGGAACTTGAATGTAAAAGATCAAGCATAATCCCTTACCAGAATTATGTAGACAAGCTTGAGAATGGCTTGAAGAGTGACGTAAGTACCTTTTGCAACTTTATAAAAAATAAGAGACTTGATGATATTCTAGTAACTATGGTTTCAGATAATGAATCTGCAAGTACATAATGCCAACGAAGGCCGAAATCTGTTTGTTTCATTTTCAAGAGTATTTACGAAATACCTGATGATTCACCACCTGAAGCTTTTGCTGCATCTGACTCTGGGATTAGGGAATTTAACGAGGATGCTGACGGCTATCTCTGAATTTGCAGATTGCTTTGATGTCGGAAAGCTGCTGGGCCTTACAGAATTAACAAATATGAAAATTCCCTGTGTGAGTCACGTACACGTATTTTCAACAAATGATTGGAAACTAGTCATTTTCTACTGTATGGTAAATACTAAATCAGCAGCACCCATAAATCTACCACAGGTGACCTTTGCCTTCAAAGATGTTATAGTTACTAGGCAGCCTGATATTTCTTTCCGGTGGTGGATTCATGATCCCCAAACTGTTTGGACGGCTGGATGAAGTCTTCAATGAGATGGCCCGATTCGGAGGAATATATCTGCCCAAACGGTGACTCCTTATACTCTAGCAGAAACGAAACTGAAAGTCGTAGGAATGGCGTTGGCGTAATACTCACCAAAAAGGCCAGGTCCAGCCTCATTAGCTGGTCACCAGTTTCTGAGAGGATTATTACCGTGCGCCTGCATACCAGACTAAGAAGTACTACGGTAGTTCAATGCTACGCTCCAACTAAAGACGCAGACGACATCAAGGACGAGTTTTTTAAGCGACTGAATGAGGTTTTTCGGGCTACTTCAAGGGGAGACATCATTGTTTTAAAATTAACCTGAAACAACAGATCGACCCGACAACATCGGCCTTGAACACTGCACATGCACATCAATGCATAGGCCAGGTCGCTAACAGCAACTGTGAGCTCTTCGTCAACTTCTGTAGCTCCCAACTCATGACGTGGAACTAGTCGAAAAATTCTACTACCTCGGTAATATTATACTCGAAAGTGCCGAGGCAGAAGAAGACGTCTGTTCCGCATATGGAGATCAACAGAGATCTCAATTAACGCTAAATGGCTGTTACTCAAATGTTACGGCAGTTCTTTTGTACGGTTGCGAAACATGGAAAGTCACCCAATTCTTCACAAAGTGTCTACAAATTCTCATCAACAGATGCTTACGTCGTATTCCACAATTCCGCTGGAAAGATAGAATTGTTTCCGCAAATGTCCCCTTACGCCTTGTTAATTGTCATAGCGAAAGCAAGTCGAATCGGAAACGATGGCGCTTAAATTCAAAACGCAAATCATTCGTAGTCATTGAAATTCTCTCCGAAACATATTCGCTTTGGTGCTTTCCCTTGAAAATGGTAGCTTCGACCACATTGCTCATAAGCTTTTTCAGAGACAATCTGGTGCTGTTGGAGTTTTAGACAACCGTGAAGTTCTTCCTCTCTTCTTCTTTTTTAGTACATCTGTCATACATCTGTCATTTCATTCTTCTTGTAGAGCTAAGTTCTAACCAGTATCACGATATTGTATTTTTCTATAAATAAATCTTAAAAAGCAAGTGACATCTTTTAAACTCTGCTAACAGGTTATGGGCCCAGGCAAAGCCCGAAATTCAATTAATTAAATTGATTGTGCATTATAAGGAAAAACCTAAATAAAATGCAGAATTCACCATTTTCAAACACCATGTCATCTACAGTGACCGGAAGAATCGCCATACTCAATGGCGAAAACTATATAACCTGGAAAATCCAGATGGAAGCCCTACTACACAAAAACAGATTACTTTCTTACGTCAACGGAGAAACTCCCGAACCAACCACCATTGCTGAAAAACCGGCATGGAAAGAAAAGGATCTGGACGCCAGAGCAGAGATAATCTTAACACTGTCTCCTGAAGTTCTTCAAGTAGCACAAAATCATCAGACCTCTAAAGGAATCTGGGACGCTCTCAAGGAAGCATATGACAAAACAGGTCCACGCAAGAAAGCCGAACAGTACAGAAAGCTTATGTCCACAAAGATGGAACCAGGTCAGAAAATTATAGAATACATTAATCAATTTAAAATTTTAGTGAACACGCTCAACTCGCTGCAAGCAACAATCGACGAAACGCTGCTGGTAATCTTACTTCTGGACGGGCTCACATATGAGTACCGTGAAATTGTTGCCGCATTTGATGCCCAAAGCACCTATCCAGAAATCCAGACAGTCTACACCCGACTATTAGAAATCGGCGACAGACATAAAAACGACGAAGGAACTACGTCAACAGGAACACCCTTACAAGCACTCAAGTTAAATTTTCGAACCTATAACCGATACAATAAAAATCGCAACAAAAACCAAAATACGCGCTGTGAAACGTGTAAACGTAAGAACCACCTAACAAAAGATTGTTACTATAATAAACATAAAGGCCGTAAATCAACTACAGACGAAAACCCAACTGTTGAACAAGGTTTTGTCATAAAAGAGACGGCTAACAAAATATCCTCAAATTCGAATTGGTGCATTGATAGCGGCGCAACGTCACATATGTGTAATGATCAAAACCAGTTTAAAAACCTAACCTTATACGCAGTGCCAAAATACGTCCACATGGCTAATGACCTCCCTGAAACGATTGAAGGTATTGGCACAGTGCAACTTAACGTAAAAATAAATGGGCATAATAGAATCATAGAATTATATAATACACTGTTCGTTCCAAATCTATCAGATAGTTTAATTTCTGTAGCCAAAGTAACTAGTAGTGGTTGTGAAGTTGGATTTAAACACAAAGGCGCAGAAATAAAAAACCCAAAAGGCAATATTTTAATAAGAGCACAAAAACATAAGGGACTATACATCGTACAAAATAGGGTTGATTCGAATGAAATACTAGCTGTTGCCCAAAAACAACAAAAGCTACCAAATCAAGAATCAACCAAGTCAGGATCACTAGAAGAATGGCACAAAAGATTTGGTCACCTAAATGTGCAATCGTTGATGAAGCTCCAAAGAGATAAAATGGTGATTGGACTTCCGTCATCGTTTTCAAAACAAGAACTTCAATGCACAGCCTGCATACGCGCAAAACAAACAGCTCAAGCTTTTCCTAAAAACACCAATAAAGAAAAGAGTACGAGCAAAGTTCTAGAGTTAATTCACTCTGATGTATGTGGACCAATGCAGGTAGAATCTCTAAATAGAAGTTTATACCTTATCACATTTATCGATGACTATTCCCGCAAAATTTTCGTATATTTCATGCGCCACAAGAATGAAGCACTGACAAAATTTCAAACATTCAAAGCCCTGGTGGAAAAACAAACGGGAAAGCAAATCCAAATACTCCGCACGGACAACGGCACGGAATATTGTAACAATGCTTTCTTCCAATTCCTAAATGAGCAAGGAATTCGACACCAAACGACCATTGCTCATACACCACAACAAAACGGGGTTGCTGAACGTGCAAACAGAACTTTACTGGACATGGCTAGATGTTTAATGCTCGAAGCAAATCTCCCTGGCACACTATGGGCAGAATTATTGCACACAGCTGCATACATCCGAAACAGATGTCCAACCAATGTAAACCAGGACAAGACTCCTGAGGAAATATGGACAGGTCGACGTCCTATAATAACACACTTCCGCCCTATTGGACTTAAGACCTTTGTGTTAACGAAACCACAGCCAAGAGGAAAATTCGCCGCAAGGAGTGAAGAAGCTGTACACATTGGCTATTGCGATGAATCCAAAGCCTATAAGCTGTGGCGACCAGGCACCAAAATGATAATTAAGGCTCGCGATGTAAGCTTTACAAACAAAAACTGGAACAACAATTTAAGTAAAAAACCGCAGAATGACGCACAAGAGTATAGCAATGTTTGGCTCATAACAAACCAACTAGCACAAACATGCGATATATCAAAGGTAAACGGAGTAAACACGTCACACGATCAGGAGGAGAAAACTCTCACAAATGAAGACAGCGCCTCATCAAATGAAAAAGATTGTTCAATACAATCACCAAACGTGTCCTTTGAACTGTCTAATCTATCCGCACCCAATTTTGAATCTACAGTGATAAATGCAGAAAATGAAAATTCCAGTTCGTCCCAAGAATTGACGTATCTAACTGCAATAGATGATCCTACAAACTATGCAGAAGCAATGAACTCCAGTCATGCAGAAGATTGGAAAATGGCCATCCAGGAGGAATACCAGTCCCTTACACGAAACAAAGTATGGGAACTTGTGAAAAGGCCTGAAAATGCAAACATAGTTGGTTGCAAATGGGTCTTCAAGACCAAATATAGACCTGATGGATCAGTGTACAGAAGGAAAGCTAGACTCGTAGCCAAAGGTTACAGCCAGATACCCGGCATAGACTACAATGATACCTACGCACCAGTTGCAAACATCACTTCTGTCAGATTACTGCTAGCTATCGCAGCAGAATACCAATTACTTACCTTCCATCTTGATATCTCTACAGCATTTTTAAATGGTGAGCTCGAAGAAAATGTGTTTATGGAACAACCTGAAGGATTTATTGAAGGAAATCAGAACGTTTGGAAACTAAAGAAAGCATTGTACGGACTTAAACAAGCAGGAAGGCAATGGAGCAAAAAATTACATTCCGTTCTACAGAGCCTACAGCTGAAACCGTCCAATTATGATAAATGCTTATACTATCATAACTCAGCAAAGACATTCCTACTACTCATCGTATACGTCGACGATCTACTAATCTGTACCAACAGTCTTACTTTGTATCAAAATATATTTCAGACATTATCTTCAAATTTTGCAGTAAAAGCTCTCGGAGACCCCAAGCTATGTATCGGGATAGAAGTAAAGAAAGACAAGTACGGCATATCGATAAAACAAAGCGGATACATCAAGAATCTCGTTAAAAAATATAATCCTGGCAAATCCAGTCGACAACCAATAATGTCTGGAACAAAATTAGAGAAAAATCCTGCAGTTCTAGGGGAAAATGAACCTGTTGATCACAAAAAATATCGCGAAATAATAGGTCACTTGCTGCATCTCTCAACCTTCACTCGTCCAGACATCGCATACGCAACAAATGTGTTATCACAATTCAGTCAAGCACCAAAACGCCAGCATTGGAACACAGCAATCAATGTGATAAAGTATTTATCCGGAACAGCTGAGTCAGAACTATGGTATCGCATCGGCACCAACAAGCCCCTTTACGGATATGTGGATGCAAGTTACGCAAATAATTCAGATACCTTTCCCTCTCAAACCGGTTACGCGTTTTTGTACGCTGGAAGCAGCATCACTTGGGCATCCCGCAAACAGTCAATTGTAGCAACTTCAACAACTGCAGCCGAATATATAGCCCTATCAGCAGCAGCTACAGAAGCTGAATACCTATATCACCTAACAACAGAGATAGGAATTACAAAGGATCCTATTCTGCTTTACTGTGATAATACGGCAGCCATTGGTATTGCAGAACAAATTGCAAACCAGAAAAAAACGAAACATTTACCTGTCAAGTATCATTCCGTTAAGGAAGCAATCGCCAGAAAGGTGATAAAAGTTGAATTCATCCCTACAGATAAAATGGCAGCAGATACCCTAACAAAGGTCACAACCACGGATACGCATTCAAAGTGCATAGAAGCTTTAGGCATGTTCAACAGGCAGTGACTTAGGAAAGTGCATGTGAATTAAATCTAACTATGTAAACTGAACTGTGGCTAGTATTGTGGATTGTCATAGCCGAGAATTACAGGAATTACTTCAACAGTTGAGGAGGAGTGTTGGAGTTTTAGACAACCGTGAAGTTCTTCCTCTCTTCTTCTTTTTTAGTACATCTGTCATACATCTGTCATTTCATTCTTCTTGTAGAGCTAAGTTCTAACCAGTATCACGATATTGTATTTTTCTATAAATAAATCTTAAAAAGCAAGTGACATCTTTTAAACTCTGCTAACAGGTGCCATTGCAAAATCTTAGTTGATTGATGTTTCGCAATCGAACCGACTTTCAAATGAAGATAATGCCACCTATATCGAGGGGTTGTAAAGAAAAGGGCCAACGTCAATTGGTGGGGCCGCCATATTGGATTCAAAATGTCGTCACGTAGCTTACTATATTCTACTCGTCACACTCTTTCATTTGATACCTATATAAGGGGGTTTGTAAAGAAAGAGGTGGTCCACCATTTTATGGTGGTGACCATATTGGATGTACCATAAAATTGAATATTCTTTATTGTATTGCCTTCAGAAGGTGTTTGCCAAATTTGAGCTTCACCGGATAAAAAACGAATAAAGCTATGACGGGTGTTGGCCAAGAAAGGATAGATGACCATATCAGGCGAACGAATTGGCCACACCTCGCGATGCGAAATCGAAAATCTAGCTAAACAAGCCCTTGACTGGGATCCACAAGGATCACGTCGAGCCGGAAGACCCAGACAATATTTGCCAAAAAACCTCAATTTTTTCTCTCGCATACTTGAACTTCCATCCTTTCCCCAAACATTTTCGGTCAAGTCAGCGCGCTTATAATGCTACCGTAGTCGAAAGGAGGATTTCGCTCAAGGGGAGATAGGCCCGCCGTTACACTAGGCAGAAAAAAAATCTTAACGGAAATGGCAAATTTAACCGCCCAATAAAAATTGCCCGGGTGTCTGCGCAAACTCACGCGGCAAGATTGCAGACTGTTAGTTGAAAAGCGCCATCTAGTTGCGAATTGATTAAACTTCGACTGAGTTTTAATAATTTGAAAGACATTTTATAAAAATTAAATAATAAATTGTAATTCAAAGTGTAATTTGATTATTATTTTCAATTCAACTTTAGAGCAAAGCTTTTTGTTATAATATTTCAATAATGTTTATATTTTAGAAATAATGGTGTATTTTTGTGGTATAAAAATATTCTTAAGAATACTTTAATTTAATTTATAATGATTGTGCTATTGCGTTTTATAATATTTTAAAGAAATATTATTAAAAAATATCGATAATTTTATGTTTACTTTAAATCACCTACAGATGGCAGAAAGTTAATGTGAAGTGGAACGAACCGAGAAATCTTAAAACTTTTCTTTTTAAAATATATTTTTAGAATAAAATAATAATTTTTTTATTACAAATTCCATATTTAAAAGAACAATAAATTTGCTAAGGTTTTTATTTCATTTTAATAATAAAAATTATTTCGTTTCACTTTCCCTATATTTCAATTTTAGTACTACAGTAACTTTTTTTGGTCCAAAAAAAATAAATTCCCCATATATGAAAATTTTCACCGCTCCGCGTCGCTGTAGTGTGGTGCCCGATTGCCCGAGTGACAAATTGTCCGCCATTGGTGAAGTTCTAATAGTGAAAATCGCGAAAGAACTTGATAAAATTGGAAATCTGCTTTGAAAAATTGTACAAGAGGATTAAATTACCACAATAAACCGCTACAACATAAAGTAAAACGCAAAGTGCGGCTCTTTTAACAACAAAATTTCGGGCATTTTCGATATACTGCATCTCACGTTCCCGGGGCGAGAGAAAATATTTCCGTAGTTATTTTCTGATAGTCTATCGATGTGCGTAGGCGAATTATATTTAAATGACGTAAAAAATTCAACCGTGAAAAGTACAAAGTGTTTAAGTGAAAATTTTCAGCTCTTTAAGTTTGGCTACACGTTCCTCATCGCTCCCGTTTCGTAATTTTCCTTTCGCCGCTGGAAGCGTCTCGTCAATTTTTTTTTTACTAATTAATTTTTCTGGTCGTGTCCCATACGGAAAGTCGGTTCCGCCGCTACCGTGTGTCGATAAAAGGTGTCCTTACGGCGGCAACGTGTAGCTCGTGACTGTTCCGCGCGAAGATAATTTCCAAAAAAAAGTGCTTAAATGGCTGATCTCCTGAACATTGATAGCATTATATCTCGGCTGTTAGAAGGTAAATAAAATTTTTTTGGATGTTCAATATTTCGGTGTGCTCTGTGCCAGGGAAGGAGCGTCGTGCCCCTGCCGAAGCAGCAGCAATGGAGGCAGGTTTTTCGGTGGCATTTCGATGCCGGTTTGTGGAGCAGAGTTCATCCATTGTGGATTTTCGCGACAACGCCCGAGTGTCAAGAGTTTTCACACATTTCCTCGCTGGGCCCCAAGTGTTCACGCTCGCTTCATGTAACTTCAGTGCGAGCAGAAGAAAGGCCCATTGTCGGGCTACACCTACACCAAACCAGGGGCAGTGCCGACGTCTTATGCTGTTTTTGTGTGTCAGTGGCGGTTTGCTTGTGCGTGGTTGCCATCTTTCTTCGATTTTTCCTCAAGATTATCGCTTTTCGTCTTAAACTTTTTTTTCGCTTATTAGAAAGGTGGCGGCAAGCAGTCCGACCTTTTTTATTCGCACCAGCTTGTGTCTCGTCTGTGAACTTGTTTATAATAACATCCAGAAGGAAAAAACAACAAATCTCGACTTTTATTGAAAATTAAGTATTTTTATGCGTTCTCGTATTGATCGACGCCTCGATTGAAATCAGACCTGAAACTAAACAGAGTAAAAGTACTTTCGGAACCTTCCAGCTTATTTCATCATATAACTTCAAGCGTTCTTCACATGGACATGAATTCCTCCAAGAAATCGAACTGCAAAACATTGAAAACTACATCCGTCATGTCCTTCAGCTCCTTTTCCTTGTGCGTATTAAGATTCTCTGAAAAGTCAATCAAGTCCTTTTCTTAAAGACTAGACCACTACACCTTCATATCCCTAAGCCAAGGATTCTTTCACTCAAGACGTGCATACCTGAAGTCTGCCAATATTTATATAAAAAAAATTGGAAAAACAACCAACAACGAAGTTGTGATCCTTCGTGCTCCTTAAAGGGTGTGATACTCGAACGAAATGTGAACTACGACGCCCGGCTTGAAAGGGTAGAAATGTGTATAATAACTTAATATGCTTCGACGAAGTAAATTTAACCCTTTTATTTCTGTATGAAAAGAAATATGCTCGTCAGGATCTATGCACGCTTTATATATATACACATACGTTCGTTTCGACAAAAAAGCTGTGCATGCTAGTTTGAGTTGAACGTTCGCCGGAATCAGATAAATATTGATGAACAAGGAAAGTTTCATTCATTCAGTTTAATAAAAATAATTGTATTTGCCCGTAGTGTGGGGGTTTGCTTTTGGCGAAGGGAGGCAAAACCAATTAAACTAAATATAAAGTAATGATAGGACAATTTTCGTTCAAAGTAACCTACATAATTAAATTTGCTCTCTTCCCAACAAACACAGCTAAAAGAATGGCCATTTTCTCATGGGGCCTATCCACTTCTTCTAATCCTATGACGGGGATCTGCGCTTCCATAACGCTTAGTGCGCTACGGAAGTTGTACGGGATGGAATGCTTTTGTTCATATCTCATTCTACTAAGTCTATAAAGCGTAGCCTGAATAGTTGGTCTAATGGGGAGTTGATGAATGCTTAAAGAAAAAGAAACCAGTTGTAAAATTCTCACGTTGCGCGCTATTAAGAAAAGTAGATTATCAGGTTCGATAGTGCAAGCCAATCACATGTCAGACCTTGCCTTAGGTTAGGTTTAAATGGCTGCTCCCCCAATAGGGAGCCCAAATAGGCACACCATTGGGCCCGTTGTGATGCCATTCTAGTGTTGGGACAAAATTCATTTCATTTTAAACCATTTCGAGCTTTTAATAAAGCGACAGAGATCAAAAACACCAGTGTTTTGCAGCTCACTCAATCCATCAAGGACAAGTGAACAGAGGAAGGTTCCGCTTGTCCTCGCAAGAGCCGGACATGTACAGAGAAGATGGGAGACAGTTTCTTCCTCATCCTCATTGCCGCAACTTCAACCTCACTACATAGCTTATTTCTCTTTTGTTCAACTGAAAGAGATTACGAACGCTTTGCGGCCAAAGTCGACCATATTGAAGATTGCGGCACACTGTTGCTGTGGTCCATATCAGCCGTGGATGTTGTAGCGATAGAATTAAGTGCCTTGAGGGCCGCCTGACTGTCCGATCGAATACATATATTATATTCCCCTCCCAGATCATAGACTGCCGCCTGCAAAACGCTGCAATGGTCGGGTAGACGAAGAGAGGTATCTATATTCAATACCTCAGAGAAGATATCATAAGCAAACTATAAACTAGGATCTACAAGCCAAACAAGCATCTTTTTTTTTATGTGGAAGACTAGAGGCTTAGGAAAAGCCCTTTATACTGTCGACAATCTATTTTTTTCGTATAGAATGCAATGTCGAACAGCAGCTCTAGTCGGGAAGGAAGGAACTGCCACAACCTGCCGTGATCTTTTTATTCCACCTACTCCCAACCCACGGTATACAGAAACATAAGGTAATGTAAAAGAGACGACAGCTTCGAATATGTCAGCTTCGTGGGCGCCCAGAGACGTCAGCCCTAATGCAGAAACAACAACAACAGCTTCGATTTTGTATGGAAAGCGGGAGCCACGTGACGTCAGCACTAAAATATCGTTTACGGTATACAGACTTTTACACTACCTTATTTCTGTATACCGTGCTCCCAACCATTACTATTGCGACTCCGACATCGGGGCATCGACAAACAACTCGCTGGAGTGTTATGCCTCCTGAAACGAGTTGAATCTCATCAACCAACCGATGACATGCGCTTTGGTGTTACAATCTACAAATTCTAGATTCGGCCCTGTATCGAATACAAAATTGTATCCGTGCTGAGACCTTGAAAGCCGCCTTAGGATGGTTCGCAAGTTGGCAAAAAAGGAATATCAAAACCTTTGGTAATAACTCCATTTCGTCACATTTAGCCATCGTTTTAATCGTCGTTTTATTTTTATCGTTTTTAGCATAGCGAGTTTTCCAACGATTGCGTCAGTCGTGCAGGCAGATTCACTTTATCCAAGGATGATTCTTTAGGCTCATTCTTGAACTCGGTCTTCTACTCATGTACTGCCGTCTAAAAGTTCTTTTATAAATAGAAAAATTCAACTGTGGACCAATCTTCTACTGGCTGTTTTTTATGTGAAAGAGACTAAGCTCTGATGTCGACCTTTATGCTACCAGTCCGTCATGTCGTTCACTTCACGGTGCAATGTCTAGTAATAAGCTAGGAAATTAGAAAGAGGATATGACAGGTTAAAGGTCTAGTCTCACACAGGATGCAAAAGGAGAAGGCAGTGAATCTCAAATTTGAAATCTTTGTTTGAGCCCTTGAATAATCGGACCGTGATGATATAAATCAAACACTGGAACTTCACGCCTGGCCTGGTAATTGTCTCGCAACGCAGGAAATTGTTGGGACGCAGTAGGAAGTACACTCATGGTACCTTGTTACCGGACTAAAACTACCACCTTTTAATTTTCGGAAGGGCAGAAGTCACTTTTTCTGAACAGAGGCTGCCTCAAGAATACAATAGGTTTAAGTGGTTATCGCGGTATATCATGGAAAGAAGAAAGAATGTTTTTCACCATCTGCGAACACACACCACATAGCTCTAAACATATATGCTATTCTTTCTTTCAAACGATGTTTACTACTAGACATTGCACCATGATCTAAAACGAAGGAGTAATAGTACATAGGGTATATATAATTTCAAAGGCTGAAGTGGTCTTAATATTTTACGCAGCACTGTAGTTTTCGATAACAAAACTGCCTTAAACCAGACTTAATAATAATGATTCCATTAATAAATTAAGAACACATTTATTGTATGCAAAATGAAATTGCGAGCCACGAATAAATAGAGGAGGTGTTAAATAAAACTAAAAATATTCAGTGGAAAGATACACACCACCTTTAGCATGTTAATAATCCATAATGTGCACGTGAAGTAATTGCTAACAGAGTAACAACTTCATTTTAGGTAGTTTCCAGCATGTTATCAATCACGTAATAAAGGTCTATTTTAACAGAGAACGATTGCAATATCCGTGGAAGATAAGAGGAAACTGATTTGCGAAATTAAGAATAACGTGCCAAAACCACATAAAGGAGTAAATGTTTCCTTACTTCCTTAGAATAGACTGAATTGATAAAAAAATGAAGACTTTCTGGGTTGCGCTTATCAAACTATACTCCTGGGATTGATGGCATGAAATTTCAAGCTCTGGTCTCCACTGTGACTTTATTCGTTATTGTAATTCGCGACCTAGTTATATCACAAAAAGAGTTCAACAATTCAAACCAAAATGGTGATGCACATTTCGTAATTTGTATTGTAACTGTATTGTATTGTAATATTATTAAAACGCTGAGAGCGAAAGTAGCTGTCATATGGAAGATGTTTCAATTGAATCTAGTTGATGAAATTTACGAAAGAAAGTGAAGGCCGTGGATAGTATGTTTGTCAAAACTCAAGTTTGCCGTATGTAAATAGCTTGTCCCAAAAAAAAATAATTGTTTTTTTTAAGATTTGCTTACTCTACAATCATGCACGATATTATTCAATTGAGGAGATGTCTTCTTCGCTTTTCATGTTAAACGGTACAGACAACGGTAGAAGAAAAAGCAGAGAATTCCTGTAAAGAGAGAAAACAAGAAAGAAGGAATGTTATCTATTTGGAAGAAGTTCTAAACAGAACGATCCTACAGATAAAGGAAGATTCGATGCATGGAGAATAAGACAAGGGTACAAACGAACACGTCAGATCAGCAATAAGTTGCAGCCAAGAACAAACATCTGCAGAGACATAATAGAGAACCTATTAACAGACTCTCACTTATCGACTTATAACAAGACTGCAAGAGTTTATCGAAAGAAAAAATCCATAATCCAGTAATAGATGAGTTCGAAGTATGCTTTTCAACTTCCCCTAGACTGGGTAAACATCATGGGAAGACTCCTTTTGGCAGCAAAAGAAGCTTTATGTCGAACTTATAGAGGCGACAAAAGACAAGGCCGGAACATCGACGAAAAAAAAGGTGATTCAGCAGGCTAGAGCTGGAAAATTTAGAATGGGAAGAAATATAAAAATCGACAAGCACACCCTAGAAGAAGCCGTTAAAACAGTCTACTTAGGATCTATAATTATAAAAAGAAACGAAGAGAAGATAGAGATAACTAGGCGAATACTACTGGTTAATGGAGCTTTTTAGGCCCAAAAGCACTCGATTTTAACCAGAAACGCGAAATGCTCGCTCGAATAAGATCTGTGAGAGGCAACAGCGAGGGAGATGGCGTAGATCAGGACGGCTTAGGCATGCCAAACGATATGACATCGGCTCATACTCAGGACCGGTGAAGAGAACAGTTGCGCGGGTCTATGGTCGGATCGTGGTTGTAGAGCCATAAAAAAGAATAAGAATACGACCATTGCTGTTCTATGTTAGCGAGTCTTATACTATGACTCAGTGGTCGGCAAGCTGCAGTTCGCGGGACTCATGCGGCTGTTTGGCTCGCTAAGCATAGCTCTTCCACAAAATTCCATGCGGGGAAAGCTCATGCACTGAAATCGGTTCTCTGCCGAATTACCCTGGCTCCCGGTTTTGGATTTGACTGCATTGAAAAATTGCCAGAAGTTCTGCCTGGAAAACACGAAATTAGGCAGGCGGAAGCTCTTTTGCAAGTCCCATTTTAGAGTCCCATTCCGCTCTGGTAGGGATTCGGATATTAAGCTACTGCCGAAATTTAATTTTGCGACCCGGTAGTCGGTAGGTCTTGATACCATTTCCTGTGGTAGCGACCCAGCAACCCGCTTCACGCAGCCGGAGGGTGGTACCAAAGTCTAGAAATTAACAAGTCTTTCATCTTCATATGGTTAACGAGTGAAAGGCGAACAGCTGCATGCACAAGTTTTTCAAATGACGATGTCAGGCTATCAGAGAGAGAATGCAACATTTTTATACGCGCTGGAATACAACCATAAGTCGGAAAATTTTATGAGTTTATATGGGGATGTATTGGTGCATATTTGCTCGTTTGTTTTGATTTATGAAAGAAAACAGCTGTTTCAATTTTCTTTCCTTTTCTGTTTTGCATACTTTATCGTAAAGAGAGAATCTGGCTTTGTCTCGCTGAGTTCACGAAGTATGCGTTGAATTTTGCTCAGCAGTGATGTTCATATATGCACGCACACAATCAACGGTCGGAAATTTTTGTATGAAGATGAAAGACTTGTTATTACTAGACTTTGGGTGGTACAGGCCGCCTGCTGCCTTGTATATACTACAGCCGCTGCATCTGAGCTTGTGGATGCTAACTCCCTCTCAATCTCGATGACTGTAATACCCACTGGTTGGCCATTCAGCCTCCGGCACGATACCTTTACCACCTTGGCTTAAAAGTCGTGACTCAGACTACGGGTACTCGTTGCCAACCGCACCGCTTTTGCTACTTGTGGTAATGTCTTCCAAAGTGAAGCGGCGTTGTGTAGTGAACGAAGATGTAGTTTCGTGAATGAGAAAGGTATGTTGGGATTGTTTGGACATATACAAAGGATAAACGAAGAGAGATAGACAAAGCAAGTATACAAAAGGAGTGCGAATGGCACACTTGAAGGGGGTTGACCTCAGTGAACGTACCTCAATTAGATTGAGGACGATTTTAGCGCATAATACCTTTTCGAAATGTATAATAGGCCCAACGAAGGAGAATTACAATACAAGTATGCAATTTTTGACCACCTAGAACTCGAAACCTTTATAACAGTCTACAGACATAAGGCTAGTCGGCTACGTAACCAGCGTAGGGGTCAACCTTACTCCAAAATGACTCATAATAGCAAAAAGTTCCGGTAGACCAGTAGGCAAACACAAGAAGCGATGGATAGACTGTGATGGCTTACTCAGAGGCAATTCTCAACTTTCGGAAATGGAAAAATGTTGCAACGGACCCTTAAATTTGGAGAAATACTCGAGAGGAGGCCAAGGGTCAAGCAAAAACAACGAACACAAAACTAACGCCGAAGGCTAACTTCACAGATGGTAAACAAACAAAACAAATGTCAGTTCAACCCAATTACAACTCAACCCGTGTATATATGAGTGAAAAATCAACTCGACCCAGTTAGGAGAGCTGAGTTGGTCTGAGTGGACCCAGTTTCAATTCGACCTCCGTTTATGACTGGGTTGAACCTATAGTGCCATTGGATAGATTAGAGCGGATTAAAACCACAGGCTTCCATAATCGGTTGTTTTTCTCCATAGTCTACCGAAGTTGGCAAATGGAAAAATGTTGTTGAAAAAACAAAAGAATGAAAGAACAATGTATTTCTATGGAAATACAAACAGTCCTCGAACCAGATCCAATTTCTTATTACAATATACATAACACCATTTCGATTACGAAACAGTCTACTAATTGTTATACTCCATTTCAACGAGGTTCTTCCCAATTCTTCTGCAACAATTAAATCAACTTTTTTTTATTATTACAAAATCACTTCGACAATAAAAAAAGCGATTAATCACATGTCTCTACACACATTTCTATCTCGTACGATCCAAAAAAATTCCATAGAATAAACACAAATTTAAATTCTTTATGTTTCACGAAAAAAAAACTGATCGCCCATTGCTGATCGCGAAAACAGCTTCAAGATCAAGGTTGTAACTCATGTTGCGTAGTATATGGTGTAGTAATCCGGGCTGGAGCAGCTTGGACTCCGAAAAGAACTCAATGAGATCTCTTGGTTGTTGTTGGCCAGAGTGAGGTTGGGAATTAATGAATAATAAAAAGACAGGAGATTTAGCTAAAAAATTGATATGATCACTTTTTTCTTTATTTTTTTTTTGTTTTTACCTGAGTGACTAATTTGTTTACAACTTTCTTAATTACAGTCAGAGGTGCCAGGCCTGGAAAGAATGTTCAACTATCGGAAAGTGAAATACGTGGATTATGTTTAAAATCAAGGGAAATATTCTTATCACAGCCAATTCTATTGGAACTAGAAGCACCTCTAAAAATTTGTGGTAAGTTCATCAGTTTCTTTCGTTTCATAATCACTAATTACTTAAAACACATATAATCTTTTGCTGTGATATAAGAGCGTCCATTATTATTTTTCTTGTACTTACGTAAAATCGTTTTCTTCTATATAATCTAAAATCTGTTATCGTGTTTATTTCGTAATAAACCCACCGATGGTGTTATACAAAGAAAACAAGATTCATTCATTCGTTTACTGCTTTTCATACCACAGTGAAGTTACCTTCGTATTTCGTACCTGTTGCAAACGAAAACAACAACAAAAAGAAAAAACTCAATCAATATTTCTTTTGTGTAAAATTTGAATCATCAGATTAATTCCATCACAAATTATATTATCAGCATCAAAAATCATTTGTTTTTGTTAAATACAATTTACGTGCACATTTTGTTATTTTTATTTATTCTCTGCTGATTTACATTATAACACCTGAATATTTTATTTGCAAGAAGCGCAGCATTACCTGTGTCTACCTTTAATTTTATATAACGATGTCCATTTGAAAATATTGTATAAGCCCAAAAATTGCATGAAAATTAAATGAATTTCTCGTAGCCAAATGCTGCCTCCAGTATAATTCGGTGAATCATTTATTATTTGATAAAAGCCTCCAGTTGGGAAATTGAGTTTTAGTTGCCTTCAAGGTGATTTTAATTAAAATTTGAATAAATCTGATTTTTGTTTTCACCTTTATTAAATTTTTGATAAGGTTTTCCGGATTGTTTTTTTTTTGTTAAATGTGGTTTTCCTTTTGCAGGAAAAAATAAAGTAAATCATTTAGAAATTTTGTTTAATTAAATTGTGAAATTTAGATTTTACGAAATTATGCTTGAAAAAGTAAAGACAGGAAGGAATTGAACAAGATTAATGGTACGGAACCTTCAGAAGAAGCATGATTGCAATATGAAAATGTAGCTAAAAAATAGTAGAAGTATGCGAGACAAGGAAAGATTGTACGAGCAGACGGTATAAGAGTCAGAGCAAGTGGCTAAAGTCCGCAATATATTATATAAATAACTGAGGATATTTGTGGAAAGGCTAACCGTGCACACAGATACAGTATATGTGAAAAAAGGAAATTTCACAAAGGAGGAATGACAGAACCTGGGATGAGGGGATTCATTTCAAGGTGCACACTTCTTCAATACCTCAATAGTCAAGGCAAAGAAGACAAAAAATACAGAAGCCAATTTTGGCGCAGTTGTAAAAGAAGATGTCCTTAACATGACATACTAAATATATCGACGGGTGAGCATGCTTACTAGGTGGCTGCTCTATAGGACCTTTTTTTTCAATATTTCGTTAATAACTCGAAAACTATGACCTCTACCGAAAAAATATCCATATACTAAATTAGTCTACATAAAATTCTCTAAAAAAAAGTTCTATACATTTTTCGCTACCAAGCGATCAAGGAGATATGGTGGAGCTAAATTAAAAACAAAATATTATTTTTTTTATACGGTAGGATAGGTTCAGATATAAATACGGCGTATTTACGATTGGAAGAGTTCACCGGAGTGGTTTTTGTAATTGGAGAGCACCATGTTGATTTCTTTGTATCATGGCAAAAATAGAGATTCACGACATCGAGCTAAGACTCGCAAAAAAGAGAGAGACGAAGGTTTTACAGAGCTTTTCATATATGAACTAAGCGAAAAGGAATGAAGCCGTTTCTCTACGATGTTTTGTTAATCGAGTATAACTCAACTTAAGATCAGTATATTCTTCAGGACTGGCGAAGTTTATAGGTGCCTCAAGGAGCTTGATGCCAACAAATCCACTAGACCCGATGTTTTACCCCCTATCGCCTTAAAAGTGGCTAAACCTCTGCGTAAACTTTTTGCTTATCATACTTCTCCGGAGTTTATCCAGACTCTTCGAAACTTGTTCAGCGCATACCTAAAAAGGTGACTCCTAATTTCCCTCCAATTACTTATATTCTCTCCAAAACCATGGAGGCGATAATCAACAAAAAGCTTATGGAATATCTAGAATCCAACCGACTTATAAACAAACAGGACGGCTTCCGACAAAAAAGATCCACTGGCGATCTTTTAGTTTGCCTTACAGAACACCTTAACCGAAGTTTGCAACGATTTGGTGAATCGATCTGGTTGCACTAGATATTTCCAAGGCTTTTGATAGAGTATGGCATTCAGCCCTGCTAATCAAACTCAAAGCTGACTCACTTCTACAGGTTCAAAGCAACACTCGCTTAGAGTATATCTGCATACACAACAGCTCAGCGACCCCTTACCTTCCACCCAAAGGGGCTGGGCAAGGAAGATGGGATCCTTAACCCAGTATACCTATAACCAACTTCTTTTTGAAGATGATATTTTGCCTTTTCACGACTAGGTGTAGGTTGCGCTGTGGTTTCCGTAAAGTAGGGATTGCTTGCTTTATTTCCTGCGGTATGTGCCTCGACTCATGTAAACCCGCATCGAAGACAGTATTTTTCCCTCTATTTTTTCTTCGCACAGACGCACAAATTAACTAAACTTTTCGAAAAGCTCGTTAACGATAAAATTGTTCAATCGATCCGCTCCTCAATGACCAACAACATAGCTTCAGAAAAAAGCGATCGACAACTACTAACCTTATGACACTAACTTCCGAGCTACTTCGTGCAATGGAGAACGGTCATCAAATCGATGCTGTCTATACTGACTTCAGTAAGGCCTTTGTCCGTGTCGACCACCATATTTTATTCAGCCTTATCGGGAACTCCGTATGGAATCGAATTTCAACGGAGAAAAAATTCCAACCGAATTACCTTGTAACTGGCCGGGAATTCCGCTGAAGTGACAAATGTGTTAGTCCATAAAAGTCCCGTGGGTATTGTAGGAAAAAGAATGTCCATCCAGATAGAGCCGCCCTATCAGGATAAGGCATTATTCAGCTTGGCCCGGTGCCTAGAAAAGATCATTAATCGACAATGTGAAAACACAATTCAAGAGTTCAAACGCACTCTACTGACTTCTCATAACCCCTAAGCTATTCTATCTCACATACTAAGCTTACTAATAGAGGAGGAGGATAGGATAGATTAAAAAGATCCAGAACGGTTCTAAAGGAGGAGACGACGGATGTTGTAGCAATGAACACTAAAAGGTGGAGAAATTTGTACTGTAATCAAAAAAAATTATAAGGGGCTTCAATTTCACGCATTACAGAAGGCAGGTTCGGCGGAATATTATGCCTCCTGAAACAAGTTAATCTCGCTCACTAGCCGTCAAAGACAGCGAAGTTCGCAATACCGACTACCAAATTAACAAAAAGTAGTACCTTCCGCTTAGTGAAGACCCGACCTAAGAAGAACTTTGAAGCCCGGTACGGCACCGATGCTTTCCGTGTCAGTGGCTTCCGTGATAAATTTTTCACTGACATTCTCGCTAGGACTTTTTGAAGTTTTTTTTGCTAGAGGATTACATATCACTCTGTATTTTTGTAACCCTATGAGATAGTGCCATGAATAAGGTAGCAATCTACGCAGAATACTCCCGCCTATCTAAAATTGTAAAAGGCAAGTCGTCAAAGTAACAATTTTTTTTCACTACAATTCAACTTCAACCACCTTTTTCTCCAAAAACTAACTACGTATATTTTTTCCCAAAATTGGAAAACTTTAACAATTTCCTATGAATAATGTGGGGGCAACTTTTATACTACGGTCTTTACTTTTGAAGTTACAAGCAATTTTAATGCTAAAAATATTGGTAGCAACATATTTTTTATGTTTTATGATGCCTGAAAGGTACTGAGGACGTGCATGCCCCACTGCGTCGGATATGTGAGAACATGTCGCACCTTTCCACAGTTTGTTTTCATGGAATGATATAGTGTCAATATTTTTTTTCACTGATCCTCCCGGTACTGCACTGAAGTCGCCGTCACGTTACGGATATGTGTGCATCGACCTTTAAGCTGGCAAGATGTCTTTTATTATTAGAGCTACTCAAGTGTCGACTAAGGGCCAGTGAACCCAGTAGTAAAATAGAATAAATGAGAACTTAAGGTATTTAGCTAAGTTTGTATTAGATGAAAACGATTAAGGAAAAAAGCTAAAAAAAATTGTTACTTTGGTTTGGGGAAAAATGTACTCAATTTTTTTTAGTGCCTACAATGACATAGTTCATGCTCCATCCTAAGTTGCCAGCCAATTTTTACTAGTGTACTCAATTGACAGCTGAGTAAACTAATGTTTGGAAGGAAATTCTACATACCGAACATGAAATTTTACATTGCGTGGTTCCTCGATTCAATGACAACTTTTTTTTATTTATACTTCTCAAACAAATTCCGATAAATATTCTTGTTGCTACTATTTCATGACTTTTCTTTTGATATAGTAGATAACTCCAGCAAAATAGTCACGCTTTGGGGTTCTCGTGACTTAATGTTTGTTCAATTGGCACAGTAGACGAAGCATTTCCATTTGCATGACGGAACTCCCCACAAGAGAAAAACTATTAAAGTAGTCGAGTAGTAGTTAAAGAAATAATTTTCCTGGGAAATATTTATGGGAATATTAAAAGAGATATATTTAGGTATAATCTGTAAACAAATTATATTTATTGACAATTTCTCTAGTCTTGATGAAAAATATAATACAAAATTGGCTAGCTTGTGCCAATTGCCCTGATTGAAGGTGTCGTATTGAAAAAAGGAAACATTCTCCTTGGCCATAAACGTGTTTCTTCAGCACACGCTTAAAGTAGACAGATCTCTCGCATGGTGGGTGTAAAATATGTTCTTTATTTAAAATTATAAGGAACAAAGTAAAAAAGAACAGAACAAGTTGCATATTTGCCGCCTGCCTCAAGAAGTCAGTCATATTTTGTTGAATTTCTTCTTTTTGCTGTGTGGACGTTCGTTCTTTGAGTTCGTCGTCGTTGTCGTCGTATCAGCCGTGTATATCTCTCTAGAGAGAAGTGAACGAAATAAAAAAGATTTATTCTAAAATTATCACGAAATCGCGAACGATAAAAGTCATTGGCATCCCCATGGTTGGGGTTTTTTTTTCTGCGCATGCGTCGAGTACTTACTTGTGTGTCGTTGTGCAACCAAATTTAATTCTCGGCTGATTCAGTGTAAAGAGATTATTTTATTAATAGGTCTAGGAAAGTTTTTAATCATTTTCATCTTATTAAAAATTTTTGGGGGATGTTCATTTTAGATTTTGTTAGAGAGGCTAGGAACAGGGTAGACTTTTATTAATGGCGTCTTTAGTATGAGCAGGATTTGAATGAACACAAAAATTTCGCCCTTGTATAGGCGACAGTCGAAGCACAATGCCACACTAATATCATAATATCCTTGGCACTATTATTTCTAGTGATCACTGCTTAGAGGATGCATGGCAGATTGGATCTGCGTGAACGCCAATAATAGCACCTTTTATATATTATATGCATCTTATATAGTAAATCTGTTCCAATTGTGAACTTTTATACATATATTTTTAAACTTTGTTTACAAAATCTCTTATTTGTTTTCCTTTTCTTCTTCACACTTATCTAAACAACACTTTCCACGCCTGGTGGTAATCGATTTATCCGTGAGCAAAATGCAAAAAGAGAATTTTCCTTAACCTTAACATTGGGATTTGGTTCTTTCAACAAGGGAAATATTTCCATTATGTCATCGTGACTTGTGTTTTCACTTTTTTTTCACATCGTTGGATGTATAGAGAGTACACGAGGAGGGTATGAAGCTGAAAGGTTAAATAAGTATAAATTTCTGATTAAAATTCCATTCTCGTTGCGTGCTAAAAATGTAATCATGGTTTTTCGTCATTCTCGTTTTTGTTATGTAGATATACATAATACATAACACATAATCCATAATACATAACACATAATACTAAAATACATATTCTCCCAACAGAACTCAAATCTTATTTATGTTCATAATAAATTGGTTCCATATGCATATCTATATACAAACATAAGTTTTGTTCCTTTATTGAAACATTTCTATCGCATCCTTGATTTATTCCTTCTCGAATTTCTTAATCTGAAGGGCTTCAAGGTCAAACAAATGAATCAAGATAAGACATTTCTATTCACCTCTTCTCCCCCCACCCTCCACAATTGGCATTTATATGGATGTGTTTCTATGGAGTTTTAGCTATATAGGATAACCTGTGTAATATGAATGTATAAATTGCTTTATGCTCTCTCTCTATATATATTTGTATACAACTTGTATTGATCTTGATACCTTTTAGACAAACTCACCACTCTCTCTCACTCTCTTTCTCAATTCATTGATTTTTCCTTCTCTATCTGCTCGTCATGTAGTGTTAAAAATATGTAGTTGGATGGGCATTCATGTTATATGGGTATTTATACCTTAATGCCGATTGAGACTATTGCGTTGTATCGCAAAAAATGAAATAAACATATTTGATTAATAAAATTTTATATGTAAATTTTTGACAGGTAAATAATTTCAATATGTAGGGTATTAGTGTGACTTGACATTGAAGTGTGCACGACTTGTAGAGAGTATTTAGTGATGTTTATTTATAGAATTAAACATGTGAAAGAGATTAAGGTGATTACAGTAAAAGTTCTTCGGTAATAACAATTCTATAGGTTTAATGTATTTCTTCGGTATGGAATACTTGTAAGTTATAAGAAGACAGTTCGATCGAGGCGGTGGATACACTAAAACTAAATTTGGTGATCTCTATAATATAAACTTATAACTACTTATAATAAACTTGCTGAGCCGGGTGGAAATAGCGGTGCATTTTATTTATAACTAGCTGGAACCCGGTTGCCCCATAAGGCAATGGTATGGCGTGCGCCAAAACAATTGGGAATCTCAAAATCGAGTTTTCTATGGGCAGTGAAAATCTCAAATCCCACCACGAAAGTATATTTGAAAAGAAAAAAGTCAATCGTACGTTCAAAAACCCAAATCACCTGCTCATTTATATTCCCAATTACAATTCAATTGTCTCTATTGTGGAGTATTGTTGCCCGTAAACGAATTTCGAAGGGGCTAAATTACAATGCACGTACGCTTGTATTTTATTCATACATGAAATGTTAATGTGTGTGGAATTGTCATTTCCCTGCCTGCATTTAAATTTCCAATTCTTTTGGCGCACACTATAGCTTTCGTTTATTTTGCAGTTGAGGTGATAAGGATTTTAATATACAGTAGGAGACAGTAAAGACATTTTTTGGTATTTTTTATTCCGAATAATAAAATAAGGGGTCGTCCATTAATTACGTGAGGCGTTGAGGGTAGAGGGTGGAGTCGAATTTCACCCCATCTCACGTGGGCAAATATCACGTAATTTTTTCCCTCAAGAAACTGTGGAAAATTGCTAAAAAACTGGGTTAAATTAAGTAAAACATGTTTCTCCACTAAATATCCCCATTCACTTACAGGCCGCCGGCAGGCCGTTGTCCCTTCAGGCCAGGTCGGCAGGTATGGCCGGATGAAGGCCCCACATTATTCAGTCTGACTGAGGGATGTGGACTCCAAGTACCCACCTGAAAGGCCGTGGCATGCAGGTCACGTCATTATTCCCTACAGATACACAGGCGAAGACGACAGCTTAGCGTAGCAGGTTGTTAATTCAAGTGGAAACATTTTCATGGCCTCAACAAAAACTTCAAGGCGGCTTCAGCCTCACGCCGTGAACACCCGCGAACAACCGCGAATGCGAGTGTGGATGGTTTTTGTGCTTAGCTCGTGCTTTGTTTTCCGTTTGGAGTGAGTACGGCATGAATTCTTGTCGTAAATTCACGTTTTGAGAGTGAATAAAAGTTCAGATCTTCAGGCACAAACTGACGATAAATGCCCACATTTTGTCAGTTTTCTTGGACTGTAAGCCCCATACAGTTGGCGCCCGGTGAGTGTGTGATGATACTTGGCCTCAAAGCGAAAACTTTCAGGCCCTTGCATGCCGGCGACCTGTGTAAAGGGGGCCTTAAGATATGGGAAAATCCTACACAAAAGTTTTTACGCGGTTATGCGAACTCCAGAAAGTAGCATAGTAGTCCCGCGATTGTTAAGCCGCTACCCGCTTTTCTCGGCTTGAGTCTGGCACGCAGACGCACGGTAATAATTTTCTCAGAAACTGGTGACCAGCTAATGAGGCTGGACTTGGCTTCTTTGGTGAGTATTACGGCAACGCTACTCCTACGGATTTCAGTTTCATTTTTACCAGATATAAGAAGGATTCACCGTTTAGTCTCGCTATGTCCCATGATTTTGATTTTATATCGATTCATCTCGTTGAGGAGCAGTGTTCTCACATTCCATGTTCCAATTCGTGTCCTTGTTCGATAAGCAAAGTAGTTATCACGTTCCCGGTTCCGAGGCATTGTTTGCCTATTCGTAGCAATGCTGTTTTTAAGGGAGTCGGTTCAGCCCAACTGAATTAAAACTCACCATTCGATCGTCTCCCGTCAGTTCCTTCCGAAGAAGTATCTCAAGGGGCACCGCATGGATGTGGGATCAGGACTTGCTAACAGATCTGCTAGGTGTTTGTCTGCAGTGACTTCTCTCGGGTTTTAATAGAAGTGAAAACTTGGGTGCCCCCATCTTCCGAGGCCTTTTGCACTACATCCCTATATGTGCATCATATTTTTGTAGACCAGATCGTTTGAGCAGTCTCAGCAGTATCGCTTAGACTTGACTATTCAAAAGGCCGACTCATCGTCCTCAAGGTCAAGCTTGCAGCTTGTCCTTCCTATACTCCATTAATGATAATTCAGAGCGCAGGGTATGGTAATCAAGCCAACAAGTGACCTGATATTCTTTCTACTGCACTACAACAATTCCTTAGCCGCGTTAAGAGACGGTTCAAGAAGAGTTGGCTAATTCAGACACGGTCCGCCAACGTTCGGTGTGTTCCATCCAGATCCGATTGGCAAGGGCCCTTTTCACCATAAGAGTCCCATGAGTATGGTAGGAAAGAGGAGTCTGACGGAGCTTTCATGTCAGGATGAGGCAATATTCAACTATGTGCGTCATGTTCCCAGAGGAGATCTTTAAACGAGTTCGCGAGAACAATCTACTGCCATGCAGCCCGAGACGCAATAACTTTACATCTTGGCTTCGTGGTATTTGAAGCTTGTGGTCGCTCTTAACATCGTTAGTTGATCATCTACCGGGCACCAAGTGAAAGTGACAGTTCGATTTATTGTTCGGCGGCACCATGTTGTGTGCGGTCAATTTGACCAAAAAGTAAAAAACTGTCTTGAAATTGAACGCAGGGCGATAGTTAGTAACTAGAAATTCCCATGTTTGGTACAGGTGTCAACATCTATAAAAAACAACGCATAATTCTTTGGTCACGAAACGCGAATCAATGGGGTAATTCCATGGTAACTCGCGTTACATGCAGAAAATTTTATATACTTTCATGAAGCTTTTAATTTGCAATGTTTACATTAATTAATCTAATTTTATTTTTTATGGACGTAGAGTAATGTCTAGAACATGAGATAAATTAAAAAAATTAGTAGAAATATAATATTTATTTAATTTAATAATAAATTGTCTCAGTAACTCGCGTTACCGTTTTTGGACAGCCAGTTCAGAGGGTAAATTTATTTCTGAAATTTCTATGAAATTTGTGGGTAGATTACTTTACATGAGGTAAAAATAAAAGCAGAAATATACCAGTAAGGTGTTTTAATAGAAACAAAAGCTGTTACATTATACTTATTAAAATAATCGATAAATTATATGGTAACTCGCGTTACAAAGAAAAGGTAACTCGCGTTACTATCGATTTTCATACTTAAATTAGGAGCCCTTTAGGGTTTTTACAAAAAATCAAAATGAATTCACAAAGTAATAATTATTTATATCCTCCTAACAGAATTCGCTTGCCAGTTATTGTGGTTTTAAATAGATAAATGTAAATTATTGTTACTACTAGAACTACTATCTGATCCATATATTTCTTGGTAATAAGAGCGTCTTTCTTTGATACCGATGGTTTCTACTTCTGATAATGTGAAATCTTGAATTTGACGTTTGATGGTAGTGTTGTCAACCTTATACATTATTTTAGACATAGTTAAAAGTATAAAAGTAATATAAAATTTTTCTTATATCATGTCCACATTTTCATGGAAGTACCCAATGTCGATTTGTAAAGTTATTAAAAGGAAAAAATCGAGCGTGTTTTTTGCGCGCGAAAACCGGATTGTAATTTCACAATTATTAAGTTTTTTGCATTAACACTTCTCAGTCCGTTTAAGTTTTGTAATCGTGTTAATTGCATCCAATAAATATCTCTTTCGAAATATACTGAATAAAAATTTTAGGAATTCCCCTAGTTTTTTATAAGCAAAAATGTGTTGATGCATTACGCAATGTCAACGATAAATTACTGCTCAAAAGCCTCAGTATAAAAGCTCGAAAAATCTAGATTGTAGTTCAAAATTTATGGATTTAATTAAATTTGTTATCTTTAAAATTGCCAATTAAAATCTGTTCCAAAAATTGTTAAAAAATTTCTTTTTAATCACTACCAGAATTGACCTCTCGGAAAGAATCTCCAAAATATGTCAGGATTACTATGAAAATCATACAAACCATTTTGTCTGTCTATCTTCTCTTGTACAATATATTCGTATTTTACTAATTCCCCCCACACAAAAGAAATTACATTTGCATCCGGGATAAGGCTTAATCTTCACTCACCCAGTTTCTTAAGTGAAACCGAGTTCATTGTCATCCTCTGCTAAACCATTAATCATTCAAAACGTCATCGTTCATTCTTTGGGGATAGAGATGTAGTGACGACGATTCTAAGCGTATATTCACTACAAAACATTCATTCTACGTTATGTGCTCGTTTCCGTTTTCCTAATCAAATGATTATAATTTTAAGTATTTTATCTGCTGGAGAACAGAGATTATGAAATATGAAAGTTAGCGTGAAAAAATTACACTATTTTGTTGTCTTCTATGAGAATTTTGAATTTTTTATGTTTTTTATATTAATTTCCACGAGGTTAAATATTGTTAGTATTTATTAAAAAAAAATATAGCTTGTAAAAATTATAAATTATAATTTTGTGTGGTTGATTTACCTACGCTAAATAATATTTTCTAATTTATGGTTTTTATGCCCATATTCATTCTACATTCATCCTCGTTTGGTTGTAAATCAGATAGGCCTAGGAGACATCAATGTCGAATTTAAAGTTTCAATGCTCTGTAGATCAGTTTAGTTGTATTTAATTCTTTTCATATGTAAAATCAATACAATAAAACGAAATTTATGAGAATAGAACGACACTTTTTGTCCGCACATGTCAAAATTGGATTTGCAAAAAAAAGTGGTTTGGTTTAATTATGTATTTTTCGCTACAAACTCGAAATTTGGAGGTTAGGATTCTTATACGTGGTAGACATGTGCAATGGCTAATAGTATGCGCATCGGCCAGGCAACAGCAACATCCGCCTCGCTCAAGTGGTGCATATGGAAACGAACAAATATTTCCATCAAAACAAAAGTACGCCTTTACCGAACGTTGATCTTTCCAATTCTTCTTTATGGATCTGAAACGTGGATCTCAAACTGGACGTTAAGAAGCTCGAGGTTTTCGAAATGCGATGCTTAAGGCAGATCCTCGGTGTCTCACTACGCGATCGCCTTCGAAATGAGACAGTCAGACAAAGATGTGATCAGCAGACACTGATCGAAGAAGAAATGCAAAAGCGTCGACTACGGTGGTTTGGACATGTTTGCCGAATGGATGATGACCGCTTGCCACGTAAACTTCAACGGTTCGGAATCACGGAATCAACGGTTATCAGTTACCGCGGCACGAGACGTCGCCAAAAACCGGCAAGAGTGTAAACGAATCGTGAATGGAGTTCGAGACCCAGCGGCACCGACAGCGGCGCATCCATTGCGGGGACGTCCCGCTCGGACCGCCAGCTAACGGATCAAAGAAGAAGAAGTATGCTTGGTTCCAGCATGTCCTTCAAGTTCTCTCTAAGTGTCCCGCTTGGATTGATGGAAGGAATAAAGGACAGTATAGGTTAAGAAGGTTCTGGAGTGTGTTCAACGAGGAGGCGATGAAGCCTGCCTTTGAACTCGTTGTTGTTGTATACGGAATCGATGGAAAGTATTCATGAATAGAATCGAAAGAAAATTACTAAAGCGTGTGAACGGCCTGCCTGAAAGTGAGAAGGAGAACTAAGAGAAACCGGAACCGTCCGAAATTTGACGAGCTCCTTAAAAGATATAAGGAAGCGAGGAAAAGGCTGAACAAGGCTATCGCTAGAAGTAAAACCGAGCACTTCAAAAGGTTGTGCACAGAACCAGACTCGGATCCTGAAGCGGGGCTAGCGTAGTCAAGGGCTAGCGCTCTCCGCTGATCACCTGCCCGCGTTGCTCCAAAGTATAGTGCACGTCCTGTTTCCACAGAACGCATGCACCGTCGATCTACCCATCCTTCAGATAGACCTAGAAGAGGTACCTGTGGTAACGGCAGAGGAGATTCTAGAGGCCCCAAAAAAGGTAGCCATTAATAAGGCCCCTGGTATGGGTGGCATACCAAATAAAGCGGCGAAGTCTTTACAGCGTGCCTGAGAGAGGGGATCTTCCCGCAGCGATGGCAACAGCAGAAACTCATGCTCCTACCGAAGCCGAACAAGCTTTTATGGGACCCATCGTACTACAGACCGATATGACTCCTTAGTTGCATAGGCAAACTTTTCGAGCGGGTGATCTGTAACAGGATACTTCCTAGCATCGAAAGGGTAGGTGGCCTGTCGGACAAGCAATTCGGCTTCAGAAAGACAAAGTCGACGACTGATGCAGTCAACATGGTGGTGGGCATAGCAAGACCCGCCATAGAGAAAGATCGCTGCTGCGCACTGATAACCCTCGACGTAAAAAATGGTATGGAAATGGTGAGCTTAGTCCTGTTATACGTACTGCCAGTGTAGACATCAGCGTTTAACAGGACTGCAAACAGTAGGAAATGGAGGGCCGTATATTGGCTAAGTGCACTCTCCGCTTTCTGCTCTTACAGGAACACGTCCGACGATGCGGTGTGCGTGATAGCGGGAATGATTCCGATAGATATTCTGCCGAGAGAGAGCATGCGCCTCTATGACCCAGAATATGGAAGAAGGAGCCAAGAAAGATACGGCGACAGATTGCGAGCTGCGAGTCCGTAAGGGAATGGCAAGGGAAGTGGGACGAGTCTGTCAAGGTTCGTTGGACACGTGGAAATATGGATTACGAGGGAGCGTGGGGAAGTGAGTTATGACCTCACGCAGTTCTTGAGTGGACATGGGGGGCATAGGTAATACCTCTACCGCTTTTGGCCCGATGACTCATCGTTGTGTGAAGTATGACCAGCGATGGAAGAAGACGCAGAGCACGTCTTCTTTACCGGTTCGAGATTCCCCGATGAAAGGGCGGAACTAGAACAGCCACCAACTCCGGAAAACATCCTAGACCACATGATGAGGTTCGAGGAAATGTCCCAGTAGGACCTGTGTAAGCTTGCAAAAGTACTGAAATATGAGCACTTACTAGTAAGTAGTACCATACCCTTTACAGAAGTACTTATTATTACACACCTATGACATGGTGGTAAAGGCCACCATACGCGATCAAATTGGATGTACATACATACAGATTTTCTACACACCCATGCATGCAATGAGTTTTGATTGGCCGACCGGCTTACAATCGATAGTTTTGGTTGTACATACATTCAATTTGACAATGCAAGGGGGCCTTTAGTCTTGAACTTTGGTATGCGGACTTATAGCAATCCCGTTTCTGGGATTCTTTTCTTAAATCTGACAATTGTAAAACATCATCGCTGAAGACTATCACACAGGTTCCCGTTCGATTTCATCCTAAGTGCAGCGTTAATAGCGGGTTTCTCTACTTCAAGATGGAGCGACATCAAATCGAGTAGCTTCCAGTTTAATTTCTCCTTTTAAAATAAACGAGTTTAGTTACTTCTAGTCACATTTTTTTCCGTTTTATAGTAAACAATTACAAATCTACTTAAAATCAATAATTAATATCCTTAAGCAGAACCTTGTTCCAGATACTGATGTTCGTTTGCAAACAGAATAGTAGTTCAAGTATGAAAAATGTTGCCAATGGATTAAAAAATTTGCTCATTTTAATACTTTCTAAAAATGACAAATGTAACGGAAGACGTTATTTCCTTTTCGGTTTATTTCCCCGCAATGCAAATAAATATAAACAACAATGTCGACATTGAAACTGCTACTAAATTCCTGTACTTACCTGAGATAATTTCCATTTGCTTACTTTTATTTACCTGTAACAAACTTAAGTAATTTAAGCAAACAACCGCGGGAGGAGTCGCCCGCACGCTAATATCTTTCAGTAAATTTTATCTCTCATCATGGAAATTATCTGATTTTAATAATGGAACTTGATATGCCAATCATTTCAATAATGAGTTCGTAAATAAAAAGAGTCGACTCCCGTGCCAGCTCTCTCTCTACCTACTATATATCTTCATCGGAATGACGCAAGCAAAATACTTTCCCTCACCGCAGCGCCATGGAACCAGCATTTTCGGGGGGTTTGGAAGGGAAACGAGGAAAGTATAAAAAGCACGTGTTAAGTTTTATTTGCACGGAAAATATTGCGTGTGTTGAATTACACTCTCTCTAAAAAAAGAAGGTACATAGAAAAAAACAGAACAAGAAATTCACCAGGTTTAGAAGAAGGAGGAGGCGGGCGGAGGCAGCATACGAATCGGAAATGGAGGCTTCCATTTATTTTTACCTGGCCCCAAAGAAGTAATTAAATAAGGTGCTGTTCGGTAGTAAACTTGACCTTCTGGCTTGACTTGACGTGTCGAAGAAATGAGTCTCGTCGATGCGTTGTCCGTTTTGGCATTCTACATACTTCTCTACTTCTTTTTTTTTCTTCAATTTATTTTTTGATTTACTTCTCTCGAAAAGAATTTTAAATAAGCCAAAATGGCTTTGTGCTGCTCGAGTATTTTTTTTCATACATGACTAATGGCGGCTGTTTAGATGCTTATTTTCTGCTTTGTTTTGTTGTGGAGTGATACAATAATAATTTGACAGCTTGTTAAGATTGTTATCTTTTAGGAAAATAAAAGTAAAATGCTGTAGGCGAATAATTAAGTTGAATTGTTTTGGGAGTAAGTTGTGTACTAGGAATTGTATATCGTTCAGCAGATTATTGTACTCTGTCTATAGTATAAAGATAAAAATATTTACTTTTATGATAGATTATATAAGCAATCACATTTTAAATGTCTGTTTTAATCTAAGAATATGGTTTATTGAATATCGTATCAGCAAAACCCTCTTCTATTTGATTAAAATACGGTAGAGAGCACAATCTCAGTCAATAACAGACCAATATTTTTTGGACCCTTTATTGTGGCAACATTCAATATCTCTATTATTACTTCTGCTTCAGCAGTGTCAAAAAGATTCGTTCCAAGCTTCGGCGGATCACGGTCCGAGCGGGGGCGTCGTTACAACGGATACGCTGCTGTCGGGGCCGCTGGGTCTCGAACTCCATTCATGATTCGTTTCCATTCTTGACGATTTTTGACGATGGTTCGAGCCTCGATAACTGATAATCGTTGATTCTTTTCGATATTCTTTAGCTAGGTTTTCTTTGGTGTCGATCGCTGAATTCTCCCGTCTGCCGGACGGTCTCATTCGGCAAACATGTCCAAACCACTGTAGTCGACGTTTTTTTTATTTCTTTTTCGATCACTCAGTCTCGTTTCGAAGGCGATCGCGGAGTGAGACATCGAGAATCTGCCTCAAGCATCGTATTCTTCAAAATTGGCACAACGATCGCTCTCTTCCACGCCAACGGCACACTATTTGAATGCCATATGTGTGTTATGAGAGCGTAGATCTATTCTCGGCGCTTTTCCATTTTTCATCGATTTTATTGCCGTCGGTTCGGTATCGAGAAACTGGGCCTGTACTCCCGAAGACGAGACGATGAAGAAACGAAACGAAATAACGAGACGAAACGCAAATATATTTCCTACTCCTGAAGACGATAATCTCGTACTGCCTTGCGATTCTTGACCTATTATGCACAATAAATTATAGCTATCAAAATAATTAACAATTTCAACATACAATTTAACAAGCACTAACGTCTAAACGAAGACGATTACAAATATGCCATCGTTTGTTTAGACGAAAACGAAACGATATCGTCTTCCAAGGTAGCATTTTGATAAAACGGTTTCGTTTTCGTTTCGTTTCGTCTTCGGGAGTACAGGCCCTGATTCGTCAGCCGTTCGATAATCGATGGTTCGGATGCTGGACCTTGTGGCGGATCGTAGTTGTACAGCTGGTGGAAGAATTCTCTCCGCCGCGGCAGGCACCCATGGGGAGAGGTCGAAAAATTGCATGCGATTTGTTTGATGTTGTCGCTTGTTGATGTTGTTTTACCGCCTAACCGCCGGATTGTCGGATACAGTGTTCGGTACGTTATTCCAGTACACTTCGATTTGATTTTCTGTCGAACTTCTTTGTTCAAACGTCGGTATTGCTCGAAATGGACGTGTTTCATTTATTTTCGTTGATCGACGTGGTCTAGACAGCTGTTTGAGATCCATGGCTGCGTCCGTTTGAAAATCTCGCCCGATGGTCGTGTCCCGTAGGCACGCTCAATTCTTCCTGATCGTGTCTTCCCAGCCGGTTCGATCTGCACCTCAATGTGCATTAAGTCAAGTCTCCCGCGGGCTGGTCTGGGTTGCTGTATAAACGGATACGATATAGGTCTTGATCGATTGTTATAACCGCCAAACGCTCGGATATCGGCTAGAATGCGATAACGCTGCTGGCAGCTCGTCGATCGACCATAAACCCGTCGCCGGCCTCCCGTTTCTCACCATCGGAATAATAAAGCGTCGTCATTTCGTCGATTGTTGGTGGGACGATCGTCAATGTCCCGGATCCGGTAAGTCGTAGTTCCGATAGCGCTGCAACTAATATTTTACATATCGATAATTCCGTTGCTATGATTTCCTTTTGACCGACGTGATGTCCGTTTCGTGCATTTCACGCAACGAATTGAATTTCCATTTTCGGTGTGACTAATTTGGGTCTTCGGCCAGTAACCCACTTCCCACCAGCTTGCCTGGTCTTTCAAGCAGAGATATACGCTATATTAGGATGCGCCTACAAGAACTTAAGAACGGCTTACTCTAACCAACCGATCCTCCCGGACAGACCCATGATATCACGACTACTACTGTTTTTCTTATCGGCGAATTTCGCGATTATTACTATCTTCTTATCAAAAAAGACCACCATTCTGATCTTCGAAGCAAATTCGATCTTGGCAGCGCGTTCTTCTCTCGTTTGCGTCCCTAATTTTTGCCCGAATTCTAAGATATATGAATGTATTTATGCGACCTAAAGAAGTATAATATAAAACTAAGCAGTATTTAATTTTCTTCATTTTCCAAACAAGCATTAACAATATTTCTTTTATTTACAGGCGACATTCACGGACAGTATTATGACTTATTGCGTCTATTTGAATATGGCGGATTTCCACCAGAATCAAATTACTTATTTTTGGGGGACTACGTCGACCGTGGCAAGCAATCACTAGAGACGATATGTCTTTTACTAGCATATAAAATTAAGTATTCAGAAAATTTCTTCTTACTTCGAGGTAACCATGAGTGTGCGAGCATCAACCGAATCTACGGGTAAGTGTGACTCAAACTATCTATATCTTTTCATTTATTTTATATAATTGTTTTTTTTTTTTTTTTTTTTGTTAACAACAATTCACTTTATTTTAATTAAATTCCCTGCCATCGTCGTGTGTGCTATTATTCAAGTTGCTTGATGTCAGCTACACATGAAGAAATTAAAACTTTTACACGTTCACAATTAAAAGTTGATAAGGGTGGAACGTCGAAAGACTTGAGAAGGACTGAGTGTTTTATTGTTTAGCATTAATTTTTTTGTCATTTGCGGCATGAATTTTATTGTCACCAGGGTGAAAGTGTAGAAATGTGATTTTTTTACTAATTTATTTTCATTGGTGTTGTTTTGTTGAGAAATTTTATTTTAGTGTGATATGGAGTAACCTAGCGGCAGTTTTTTTTAAATTAGATCTAAAAAGGGTGAATTATTATTTACTTAGTCGGTTCTACAACCAGAATGCAATCGTGCCTTGCAACTGCTTCCTCCACTAGTTCCGATGGTGAGTCGATCTCACCCAGTCCAGGCATTCCAAAAGTCTGGTTTACGAAGTCCTTCCTACGGAAAACCCTGCTTCCAAAAGTAGGTCAGAGTCTTACTCCGTACTTGTTTCTTTTGATTTATCTGCACCCCTAGCCTCTTCTTCCGATCATCTATATAAGCCAGTATTTGATTGGAGTAGTGAAAGATTGCGCCTCTTACCATGACCCCTGAATCTCGAATCTCGTTTTACATGACAGGTTAAAGAAAAGGCAAGATAGGTCATCTCCGTCGTAGTCTATTGCAAATGTCATATCACATAGGTTATTGTCAAACTACAAAATCGTGTCAGTTCACTGGATATGTCCAGTTTTCGCATGGCTTTGAAAACTTTTACTCTGTCTATGCTATTAAGTCTATAAAGAAATGGCGTTATGAAATTTTAGATCTGTTTTTATCGCTGTTGATTCACTTGGCAGGAAGTCACCCTGATATTGACCTATAATGTTTCTATTTTATTCTGTGCAGTGACGGAGAATATTTAAAACAACGTCCTCTTCGAGAAGCAGGCCTCGCTTCCTACTCCTCTACTCGTCCTATAACTTAATTTCATAAATCGTCTCTAATTTAGGCCTTCCATATTTGCACTCTGGATCCGAAGCCTTATTTGATCTGGCTTCCGTGGCTAGGGCGCACGGGATCATTCTGCAATGTGTATCGAGCTACAGGAACAAGATCGAAGGTAGCGAAAAGGCAGATGAATTGCACAAACTTGAAACAAATCTTGAAGACCCATCAGTGGGAAATCTTGAATATCAACCAGTGAAGAATGTGTGACGAGAGATATCATCATGAACTTTCTTTTAATAACAGGCGCGATGTGGCAGATCTAAGCTCAGGAATCAACCTTTGTACTACCAGTTCGTCATATCGTTGGGAAGGTCCTAATGCAATGTCTAGTAGTAAGCCTAATTCAAATTATCAAAATAGTTCCAGGTTACAAGGAGTCAGGAGGGTGTTTAATGAGACGGCGATAAACTCTGCGTTTGACGACCTCTTTGATAATAGGAGTTCGAAAATACAGATGGAATGTTAGGATTTGTGGGTCCCTTTTTGTACCACGTCAAGGTGGTTTTCGAAGCGCCGGCCGCCCCAAATAAAGGAGTTGTATTCGAGAAGAGGCAGAATATAGAATTTGTATGTTACAGCACGGAATGGTTGGAAGAGAAATTCTTAAGATATTAGGAGCACTGGGATGTTTATTTGGCAATTTGGAATATGTTGTCATTCCAACGAAAGTCTTTGGCTAATATTACTCCAAATCAGTTAGCTGGCGGTCCGAGCCAGATTTTCTTTGGTGTCGATTGCTGAATTCTCCAGTTTTCCAGGCAGTCTCGCCAGAGAAGTTTACGTAGTAAGCGGTTATCATCCATTAGGCAAACATGTCCAAACCACTACCCACATGTGCTAGCTTGATTCGCTCACTTAATACGCCACTCTTTCTTTTATTGCCCGTGATAGAGTTATCGCCAAAAAATAAAGGACTCGTGCGCGAATGTGGGGAAATGTTTCGATCCCAATGCATCCGGTCCGTTTCGACCCGCTAAGCTGTCAAACTTAAAATTCGAAGTTTGCTTAGAACTTACATATGTGGCAGTTCGGAAAGGTGGTTCCAATGGTACTTAAAGATCGGAATGGAAAAGTTGAATAAATTTCGATATTTTCGGAGTGCTACGGATCAGAACAGAACTGGGCGGATGCATTGGGATCCCGTCTTAAGGACCTCCGTACATGAGTTGACTGATTTTCAAACCAAGTTTCAAACTGGTTTCACAATAATCAACCAGTTTGCCATCAAAATGAAACCTTTGCCCACAAATTTTTAGTCACATAGATTTTGTTGAATAAACTTAGACACGTGCAAGTGAATCCTTCTTCTTGCAATGGCACTACAGTCCAACCGGCCCGATTTCTGGCCGAAGTTCTCTAGTTCGATGTGTGGTGAGATGTCTCCGCATCTGTAACAACCGCGTCCTTCCATGTTTTCCTCGGCCTGCCCACGGGTCTTTCTCCGCCATTGAAGACCTTCTTTGCTGCTCTGCCCTTCCTTCCAAAGGAATTTAGCATGCCATCTATCCTTTGTGTGAGCGTCCATGTCTTTCTGATGACTGCTTCCAAGGCTAGGTTGAACAGCATAGGTGCCAGTCCATCCCCATGTTTGTGTCCTTGATTAACTTGGAAGGCATCTGTAAGAGTGTTTTGAACTGTTACTCGGGCATTTGTGTCGAGGTGAGTTAATTGTATCAGACGTACTAGTTTAGTTGGTACTCCTAATTCGAGTAGAATCTGAAGTAGCTTCTTTCTGTGGATAGAGTCGTATGCCTGCTTGAAGTCGACAAAGATGCAACCATGAAACTGAAATTGCTTCTAACCGATAACAACAGTCGAACTAGTTTCAAATCGGTCTCCTTTCTGTCGACCTGTGTGTGGATTCTCCCTTGCATACACGGACATGGTCAGTAAACTAGGATTGCAAATCAGTCGACTCGTGTGCAAAACAAGCGCACGGGAATTGACCGCCACGACCTTCGCGAGGTTCTGTCTGTGCCTTAAGGCACGCCAAAACAATTACCGTTTTTTGTTTGAAGCCATAACTTTTTTTATGTGGAACAATCAAGTTCAGAAATCATTTAGATATGCGCGTTCAAGGAACTCGTACGATTGTACTTACCTTCATAACTTCTACTTAAAAGATTAATATAATCTAATTAAAAAATCGTCTGTTCAGTGCAATCATTACCATTGAAAATCTCTTAAAGCATCAAAAAACAAACATCGCAATATTACTTTAATCTTAACTTGAGAATACAGATCAGCCCAAGCTAAAAAAAACACTAAGGCTTTAAATTTATTCAAAAATGAATTATAACTTGATTAATATGATTATCGTGCATGTTTTTTAATGGTATTGTCATTCTCTGGCTGCTCTCGCACTACACTAATTCGAAGCTTCATAACGAATATTGATTAGCAGGGAGGTGATAATTTTCATTCCAGATCGACCTAGAACTTTGAAATACATTATACTATATATATAAACGTACTCTTGTAACGACCTTTCGTCGTAGTTAAATAATTTCATATAATAAAGTAAATTGTTGTGTTTACTATAAATTTCCTGGAATTTGCATTATTTTTTTATTATTATAATTATACGAGCACGTTACTTCATAAACTATTGTTCATGCCTACGATAATGGTGACGGCAACACAGGGCTGCCACACTTTATCATAATTTCAATTGTGTTGAAAGGTGCACGTCTCAATTTATTATGGTGTATTAACATGAAAATACACAAACCGGTTTTGCAAATTGCTGTGCGTCTCTCGTAAAAAAATTGTGATAATAAAATCGACCCAATTTAGTCCAGACCAATTTAATTATTGAAGATTAATCAAAATTATAATCCAGCAAAAATTTTCTCATTAACAACTCGCGGCTTTTATTGCCAGGGAAAAAACGAAAATGATTTTTGATTGTGTAACTCATTTACCTAACAGTCTGGACATTGATTTTTATCCATTGTGAACCTAAGTAATGATTGTTATCAAGATTAATTGCAATGTTTATGGTTTTTGGCACTTAACTGAAATTAATTTGTTTCTTTCTATTTGAATTGCAGGTTTTACGATGAATGCAAAAGACGCTATACCATTAAATTATGGAAAACATTTACAGACTGTTTTAACTGCTTGCCTGTTGCGGCTATTGGTAAAAACATAAACGTCAAAAAAATTAATATAAATATATTTTAATTTAAAAATAAAATGAAAAATTATTTAAAAAAACTTTTTTAATTTTTTTAGTTGATGAAAAAATTTTCTGTTGCCACGGTGGTCTCAGTCCCGATCTCACATCTATGGAACAAATTAGGCGCATTATGAGACCAACTGATGTACCCGATCAAGGATTACTTTGTGATCTATTGTGGTCTGATCCTGATAAGGATACAATGGGTTGGGGAGAAAATGATCGTGGCGTTAGTTTTACATTTGGAGCTGAGGTAATTATATTTTTGATATGAAACTAGTATTTATTAAATTAAAAGAACAAAAAAGAAACATTTTTATCAGATTCTTGATAAATTCCCTATGTTTTTTTTGTTCTCGAAGAAAACGCGCTCATATAAGCTCAATCTAAAGTTATGACGAAGGTGGTGCCACTTGGACAATTAATCGCGGCTAGTCAACTGTGACAAATTTAATGAGAATTTTTCCAATGACTGCTTGCCACCTAGAATTGACCTGAATTGTTTGGTGGTGCGCATATTTTTTTTTTGAAAGATTGTTGATAATGTAGGGAAAATTATAATTTGTAAACATTTTTATCTTTTCATAAAGATATCAAAGCAATTTAAAAAGGAAGTTCTTGCAATGACTCTTGATGAAAAAGACCTTGATTTCGCTGATGCATGGTATCATATTCCAGTCTGGGTTTGGAAACTAATTTGCGACGTTTTTTTTAGTAACATTTAACTCATTATAATGTAAACATAAATTTCTTCTTCTTCGATGGCTCTAGAGCCTAATTGGAGTCTCCCCTCCATCAACTTCTTCCTCTGCTCCTAAGCTTGCCTTCAGTTTCGTGTTGATAAGGCTGCATCCGCCTGAACATTGTCTTCACACTTTGAAGGTTTGCTAACTGGTCTTTTCCCATCTGTTTTAGTAGATTCGGGGCTTTGTTTCGGCATCCTTGAGACATCCATGACCGACCTCACGTAACCGCAGTAGATTAGCATGTGTTGATAGTTTATACTTTGAACTTTGCTCATTGACGGGGTCATATTTTAGTTTCTTGCGGTCCCCCATGTATATTTTTCTATTTTTATTTCCGATCCCTTATAAATGTTTGATAAGTTTCAGCCAAGTACGGACAGCTGCAAACCTATTAGTAAACCCTAATGCCGATGAACCCAGAACCCTTACCTGAGCTATTGTATCTGTTATGGTTACTTGGATTAGCCTCACCAATTTTGCAAGTATTCTAGGTCTATACGCTTGTCAATGAGCTTTTCCCTGGATATTGAGTCATACGCTTGTTTAAAATCTACGAAGATCCCAGCACTTCCCCAAAAGCTGTTTTAGGCAAAATTGTTGGTCTGTGGTAGACATTTTGTTACGAAACCCCACTTGGTATTCACCCAGTATTTGCCGCTGGAGGGCAATTGTTTCCGTCCTATGTCCCCTGAGGGATTAAAGGAGCGTAAAGAAAGAAGGGACTTTATTGTTTTTGAGCTTATTTATGGCTTTTTTAACCTCGTCCAGGGTTGGGCTGGTTATTATTATATGGTCTCCTGCTATGTCTCTTTCTGTTGATGTTGGATCATTTTGGTTAAGCAGGTCTTCAAAATCTTCACTGGCGAAAGTAAGGTTCCAAAATGCAGTAGAAGAAGAGTTCGAAGTCCGACAAGGTTTTAGACAAAGGATCAACTAGCCCCCATGCTTTTCAACCTCGCCCTAGAATGGGTGATAAGGAAACGTCAGTCCAGAGAAGTGCATCAATTGCAACACAGTCTATACAATAACTTAGATATGCGGATGACCTGAAACCCGTGGGAAGATCCATTAGGCAACAAAAAAAATTATGTCGGACTAAAAGAGGCGGCAAAAGACATAGGCGTGAACATCAACGAAGAGAAAACAAAAGTCATGCAACAGTCCAAAGCAGCAAAAGCAAAATGGGAAGGAATATAACTATCGACGAACACAACCTAGAAGTAGTGGACAATTAGAAAAGAAAAGGAAGAGATTACTATACGAATACTACTGGCTAATAGAGCCGAAAAAACAATACTGCATACAAGATTTGGGCACCGATTTGGACTAAGACTGGCCGCCCACGTATTTAAGATGGAACACAATTGTATCCCAAAACGGCTTGTGGTAGCAGCAATTTTGGGAAATAGACCAGTAGACAAGCCCCGGAGAAGATGGGTAGACTCTGTGACTGCTGACGCAAAAGCAATATTTAACATTCGGTCCTAGAGGGGCCAAGGCTCGCTTGGGCTGTAGCGCCGTTAACTGAATATTGTGCCATTCGTAGTTCCACCTGTGCGTTTGTAATCTACTGTTTCATTCGTTAGCTTAATTTCATTGAGAGAGCGAATTCTTGCTTGAACGCTTGCAACGACTCATCATCTCTTGTCCATAATTCTCGGCGTTTCGTATTGTCGTATTTGCCCATTTTTATTTTATGTGATCACGCAAGGTGGTGTGTTTTTTGCTTAGTTATCTGGAATATGTATAAACAGTCGTGGAAGCGCTTAACTGATCAAAGTTGTTGCAGCGCTAATCGAGAATGGATCCAGTGTACCTGTTAATAAAGTCGGACGGAAGTTCGCGATTGCGAAGACTATGCCAGGCACGCCAGCCGAAGAGTAACGTCGAATGTCGATAGATTGAATTGATCCCTGTGGGACACCGACAGATTTAGTGTGAGGGAAAACAGACTCCCTTTAGAACCGCGTCGATAAAAAGTGCTTGGAGTTTATTCAACAGACTAATGCGCCATTATTATCAAAATTATTATAGATATATCTAGAACTTGGACCAGATACTCCAAAGCGATGGGTTCTATTTCCCAAGTGGTTTTAATGTTAAGATGACGATGATCTGTTCGTAAAGGATTTGTTAGGACTTGTTTCGTATGTTAGAACTTTTATAAATAAAGAAAAAGAATGATATGACTTGGTTTCGGATTTCTATGTTAAGCCAGAGCAGATTAAAATTTCAATATATGAATATTCCCCTATGGGATGAAAAACTATTACAGTAAGGTATATCCAGACACCTGATATTGATCCAATATCAGGTCAGTCGTTCTTCGTGCGAACATAGCAAAGGAGGTTTGTTAATATGGTAGAATGTATTTTTTCACAAAAAGCTTTCCATTGCAAAAAAAATCCAAATAAAAAATTTATAACAAGACTTCAGGAGCGCACATGGCTAATCGCCACACTCAGTCATCATAAACGTACATTAAAATATCTAATTTTGCTTTTATTTTAATAAAAACTAATTTTTTTTATTTTATATTTATTTTTAGGTTGTTGGTAAATTCCTACAAAAACATGATTTTGATCTGATATGTCGGGCTCATCAAGTAGTAGAAGATGGTTATGAATTCTTTGCAAAAAGGCAGTTGGTGACATTATTCTCAGCTCCAAATTATTGTGGTGAATTCGATAATGCTGGTAAATATATTCATTACAAAAAAATCAAATTTAAACAATAAAATAATATTAATAATAAAAACCATTACCAATCATCATCAATCATTACTAATCATTAATTAATCATTAATTAAAAATTAATTTTGCATTTATTTATTTTTTCCAGGTGCAATGATGTCCGTCGATGATACACTGATGTGCTCGTTCCAGATATTGAAACCAGCCGATAAACGTAGATTTGTTTATCCAGGCTTCGGTGCTTCGGGGCGGCCATTAACTCCCCCACGTGGCGCAAATAATAAAAATAAAAAGAAATAAAAAGTTTATTATTATTATTATTTTTTAATAATTTTTTTTTCAATTTTATTTTGCTTTAAACAAATTATATAAGAGAAATACAACAAAAAAAAATAAATAAGATAAAAGAAACAGAACATTTAAAATAATAATAATTAAAAAAAATACAAAAAAGGAACAAACAAAACAAATATATATTAAAAAAAAGAAAGAGGAATAAACAAAAAAATAATTTAACAATAATATAAAAACAAAAAAAAAATAATAGAAAAAAAGTGAGCATACATTTTTTTGAGAGTAAATTAAGTAAAGTACATAATAAAATTTTACAACAACAAAAAGTGAAAACAAAAAATACAAATAATTAAAAAGTATGAAAGTAAAATTGCTAAAAACAAACAAAATAAAGTTTATTAAAAAAACAAATGTTTTAGAAAAATAAAAAAAGGAAAAACAGTAACAAATTTCACACAAAGAAAAACTCAAATATATAAATATAAATAAATTTAAATCTAAAAGAAAGAAAAAAAAACACGTGCAAGAGAAATTAATAATAATAATTAATAAATAAAAAAAAAGAGAATGTGAATTTACTCCTAACTAAAATAAATTTTTTGAAAATCTCGGAGAATGGCAAATTTTGTTGTTGTTTGTTTTGGTTTTATTTATGGAATTTTGTTTATTATTTTTTTTTAAATAGATTTACTAAACAATAATTCCTTAAAATATTTTTCTTGCATGAATTTTTTTTGGAAAATAATTACATACAGCCACTTTTAGAGTAAATACGTTTTTGTTTTTTCATAAGTACTAGTTTGCACACAATTTTTTTTCAATTATTTTTTTTGTTTTCAATAATTACTATTAAATCAAAAAACAAAAAATAAACAAACTTGCCTAGTTAACAAAAAACACACAAAATTGTGGACACAGATATGATTATTATTTAATTAATATTTTATATACATATATAATTAATTGTATGGCATTTTTTTTGTTTTAGTTGCAGTAAAATTTAATATTATTTTTTTTTTACAATCACATTTAAAATAATAATAATAATAAACGAGACAATGATTAAGAAAAATAGTTACAAGAATAAAGAAAAGAAGAATCTTTTATTAAATGAAAAGTGAATTAAATATAAAAAATTTTATACATTTTTTTTGAAAAAAGATAAAGAAAAACAAAAAATGTAAATGTTATAAATAATTTAATAATTTTGAAAAGAAGCGCCACTGAAAATTACATGACCACCCCGACCACCATTTTTTTATTAGATTTAATTTAACAATATTTTTCTTGTTTTAAATAATTTTTTTTGCTTTAAAATATTCAAAAAGAAAAAAAAATATACTTAAATATAATATATTTTTTTTTATATATATAGAGAAATTAAATTCAAGTATTTCAAGTTTTTTTTTATATATATATAAAAATGCAGCTTTATTTGTGTTTTTTAAAAACAACAATTTTTCTCTTTGAAAATTTTTTTTATTTTAAAATATTATTTTCATTCTCACAACAACAAAAAAAATTATTAATGTTGATAATTTTTTTACTTTTAAATTTGAATTTGAATATTATTTTTTTTGCTCCACATTTTTTTCTTGCATTATATTTTTTATATTTTATTGCTTATTTTTTTATTTTAGATTATGGTTTTCTTATGAAAAGAAAAAAGTGATGAATAAAAGGAAAGACATAAAGTGAGACACGATTTTACAACGCATCGAGAGAATTTTACGTTTATTATTTTTGATTTAAATATTTTATTTCTTTTTTTTTGCTGTCTTTAGAAAATAGTGTTCTAAAAAATAATAGTAATTTTTCAAATCAGATTTTTTTTTACTTTGTTTTAGCAAGTGTTCTTTTTATTTTTTGTTTGTCTTATAAAAAAAACAAGTTTTTGATTTTCTAAAAAAAAATGAAAAAATTAGTTTCCACTTTATTACGAAAAAAATAAATATTATTTGAGGCGACACAATTTGGCCGTTTTTTATATATTTTTAAATATGATACTAAATAAATTTCATTTATTTTCTTATTACCATAAAAAAAACATTTTTTTTCTGTCGATTGTTAAAATTAATTTAATTAAAATATGAAGCGGCAAGAAATATATAATTTTTTCTTCTTTAAAAAAAATTTGAATTTCATTCAATGAATACAACAAAAATATAAAAAAATATTTAAAAAATATAATATTAAAAAAAAACAAACAAAATTATAAAAGGAAAATATAAAAAACAAATCGGTGTTTTTTTCATTATACGAAATAAGAAAAAAATAATGAAAATGTTTTTCCTTAATTTTCTTTTTAGTAAAAATAAAAAACAAAACCAACAAAAATAGCTTCAATTTAGATTAGATTAGGGATTGAGATTTGAAAACAATGGCTTGCCTGCAAAACAAAATAAATAAATAAAAAACAGATTATATATAAAAAATATATATACATAAATATATATAAAAAATAAATAAAAGAGAAATTTTAGTAAATATTTGTGTAATTCATAAAAAAAAAAACAAAAATGAAAATTAATTATTTAGGTGTGCTAACAAATTCTTTAAACAGGTTTAGTCAAAACAAAAAAATAAATAAAAAATAAAGTAAAAGAACGGCGATAACAAACAAACAAAAATATATATAAAAATATTGTATATATTTATTTAAAAAAAAATATCTCTTTCATCATGAAACAAACAAAAATTTTTCGTCTCAGCAGATGCGTCTTTTCGAAGATTGAAAAAAAAAATTATTTAATAACTATACATATATATATTTATGTTGTAGCTTTTATCTGACATAAAAAACAAAAACAAACCTGCTATATATTATAGAAACAACAACAACAAATAAAAAAAAATACAAATCAGCAAAAAAAAACGAAGGCTGTAATAGTTAAATGCAATTTCAAAAAAATACAAAACAAAAACAAAAAAATACAGAGAAAAGAACAAAAATTCTTGTTTTTATATTACATAGAAAATGCTGAGTTAGAATTTTTTCGAAATTATCTTTTCTCGTTGTCACAATTTTAATTAAAAATTAAATTAAATGAGGAGTGGTCGAACAAAACGGCATATGCCCAGTTTTGGAAAATTGTTCAGAAAACGCAAAAAACTGTTGTGTCTCTGAATTAATCACATTAACTATTTATGATTATGTCAGGTTGTGCTACTATTTAAACTCATTCAGACCAAAAAAAAAAAATATTTTAAAATTGTGGACATGTGCCCTTTTGCAGGGACACAACTGGACATGTGCCTGTTTTGTTAAAGCTTGAAATGCTGGGTAAAATTAGACGCAAACAATAATAATGCCGATTACTTGCTATTTTATTAAAAAATCAATCTTATTTACTAAAAAAAGGTTATATGTATTAATCTTTAAATTCTTAATATTATTTAAATTATTTGCAATTATTATCAGAACCATTATCTTCCTCTACATTTTGTTCAGTACTTGCTACTGTCAATAATGACACGGCACATGATAACTCTTCAATCTGTTGCTAATTATTTCCGAACTGTTCTTTTAGCAGATTTTCAACATCTTCTTCTCAGTGACTGTTTTATCTAAGGCAACTTTTTGAGGGTGATTTTTGCCAAGCCAGAAAATAAGTGTCTGTATGCCATGACTACTTTTATTCTGATGTGGTACCACGTAAGTTATTTCAATCGACCTCTTCATAAAAAAAAATCAAGTGTTACAAAATTTTTTATATGAAGAAGTCAATTGAAGCAACTTACGTGCTACCACTCTGGTCCCCATAGTCGTCTGCAAACCTTGTGATATTTTCTACTTCAGACAAATCTTGGAGTTGAGATATCACAGAAGTGCTGAAGCAACGTCAGTAGATCCTTGACCACTTCGGTCCTCAGTCCAGCAATAAAAGTAGAGGGTCAGTAGAATCAATTTTCACAACACAAAACGTGTAGAAACTTATTTCCCTCGGGTAAAAAGCTTCCTGAATGAGAGTTTTCGGCAGAGAATGAACTTGCTGTAGATCAAAGAAAAGGGATTTTTCTCCCGGATTCCTCATCATAGCATAGAATTGATTAGCTCTCAATTTGTGTTAGCGCAATTTGGTTCGCAAGTCTTGTTTTTTATTGTCCTGTTTTCAAAGGCCACCTGATTTCTTGTTAACGTACTTTTGGCATTAACGAACGACTTCGGCGTTTCAATATCACGGCGGAACGAAATGAGGTTTTCCAGTTGCGAAATGAGGCTTCATTTACAATGAAAGTAAGACAAACCTTTGTGTTTTTTAAATTAGAACTATGCATACAATGATTACTAAGAAACCAAAATAACACCTCACTTATTTAGAGCAAAAAACAGCATTAAAATTTGTTACTTGCAAGGGTTTCCCAGAAAGATAATTTTTACAAGAGAATTCCAAAATGTTTTATTCCTGCCATATACGAAATATAAAATTCCCAAATGAAAAACAAAAGAGGTATCAGCAGATTTTAAAATGGTCATCATTAAAAACCACCACCATTACTGTGTTTTCATGAGCCAGGGTAGAATTTTCGTTAAGTAAACAGAAAGCTTTTTCTCTCAAGATCACTTGATACCGTTTCCATGACAGTTCTGGGTTGAATTGACAGGGGCTATTCACACGGTGCATATTCATGGCAAGTAAAACCGGTTTTATAGAAGAGAGAGGGAAGGGAGCGGAAGAACTTAACGAAACATTTTTCACGCAAAAGCAAACGCGTGAAAACTTACACATATATGAAATGTTACTTCTATCTCTTGTTTTCTTTAGCTCTGTTTTGTTTTCCTGTAAAGCTTTCAAATGTTCTAAACACAATTACGCCCCGTGTGATTTCTGATGGGTTGAATAAAACCGGTTTTGCTCAACACACTTATGGCAGTGTGTGAATAGGCTCGCAGATAAATAATTTTACACTATATCCTCTTGGCATATGTGCGGTAAAGGATACTGAAACACACACTTATGCAAAGCCCGGCTTAACCAGACTGGCTTCGTTGAGTTTACTTGGATTTAACGAAACTTTACTCAATCCCTGTTTCCATGGGCGCTTAATCTGAGAAATCTCAGCACATGCTCCATTTTGAATTTGTTGAGTACAATTTTTTTGCATGAACGAGAATGGCTAAAAAACATATATATTCGTAGGACATGCACCCTTTTGCAGGAAAACCTTCACTATGCTATCAACAAATTATGACATGCACGTGAAATTGAAATTAGTTTAGTGTAATGAACCCGGTTCCGTTAAAAAACGGCCAACCATGGACATGTATCGGTTTGTTTGACCACTCCTCAAATTATAAAAACAGAAAAATCAAATTTGAATTATAAACTAAAATCTAAAAATATATTTTAAAACGTAACTTCTCTTAAAAAAACAAAAGTCAAATTTATTTCCTACAGGAAAAAAAAATAATTTCTTTCTTTAATTTCGTTTGTTTTTTTTTACTTTCTTCAATTCAATAAAAATAAAAAAATCTTTTTGTTTATCGAGTATATTTTTAATTATTTTTTTAAAAAGGAATATAACTAATAAAATAAATAAATAAATAAAATAAAACAGGTCGTAAAAAAACAAAGTCCACACAATACATACGTTGGTATTAAACAAACGATGTTTAAGATTTTATTATTTTTTTTTTATTTAAATTTTAGTATTTTATATAAGAAAGAAAAAATAAATGTTCTTTGAAAAAATATTTTTTTCTATGGATATATATATTAGTGAGGAAACTAAACAAAAATAAAAAAGAAAACAGATTATTAAAACAGAAATATAATGATAAAAAAAACTTATTTACTATCTCAATCATTTTTGGCCTTTTTATATTATTATTATTATTGCTCTCTTTCTCTCTGTGTAGAGTTTTTTTAAAATATCTTGAAAAAAACTTTATTTTTAAATTTTATTAATTTTATTTTCTTATAATTTTACGTATTTTAAGTCGAAAGTTACAAAAACCGAGTCATATCAATATTCTTCTTATTATTTTAAGAACAATAAAAAAATTATAAATTTTTTTTATATATGTATTTTTATATATACATACATATATATAAAAAATATCAATTCTTCTTTTGTGATTATTACTACTACTACAAATACTACTACAACTACTATATATTTGAAACAAAAATTATTATATATGTAGATATATATTTGGCTTATACATAATTTATGTTAATATTTTTCACAAGTATATATTTCTCCTAAATATTTTTTTTTATTATTATTATTTTATTCTCTTTTATTTGTACAATTTTTAATTTTTAAATATAATATAAAAACATTGTAGATGGAGTGTATATTTAATTATATTTAAAAAAACACTTGCTTTTATTTAATTTTATTTTTTAATCTTCCAAAAAAATCATAAATTTCTCTTTTCATATAAATAGTAAACATATTGTGTAAAAATTCACAAAATATATAAATTCACGTTTTTTTTCTTTTCTCTGAATTTAATGTGTGTATATTTGTACATTATTAATTATTATATATTTTTTTTTTAATTCGATTTTGTTAATATGTATATTTTTGCTTGTCTCTAATTTTTCTTTCTTATTATTTTTACTATATTAATTTTTTTTAATAATCTTTATTACATATATTTTTGCCAAGCTCTTTTTTTAATTATTACATTTATAAATTTAATTCTATTTAAAAACAAATTAAAAGTAATTTGAGAATGCGTCTTTTATGTTTTGTTAACAAAAAGAAAACAAATTGCTACCATACATATTATATAAAATAAGTTCATCTTAGATTAATGGTTAATAAATTTATATATATATTTAATTAAAAAAAATTAAAATTTTTTTTCTTCATAATAAACAGAACATGCCAAATCCGGGTCGAAATCGAATCCGTTGAAAAAAAATTCTTAACAAAATCGGTGAGAAAGGTTTCAATTTAGTTTTTTTAGAATTTTTAAAAATATTTACAATTTTTTTTTAATATAATCACCATATTAATCATTTTTTTAAAAAATAGATAAAAGTAAAAGTGTTTTGCTTTTGCAAAAAGAATAATCATCTTTTTTTATTTATTTTATGAATTTAAATTAATTCTTTTCTGTCGTTAAATTAATGTTTTAATTCTTTTAATATCTTTTCTTATTAATTTCGATTTGTTCTGGTTTGAATAATGGTTTTTTTTTTCAGTAATACAAGAAAAGTAATTCTGATTTTCTTATTATAAATTCGAGCGTTCTCCACTTCTATTCATCTGCTCCAGTTGTCAGTCACTTCGACTTCTTGCTAATTGAAATTATTCAGTTTTAATTCTCCGTCTTCCCTACTTTTACTTATTACTTTTTATTCTACTCTTTTTATCCCTCGTGGATCATGGGACGGAAACAGTTGCCCTCTAGTGGACTCTGTTTTGTGCGATATATCTCAGTTCTGTCAAGGATCGGCCAGTTATTGTGACCTCTGCTAATAAGGTTCTCCTCCACCATGCTAGCTAGATTTTCCAATTTGACGGGTTTCCGAAGTAAAAATAATTTGGTTGCCATAATTATCCCGCTACAGGCGTAATAATCTAAAAATCTAAGCGGGAAATCGCTTGCTCCAATAACTATGTTTAGAATTTCTTGCTACGAATAACATGTGTAAATCCTGAAAATAGGGGATACAAACCCGCCTTTTCCACTTGTGAAGTAGAGGGGAGCTGCATCTAACCCTCACTATCAAGCTACTCTCTGACAGTATCCAGAACTGGCGTCTTCTAGATTAGGCCTCACTGTCGGACCATTTGCAGAATTGGTTCAATATTGTCGGCTTCCCACTTATACGCGCCTCTTCCTGGTTCCTAAAAAAACTAACAGGCCTAACTTCCAGGGACTTGTTGCCTCGAAATCAGACCTGCTCGTCGCTTCTATCAGCTCAGTGTGTGAACTAAAGATGCCTGCAACCCGCTGATCTCCTCCAAGGCGACTAGTAACGCCAGACTGGCTGCAATGCGGAGGATAGTTAGAAGATTGTTCAATAGGACATAAAAAAAACTTGCTGGTTATAGGTTCACTATAACACGTTACAATAAGGAGTAGAGACGTTCCAAAAGGACTAATTGCAGGACTCAAAAAGCTCATCTGCAAAGACTCCTTCAACGGAGTAAAAAGCAGGGTGGTTCATACATATTTAACCTCTTCACCTCTCTGAACCTAAGCTGCCTGCTCATCGAGCATTTTTCAGGGTTAAGTCTCCACACCGCTCATTCCCGGGCTGCTAGGTACAGTCATAGAACCGTTCCAAACCGTTATTCTCGTAGCCTTTATGGTAACACATTCGACCGGGACAAGGTTTAATGAGCAGTTACTTCTTTTCTACCCGGTGGAGATGACATTTTCAGGTGGAAAAGTACTAAAAAAGGACGAAATAGAGCCGTGAGTTTTGCCGAAAAGTACCAAATAAGGCCAATTTTAACATTAAAAGTACTTATAACTTCAAAAGTAAACACCGTAGCATAAGGCTGGTCGTCCACTGGAAGCGTATTCGAGCGGCTACGCGCTTCGGCTACATGAGCGGCTACGCGCGGCTATGCGCGACAGATCCAACATAAAGAAGTTCATACAAACATCGTCCACTGCAAGCGGCTTCGAGCGGGCGGCTATAGGCGTATACGAGCGTGCCGCGCGAATCCAAATTAATTTGGATCGGTCGCGCGTAGCCGCTTGAATCAGGAAATAATTTTCTCCAAATTGTACAGGAAAAATTGTAAAAATAGCGGAAATGATTGGGTACAGGCTGAAAATTGGCACAGAGCTTCCTTTTAGGGTTCTCAATAAGGGGCTATAAAGTCTACCGATTTTCTACCCCGGGAAGCTCATTTTTTAGGGGGTTTTAGGGTCAATAAATCAGTTTTTTGCAAATACATCTGAAACCGTAAGTCCTATAATAAAATAATGTTCACAAAGTTTGTAGATCATGCGATTCTCTACTAAAAAAGTTATTATACATTTTCCCGTACGAATTGCCATTTAAGGGGTTAGGCCACTGTAGAAACCAAAAAAAAGTGGTTGTTTTGTAATTTTTTTTTGGAAAACGGTTAAATATATGGAAAAACGGCTTTCATAGTTTAATTAAACATATATCGAAGTATATAAAAAAAAAATATTTTCTTCAATTTTGTTACAAAATGGTGGAGTTACAGCCTATACGCGTAGACGCCTCTTAAAAAAGGTCCCCTACGGCTAGCAGTACAAAAGGCACAGCTTTTTACCTAGAGCTACCAAAAAAAATCTCATTATCTATAAGAGATTTGGCATCGAAATACGTACCGATTTTGAAAAATATTAAATTTTGACAAAATGGCACACTTATCAAAAAAAAAGTCCAAATTGAGCACAAAATTGGGGCAAAGAACTGACTCTACAAAAAAAAATATTGAAGGTATTGCAAAACCCCTACGTATTTCGATGGAGAATCTTGTTTTCAACATACAGTTAAAATTTCAAACGATTCGATAAAAAATTGATCAAGTTATGCTGCTAGCCAACTTGAAAAATGTCATTTTGAGAAAAACGCGTTTAAAGTTTTTTTTATATATACTAGGTGAATTTTCCAATTTACCTTCAATCTGCGATGCCTGCACCATATAATTGTCCTTCGACATCATGATTTTGGACCTCATCTTCCTTTCTGGTTGTTCTGGAAGAAAAAATCGACTTTTTTTTTTCTACAGTGGCCTAACCCCTTAAGAGATATCACCGTTTTAAAGACTTAAAATACTCATATGCACGCATTCACGACTTGTATAGGTTATCAGACGTTCAAGTTGGACTACGTTGTTAATTTTTTTAGGGATGATTCCTGGATGTATTTGGAGAAAATATTGTTCTAGAGAGGGGGTTAACTATTAAAATACAGGGTGTTTACGAAAAAAAAAATGTATTTTGTTTTAATTTATTTAGAGTTGAATAACTAGTTTACCAATTATCGTAAAGCAATATATTTAGACTCATCTTTTAGGTGAATGCGTATTCTTTTATTTGATATAAATAACAGGAGCTTGAGTGACTCATTTAGAACATATGTAGGTTGACAGCATGAGCAAAATCCTAAAAAACGAATAAAAGTGTGATTTTGTATTATAACCTCTTATTGAGAACCCTAAATGGAAGCTCTGTGCCAATTTACTGCCTGTACCCAATCATTTCGACTATTCCGCTTTTTTCGGCTTAATTTAACTGTACTAAAAGCCTTCTATATTTACAAATCACAAAATTATTATGTCAAATTCACTACAAACTGAGCAGCATGAAAAGCTTGCAGTGGACGACCCCTGTAGCGTGTAGCCGCATATCTCAAAGCCGCTTGTAGCCGCTCATATAGCCGAAGCGCGTAGCCGCTCGAATACGCTTCCAGTGGACGACCAGCCTAATAGTTGTGAAACATTATTCATTGGAAATTGTCCAAGCTTTTTAATTTTGTAAAAAAACGTATTGGTTAATTACGTGTTTTTTTTTGGAGAAAAAGGTGGTTGAAGTTGAAATTTTAGTGAAAAAAAAAACAAAATTTTTACTTTGACAACTCATAATTCTGGACGTTGATGGGTTGAAACCTTGAGTTTTACAGATAGGTTGGGTATTCTGCGTAAATTGCTGCCTTATTCATGAAAATATCTGATACGGTTACAAAAATACAGGGTAATAATATTATGTAAACCTCTACCTACATAGTAAACCTCTACCTACATAATAATTACATATTATGTAAACCTCTACCAAAAAAATTTCAAAACGCCCTCGCGACTAAACCGTTACGATTTCCCCTCCCCACCCATACGATTTTTTGTTAATCTATCCAAGACCTATCCACAGCCAGGCGTTTCAACATTTTAACTGATACACCCTGTATTTTCATGCACATGTTGCTGGAGTACTAAAACTCTTGAAAATGTTAAATTGGCTTTTTTGCCTTTATTGTAGTAGATCGCGCTTTATTCGAAACCTTAAAGTTCTTTACTCAAAAGACATAACTATAACAGGATTGCAGAATTTGTTATAATACCATAAAATTTGAGACGTTGTAATTTAACTACCAACTTATACAATATAGTGGTATGTTTAATGTAAAAAATTTAATTTAAAAGTATATATTTTTTTAGATTTGTTTTTATTTCGTTATGTTTATTTTGGCAAAAAGTTAATGTAATGTTTAATAATTTTACTTCTATATTATGAAAAAACAAAATGAAAATATCTGCGAATAACAACAATTATAAAAAAGAGCTTGGTACTTATTACATACATATATTATGTCTATTTCTCGATCTATCTCTTTTTTTTGTCTTTTAAAAAATATAACACTGTACTATATAAAAAAACATACACTCTACCTCCTATATCTCTCTATATTGTAATTTTGAATGCACCAAAAACACTACTTTTTTTAAATTGTATAATAAAAAACAAAAAATAAAAAAAAACACTTATGATTTGAAAAACTACTAACTTAGAAATTTATAAAATAATTAATTAATATCATCAAATTTTATTATTAATATTTTTATATTGAATGCACAAAAATTATTTATTTTTGAAAAAAAAAAAATACACACTACTAAAACAAAATATCATATTTTTTTCTCACACAATTCTACCAACAAAAAAAATGCATTATTTATTTTACTAACAAAAAAATAAAAATTATTTATTTATTTATAATATTTTTTTTTTGAAAATATTAAAAATCCTTTAACACAAAAAAAGCGCAAATGATAATATTTTATAGAAACACAAAAAAGATATACAAAGAATCGTATTTATTTATTTATTTATTAAACTTTTATTTTTATAAAAAAAAAATTATATTTATTATATACAAAATATTAATAATGGTGAAACAACAACAATAACATGAAAAAAAATTTAATAAGATATTTAAGAAATCATTTACTCTCTGAAAAGAATTGTTTTACATATATTTTTTTAAATATATAGATATATATTTATGTGTAGGCAAAGTATGGAAAAATAATATGAAAATATCGTTTTTAATTAATTATTATTAAACATCGCTTGTTTTTGCCAACTTTTTTCTATCAAATTTAATTATGTATACCATTAAAAATATTTATAGTTATTTTCATTATTATTTGTTTAATAGTTGTTATTGTTAATTTTTAAATAATTTTTTTTTAAATTTTAATAATTAGCTAGCTTCATGTTTAAATAGTTTTGTTTTTTATTATTATTTGTTTTGAATTTAATTTCTCTCATTTTCATTTCTCTCTCATATGAAAAAAAGGAAGTGTCTTATCGGACGCAGAGCCAACGACAGAGTTGACGAAAGTCGACGACAGAGTTGACGGGAGTCGACGACAGACTTGACGAGAGTCAACCGAGTTGACGACAGAGTTACTTGGCTGCCTCTTTCGTCAACTTGGTCGACTCTGTTATCAACTCGGTCGTCAACTCGGTTTACTTGGTCGACTCTGTAGTCAACTCGGTCAACTCTGTTGTTGACTCTCGTCAACTCTGTCGTCGACTCTGCCCCCGATAAGGCAGTTCCAAAAAAAAAAAATAATAATAAATTTTGTTTCTTGTTTTTTTTTTAATTTTTGAATTTTAAAGCAAAAAAGTTTAAATAATTACTTTTGAAAAAAAAAAAAATAATACCAAAAAAAATTAAATTAAATTAATAGCTTTTTTTTGAAAAATCATAGTGAAAATATCATTCTAACGCATTTCTTTTTTCTTTTTAATTTTATCTATGCAGACACAACCCGAAGGAACTGAAATATGGGCGGCGATAGCAAAGCCGATCGCGTCAAAAAGAAAAGAAAAAATTGCGTATTACTACTTCTCCTTCCAACTTGCAAGAGTTAATTACAATTTAAAAAACAGAAAAAAAAGAAAAAAAAACTCAATTCATTACGTAATATTTTTTAATCAAACAAAATATGAAAAATCAAAAAAAAAACCAAACCAACCAACAGCAGCCATGAATTCATATTGTTTCGTTTTCCTTTTTATTTTTTATCATAATTTTTTTTTTCTTGAAACATAATAATCATGATTATTATTATTATTATTATTATTATTACAATTTAAACTACAACAGAAAAAAAAATAAAATAATAATACATTAGAATTACTAACTAAAATATTATTACAAAAACGAGAGATTTAAACAAAAAATAATAATGAAGAAAAAAAGAAAACAAAATTTAAATGTATATTATTACACAGTTTATGTAAGTTTTGAATACTTGAGTGTAAAGCCATAAATATTAATGAACAAATTTTAATTTTATCAGTTTTTCATTTTACTTTTTTTTAATCATTAGTAGCTTTATAAAAAATCATACTTGATATTATTATAAACAAAAAAGAAAAGCATTTTTTTGTTTTGTAAGAGAGCAGCAGATTATCTTTATTATTAAAATTTTCGTTTTTTTTTCTCTAGAAAGAAAAAAATACTATATTTTTTCTCTCTACGCCTTTTCACTTAATTATTAAAAATTTATAAATTACCTTCTTTCCCCCACCCTCGGATTATATATATCTAGATATATATGTAGAAAATTTCAAAATTTCACGTATTTTTCGTTTTATTCCTTATATTTTTTTCGGTTAAACCAAAAAAAATTTCCTAAACTTTTCTGAGAGTAAAATAAATATATAGATAAGTTATAAACAAAATTCATTTTTAAATAAAATAAAAAAAAGAAAAAAAAATACTCCCATTAATTCAAAATTTGTTGTAAAAAGATAAAAATAAAATTAAAAAACAAACAAAAAAAATTATAATAAAATTAATTTTTTTCTCAAGAAAATAAAAATATATTTTTCTTTTCTTTATATTTAAAAAAAAACATAAATAACATTTGCCTGTTTGTTTTTTGTGTAATATTTCGTCATTTTACGTTTAAAAAATATATTTATTTATTTTTTATATAGAAAAAAAAATATTATATATATAGGTACATATAAATGTAATCAGAATATTTTATCATTTGCGCTCAACACATTTTTTTTAATGATATTTATATATATAAAAAAAATATCATTTTTTTTAATTATATTTTCTCATTATTTTTTTTTATTAATATAATATAATTTCATAAATATTATATTATCATTTCTATATTTTTGTTTGTTCTTTTTCACACACACACAAAAAATCACAAAATTTCTACTAAACACACAAAATTTAAAAAAATATTACTTCTTCATTATTTTTTATATTTTATTTATTTTTCATTTATTTGCACGTTTTTAATTTTTGTATGTTTGTTTTTATGTTTATTATTATTAATTAATTAAATGGTGGCTTTTCTGTAGTCATTGTATACTATATTATATAAAACATATGCGAAAAGGGTTACGGATATTTTTAAAACTTTATTTTTATTATTAATATTTATTTTGTAGCTTTATTTTTTTATTTGCATGTGCCGTGACATAAAGTCTATGTAAGCCATTTATATATTATTACAAGAACACGAAAAAAAGAAGAAAAAACAAAATGAAACGAAAACAAGAATATTTTGTAGTGATATACGCGGATCTTTGATGTAACTAAACTACATAGATTGTATTGATTGTGATGATATTTTTGTTTTTTCAGGGAATTTTATGAAGAATTTGGAGTTGATTTGATTGATTTCGGATTGATAAAAGAGTTTTAAATAAGTTTTTAAAGAAAGTAATTAGTTAAGAAAATGTTGCACGAGACGAAAGACGAAATAACAATTCGATAGCTATAGAATAAACTAAATAAGAAATTAGGCTATATACCAGAAAATAGTAAAATGTTTGTAAAAGCATTTTCGACGTCCTGGGAAACCTAGGGGCTAAGGCGCACAGATACTGCCATCTCAGAGGTTTGGGATTCAAATCCACATTTCTATCGATAAATACAAATTGGTATTTGGCTGCACGATATCGACGTTTATTAAAGGGCTCGATTAATGCATTACAGTTTGATGATTTTGTATCCCCACATTTATCTGTCGAATTGGTCGTAATGTCAAATACAAAACTTGACTCTGAGTCGATGTTAAAATTTCTTTCTTTTTGTAGAAATTAGTGGATGAAACCATTAATATGAGTCGATTACATAATTGTCAAGTCGACGTCAAAAATGTAATCGACTCATATTTATGTTTTTATCGATAAAAATCGACTTTCTCAGTATGAAAATTTAACATCGACTCAAAGTCGTCAAATCGACTCGTTCCACAATAGGGCCCTTAGAGAAAATCGACAAGCTTTATTTTGTCGAATCAATTGGTCTTCCCTCTATTAGAAGAAATTCCTTGTTCTTTCCCCTGCCATCGCATATCAACATAATAGCCAGGAAGCCATCTCCAGTGCGATCACCGGAGTCAGCGTTATGACAGGGTAGTATTGGATGGTATAAAAAATCGATTGTTGGCGTTGTTAGG